>JAVDOI010000013.1:2765585-3480585 GCA_032191485.1 Leptoclinus maculatus | reverse complement strand
CAGTTTATTTGCACCAAACAGCCAACGTAACAACTGTACAGACGTTAGCTGTAAGCTAGCTGTGTGTGTGTGGGAGTGTTTCTGTGCAGCCTGGTCTCCAAAAGATCACGATCCCATACAACCAAACCGCAACAGTTACAATGTTTACCACGTGTTTAAAACTGCAACCATGATCTGACCATGAGAACATACGCTTCCCACAAAACATACCGGTCATTGAGAGAACAGTTAAGTTCAACGGGGTTGCAATTTTCAGGGGACAGGGATGTTCTGTTTGTGTGAGGTCGTATTCAGTTGAAACATTTTTTACTTGCATGGACATGTCTTGGCATTGCATGTTTCCATTGATTTGCCTCGCCTTTCTGTCTGAACATGGTGTTATTACTAACCCATGCTGTTAAGCAACAAACTTTATTTTAAACTCCAGTGGAGATCCCAAAGTTTCCAAAGAGTGTAAAGTTTAAAAAATGATGCACTAAACCATTTGATGGAGCTGTGCAACCATAAAAACTGCATCTTGGGTTTAAAGTCGTCACTCAGTGTAAATATCATATAGTTCCAACGGAGAGCTGGAACAAGCAGATAAAGAATATATAGGATTCTGTCACACAGTGTGGAATGAGATGATTGAAGGTCTATTAACCAAGCTATTAACTGTGAATGTATTTAGCAAACGGAAAGCTAAGGCCTTAAGTATCATCGCTGGTAAATGGTGTTGATGTGGGCACCATATCAAGATTCCTTCAGTGTGAGAAAAACGACACAGGCATACACATGTCTCAACCAAAGTGGGTTAACTAAACTATTCATTTGAAAATAAAATACTTTTCTGTTATGATGTTCATGTTGTTCCAAAAGTGACATTCAATTTCAGTTTCCATCATATCCTCTTTCATCTCCCGTCTATTACACACAAATACACTTTCATCAATAAGCTCCCGGGTGAGTCATTAGAAGGAGGAGAAAGTCATTACATGTCTTCTGCATACTGAATAACGGAGCTGGTGCTGGTCGCATTTGTCATTAAAATGTTCATAACCAAGCTGCACCGTTACCGAATGGATTCAGCAGGATTCTCAGTGAAAACACTTCACTCGTTGCTGCGTTGGATTCTGTTGTTTCATACCAAACACGAAGCCGTTTGAATAGATAGAAATGATAGTTTTGCAGATTTCCATGCCAAAATTAATGACTGTTAGCGATGTCAAAAAGCACCTTTTTATGTATCTTTCACTTGTTTTGGACGATCTTAGTGCATGCCTTCAAGTTTTAACTGCATTTTCCCAAGAACCAATCCTATTCTCTCCATTTCTGTTGCCACTTTTGACAGTCAGACTTGATGTATGCATTTGTTATACATCAGAATTTGACAAAGTGTGGTCCACACTTCTCTCCCCTTTTTTCTTAGCACTTCATACGCATCGTATTTTTGTCAAAGGAGAGGGAAAATCTCTCTGCTTCTGTTTGTGTGTGCCGTCGCTGTCTTTAGAAATAACCACCGTGCTGCTGTCGTGAGTGATAGACTTGAAAATGTGTGTCATGTAGCCAAGGACTTCTGATGACTAACTTGGAAGACTGACAACAACCAAACACTTCACCCAAGCCAGGGAGCAAGGGGAAATGTGCTGCAGTGTTATAACATTGTTTACTACCTATATTATATTATATTTGTCTGCTCATAGGGTTGGTGGTTTGATATTATATAACACTGCTTCTGTGGAGCCTATGGAAGGAACAAGTAACCCAAACATCATCATCATCATCATTACTATTTTTAGAATACTAAAAATATGAAAAACATACTAAAATACATTCCTTGTAAAAAGAGAAATTCTCCGGTGCTGTTTTGATCGGGCTATTTTGTCTTTAAATGATAAATTTGTGATCCACATGTAAACAAAAGGGTTTCCCTGTCAGTGCTGAATAAAAACCACAGATTACTGTACAGATATAGAACATATGAAGTACACTGTATACAACATGTGTTACAACTGTGTCTCTTGAGACCTCTTGAGTATTGCAAATTCCCTTAAACGTTATTTCATAATCATGTAACATAGAATTAGGAAAAGTTATGACGTAACACACTGATAAAACCATGTTGGTATCACTTTTTATGATGCCCATGTCTGTCGTGTATTATAAACACGTGTTCATAATGATTTGTGCGTAGATTTAATACGATCTGTGTCCCTTTAAAGCAAACAACGACCACGTATAGTGACTTTAAACCAGCTTGTAATGTATTATATCTGCATTATAGGAACATTTCCATATAAAGTTTATATTGTCAACAAAATAAATGATAAAGTGTGGCCAGTGTATCTGGACTTTATTTTTTTTCAACGGATTAAAAAATATTACGAGTTCATTTGTGGGCTGAGAAAATGGAAAATAGTCTCAAAGCTGAAAACATGGCTGTTTTTCTTAGCTTATGTAAAAGTTGACATTTTGGAGATAGGACCTCAACAATAAGCTGGTAATGCAGCAGTCTTTCCACTGAACACGCTCTTCACCGGGGGACCACAATGTGTGTGTTAGCGAAGGCACTGCACTGTATCTTGATTACACGCTATATGAGACGAATGAAAATAGGAGCCGTTGGTATAGCTACACCGATGCAGAGGCTGACGGAGGGACGCAGTGCAGTATAGGTATCAGTAGTGATTAAGAGTGAGAAGAAGCAGAGGTGATGGAGAGAAAAACATCCGGCATGTCTATGCGGTGCGTCCGAGCTCCTCAGAGATGCGAGGCAGTAAACACTAAGCCGCCTGCAGCTCTGTCATACATATTATTGGGTTAGCTATGAAGGGAACCCAGACTTAATCCTCTTCAACTCTGCAAGGCAAAGCAGGGAATCAGTGCGCACTGATTATCACATGACACTGTTTATAGTTTTTTTTTTTATTAAAGTAAATCCATAACTTTGCAAGCAGGCAAATAACAGCTTGTGATGAGCGGGGAATTTTAGGTGATTCATTTTGCGGTGATTACAGGATTGTTAAACGCTGAGAAAAAAAAAGAGGAGAGAATCCACAAGGGAAGCTTATTATTGTGTAATACTCGCTATTACTTCACCAGCACAACAAATTAACAGGATTCACTCTTCCATGAAAAAGCTGTTTATCTATGTATTTAAAGCTCCCTGGGGCAAAAAACCAAAACCACCCATCTCTCATCTTTCTCCTCACATTGCTTTGATCATTGTGTGACCTCTCTGCACCCCTCCTCCTCCTCCTCCTCCTCCTCCTCCTCCGCGGCGGTTTATTCACATGACGATTCATCCGGCACTCTATCGGCATTAATAATGCAATCTGACAGATATTGTATAAGGCTGAGTATGAGGTGTCACTCACGGCAACAAACAAGTGAGGAAATGGATGATGTGATAAGGCTTGAGAGGGGGGGCGGGGAGGGGAGGATCAAAGGTTCAGCAGTTCACTTCACCTCAAGTTATTTTAGTATTTGACAGATATAGAGCCCCTAATCCTCGTGGATGAGATTTGTTTTATTATTCACGGGAAGAGTCATTATAAGCACTCTCCATTCAGAGCGTGGGGCATGGAGATGGATTTCATTTTTGGGAATGAGAAATAGTTGTGACGCCGACGGATGGCGGTTGTCTGGAAAAACAGCCCCGATGGTTTTACCATTTAAAGGTGCACACGTCACCCTCAAGGCAACGTTCCCCTCCAAAGAACTTTAGCCATTTGAATGTTGTGAGTTTGCTCTCGTGTGGATGTGAGCGTTCATCCATAGCTAGTGCGTCCTCGTGTGTTCTGGCTTCAAGACTTACATGTCATCCAGGATATAAACGCTTTCAGTCATTTTAAGCTTGAAATCTCTTTTTTTATATTTTGTTATTACCTCTGACAGTCTTTGCTCGGATAAAAATAAATTCTCAAATATACTTAAAAGCTCTTTTAGTAACCTCTGAGCCTCATTTTCGTGACAGAAATCATTCAAAGAGAGCAGGTGTCATGTTTTTTTTTCTTCCAAATGATTGATGTCTCATTTTGAAAAGGAACCCTTCAAATGCATATGATCATGGCGCTTTCTGAACCCCGCCACCGAGCTGGTACTCTTCTAATGTCTATTTTTGTGTCGCGTTTTGTTTTGTCTCATGCAAGTGAAGTGTCTCGAGCTTGTTGTGCATAAAACCATATGGTGCGTGCGTTTTATTACTCCGAGAGGAGAGGAAGAGTCGAGGGCAGCAGACAGACTCCATAAGCCTCTTCTGCTGCACAAAGGAGCGCGTGCTGTCAAACTGTCAAAACTTATACTTCAAGGATTGTGATCGGTCCGCCGCGTGAGGTTCTTCGTCACTTTTTTTTTGTCCGTGGTGTTTCTGTACAAGCGCCTGTGTTCTGTGTGAGCGCCTGTGCGTCGGCTTGTGTTCGTGTTTCGACACCCGTGTGTGCACGTGTCCTTGTCACCAGTGCGTCCCCCTGTATGAGTGTGTTTGCATGTTTGTGTGCACACATTCAATAGGTCTGCTTCTTTTTGGCAAACATTAACATTCTGATCCGTTTTACTGAACTCCGCAGCTCTCACTTTGCACGTCAGTAGACCTGATAAATGGAAATATGCCAGGGCAAGCAGAAGAAGAAGAAGAAGAAATACTGCTACACCTCATGAAGCACGATGACGGCTCCATTGCCCACGGGGGCCCTTAAGGGTTCCCCATGGGCTCCAGCTACCAAACACTTTAAAAATCTGCAACTGTGCCTCGCAATTACTGCTGCGAGTAAGTGAGCTGTGGTTTGTCTGGTTTAGAAAAGGTAGAATTCAGTTGTGTTTGCAGGCACAGGAAGAAAGTGAGGCATCAGCCCCGTCATCATGCGTATCCTATTGTCTCTGTAGTTCTTGTTTCTGAATTATTTAGACAAGTGAACTCTTTAAAGACTGTGGCTCTCAGCAAATATTGAGATTGTTTTAATTGCACTTTCCTGTTAAACTACAAACGCTGTGCAATTAAAGGGAAATGAAACGAGGGGGCGTGATGAAGTGTCTATAGACAGACGGAGAGGGTGGGAGCCATTTTTAATGGAGACCACACATGCAGCCAAGCAATTAAGTAAAGCTGTTGAACATTCAATTTCCCTCCGTAAAACAAATGTTATTTATTTCTTCCCGTCTCTATGTTCTTCCGCATGACAATTACAGTACTTGCTTTGGATTTAAATTCGCACCATGCGTTGGTGAGAATGTGAGAAGTGTCATATTCTCGAGGAGCAAGTGTTGCGGCTCCACTGGGACTCGTGGGTTATTGAGATTCAGGACCTTAAATGCAGGTCCTGCCAAGTCTCCTTTGATTTTTGGAAACCATGCCCTTCAGTACACGAGGCTGCTTTGATATGCACATTTTAAATGGAGAGAAATCAATTGAATTGAACACAGAGCAAGCTCTGCTTTTGTCTTGAATTCCTTCGTGCTTGCAAGAAAGTAATTGATTTTGGACACACCTGTATATTTCTCAGATCTATAAAACTAAAGAGAGGGTAAAACAAGTGCATTGGTTATTCTTACTAAATAGTTATACAACCATGCACTATGATACACTATATATACACTGTATACATAGATATAAAATATTTTGCAATCAGCATTAAATGTATTTGCATTGAGTAATGACATCTCTATCCAGTGGTTTACATTG
Source organism: Leptoclinus maculatus (assembly GCA_032191485.1). Taxonomy (NCBI): domain Eukaryota; kingdom Metazoa; phylum Chordata; class Actinopteri; order Perciformes; family Stichaeidae; genus Leptoclinus; species Leptoclinus maculatus. The sequence goes on along the minus strand of JAVDOI010000013.1, from coordinate 3,474,926 downwards.
TGACTAGTGGAGTCTGTCACTAACTAATGATATTTAGGAAACTACATGCAGCCACTGGAAGACAAAAGTTGCATCATGCGCATAATTCACACAATGTAGACAACACCACTTGTTATTTAGTCGATCAAGAGACTTCGTCACATTCACCATTTTTCTTGTATTTTGAATTTTCTATTGGACAAAATTCTCGAGCGGTGCAGGTCTTTCATAGAAGTCCTGCACAGAAAGTCTGCCTCTCTCTACAGCTGATACCTTAGAATGAGTCTACATAGGGAGCAGGACCTCTTCACGGAGTGCGCTATATGTGTCTACAGTAGCCCTGGATGGACAAACCAAACACTGGCTCTAGAGAGGGCCTTTCACATTTCCTCCCACGCGCTTGGCACACGGGTGAAGTTTGAGTTGGTTGCACTCTGCAACCTCATCGCTAGATTCTACACACTACATCTTCAAGAGCTTGAATATCTTAACATTAATGAATTTGGAAAAACTGTTTATCAAAATCAACCGCAATAAATGTCACAGAATGTCTTTACTTATTTCTTGGTGAAATTGCCCACAACTGAAATTTAAAGGAGTATATCTTCACAGTATTTGCATCAACCAGTAACTCACCATTGATTTACCACTCGCTATAAACACAGACAGTCACAGAGGACATTTTATTTGCTGTACCACTCAAGCTGGGACAAAGCGCACAGCCGTTAAAAGTCCTAATAACGGCTAAAGTAATTTAGTGGTGAGTTATTTCCTCGTCTCGTGGTCAAAGGATACATCCATTGACTGAACAGTTGCAGAAAGAGAAGTTATTACGTTTGTAGCAAGTATTCCTCTCAAGGCATAACATGCTTCTCTTGAGATTACTGTGAGAAAGAGGAAAGACAGATCTACAGAAAACTGACTGGAATAAACCTCCCGGATCACCATTGATTCCCCAATTTACTTTAATGCCTGGCTGCAACCTCTAATGCCGTACTCATTTGACTGATTGGTTCTCTGGCAGTTGTAATTACCAAATGTCTTCAGCCAGGGGCTTTGTGTTTCACACAGGCGAGGGACAGACTTTGTCTCAATTAGCTTTCGGTTTTATCTCCTCTCCCTTTCTCTACACCTCACACCTCAGTGGCGCTGACAAGGATGTTTGTACCTGCTATACACAGCGGCACTATCGGCTCAATCCTTGGCATGACTTTGAAGATTAGTCACCGAACCATGAAGAAGCTTTTGAAGTGTTGGGGATTCTTTGAAGTTTTGCGATGCATGTGTTTTTAGTTTTTTCTCGTCAATGCGTTACACAAAGTTTGTGCTACCTTTTGAACATTTAGTCTGGCAATAAGAGGAGGGGGCGCAGTCACAGGCATCAACATAACATGATGGAGATTTGTATCATCAAAGTCCATCTGAGGGGTGTTTCAAACCGATGTCTCCGGCATACGTAGGTCCCTTCACGCTCCACTGTCAGAGCTGTTTTCTGTGATAAGCATCTTCCTCTTTGGGAGTTCACAGGAAACTATGTGGATACTTTCCCACGTTATATTTACATATTTTAGGTTGCCCTGTTTGACCAACAAGTGGATTGAAAAACTCTTAATTGTGTGAAATGACTTACCCACGGCCCTGAATACCAATACTTCTGAGATGTTTATTCCTGGCAATGAATGGCTAGAATAAACTCTGCATTCATTTTGCACTTGGCAGGCAAAATTATTATGAAATGAAACTGACATTCGAAACAGCAAAGCAGGAAAAACCTGCTCATTGAAGTCTGATGGCCACGTAAAGAACAGCCATAGCCAAAATGTCTTGGCCAACTCTGCATGTGTAGGCTGACTCTCTCTGGCTGTTTTCCTCAATATGAAATTAATGAATTTCCGGTGGCTTGATTGATGGTGTTGCTGGAGGTGTGAGCGCGTGATCGGGACAGCTGCACTTCACCACCTTCAGATCTACTGTGTACACAAACCCGAGGAGGGAGATGGGACAAGCGTCTTCTCGTGAAACGGTTTCAAACGACAGGCGGTGCTACAGGCAAGGGCAGCTGCTGCTGGGCGAGGCCTCTGCTGACACACAGGTCATGGCAAGGCTACAGATGGCCGACCAGCCCCTCTGTGCAACACCACCAGAGAAGAGGCAATGCCAAATATATCGTCCCTATAACCTCGTGGAATCAAAAACAGAACACACGCCATTCATACGCATAGTTCACAATAGGAGCAAAGTGCACAGACTTTGAAAAATGTGCTTATTTTGATGACAACGTACAGATAATATTCCCACTCTGCATAATAACTCCATAAACGAAAGCTGTGGATTTTAAGGTCATTTAAATTCCACTGAGCAGTTGCCAAGCCTTTGAAGCCAAAAAAAATTGCCTGTCATCCTCTTACAATACAGCCTATTGAGCACAGCCCGGCGCACAGGGGCGTCCATAAATAAGAGATATCCTTCTGCAAACTGTTAATTGTGTGAGCGGAGAACAAGATTAAATGCAATGTCCCTTACTCTGACAAAACACGCTGTTTGGCTACATGACAGTATTAGAAACTGAAGCCAGGGCTGCAGTTTGTGTATTTCAGCACACTTCTTAAAGTGTAGATTGATACTCGTGATGAAGAGTTGGGGCTTTGTTTGACTTCTCCTGCAGAGTAGATGTTAATAAATGCTAATTTGCCCCCATTAAAAATTTGTCCCAGCTGCAGCTGCAACTTGGAGCACTAATGATGACACATCCAGATTTAATGAGAGCAGAACGGTCAACGGACAAGTACATTAGACCCACCGAATCAAAGCATACCTCTACTACGTCTTAGCACATTTTTACACATTGGTGTCAGTTAGGCCATTTTACATTTGTCGTTAGTTTCTGATTAGTTGTGGATTTCAATGCACTTTGCGGGTCATTATTAGTCATAATGTAATTGCAGCAGATACGATATCCATTTGCAGAATAGTCGTAGTAAGCAAGTGGCAAAAGTCAGGACAGCAGTGTCCCATATGTCCAATTGTTTTGTCCTCTTGTGTGGTGTTTCTACTGTATGCAATATAGTATGTTCTGTTTGCTATCAATTCAATAATCTTTGATTTGAAGTGAATATAATCAACACTTTCATATTAACACCAGATCACATGACTATGTGGAGGAAGAGGTCTCCCGTAGTAATAAACCCAAAGGGAATAATCACCCGACTCTATAGAGTCTGACACTTTACTGCTTTGGTTTTGGCAGTAGACAGACAAAGTTAGTGTTAGTTAGTGATATTAACTTATCAGTAAAAAAACATTTTATATCCCAGGTTATCAACGGACGAACACAGACCAGTCTAGCTGGTATACATAATCATATATCAGCCTGCAGCTCTTCATGAAAGAATTAACTGCCGTAAAGCCAAGTATTAGTTTTAAAAATGGAGCGTTAAAGTGAATGCAATAGGCATGAAAGTTGAAGAAAATTGAGTTTGAGAGGAAACGGAGTTAGCATGGAAATGTGTGTAAGTGCAGAGCTGGAAAGTTTTTAAGGTTCATTTTCTGTTTATTCCCAGGAGAGTGTGCTTCACTTGATCCTTCATTTACACTCCACCACATCTCAGAGATAATCGGTTGCATTCAGAGCATCTGATAAGTGCATTCAACATGAGACATCGCTTTGGTAGCCAACAGTATGTAGAATGGTTAGACACAGTGCCACCTGACCTTGAGTGTGTTTCATTTGTTCTGTCTTGTACTAAATCGAAGGATTGCAATGGTCCTCCACCACTGCTTTAGTGTTGCTATATGACTGATGTGCTCTTAATAAACACCCTGATTATGTTTGACGAATCAAAAACAGATGCTATTTGTCTGATTGCTCATTTTGTGAAGATGGGGGATATTTCACTGCACAGAGTAGAGAAAGCCTTTAAATATCCCGCGGAGTTACTATAGAGGTGAGGAAACTTTAAAAACAATGTGTCATAAAACACCCCGCTGCCATACTAACCCATCAAATTGGATTAAGAGAGATTGATCTATTCTGCGCCCAACAGCTCGCTGTGTTTGGCCGGATTAGTTTCAACTCTGCGCAGCTGTATACTATGGAAGAAATGAAATCTTGTCATTGCACTTGAAGTGTTCCCCTGTCCATCACAAACAGTCGACTCCCTCTGGACAAAAAACAAATTCCCCTCGTATATCATCCCATGTCTGCCGTGCCCCGGTGCACACGGGTTTCCTCCCACCTCATTTTACCCATTTCCCCACTGCAGGTGAATGAGGGCCAACTGGCTCCATTTGCATCGTAGCTAATTGTCTCTTTGCTCCGGGCTTTCTGATAGTTAATTTATTTTCTGAAACAGAGTTTGGAAAGAAGAAAAAAAAGAGGTTGGGGCTGCAAAGCGTATAGCCACTATTTGTAGTGAAATGAGGTTTGCTGCAGGTGTAAGAGGAGGCTGAGAAAGTTCAAATTATAAAATGTATAAGGTACATACGGTATAGTCTTTCTCTAGACCATAAGTGCACATTAAACCACTCAAGTATTCTCAAGAATATGAAAAAGACCTTTTCTGTTTATAAATGTAGTATATTAAGTTATTAAAAGGTAGTGTCACTAGCAGTATTGCCGAAGAAACAAGGTGAACACATCCCTCAATTCTTATTCCGTTAACGAACGCTCAATTAAAGACCCATTGCGCAGAAGTGTATTAGCAGAAATTGAATATAATTTTCATAACGATGTTTTCCTAAGTGTATAATCACATCAACATGAGTCATGGAGGGGTATTCAGTTGGTTACAATATGCAACCACACTACTAGATGGCACTTAATCTACATACTGGCCCTTTATCAAAGTACAGCATCAATAAATGCAAGCTAGAGGAAAAGTGAGTGACTAAAGCTTGACGCTTCAGCTTGGGTTCTAAGGTTGATGGTACTATACAAAAGCACACAACCCTGGATGTCACCTCACATTATTATAGGCTTGGAAAAATAAAAACCCTTAACACAAGAGATTTTTCAGTTTTTTTTCTGTGTTGCTCTGAAAAATAGAATCCCTCAGCTTGTGATAGTCGTAAATATCAGTGGTGGGCCGTCAGGGCCAGCAAAGCCTTCTCTGCTGGCCTAAACAGAATCACAAAGTTATAGCTTTTTTATAATTTAATATTTTTTCTTAAATACACTACATTATACACTATATTATGATATAAAAAAATATTTTTCCGATTATCTTATTTTCTCATTGCACAGCTACTGTCTTCCTCTGTTGTTCTGCTTCCAGTGCAGCTTGTTTTAAGTAGAGCTTTTATCCAATCAGATTTCACCTCTGTGTCTCTAGGTAAGAAGAGAGGCCCCAGGCCTGCAGAATTACAAGTGAATCCCTTTGCAGTTTAAGTAAATGGGGACGATATTGTTGATTGTCATAGTCTTCAACCAATCAGATCTTTAGTTTGACATGTTGGGCGTATTCTTTGACGTGCCAGAGCCTGCTAGCTGGCCTACAAGTACGTCATCATTATGTGCAGCTCAGTTTTCAGGTGCAGCGTGTACTGTGATTGGTCAGTGGGCGAGCAGGTGACTATCGTGAAACGAAACTTAAAGAAGCTGGCAAAGCTTAGTCGGAGTAGTAAGAGTTCAAATTGAAAGATATGGAAGAAATTATGACTTTTTGCATTTTGCTTGGTGTAGATTTTTTTTTTTTTAACCTATCTTTGTTTTTTTAACACTCAATGGCTGAAGGAGGAGGAGAAACGGATTTGTGAGTTGGGATTTAACCGTTGGATAAAACTCTTTGTCAACAAAGAAAGGAGGATGGACTTTGTCTTTAAGTGAACAGCATTTGGTAAGTCAACTGCGTTTGTTTTTACATCTGCAGTAGCTTTAATATGCTTGTTTATATATTATTATTTGTACAACTTGTTTTTATGAAGATGGATTTTTGTTTGGTTTTATATGTGATAGGAACATTGTTATGTCCAATGTTGCGCTGGGGACATATTTAGCCGGTGCCAGTGTTGCCAATTTGGCGACTTTCTCGCTAAATCTTGCGACTTTCCAAACCCTCATGGCGACTTTTTTTGTCAAAAGCTACTAGCGACAAATCGAGCGACTTTTTCTGGTGTTATTGGAGACTTTTCTGGTGTTTTGACTCTGACGTGAAAGCACGTACGTTCTACACTGTCGTGAACGAGCAGTCCCAGCTGCAGTCAGAGCAGAGAGGAGACACACTCTCGGCATTTCTGCACTCTGCAGTTAGTGTATTTATAGGTATTGAGCTTCATTTTTACACGAAACAAATAATAACCGTAGCTGTGTTTCAGCTGCAGGACAGCAGTGAAGGCCCAGGTATAAAATGCTGTATAGTGATGCTGTGTAAATATCCCAATTAGTGTAAGTAATTTATGCTTTTATAGCGCTTCAAGCACTCTTGGCAGGCAGAATTCCAGTTGTTTCGCTTCCTTTTATAGACCCTCTTTGCTGTAGCTGTCTAGTTACTGAGTTGAATTTCAGTCCAAGACTTTATACCTTGAGTCATAAAGCCAAGGCAGCAGATTGAAAATGTGGAGCAAAATTAGATTTATCTTGGAGACCAAACTTGTTTTTCAAGGTGCAGGTAGAATTGTGGATATGGCATTTAATTGTCCACTATCCGGTTCATATTAAATCAAATTTATTTTCCCTTCAAATCAGACAAAAAGCTGTGACTGCAGTTTGTCTTTGGGGGCAGAACAGCTTCGCCCTCTTTCACAAAAAAAAGTGCTGAAATTTATGGCTGGTTGCACCGCAGAAATGCTCTGCAGCCTACAATACAAATAGCAGCATTGATTTACAAATTGAAGGAATTTATTTTCTCAGTTGTTGCCATTACTTTCACCGGCAGAGAGACACGTTTTAAGACAAGATATAAATGGAAGGAGTCCATAAAGCAATTATTCCACCTCTGCAGTACATGGCAGCAGCACCATTGGAAAAGGTGTATCAGGCTACCTTTCTCTGTTCTGTCTCACTGAGCAGCTTCTCCAGCCTCTCCTCAGTCCGTCGAGCTGCCTTGGCAACAATCAGAGCAGAGTGGCTGAGGCATGGCGAAGAGAAATGTACAATGGTGGAGTGGTAGGAAATTACAGAAGGAATCAATTCAATGAGATGCCTCCCTCCATGAAAAAAATGTCTATAAATCAGGCAGGTGGCCGGAACCAAACAACAACCTTTTAAGAGTCTACCAAGGCGCACTGCGTTACCGAGTAAAATACAAATCCATAACATGGCTTCTTCTCTACTAAATCCTGTCTTTCATTCAACCACTTTCCCAACACAGCAGTGCTGTCAGCGCCCTGACCTTGGTGCTTTTTCTGCTCCGAATACTACTAATTTTTTCAATATTCACACCGTATTAAAGCCAAGGCATGCCAGGATTTTCTGTAATGCAACAAGAGCAAAGTGTTTCTTTCCAAAAGGAAACGTCCACCTTTTGAAAAATGTGACACCTATTGTGGCAGGACCACATTAACATGAAAGCGAAAATGAAGACTTAACTGTCTCCTGCTCTTTACTGACAAAAAGGCAGTGCTGTAGAAGCTGTAATCATTTTTAAAGAGCGGGGCTTTGAATACCAGGTCATCATTTTTCCTCTAAAAGCCGTTTGTAGACGGCATTTCCGGGCTCTTCTTTGTACTTTTTTTTTTTTTATAACAATTAGTTTGCCAATTACACTCCTCTTGCTCTCTCACTTCCTGTGTAGCTTCCCGATGTTTCTTCTCATGACGCTATCACCTCATAGGATGAGAAGCTTAATGGAGGTTGTAAATAAACTAAACGGCAAGGTCAGCAGGAAAACCACTGATGGAATAAATTAGTGTCCTGCTCTAAAGAAAACAACAGAGAAGACAACATGAAATATAACGGTAAGGAGTGGTAAAAAGGCTCCGTGACCGCTACCCACTCCTGATTTATCTGAGGAGAGAGGCAATCTAACGCTTCTCCACTGATTTGTCATGTTCCCTGACCTGTCCACGGACATCAATATGGGATGGGTGTCAGACTGTGGGCTTAAACTACCGTTAGGTGGCCATTGTGGAGCTCATTTAAGCACATGTATGTGTGTGTGCCGGCTCCAGATTAATTTCCAGTGTCTGCCGCTGATAAATGTCAAGGCCACTTGAGAGATGGCGAGCAGCAGTTTTATTCCCACACACACCAATGCAGCACTGTAAACAGCGGAATGTCACACACTCGTAGTGGATGTGGGTTAGTCAGGCGTAGAAACATATACTGTACGTGATGTAATGCTAAAAACATGTGCAGCCAAGTGAAATAATGATGTGTTTATCCATGAATGGGCAGCCGAATGTCTAGCATGATCTTAGTCTCAGGTGTAATGGATTCCTGACAGAAAAATATCTCTCTGCGAATCACATGGCTTCTCTCGCATTTCCTGGATGACTGGTCAGTTTCCTCATCATCTACTGTCAGTACAAAGAGAGTGCGGTGGAATGTAGCCATCACTCCAGTTTGAGAATCGCATCATTTTCAACATAATCCCTGCTATAATTAGCTGAATAAACCCATTATAGTGTAGCACTTCACAATAAAACTACATTGTGTAATCGTGAAGATAAGAGGCCACACACAGTGTCAAGGCAGAGAGGCTCAGCTCTGAGGTTCTTCAGCCTCTTGCAATGGAAAATTGAGTTGGATAGATGGAAAAGAAAAGACTGCCTGTGACAAAACGTGTGCAGTGTGTGTGTGTGTCCATGCAATATTCCAACAACATCAGTGTTACCTTGGTAACTAATCCCATTTACTGAGGATTGGATCCATTATTCAGGTTCTTCCTCTCAAAGCTGAATAGTTGTTATCACGGTGTGTCAGGGACAGAGACTCGGAGGAGGCAAATATTGAATATTCAGTGTTTCCTTCACAATATTTCACATCATTCAATGCACAAAGTGTAATCCATTTGGTAATATAAACTGTTATGAAACCCTGGATTTCTACTGCTATAAAGAGTAAATTATGTGTGTGCATTGAAAAGAAAATCAATAGGAAATATGTAGGATCTATTCACGTATCCATCTTCTTTATGCTAGCATTAAATACAGAATATATATATATATTGTTCAACAGTGCATCCTTTCCTTGGGAGTTATAATTTCCCGGTTTCTGCAGCCAATCATCTTTCATAAAAACTAACATTCAGGTGAAGAAAAAGGTCACTTCGAAATAATTGTAATGGAGGCCTACAAAAGCCGAGGGTAATGTGCGTCGATAACTTGACAACACAAAAAAAGTCTGAATAAAACCGTAACATGAATTACAGCCTCCGCATTCTGTGATCAGTGAAACGGCACACAAAGCATTAGGGATGCAACAATATGGGTATTGAGATAGCAAGGCTTTCCCACTGACAGCTACTGTATTTGGTTTGTCACAAAGCAGAGGAAGCTGCTGCGGCATTCACATATTGTTGTTCATTCTAGTTCTCCCACTCAGCCATGCAGTGGTAGCATTTCAACCATGAACAAAATGTCGCTTAGGTAAGCAGTTGACTGGCCGATGACCTTGTTCATAAATGAGATAAGGTAACCCTTCATTAATAAAAGCCTTCATCAACAAAAAAAAAGTGTCTGTTTAAAATAATTAGATTTAGATTCCAACTAATTTATGTACTGACCTTGTGTTTTATGAAGCCCCAAAGTGTTCAGTATCCAATACATAAATAAGACATTGTGAAGTAAATAATAATCTGAATGGATAGATTAAAATGAAACCTATAAATAAGGCAATGAATTCTGAATTAATAGAAAAAAATACATATAAAGACTGTATGTCTTTGCTTTTCAGAGTTGAGTGATTTCTCAGTGAAACATCTTTGAAATCATAACGCTTTTGAAGTATCTCTGAATTACCCAGGCTCCTAAAAGCTAGCTAGCTCAGTAGCCTAGGTAGCTTGAGAAGCCTTGTAAAGTTAATAAAAAATATTTTTTACGTGTATTGTGTTTATTTACAGCAGAAGCTAGTTGGCTCAGCACTTTGACATCGCTGGCGCTCTAGCTAACAGGAGCTAACATGCTAAATGTAGTAAAGTGGTAGTTGTTGCTTTCTGCACAAGCTACCAACAGTACCTCCCCGGCTAACTAGCTTAAGGTGAGTTCAAAGTAAAGAGCCGATGTTAATAGCAGCAGTTAGGTTGTTAATTCTTGGTAATGTTGTGATTTGAAAGATGTTTATCAAAGGCACACAACTAGGATGAGCAAAAACATACACTGTTTTTCTTTGGTTTCTCTAACCAGCAGGAGTTAGCTAGTAAACTAGCGGGTGGTTGGTGGGCCTGGTGGGAAGCTGGGGGCATGAAAATTATAAAATTACACATTTTAGAGTTCTTTAAATAATTTAACAGTTTAGTAGTTTATTCATATTACTTACAATATAATTATTTATTTCATAATGTCTTATGAATGATAATAAACCATGGGGTTTTATAGTGTTTAGCAGTATTAGCTGGAGTTAGCCTGCCCCAAACCTCTAAAGCTATGTCCTCCCCTCCCCCCCTCTGTCTGTGTCCCAGGAGGGCAACTGGAGGAGAATGACTGGTAAACTCCAGACCAGCAACGTGACCAACAAGAATGACCCGCGCTCCCTAAACTCCAGACTCTTTATCGGCAACCTCAACACAACCATCGTCAAGAAGACCGACATAGAGGTCATCTTCGCCAAGTACGGCAAGATAGTGGGTTGCTCTGTGCACAAAGGTTACGCCTTCGTACAGTATTTGCAAGAGAGGAACGCCCGAGCAGCTGTGGCAGGAGAATATGCCCGTGTCATCGCTGGACAGCCTCTTGGTGAGTCTTTTCTCTTTTTCACTCTTTAGTGAGTTTTCTGCATTTACATTTACTTGCATTGAAGGGCCAGCAAGATAGAGTCTCTACGTCACTTCACGAAAAACTTTCCCTTTGAATTACAGAATGTTTCGTTAAAGCCTGTTCTTTGCTAGAGGAATGGATTGTATCTCTTGGGAACACAAAATGCCTCGGGCATCTCTCAGACTTTTAGTTTAGAGTCTCCCTGGGCTCCTAAATGCTGAAGTGTCTGTGTTTGTTGTCACACTGTTCTGGAGAAAATCCCTGCTGAATCCGTTAAATGATCCACTAGTGAATGCAAGCACAGTTTTGATTTTTAACATTTAGCAGGCAGCAGCTTGCAAAAAGTACGTCAAAGTTCTTGAGACACACATCTTAGAGCAGCAGTTGTTAAGTGGCAAGGGATGCAACATTCTGTGCAAGTATCGATTTTTCTATTGTCCATACGCTTTGTAATGGGTTGCTTTTGTGGAAGTTGTCTGTGAAATGTCTTTTATTCACATTAGTTTTGCTCAATCAGTATTAGGTTTGTCTATGAAGAATGTTGTCTTGGGCATTATCTTGTTAAACCCATCTTTGTGAAGCCTGGGGATAAATTGCGAAGATACAGATCATTTCTAGACACTACTGCTTTACATGATTTTAAAATAACCACGACTGGATAAGACTACAGGCAACAGACCTTTTGATTTAAGTATTTGAAACGTTTTTGGTGTTTCAACTAGGGAACCTGAGGTTCAGAGTGCAAAGAGTGCATCACTGGCTGTCAGTGTAACACAGTTAAAAATATCAGCAGGAGACGATCAAAGGGAGCAGAGCATGATGGAACTAAAGAGTGTAACTGGAATGGATTATTATGTGAATGTGGAATATGAACAGAGTTGGTAGTTGGCATCTAGGCTATGACTTTGTAACTCCACACAGTGGTACACCAAGCTCACCCAGCCAGCAGAGTGATGATAAAAACTTCCCCCCGGGAATTTAGATTCGAAACCTACAAGGGGACCTTTCCATTTTTTGGGGGGGTCTGGATTTTACCTCGAGAACTAACTTCCTGTGGAATTAGTGAATTAATAATAGTTGATTGATGAATGTAAAACTGACTACACACCTGACAGTCCAACCTTCTACTTATTTGTCTCCATGCATTAATGGTCTTGTTTTTGCCTCCATATACATTCCATGAGACTGGATGGCAAAAATTAAAACAAAATGAACTTCTCTCCCACTTCTGTGTTGGCTTTTCTTTCCAACCGTAACCATATACTATAAAATAACTGTGATTGCTTCCTAAACAGACTTCACAATCAGCAAATTGATTTACTAGTAATTTAGCTTTTGAAATAATGCTCAAATCCCCTTTTCAAGGAGTTTAGGTACAGTTGTTAGACCGGACCAGGGTTCGATTGACAGACCATCCGCCGAAACGCTCCAGGGTTCGGTTACACCAGGCCAAACAGGTTAGGTGTGAAAGCGACCTGAAGAACTGGGCTGGATTATGTGAATGTTGAATACATACACGGTTGATATTTGGCATCTATCGACTTGGTAACTCCCCACAACGAAACACCAACGGACCTTCGTTGACAGAACTAGCTTGCGTGTCACTTAATTAACGGTGTCAGTTCGATCTTAGGGAGGCTAGAGTCTCGCTTCAGCTGTGGTTTGGGCATGAAGATAAAGACTTGGTGTCCACTGGCTTGAAGATGATCATTCTAACCACTCATACACTCTGCCTCTCCATTAAACTGTATCCTCAGGGTGGATTTGTGGGGTTAGGATTGCAAGTTAAAGAAGAACATTTTCTGCAAGATAATGAACACAACCGAGGTAACTAGTTCAGTGAAAACAATATTCCCCAGACTGCTAACTCTTGTGTTAATGAACGTTGGCTCTAACTAATGTGCAGGAAAAAAATGAACATCTGCTTGCATTGAAGAGAATCATTAAATAAAATAGCAACTCCACCTCCTTTCTTATGCGCTCTTGTTTCACTCATTAAACTTGGTCTAACGCAGTTGAAAACAAAAAGTCCAGTTTGTGCCTAACAATAAAATCATTGATTAAAAATGTTTTTCCTGACAGAGACCTGACATTTAATAAAGCTAAGTTTAATGTGTTTAAAGCTTTATTTGCCCAATTTATTTGGACAGGCTGACGAGGAATAAAGATTCACTATTGTTTCTTCGCAGCCTCACCTTTCTTTTTCTGTAAACTATCAGGACAGGAATTGAGAAGGCTAGCTGCATACAGGGCCCCGACTTTTCCTGGAGAGAATCATTGGTGTCATTAGCCTTGTAGCCTGGACCCAGAAGATATCAGTTATTGCCTTTATGGTTGTGGAGCCGCGGGGGAGGGGCAGGGCGCTCTTAACTTCGCCGATTGTGTCAAAACTGGCTGAGGACTTAGAGCCAGTGGCGGAGGTGGGGCTGGACGTCGAGGAGGGATTATAGGAGAGAAAATGGGAGTGTGGTGGGGAGTGAGTTTGGTTCCAGCAATGACCAGCTCTTTCATGTGGTCAGTGAACTCCAGGTGGGGAGAGGATGGGGAGAGTGGGAGTAAAGAGGAGGGAGACCTGGATGGAGTCTGGGGGGTGGAAGTAGGTGCTGGTGAGGGAGGTAAAGACTGGGGGGGGGGAGAAAGTGGGTGATCAGAGGCGGTCCCTGATGGAGGTTGGAGACTCGTCCTCTTGGCTCTCCTTAGGCGGGGGCATCCTTCCCGTAAGGTCTCTATGGCAATGCTGTGTGGTTATCTCTTGTTTAGACTTCTCTTGTCATTCGTAGTGGGAACAGACGGGTGACGCAGGAAGAAAGATAGGTTAGAGGTAAACAGTTTTACCCCTGACTTGTTCAGGCAAACTCCATGTGCCTTAAGTTAAAAAGATGTCTGCCCTCCCAGAAAAGGTAAATATTGTCGATAAAATGTACTGAATGGTCAGTACATGCCATTTGTTCAGTGCAAACAGCCTGCTGAATCCTTCATCTCCTCCTCTGATTGGTGGAAGAGGGCCACTGATTAACACCTCAGCCTTGACAGAGCTGACTGTGTGTAACAGATCAATAAAGTCTCGCTTCAGAACTTCAGACTGTTGTTTCACAATATCACAGCTTCCTGTATGCACGATGATGTTTTTCATCGTGGGATGATCAGCCACGATGTCCAGGATTTTGTCTCTCATGTTAGAGACCATATCTTTCGGAAAGCAGAGTATTTTGGTATTCTTGCTGCACATCGTTCTGACATCTTTTACAGCATAGTCACCAACAATCAGAGTCTCAGGCTCAGTCATTTGCTTTCCCTGCGCCCTTTTACTCTCACATTTACTCTCAGTTCTTACCCTGCTTTGAGAAGATAGCTGCTTATCCAGGTCATCAGATGGAGATTTAGGATCCTGCGACAATGGAGCAAATCTGTTTTGAAGTTGTAGGCTTGGTTGTTGTGGAGGTTTTTTGCTGGTTTTACTTTTCTCAGCTGTCCATGGCTTTGTCCGGTTGAGTGCAGGGGTCGAGGAGCAGTTCTGCCTGTGTGGTAGTGCCAGCCAGTCGCATCACAAATAGCTAACAACCCAAATAGCTCGACAACTTTCTGGATTCGTCTTCACTCAAACGTTGAAGAGTGATATATGTGATATATTTGGCAATAAAAACAAGAAGAAAAATATGAACATTAGCAGTAAAATGTAAGCAGAGGCAAGAGCAAGCAGCAAAGCATCTGCACTGTAAGAAAGCAGGAAGTACGATGGAAGTGGGACACCCACCAGATGTATTTATTGAACAGACACGAATAATAATTCAGCTGAATGGATAGAGCTCTTTCCCCACAGATGGTTCAGAGGTCTAACAACAAGGAATAGTTTAACAGAGTATATATGCACATTATCTCGTCTCCCCCCCCTCAGTTCACAGATGTCCTCCTCCTCCTCTGTCTGCTGATGCATCCACCAAGGCCAAGGCCAGCCTTGGTATTGTCTTCGTGGGAAGAGGGTTAAGTGGTGAGATCAGGATGACACTACAGCAAGCAAGACATGAAAATACCTTTGATATGATAACATTTATTATTAGGGTTTAAATGAGTCTGGTTGGCCTCGTCTGCATATGTTCAGGTTTAAGCGATACAAGTTATAACAATATGATACATTTCCACAACACACTGCACATGAGTCTGATGCAATCACCACTTTCTCTGGCCTGACGTCCTCTACCCACTGTAAGGCAATAACTATGGCCATCATCTCACATGTAAACACAGATAAATCATCGCTGAGTCTCTTCCCACCCTCCAAATGGAATTCTGGGATTACTGCTGCTGCTGTTTCCAACGCATTTTCTGCAGGAAATGCATTTTCTAGTTTCAAGTCTTCTTCAATACAGCATGATGTTCATTTAGCAAATTATGGTACATTTAGAGTCAAATAGACCATAAAGCAGGGTATGCTTTAGGGGCGGGGCTACACGTTGATTGACAGGTCTCTACCAGCGAAAAAAAAAAGAGAGGCTTGACAACATCCACAAACCAATGAGACATCATGACGACTACTTCTTATACACAGTCTGGTTTAAACATTAAATAACTGTTTGGTAAATGAAAGATTACAATAGGTTCTCATTGTCGGAATTGGCGACGTACCTGGCACCCTGGGAAGGAGCCTCAGGAGCGCTGGATTCAGGACCAACAATGAACCGGTTTAGCTCGTAACTTGGTGACCAGTCTGAGGCCACGATGGGAGTTCCCGGACCGGATGGGGACTAGTTTTCAGTGGGAGAGTTGGCAATCATCACCTCGTCCATACTGCAGAGGAAGACCAGGAAGTTATAGCATAGAATGTCGATCAAAATCATTAAAAAAGTCAGTATTTAGAGGTTGTTGTGTCTCCTCTGCATCAACAGGACATGTTATCGGTCTACCTTTTCTTTCTAGACTGCGTTTATCAATCTAAACATCAAAACAATAAGCTGACTCGACTGTCCCAACCTCTTCGAAAATGCTGGCTGCTGAGAGACCTATCCTTCATTTGCTGTCCTATTGTAAAGATGATGGCTGTTTTATGAAGGCCTGCCTGTTTGGACAGGTATGAAATGTAACCTTTCCACACATAACAAATGCGATGCTAAGACGTGATTTTTTTTATCTGATATCACTGCAACAATGGATGAAGGATGGAAAAGACAATAGCAAGAAACAAAGAGCTCTGTTTGCCTGGTAAATGGCGGTTAACGTGTTTTTGCTTCTTTCATTAGTTTCATATTTGGCACTATGAATATTGTAATTAGCAAAAAAAACGCATCAGTCATTTAAACTAACTCGCCAGGACCATCGCCAATCAGAGCCGACACTATCACTGACCACTCTACCGTATCCATATTGACGGTGTCACTGAGTTATTTCTTACTTTTCTGCAAATTATTTGACTCCCTTCACGGGTGATTGCTCGCTTTTGGTTGAGAAAGCAGACATAATCGAAAGCATCGTCGTTCCAACTGACCTCACAGCAATGCAACCCATGCCAGCGTTGTTATCACTCGATCTACAAGTCATGCGGCGGGAGTATGACTGCGAGATAAATCCTTAATTGACAATTAAGGACACCCTCGGTCTCAACCTCTCGAGCCGATGCTTTTTAAATTAGCATGGCGGAGGGATGAATCAGCCACATAATGATTTGCAGTGGAGGAATGACCTCCACAAAGGATCTGTCCTCCTGTTTCATTGAAGGGTTGCCTGCAAGATCAAACTCAGAGATTACATCTGTAGGTGAGTAAATATTGTTAGTGGAGGAACTGCAGTCAGATGTGTTAAGTGTGTGTTACAACCACCATTGGCTGCTGAGATCACCCACTGAACCACATAAAGAGAAGCGGAGCATGTTGTTGTGGAGGCAGAGGTGCGTTTTGAAAAGCTTTGGTTTTCTGCTGGCAGTGGTCACTGCAGAGGAGGTCAGTGGAATAATCACGTCATGCTATGACTGCATGGATCCACCTCAGCTGCTCCGACGCACCGGTGATGACTAATCTCTGCACTCAATGACACAAGCGTCAAGGTTCATAGCCTGCCGCCGCCACAGATGATAAGACTGTCACTCTGTGTGTGCGAGTATGGATGAAAAACAGCTGATGAACAAATGCAAAAATTCTATTATAGCACAGCTGGCAGCATCTCCCCCCCCCCCCCCCCCCCCACCACCACCTCCGCTCAGTGAAAAAAAGTGGATGCTCCATTACCCTATCTATGGATAGCGGTTCACATCGAGGATTGTGAGCACAGCAATCATTACTAAATAGCAGTGCTATTCTGGATGGCAGTGTCTCTACGCAAGTCAGAGTTACGAGCATGAAGAAATTCCTCTAAAAGCACTCCACATGAACACCTCCATCTTCCTGCATGGTGCTGAAACACTCAGAGCCAGACGCTGTTGCAATTAATAAGATTAAGTAGACAAATCTTTGGAAAACGGGTAGCTGAAATCAAGCAATCTGATTGTTCCACCGCTTTGACGACTAATTCCTTTGCACTCTGTGTCACTCCCCATCTGAAGAGAAGGACTAATGTGTTGTCATGGTTGCTTATTAACAGGGTCACTAGGGGAGCACTTCCGCCAACATTTAACCGCTAAGAAATGGAAAAATGTCACTTCTATGGAGGAGCGGATTGAGCAGTAAAAATTCACAAGTTTAACTACATAAAGATGTGTCGCCATTATCCAATATTAGTTCACACATAGGTGTTCTCAGTTATTCTGACTGATTAAACCTCATGTTGATGAAGCTCACAATAAGTATCACAGCCATCGGCTGCTCTGGCCTTTCTAGTCTTTTAACTACTCGAAGCGCTTTACGCTACATGTTAACATTCACACACACACACATTAATACACTGAAGGCAGAGGCTGCCATACGAGATCCCAACCTGCCCATCGGCATCTTATCTAAATGCTAGTTCACACACACACACACACACATACACACACACACACACATACAGATGGCACAGCCGTTGGGTGCAATTTGGGGTTCAGTATCTTGCCCAACGACACTTCCACAAGCTGACTGGAGAAGCCGGGGATTGAACCGCCGGTCTTCCGACCAGTGGACGACCTCTTGAGCCTTCCCCCCCCGTTACAAACATCTCTACCTCTCACGCGTTGTTGTTGTTGTTGTTGTGTGTTCTCTTCCCTCCGGCTAAAAGCTGACCGAGGAACACGGTGACATGATGATTGCTGGCATCCATGAAACTCAAATGCATCCGAGCAGTTTTCCTCCTTCACCCACTGAGATCTGTCTGCTGTATCTCCATGGCCCTGCTCTCCGGTGGGCTCAGTGGGCCGTCAAAGAGTGACAGATTGTTTTTGCCCTGAGCTGTCCCAGCATGCACTAAACCTGACCACTGCACTGCCGAGTCCCCAGATCTACATGTATACAACACACATATGCTTTGCAGCTAAATAAAATCTAACTCGGGCGTTTGAAAGTTGTCTGAGATTCTAGAAAGAGTTAGAATTGTAGCATTGTTTTCATCAAATACTTTGCCATGCATATCACTCTTGCCCTTTATGTGGCGAGATGAAGATCTCTCTTTTCTTGTTTTTCTCATCTACAGAGGTGTTTGTGGCACCGTGTGCTCGTCTGTGTCTGCCTGTAGGCAGCAGATGCGTGTGATTGGCAGGCGGCGATTGAAGCCCTAATGGAAAAGGACAATGAAAGAGTGACAATTTTGTAAGACAGGCCATGTATGAAGATACAAGCTTCTGTGGAGAAGGGAGGAGAGGTTAATGGCAGAGCGAGGGCCAAGTAACAACGTCTCTGGAGAGTCTGTCTGAAAGCAAGCACACTAGATAATCTTCCCTCTGTTGACTCCTGTTCTGAGCAGCCTGACCCCCAAGAGATCGGCTTTCCCTTCCACCTGGAAGTGTCATGCTGAAGGTCCATCCCATTACAATATTAATGTCCACAGTGAAGGATAATGTGTGATGGATCACCAATCATACCGCCTCCAAAGGGCATTGGCATGAGTTAGGCACATAAATAATAAAGTGATTTAGATGCAAAATCCATCCTAAGCGGATTACAAAAGCAGTGGCACTGCCATCAATCGTCATTTTGGGCCAACATGATGCATAGCAAGGAGCACAGAACAGACACTGAAGTATATTGGGAAGAAGGGGAACACTGAGCAGAGACAGGTGTGTAGTATGTAAAGAAAGTGCTCTTAAAAAATATGGCATATGTTGTATTCTTGTTGATATCTGGCCAAATACAGTTGCTGCGATGTAATTTGGGAATATTCCCAGTCACTCCTACAATGGACTTTGATGGCATAAATGTTTCTTATTCTCTTAAATTCCTCTTGTAGTGTGTGATTTTGGGTTGTCCCATTTGGAAGTTGACAATTGTACGACATATGTGGGGGGAAAAACGAAGGTACCCTTTAAGTAAATTGCAACACTTTCTCACAAAATACATGCAACTCCTTCAATGCTGCTATGAATATCAGAGGCTTAACGTTATAAGTGAATACCCGAGGGGGATCTTTTTTTCTTTAATGTCTATCCAAACCAATCCTCTTGCATTTTCTCCACCTGGCTGCTGTAATTCTCTCTCTCTCTCTCATTCACCATTAGTATTCACAGGCTCGCGTTCACTTTTAAATTTGCATAGATAATTCCAACTATGTCTACAATAACTGCACAGCTCAGTAACTTAATTTAGAGAGCCAGGTTTAGAGGCATGAACAGTCATGAGTGAGAGGCCTTATGGGTATTGCAGTATGCAACTGGATGGGCCAATTCTCCCTGATCCATCGGACTGAGCCTTGCCAAAGCTAACCCCATAAGGCCCCCTCTGTGTCTTTCATGTCCCCGTGTTTGCTGCTGAGGCTGTGAGAGTATTCAGTGTGTCTGAGCATGTGTGTGTGTGTGTGTGCTCGTCTGTGGGGGGTCTATGTGTGCTTGCAGATGGGAAATGCTCTCTAATTCAGGTTTGCTCCTCTCTCAGAGAAGGAT
Organism: Leptoclinus maculatus; assembly: GCA_032191485.1. Classification (NCBI taxonomy): domain Eukaryota; kingdom Metazoa; phylum Chordata; class Actinopteri; order Perciformes; family Stichaeidae; genus Leptoclinus; species Leptoclinus maculatus. The sequence goes on along the minus strand of JAVDOI010000013.1, from coordinate 3,455,104 downwards.
TTCAACCCCGACGCTCCACACAAACTGTATCAATACATGATCTGTCTCCTTGCTCTCTAATTCCCTTTCTCCCCTCCTTTCCATATCTCTCCCTGTCCTTGATGGTGATTAGAATGCACCCTGGTTGTGCGTCTCCTCCCTCATTAATCACGCTCTGAGAGACCGGGCCGGACGTGGAATGCACAGTTGGCCTGACCCAGCACTCGACAAAAGCATCCATAACGGCAGGCACAGGAGCAGTGTGCAGGCTCACAGTCGTACAATAACATCGACGGTACAGCACAGACGAGGATTTATCTGAGCCGGAATGTATCGGGTATAAGAACGTGTTTCTTTTTGTGGAAACAATACTGGAGAAATTTAAAGAGTGTCATTGTGCAACTAATAGGCTTTAATAAAGCCACCCAGGAAACCAGGAAAGCACATTTCCCCGGCCTGGATCTCTTATTGTCTCTCTCTCTGTCTCTCTCTCTATCCCCCGCTCTCTTTCAAGCATACTGACAAATGCTTTAGTGGGTCATGAGCCACAGTGTGGACAAAGTGAGATGGATTACCGTGTGGATTTTGGCAGGGGAAGCTGAAGCTAATTCTCTGATTAGAAACCTGGGTTCAGAAGGCAAAGAAGCACCGAGCTGTGAATCGGAGTCGGAGCAGTGCAGAAACCTGAGCATGTGGAGTAGGCATGGCACCATGTGAAAATGTCACGTGACGACTATCTTGGCCAAAACAATTGCTATTCACAATATTATACTGAAAATCATTAAAAGTCTAAAAATGGAGCTAAAACACACCGGAATCGCTTCACCGTACATTCTGTTTAGAGACAAACATTTGTGTTGCGTCACAGTGTTTTTATATACAGCAATACAGTGTCGGTATTAATATGAGCTCTGCCACAGGGCAACAGGCCAGTTGATATTGTATCGTATAAAGAAATCACAACCATGATGCAGAGGGCAGTGTGCTGGTGTCAAAGTGCCCTTGAGCAAAACAAAGAAACCTGCTTCCTCAGCACAAGCAGAACTGTAGTATCCACTCTGTGTATCCCAGTGGATGTCAAGTGGATTGCATGATCCACAAAAGTAAACAACAAAAAAAGAATCAAACCGTATCCCTTAAAAAGTTGATTGACAAGTGTTCATACGTAAAATATGTGCATACATCAACGTGGCCATCGATACTCAGAAAACCGACTTGTTTTTTTCAACTAATTAATGATGAATGATGTTCTCTGTGATACATGCACGCAGATGACATGGTAGCTCATGTAACTACGTTGATTTTAATTAGATTTGTGTATTTCAATTGAGATGGTGCTTTTTGCATAAATTAAGCAGAAACAGGAAATCTTTTGTGATCTGGCAGAGATGAAAGGCCGCTAATGTGGAAGACAATCAAAGTCTTCTTGGAACAAACAACACTGTCGGTGTTCTTGAAAGCAGAGCGACAGAGTCTCGCGTCACGTTAAAAACTGCAGACAAGCCATTTTTGAAAAGGGTAACTCTAGTTAAACCCCGATGTGGTTAATGGAGATCCTCGGGCCATATTTCAATGCTTTATGGTCATTTATATGTATGTTGTCACCTTCAGCAAAGGTGCAAGCCCAGTGTGTGAGAGAGTGGTTAATACTTCATTACTTTTCTACATATTAGGTTTTTATAAGGTCATTATATCCAGCTGTGGGGTGTGTGAGAAGTTAAATCCAATATACAAAACACATTCATTTAAGGGAAACACTACAAGTCAATTAATCAGTTTTTAATGTAAGGTGATTACTTTCCTTACCTCTGTACCGGTGACAAGACCTGAAATGTAACATGCATGCCGACACGAGTCAGGAAGTAAAGGGCACATCCATCTCCATCCCTGTCTTCATCTCTTCCATCTGACCGACCAGCCACCTCGGACTCCAAGGCTACACGACTTTCCTTTGTCGGGTCGAGGAGGATCCCTGAAGCTGCTGTCCCTTCTTCTCAGTTAGTAAATAAACTGATGGAGGCCCAGCCTGAGGTGAACAGTGGGGGCAGCGAGAAATAGGATTATCTTGAAGCCTAACAAGCTTCCTGGCTGGGATCTGTTCATTAATATTACATCCGTCTAGGAAGAGAGAGAGAGAGAGAGAGAGAGAGAGAGAGAGAGAGAGAGAGAGACCCAGGCAGCAAGGGAAAGTGGCTTTGGCCCACTGAAGAAGAACGGAGTTGGATAATTGTTCCCCGTGCATAATCAGATAGGTCTGTTTACTACGGAGAGCTTAGGTTCACATTCAGGGCATGCTGATGCAGACGGGACGGCTTTGAATGAACGGATCATTGTTTACTAGATACGCATGTGTATGATATGACAACATATTTGGAATAAGCTCAAAGAGGCTTCACACGTCCCAGTAGTGGTGTAGCAGACTGTAGTTGATCCGAACCTTGTAGCCCCTCGGCGTCTGTAACAGACGCACACGGTTTTCAAGTAACTACAATTTAAACTCATCCGCGTTTTTTATTAGACGCTCAGAGAAAATATCTCCGGGAGTGTGACGCCGTAGTGTGAAGACCGAAGCGTCGGTATGTGACGAGTTGGAATGAGAACGTGATCCGTGATCCGTAGGCTACGGGTGAAATGATAAACGTCCCGAAAAATCACTTCAATCAGCCGAAAGTCATTGTAGACCAACAAAAATTCTCTGGAGCCCTGTATATGTGAATATATGAGGCTCATCGACCATCGGCAATCAGTATTGGCAGCAAATACAAACATGATTGGAGCATCTCACTAAGATATATTTGGTCCATTTTTCTATCTCCTGATCCGATCTGTGACTTTGCACAATGATACGATCCGAACAGTTGTTTTCTGTCGCACCCCCCACATCCCAGCAATGTGTATCAAGAGTAATGAGGCTTTTGTGTCGGATTAGTGTTCCTACAGATGCTCTACTTGTGCATGCTGGGAGATAATACTTCAGTAAGAAAGCCCTGTATGTGTGTGTGTGTGTGTCAGGTGTGCAGTCTTGCTATGACAGAGACCACTGCAGTGCGACCTTTCCACGGAGCTCCAGCTAAACAGACAAGACGTTCTTAACACAGACCCCAAGAATGGAAAACCTGCCCTTTAACACTCCCACAACAATTGATCCAGTCAGTCATGTCTGTTTCTTAATTCACCCCGTAATGGTCGATCCTGCTCCTCGGGCGGAATGACAAAAGAGGAATCCGGGCGATAAAAGGTGACGTATCGTGTGAGAAATGCTGTGTGACTTGTGATTACACATGCGGTGATAATTACTGCCACCCCGGAGGGTTTCCGAGGACCCCTGCTCACAGGGCTGTGCAGCGTAGACCCTCTGACTCTAACCCCCCCCCCCACGCTTAATGTGCGAATTAGGAATCACTGTGACAGACTCACAAGGGAGTTCTCCCCCCCCCCGCCGCCCCCACCCGAATGAAGACGGACAGTATAAACAAAATAACATTACAAACAGCCCATAACCTCGCCCGCAGCGATCTCGTGCTCTCTCAAGTGTTTCCTTTTCCTCTCACATTTTCCTTATTCGACTCTGTGTTCATCCTCCCTCCGTCTCCTCGCTCTTTCTCACGCTACTTTGCCTCCGCCCTTCCTCGTTCCGGCCTCCTCTTACTCACAAGGCCTATTTGCCAATTACGCCACAAACTGAGGGCCTTGTGAGTCATCGCATCCCCGTCCGTTAGCTGTGGAGCGCCGGCTCCCAGCTGGAGGACCGGACCCGGCCTCGGGCTCCGCTGTCCGGTAAAAGGTCGCGCTGAGCATTATGGCGGTTAACTACCTTAAGTTTATTGCAGTCAACACTTTGCATTAGCTGCAGCCAGGAGTAACCTCTCTGACACCATCCAGACACAGTTTACAGTCGGGCCATAACCATCCTGAGGTACTCGGAGCACTGTTTAGGTCGCCGGTGCATGACAAAACTGGCCACTTGGCCTTCTTAGACCTCCAGCTACTGTGCTATTTCGGGGAGGGGAGGAGCCGCTACTTTGATTATTCCGCCACTGAGAGGACACATACAAAAGACCCACATGCAAACATAAGTCTAATTGTATATACAGCGATTAAACCAAACATCTGGTACATTGTCCGGATATTTTTTTACAGCACCTTTTCGCACAACCTCACTTATCTCAAAACTCTTTTCTCAAACTCAGCTTCTTCTCCTTTTATCTGTCTCCTCCTTTGTGAACCGGTATGGATTTAATTAAGGAAATCAGTAAGGCATAATGACTTCTACCTGAATTGACCTCTTTATGCAAAATCTTCAAGACACTCTTTTTTTTTTTTGGCATATTCTGTGAGGATTTGATTAAAACACTGAACTGCCTGCTCGCTCGGTGAAATTCCCTTTGGATAAGCGATGCCGGATAGAAAGGTGCACGCTGCACCGAGCCGTCAGGACGACCAAACGTCTACTGCGGCTGTTAAAGGGAGAGGAAGCATAACATGCAGCTGTCTGCTCCGTGTCTCCAAGGAATAATTGACAAGCGGCAGCTTTATACGCACAGGGAGGGGTTGTCTTCAATAGATAGCAGCTGGCTTGAAGTGCATGCCTGACCTTGACAACTCCTTATGGCTTGTTCACACATCCCTATTAGCCTGTAGCCATGGCGAAGACGTAAGAAGTGGTGAACGACTAATCGTTTTATAAAAGGAGGAACATTTTGTTGGTAAATACAAAGTGGTATATGACCGAAACTTTAAATGTAATATATGAAAGATGGATGAAGAATAGCAGGATCCTTGTGGACTACCAAGGTCTGAAGCATCTTAGTTTTCAGGGTACACCATGCGAACATACCTCAGGGGTCCTTCTGGGACTCGGAGTGCTTGAGCTTTAAAAGTGTGTCACCTTTTTTTTTCTCCCCCGTATGCCTACCTGTGTGACAGAATTATTAATGAGCTGTGTCTGTATTTATGCACCTCATCTAACAGGGGAAGATGGGCTGCCTTCATTACTTTGAGTTGTGGGAGCCGTCCTGTCAGATGGAATTTGAGCCTCGGCAGAGACGAGCGCTTGTTATAACAAAAGGGGAAATTCATCAAGTGTTCATTTGGTTTGAGATGATGGGTCACGACAGTGTCAGTCTCGTCTCCCCATACTTGGAGTAAATGAAGATCATGGAGTCAGCAGTGTGTGTGTGTGTGTGTGTGTGTGTGTGTGTGTGTGTGTGTGTGTGTGTGTGTGTGTGTGTGTGTGTGAAACAGCCCTTTTTCACTGTATGGTCACTGAGCACCACACTGTGGTTCATAGCAGTTATTACCACTTGTGACCGTCACAACCAATACAGTAAATTGCAGTCATGCCTCCCAGATGTATGTCATACGCTACTCTGTGTGTGTGTGTGTGTGTGTGTGTGTGTGTGTGTGTGTGTGTGTGTGTGTGTGTGTGTGTGTGTGTGTGTTTAATACAGCATTGCTTGGACTTGAATGAGAATTGAATGTGTTGATATCCAGTAATTGTCAGTTACTATAGGTTCACAGTTCAGTCAGAAATGCCCCAAATCCTCCTCCACAATATCATCTGCACACGAATGTTCTGGCTTACACTGCACTTCAACTTATAAATTAAACCGTGAAAGCCCATAAAACCAAACCCCATGTCTTTTGTATTTTTTTAGGAAATGTGGGTCAGTTCTGTGTGTTTTTCAACAGATTAATTTCTACTATACAAATGTTTGCGTAATATATTTAAAAAATTGATAGATAAATAGAGGAACCGTAGCAGATTTTTTTATCTCAACTGGTGACCTACATGTTGTCTCATTATAATTTATCACATCCTTGAAATGCATTTGTACAACAGTGACCCCTTCAGGAGACAAGAGGAGATGCTTGTACATAACAGACAGTAGGTGTGATGCTGATGTGGCCAAAAGAATTAATAATGTAGATTAGAAAAAGATAACGCTTTTAATTTTTTTTTGTTTTGTGTTATGCAGTCACACACACATCCCTGTACTTCTATCTTTGTGAGGACCTTCGGATAATGCAGTCCCTATCCACTACCCTAACCTCAACCATAACAAGTTAATGCCTAATCCTAATCCTAGCCTGGACCTAATATTAAACTGAAACTTAAAACCACTTCTTAACCCTCAAGCGGGCCTTTGAAGAAGTGAGGGAAAATGTCCTCACTCTGTGGTTCTTGGTTTGGACCTCACTATGTAGCAAGTACAATCATCCACACACAGATGGGGCCTAAGTACATATCTATATCAGTGATATGTAAAGTTTGTGGTGGGAACAAGACAAAGTTAAAGTCTGTGGCTTATGTTTCCTCATACGGATTTGACTCTTTGTAGCCAAGAACATTTGAAAAGTGTTTCTGATTTGAACTTACTTTGTTAGATTTTGTTAAACATGTCTGTGATATATGTATAAAGAAAGAAGGATACGTGATAACAGAAGTTATATTTTAGGTTGGTAGTGAGAGCAGATCCGTTAACAACACTGCCAACATTCAGTCTGATGTTCACTTTGTGTCATGAAGTGTGTCACCTCAAACCAAAACTGCCATTTGTCATCCTTGGAGCATAATTCTTTATGAGTGTCACTTTCCAACTTAAAGCAAAAAAAATCCCAACCTTGTTGATCTCAGATGTAGAATCAAAAATGAAGTAAAAATCCACCTCTTTTCTTCTAGAGGGCAATGGCTCAGGCCTTTGTGACTCCATTACTTCCAGGAGACATTATTGTGTATGAATCGGGTTTCTCCAAATCACCAAGGCACTGATTCGGCACTGAGCTGAATTAGATTTGGCAGCCTTTAATGCCTGTATGAATAGCAATTGTGGCAAGTTCAACATTTGAATACTTCTAAATGTGATTGTTTGCACTCCACTGACCCTGACAGATGGATAGAGAAAGAGACAAAACAGAGCGAAGGAGAGACGAGAGGGGAAATGAGGGGAAAGAAGTAAGGAGGAGGATGAGGGATAATGCAGATTAGGGCCTAAATACAAACTAAATGAGGTCTTACTCAAGAGGATGTCGGCTGGATAGGCTGGAACAATAGGGATGGGTGAAAATAGCCTTAGGAAACGATCCCTCAAATTAGTGAAAAAAAGGATTAAAATAAAGTCTTAACATGTGTATTTATTTACTTGTTGAGGATTTCTCTTATCTGTCAAATTAAATACAATTTCCATATTTTGAGAAACGTGACGTATACCTTTACAAAAATAGATTAATTGAAATCATCTTTACTTCATAATGTCACTGAAAATGTTATCATCCAAACATACATTTGGTAACCAACTGGATTTATTTGAAGTACATTCTGCTGTATCTTGGAGATACTGATCAATGTTATTGATCACCCTCACCTCTTCACCATCACCTGATTATTGAGTTAGCATGTTTTTCCTGTGTAATTTTTCTTCTGTCAGTTCCTCCAGTTTGTCTCTTAAAGAGAGACTCCAACTATAGGTGTGAATGTGTTTGTTTGTTATTATCTCTGCAAGGAGATTATGTATTCTGTCATGTGTGGGTGCATCTATGTGGCAGTCTGTCCGTTCACGGCTTATCTCGCATACTTCTGGACCCACCAGCCTAATATTTGTCACGCTCATTTAAGCTTGTTACGGATTATGTAACAAGCATTATTAGTCCTGATTTGCACGCCAGGTTAAGAAAATTGCATGTATGTACGTATGCTTCTTCTCATGTTGGTAGGAGGAGAGCTAGTTAGCTGTCAACAGCCGGTGGGCAGCAGAGTCCTGCGGTGTGTTTGGCTAACAGAGCTAACAGCTAATAGAACTAAACACACGGCAGGCCTGACAGTTTCTGTGCAGAGGAAGCGTTAAACAGCCAACATGAAGGGTTACACAAAGCAAACTGCAGTTTGGCTGCATGGAGACAGCTGCATGGATTAAAATGAGGGCTTATCTGTTACATGAGAGTGAAAAATGTGTCTCATATGCCCGCGGTTGATACTTGGTGCAAACCTGGTTTATATTCGTTCAATCAAGCGTTACATCAGTGGCCGTTGCAGATACACCTGTCAAAGATCTGCTCTCTGCTGAGAGCACTTTTCTACTTTTCTATCTGTATGTTATGCTCTGTAACAGACTGGCTGCCAGGTGGTTCTCAGTCTCTTGCCCAAGGCATGCTGGGGTAGATGTCAGCTCCCATGTGATCCTCAATAGGAATCAAACGGATGAATGATCACCATTTTACAGTCCAATAACGAAAGCCAGGCAATTTTGGAATAAAGCTAAATCCATCCTACAACAAATTGTTCTGTTCTTGTGTATTCAGACAATGCATTCATAATGTGAAAACACAGAAAAGTATCCTTTTATACTACAAATTAGAGCAAAATATTAGCTGATAGACTTCTTGAGTTTCCCCACTGACCTGATTATTAAAAAAACACAGTATCCAAGGGAGTTTTATTTACATATAGGGGTTTAATCAGCTGAAATGGAAAATGCCCCCATGAATATAAAATCACCAGGGCTGCTGTCACACACCATCACTACATCGGTCTCTCTGGTGTTCAGCTTTTAAAGAAAATCCTCAAACTAATCTGTCAGTATAGAAATAACAATTATATTTTTAGTGTAGACATTCCTCTTAAATCTCTCAATTGGAAGCTGTCGTGCTGATTGTTCTCCACTAGAGTGTGCAATTTTCCTTCCCAAGTTTGGAATTCAATCAACGCCTGAACCGCAGGGAAGCTGCTGTTGAAAACCTGTTGAGAGGTTTTCTGCAGCTTTTGCTTTCAGGGCGATGTACTCGTCAAACTGCAGCAATGTGTGTGTGTGTGTGTCGAATAGGGCGCCTGTTATTTTTTAACACAATGAGTAGCATGAACTTGGAGAAAGAAAGTGATTAAGTCATGAAACAATTACGAACAATGTGGCGCTGGTTTATAGGGCGCGTCAGAGATTATGTGGGTGAGTGGGAATTGTAAATGCAGAGAATTTAAATGAACAGAATGTGCAGTTTCACTTGAGATAACAAGCCTTGGAGACTGACAGATTAGGTTTGTCTGTGTATTTTTCTGACACCTTGACACAGGTCTGTCACATTGGACCGAATCCAAACAAAATGAGTCGTTCAGGCTCCGTGAGCTCAGTATCCGCAAAGAGAGGCGCTTTGCTGTCACAGACTGCTAAGCAGTTGCTGCAGTTGATACGTTTGCAATTACTCAGCGCCAAAAGCAGTGCCTGTCTAATTAGCTAAGAGTAAGTCATTGGCCAAATAGATGTGATGGCTTGAGCAGATTGACATCCATCATGTCGAAAATCTTCCCCCTGGACATCCGCAGCATCCCTCCATCTCGGCTATAAGTGAGGGTCATTCGTTAACGGGAAGTGTGTTTCAAATGCCAGCAGAGAGTGTCTGAGCACTTAAGATCAGGTTGATGCATGTACTTCTTGTGGGAAGCACTTCAAATCTTTTAAAGTTAATGATGTGCTTCGTGCTTTAAAGACTCTTTGAAGGTACAAACAGGGTCTATTTCTATTCAGGAAATCACCGTGTCCACGTGAACATTAGTTCTTCATTTCTTACCGATAATATGGAAAACTCTGCACCCGGGTTGTTCAGTAAAATCAGTCTAAGTGTAGTTAACTGCCCCGGTGGTGCAGAATAACAAGAAAAGCTACAATGGCTGCTTAGGAGAGGTGTTATTATATTCCGAGCAGTGATGGATAGTCACTGGGGGGGAATGACAGCTCTGTGGTCCTTAGGGAAGATGTGCATATTACAGTTTTTCTCCTCTCTCCCACATAATATCGGGGATTTAGATGATTCAATACATGGAACCAAAGTGAGAGTATAAAGGTGGCGAATGAGGGAGAGCCTTGAACCTTCATTCTTTCTGATGGCCATCAGAAGTCTGATTGTATAGATGTCTATGAGAAAATGCTAACAATAATAATAATGAACTATATTATTATATATTTCTGAAGAAGTAAAATGTAAAAGAATTCTAATGAGCAGTTTTTACCTCAGAGATTTATTCTTTATGATGCTCATAAAAAGATGGATATAGATAAAACTAAATATTATTTCAAGAGCAGCAACAGTCGTGTATATAAAGTCGTTAATATCTCACTGGAAACATGTCAATAAAAGAAATAACATTCCTGAGTGAAGTTTATATATAATCAATAATATATATATATATATAATAGTGTCAGTCATTCCTTCTGTCCTCCTGTCCCGCTGGATATAAATGGCTTTTTATAAGATAATTAAAACATAACGATTCTTAGTTTCAGGTCATTTATACACTAATGAAAACATAGTTTTGCATATTATATTCCATTTCTGCCAATGAATCCCCCCACATGTTACACACTGTTCCTTTGAGTCAGGTGGGAGTATTGAACACAGCTGGCCTTGAGTAAAGTCATTAATTCATGTCTCATTTTTGAGAGAAAGAACTCACAAAATGAAAATTTTGAAATTGAGAGTTTTGATTATGAAGGATTCAAATGTCCTCATTTTCTACCAGGTCGGCTTCATGCTTGCTATTGCGTTCCTGAGGCTGTGTGTTGTATTAATCCATCATGGACACCAGATGTCCCTGTATTCCTTTAAATAAAGATGTTTCTCTCATTGCTGGTTGCTGATGATTGTTCACACCTTGTTTTTTGTTTCCTCATCCAAAGAAATATATTTTAAATGAGAAGAAAATCTTCCCACAACTAACGACTTTCACCTACAGCCCAGTGCGTGAACCAGCAATCGAGTTGATTTTCACTAAATTCAAAGGATTTCAGTTTTTGTGTGTCAAAATAAAAGCACAAAGAAGAGTGTTTGTCATTCTGGAGCTTGTGAGAGCAGCAGCAGCTTCAGAGGAGAGCTATATTAAATGAATCCCGACTACTTCCATGCAGTTGGCTTTCAGAGTTGCTTGTTTCCACTGCACAATTCATCTCAGGCCCAACAAAAGTGTTGGTATTCAACCCACACAACAATAATGTAATATCGAGAAATGGATCGTACAAAATCAACATCCAGGCTGCTTCCTTATCCCCGTCTCCGTAGCAACACAGTCCCCTTTGCAAGTCAGATGAGGTGCACCTTTTTCTCAAGTGTGACCGGAGGTGGTGGAGTATTATTTCTATGTCAGTGTCAGTGTGTGCACATATGGGGGAAAGTTAATAATCGGACAGTGGAGTGGCCACCTCCTTCTTGTCTTATTACAAAAAGCATCTATCACTGCGTCATAGAATGAACCAGAATGAACACTTTGGTCCGTTTTAAAATGTCAGATTTAAAGAAAATGTGGAGTAAAGTGTGGGTACTGTGAGTGAGTCTGACTTGAATTATTCCCAGCGTGAAGTCAGAATACATTTGAAGCACTTTAGAAGAATACTAAGTACCAGAAATGCACTTAGATGACAAAGTGCCAACTCATTTAGCATTTTTGGCCATGCTAGAAATACGGATGGCAACGTCGGTCAGCCAAAGTACTATTGGATGGACTGACATGAAATTCAGTTCAGACCTTCATGTTCCCCTCATGATGAATTGTAATAACTTTGGTGATCCTCCGACTTCATATAGCGCCGCCAGCGGGTCAAAGTCTCTGGACCAAATACTTTCAAAACTAATGAGAATCACATCAGCCTCAGGTTTTGTGCTATAAGTGATAATTCGCAAACGTTAGCATGCTAACACGTTAAACTGAGATGAACAGGGTAAACTTCATACCATTGTTGTGAGCATGTTGCTATACTTAGCATTTAGCTCAAAGCTAACATCTCTGATCTCTGATTTATTAACCTATATATATATATATATATGTTAGTGTAGTATTTCTTTATTAAAGAAAAAACGTAACACGTTTTTTTTATAGTCATGCATGTATAATATAGGGGTATATACAGTATATATTGTATATTAGAGTGATACGTATACTTGTGTATGAGAGAAATAGATACAAATACAACCCTTCTGAAGCTTATGTTTTAAGAACATTTATATTGGTACATTTAACTATGGATGTAACATTTTGTTTGACTCGGATCAGCTCAGAAAAGTTTGATTTATGACTAAATGTGGTCTAAATAACAAATACATTAATCCTTAGAAGAATACCTCCTGACATATTTGGTGAACTCGAAACCGATTTTTCTAAATTAATGTAAATTGAGGGTAGATGTGATCAATACCCATCGAGACAGAGTTACTCTACTGTAAAGTCGTGGCTAATTCCCCTCATTTTCTGTGTGTGTGTGTGTGTGTGTGTGTGTGTGTGTGTGTGTGTGTGTGTCTTAAACACCAGCAGGACAAGTGTCACATAAAACAGCAGAATTTAAATTGTTTTAAGTATGAGGTCACTGAATCTGATGTGTGTGTGTGTGTGTGTGTGTGTGTGTGTGTGTGTGTGTGTGTGTGTGTGTGTGTGTGTGTGTGTGTGTGTGTTGAGATGCACCGTAGTCTCGCCCCCCCCCCCCCCCCGCCTCTGCCGTCTCTGAGCAATGGTACGGTCCTCCCACAAGCAGCGCCTCAATCCCCCCTCTTCTGAAGGGCTAATTTATTTCTGGTCAGAAAGTATCGCAGCACGCAGGAGTCCCGACGCCGTGTGTGTGTGTGTGTCAGTGAACGTAGCACCTGCAAGAAGACCCGAACGAGCGCAAAGCTGGACCCGTATTACACCATGACCATGTACAAGGGGAAGCGTCGCAACCACCGATGTAAGTTTACGCACCATCATTTCGGCGGTACGCGCGAGGGGGGTTTTCATTCTTTGTTTGTGCTGACGTCGCGCGATGCAAGTTGCAAATATTGAGCCGCGAGCGATGTATTTCAAGATGCACCCGTGTCCCCTTTAAACTGGCTGCGGGCCATTTAAGTTGCGCTGAGACGCAGACGCGGAATTCAGTTAAAGTTACAATTAAAAGCGCCGCTATCTCTCGGCGTAGACGTTGTTGTCTATATGTAATATTATAATATATATTTTTAAATCTTTAAATGGTTACCAACAGGAAGGGAAGTGACCTGCTGGCTGATTAGTGTTTCCATCGAGCTTTTAGTTTGGAAAGCCACCCTTGCAGCTGCTCTGCTGTAATATATTCATGCTGCTCAAGTTGGCATACATTATCATGAGATGTGTCGACTCATCAAGGTTGTAAGGTCGCTATTAATAATTATGATTCTTAAATAAATCATTGTAGGTTTACTTAAGTCAACTCATATTTAAAAAAATGTAAATTCTGCTCCAAAGTGCTGTTTTACGTGACACTTGTCCTGCTGGTGCTTAATAAGACGCACACACGCACACACACACACACACACACACACACACACACACACACACACACACACACACACACACACGTTCTTCTGTAGTGGATTCATAGTTTGGTCTCCATTAATGGCTTCACTCATATGGGGAGTGGTACAGTATGAAGTCTGAACCCATGGAGCAGTGATGGAGCACTGATGGTCCTGAAAGCATCACGAGTGGGTGAAGAATCAGTCACTAAATGAATAGTTAAATAAAAGATTTATTGACAAATTGCTTTGTTTGTTTTAGTTATTTTTCCGGCAGCATGTCATCATCTGTTTGTCTCGTGTGATTGTAAACGGACCGATCTTCAGGTTATGGATCGTCAGACAAAACAAACAATTTTAGGATGTCACCTTGGTCTTAAGGCAATTATGACTCAATATCTTCTGATGTTTGGTGGACCAAATGGTGATGTGATTCATCAACGAACTGAGAAAATAATCAGGAGATTAAATGTTGCAGCCCTATAACTGTGTAACAGGGATGGCATCACACAGCCTGTTGTGCATGCTCTGATATTTAAAGCATATGGGTATTGTAGTCCACTAATCACCAGTTAGTTAAATGGCTGTAGGCACACACACACACACACACACACACACACACACTACACAGTCAGGTGGACCTGGCTGCAGAGTGTGATTCAGGTTTCGGGGAGCTGGTTTGTGGGTCGAGGCCTTGATTTGTCTTCTCCTCGGCAGAGGAAATGCAAAACTGCACTGTGCACTGCAAAGGCTACAAACAGGCCGCGCTGCAGGACTGTGTGGACGTACAGCTGGTTGTACGGACGAGGTGGGAGGAAATGGTAATGTGGACGCAGAACACAGAAGAGTCAGTGCCGACGAACGTGTGCGAGGGACATATAACTGTGAATGTAGTCGTAACTTTTGCTCTTATGTTCTCCTACAGTGCTCCATAGATAAAAAAAAACTAAAAGATCTTTTTAGAAAGAGAATCTAGTTAAGATGAGTTGATATAAATGTGCTGTGTAAATCACTGCTTTGTTCTAAGGTGAACTCTGAGCCTATTGTGGTTCATTTAATTAGGAGAAGAAAAAACCTCTCGGCCTCTTCAGCATGAGCTCCAGCGTTTGAATTGAAGTCCATCAATATTTAAGATTTTGCAGCTCAGGAATCTTTGGAGATCAGATGCGGTTCCAGCCGTCTGCACCACCGGGGATGTTTTCCTCCGTGCACGTGTGTGTGTGTGTGTGTGTGTTTTTCATCCGTCTGTGTACAGTTTACGATTTCCTCTTCGTCCGTGAAGGCTGATCCTTTGCGAATGAAAAACTGATCACACAAAGAAAACTTCCTTTTGGACTCGTGCTCTTTAGACGTGCAGCTCGTCGTTTCTGCGTCTGGGGCCTTCTCGTCTCGTCTCAGTTGCAATTTGCGTCGCGACGGAAAAGCCCCGACGCATGACAAATTAATGTGTCTCTCTGTGCTGCAGATGTTCGTTTGTGGCTGTATTTGTGTGCTGCTGATGGAGGGGGGGGGGGGGGGGGGGGGGGGGGCGGGCTGTTACGTCTTCTGTCAGATGTCCTCCATGTATCTTAAGCCTTGTGTCAAGGGCAGTCGTGGTTGTATGTGTGAGTGTCTCTCAGACGACACTTCGTTTCAGCTTAGCTCCATTTCTGCCCCCAAAATGTCCGTTTGCATGTCCATGGGAAGGAATACAAATCATGTTGCCACCGAAGATGCAGTTGCTACACTTTCAAAAAATGCACCAGCTGTGCTTCCATGCTTTTTTTTTTTTTTTGACCCTGACAAGCCACATCACACTCCGCTCTGTCCTGGACAATGTGATTTTTATCTGTCAGAAAGGACCTAATGAGACTCCTCGATCGATGCTCGATGATGAAATTATGTGACAGAGTTGTCACAAGATGTCGCTCCCCGGAGTCCTCGCCTCTCCCTACCAGCAGCTCCACTGTTTGGACTGTTGCCAGGAGAAGAGCCGATCAGTGTGACATAAAGACGAGCATTCAGTGAAACACACACACACACACACACACACACACGTACAAGCACTGATGCACAGAGAAAAGCACCAGCACTCAGAAGCAAATTACACTTTATTATCCGTATTCCTCTGTGCAATAAGCTTTTGGGAGGGGAACAATGTTGCAAAATGGCTGATTTTTATTGCTTTGTCTTATCGGGAAGAAGCAGAATATTTAGAGCAACAGGCTTGGGTGGATGGCGTGTTTGAATATTGGATCTAGTGCTCGTTGCACAGATACGACTGCAGCGGTGTGGCAGTTTGAGGATGGCGAAATGAAGGTCCGTCGAGTGTCACGGCAAGCACACTGAAATAATTGGAGGACTTGTAACCTCTCACTCTGTCTCCCTGTCTCATGCTCCCCGATGCAAGGAGGACATGGCATCTGAGAGTGCATCACATATTCATGCATGTGGGCCAGCAACACGCCCGTCAAATTTCTCTCGGTCTGTAATTCTCTTTTTGGTCGTAGTGAGGAGAAGTCGATGGCGATGGCCTGATAATTAGGGCTGTAAATCACAACCTGCATCACGATAGGATATTAAATCGATTCTTTTGGACAACGATACGATATCACAAAATCTGCCGCGATACGATTTGGATTCAATTGAGGGGCCTGCGATCGATACGAGACGATATCGTATGCCCATCTAACACGATCCGGTACGTTTATATCAACTCACAAGTAGGGCCGGGAGGTATTTCAATGTGATAATTTATCGTCTTTCGATGGAATCGTATCGTGATGAAATCATATATCGTGATACGTTGTCTAAATTGATAATAACAAGCACATGCTAACTCAAATTTCTGAGAAAATCTGATTATTTTGCACTTAAGTTCCTAATTAAATGAGAAATTACAAGTATTTCATTCACACAGGAGTATTAAAAACCATGTTGTTATTTCATGTGGACTATATATTTATTGACCTACCAGAAAATAAGATGAATTTTCGTACTGAGCTCTGTAGGATGGAGATGCCCTTGGATGGAAATGGTGACACAGACGTGCTATGGAATTCCATATAAGGGCTTCATTAAAGATGATGATATGCACGATGTTTTGACTTTGCATCGATCGGTTAGATCGATGACCATTGAATCAATATATGGATTCACATTGACGTGTAGTTCCACCCCTACTGATTGTCAGTGGGATTGTTAGTCAGAGGAAACACACTTCTAAGTGTGACGGCGACTGGCTGCCAAGTGTTGGTTTTCCGTGCCTCGCTCCCCACCGCTGAGCTCCCCGACATGTTCAGACGCCCGAATCGTCCGCTTCCTGAAGTGCATCATTGTTGACTCGCTCACTGGGGTTTTTACAGTGCACACAGAGGGATGTGATCTCAAACCGATGCCGTGCCTTTATCTGTTCTGCCGGTGCCTGAAGGGGCCGCGGATTACGAGCTGATCCCCTCGGACTTTGGGCCGCGAAGCCTCGGAGAGGCAGCGAGGCGGCGCTGCAGACGGAAAGTCACACTCCAGTGTTTACAGCGAGAGATGCTCCAGTTTCATAATGAGTTCACTGAGATGTGTGGATGGGGTTTTCAAAAGCACTGGTTATCCTTGTCAAGCCAGGGAAGAGGAGGAGTCTGGGAAATTAATCGGCAACTATTTGGATTGTCGATTTATGTCTTTATCTTCAGCAAAACTGCGCCCAAAAAAGCCTTTAAAATTGTAACATTTGCTGATTTGTCTATGATATTTACCTAAATATTGGACCTCGAACTATTGGTTTGACAAAAACAGCAATTTGAGACGTCACCTTTATGGTTAATTATCTCTTCTCTGAGATTTTATGAACCAAACGTATAATTAGTAAATAATGGACTGATAATCATAATCATAGGTTGAAGCCCGACACAGATGTGCCATTAAAGCCACAAAGAAAGACAATTACTATGTTTGACAACCATCACTAAATTAATAATTTAGTCAAATTATTGAAAATGTTCTAACCACAGTTTTGATAATTGATGAATCATTTGGTCATTTACCTAACCAAACATACCAAACTATTGTTGGTCCGGAGTTCTCCATTAATAGGCTCTTCTATATTCAATATTAGTGTAAATTAAACATCTTTGGGCTTTGGGAACCTGTGATTGGCATTTGTGACACTTTGCTTCTATTTCTTGCAGTCTGTTATAGATTAAATATTGAAATGTATTGTCTGTCTGAGGGTAAAGTGAACAAACTGTAAAGATCCACTGTGAATGGCATATTTGACTTTAATCCACTCTGAGACTTTGGGGAAATCTGTGGATGTAGTTGTCAGGCTGTACCTGCAGTATGGCCTCTATCAGCCCTTAGAAATACATCAGAGAAGCCAAGATAAAAGGCGTATCTGGAGTTTTACGATGCCCGCACCAGACAGGGTTTTTCATGATGTACAGCGCTGAATATACGCTGTGGCAACTCTTTCATCTCAGACCACCTCCCTCTCTCACGGACCGGTCCGGCTTCACAACACAGCGAGGAGTTTGTGTCAAAGACGTCCAAAGTGACGCTAGAGCTGAGACACCTGTCCCTTCTGCACGTCCATCACCTGCTTGATTCAGCTCCTCCACTCCCTTCATGTCTCTTTGCTTTTGTCTCTCTCCCACCGAGGAGCAATTTGCATGATTTGTTACTTTGTTCAGTTAATTAAGACGTTGGGGAGATTGTCGCCGGAGTTTCTGGTTCCATGACGAGATGATCGGCGGCTCCCTCTGCGTCCCGCTTTCTTATCCTTTTCATTCATCCTTTATTTCACCAGAAAGGTCCCCATTGAGATCCAATATTTCTTCTTTGAGGGAGTCCTGGTGAAGACGGGCTGCCTTTAATGTTCATCTCAACAAATAGACAGTTGGCGGGTGCTAGGAGAAGAGAATGAAATGAAAGAACAGGCAAAAACACACTAGTTCTCAAATGCTGCTCGTCTCTGTTTTATATTGTTGCAAATTGAACCTCATCTCTGGACTGATGGTCGGACAAAACAAACTGTTTTCAAACTTCACCTTTGAGAACTCGTGACTGACGTTTGTCAGACCTCTCCTGTTTGCTGTCTTTTATACATTCAATATTTAAGTGAGTCGTGTTTTCTTTGTACAGATTCAATAAAGAAAAGAATACGTGCAGTGTGGAGTTTACGGCATGAACGCTGTATATTCTCTGCATGTGGTTCAGCAGTGCACTGTATATTTGTACATTGTCTATTGTTTTCTGCTCATAATAAAATATAGCTGCTGAGACAAAGCTTTGTTTTGAAGGCGGATATTTGGAGCTCACCTTGAAAGTGGTTTGACATGGCGGCAGGAACGAATGGCTGGGAATCTTAATTGTGTACTTATTCTTGCAATACATTACTAAGTGTAACTCATGATGCACAAAATTAACTGACACAGTAATTCATCTTTTTGGCTATAAAATGTCAGAAAATAGAGAAAAATGCCCAGTAGGACTTCCTCACGTGGCTCATTTTTAAGTTCTAATGTAATTTTGTATCAAAAAAAGTGTTAATGGATGAAATAACCAGACAAGAATTTCAGTTTTAGGTAAATCCAGCAAATAAAACATCTGTCAAATCAAATTACTTCATCACGTTGACCCCAAAAATCAAATTAAAATCCAATATCGCCAGAAAGCAGTTAACAGTTGCTCGTTGATTTGCAACATTGCTCACTTAAAAAAAACATAATCAACCAGACATATTAAAGCAATATATTGTGTCTCGCGGTGCAAATTAGCATAATCTACAGTATTCAATTAAATGAAATGGCTCATGTAATGAACTCCAAGATTGTGCCGCAACTTAGCAAAGAATTCGATGTGTGAACTGAAAGTTTTGAATCGAAACACAACGTAGAGAGCCTCATACCTTCACCTGAAGGTTCTCCTGAGGAGCCACGTCAGATGCTGGATCAAAGAGAGCACCTTTGATATGCAGATGTGCTCTCCGTCTCCTCACCGCTCTGTGTTTCCATGTGATTAAACAACAGCCGTCCACAGCGTTGGCCTCCTGTTGAGACGTGTCAGTAAACAAGCCGCCTCTCTGCCGGTGTTGAGAGAATAGAAAAAGAGAGTAATTGGCTATTTCGGTGTGGAGGGACCGCAGTGCCTCGTGACCTTGATTTTTAGCTCGGCGGGCAAAGGAAAGTCAGAACATTTTGTCTCCGAGTGAAGGTGTGATTCAGCACGGAGCCCGAAGATCCGCTGTAAATGGCATAATTAATTGTAATTCACTCTGGGATTTTTGAAGGAACCTTTCAATTACGTTGTCAGTTAATGCCTGCAATAATTGGTTTTATCAAAAGCAAAAACAAAAAGGTTGTATCTCCACCTGCCAGGGCCTCTCCTGGAGGTCACGATGAAGAGACGGATCTGCACGTCCATCACCCGCTCGATTCAGCTCCTTCTTGTGTCTGATTAGTGCATGATTAGTTACTTTGTTCAAGTCATTGGGGAGTTCTCTGGTTCCACGAGGAGATGATCGGCAGCTTCCCTCTGCGTCCCGCTTTCTTTCTCTACCCTTTAATGTTTATCTCATCAAGCATACGGTCGGCGTTTGTATTTTCTTTCCTTTCATTCTCGCCTCCTCGCAAAGGGAAAAAGCGACAAATGTGTTGTAGAGCCATCGGCTGTGGTCCGTGGGGAATTTTCCGCTGAAAGGAACCCATTTCTCACTCGCTGAAGGTCCTCGCTGATGCGTCTGAAGGGGAGTTCATTGCAGTCGATCACCTGGTCGCTGTGTCTGCCGTACGACTCAAAGGGCGACGGCGTAGCTTCTTAGGTAATCAGCTCTTTTGTTCTTCGATGGCGGCAGGGTGATTTAGAAGAGCAAGACTGGCGATTGTCATTTCAAAAATATTGATTTATTATCGAGACATTCACTCACACATGTCTGATATACTGTCCAAAAATCTACCAACCAACTGTACGACAGCTAGTAAAAGGCACGTTTGCGCCTGTTTATTTCCCGTCTGTGTGAGGGCCCAGGTTTATTTAAGGTGGTAATGGACTCCCATGAATAGTTTTTTTGTCAATTATAGCTTCTGTGCTGCACCACAGCAGGTGTGCAGACCGGTCATTTGCAGCAGCAGAAACCAATAAAAATCAGCTGGGTTTTGGTTGCTGGGTTTTCCGTAACTGCTGAGAAAATCGGACATTAAAGCAACAGAGTGCAAACAGAGTGCATTGACGCGCAAATGACGGCGTTTGGTGCATCGTCAGCCGTGTAGTTTGTGTGATTTGCTGTAAGACTCGAGTTTTCTCTCCAGATGTAAATGGTGTTGCGTCGGTGTTTACTCGTGAGTAATGCAGTTTGAATGTTTCATCTTGATTACTTTGGTGGATGTGGCTTGCCGTGTGTTTAGACAATAGTCTTTGTCGCCACATTTAAAAGAAAACCCCAAGTGAGCTAAAAGGCCGAGTGATTGAATTGTTTTTATTCCAAAAGCACAGAGTTCTCGCTGATGAGAACAGCGTCTCGCAGGAGAAATAGATTTCCTGTGAATCTCTCCGTCCTCCAAACACTCTGCCCACACTGATACAAAGAGGTTCTTTGGCTGACGTTGATACAATCTATCCGTCTCTGCTTCTCTGAGACCTTGTGCTGACCCGCGCTTGTTAGCTTCCCTCTGAAGCCTTGGGCTATTATTAGCTGGTTTCCCCTCTTCTTTTTATGAGAGGAAGACAAAAGGGTAGGCTGTAGAAACGCAGAGCAAGAGAGACGGAAAGATTACAGTCAGATTTGTTGTGTCTTCAGCAGGAGCAGCAGGTTTTTGTGGCTGTTGCAGTACTTCATTCGTATTCCTCCCAGGATTATAAGGTGTCTTCCTGTTCCCCGCGTTCTCACGAGACTCACCCTCTCCTTGTGTTTTTTGGGTCCTGTTGATTTTCACAGGAGTGCTTTCTCATCCCAGTGATTCCCCTGCAATATGTTGCCATATGGCTGAGTTTACAGCCTTTATTTATTCAAAGCCTCGTCTTCCACTGCTCGGGCTGTTATTCATCCCTCGCTAATGAAAGGAGGGGAGAAATAAGACTTGCAAAGCTTTCGTTGTCTGAATAGAGAAAGGCCCCACAGGTGATGCTCAATGCTGAAATGTCTCATAATGAGCTTCCTCGGCGCACACGGAGGCGCAGGAAGAAGTAAAGGTCTTGAGAGAGAGAGAGAGTGACGGATGGCGAGGAGTTTGGATACGGAAGAGGGAGGAATGAAGACGGAAGAAAGAGACGTTGAAGGATCGGGTTGAGGCCGAGGGCAGAACAGGAAGCACGAGCCGGGAGTAGTCTGAGGCAGACGGAGATGTAAGGCAACAAATGAGACCAATAAAACACATGGGCAGGTTGCTTCGAGGAGTCACGAATCCTTGTTTTCTCTGCATTAAGCAGAGGAACACAGGTCTGTCCTCAGTGATTACTTACGCTCGGTGCCTCTGTCTTTCCACTGAAATTTACCTCCACAACTTTTCCTTCCCTGGTTCCCGGTAACAGTGTTACCTTGACATATTTATTCTGGCTTGTGTTTGTTTCAGTATCTATAAACAGACAGACACCCCTCCCCTCTCTCTCACCTCTCTCTGAGAGATAGAAAAGTCAAGATAGGAGTCGAGCTCAAACAAATCTATAAATAATTTCACGCCTGCAAAATTCAAATTGCATCATGTGTAGGCTCACACAGCGGCAAGGTCAGGCCCTATTTTGTTTCATTCGCTGCCCAGACAGCAGTGCAACAGACCTTAAAAAAAAACCTTCGTTCAGCACCACAGACAGCTCCGCCTCATCGCTGTCTGACCGAGCTGCACATTGAGCAAGCAGACAAACTAATGGTACAAACCAACGGGAAGGAGAAGGAGAGAACGGCTTGTACCAAAAGCTGCCGGTAGCCATTATTATGTGCAACGATGCCAAAGTATTCAGTATTTCTGTATACTTTGATCTGAGATAAAAAAAAGTTGCATCCTTACGAGTAGTGCTGAAACAATGAATACCAGCAGTTTGGATTCATTTATTTTTAATAGATGTGTTTTTGTGAGACAAACATAACCGCCACATGACTGTGTTAGCAGCTGTTGTCTCGAGCACATACTGCAGGGTTTTCCACTTCCAACGAATTTCCATCCCAATTTCCCAAAGGCGACAGTCTCAAATGTCTCGCCTACAGTCCAAAACCCAAAGATAATGAATTTTACAATGTTGTAAAACTAATCCGGGAAAACAACAAAACAACAATTCATATTAATGAAATGTCTGACTTTCCCCTTAAAAGCAGATTAATCAAATATCAAGAGAGTTCAGAATCATTTTCTGTCGTTCCAATAACAATCAAAAATACTATGGCTGCGCAATATATCGATATGAGATCCACTGTGATACGAGACGAGACATCATCTTAGATTTTGGATATTGAAATATTGAGTAAGGCTTTTAAAGTCTGCATTACCGGAAAGTGATGCAGTATGAGGCAGCCCTGAACAAAAAACATGGTGAACATGTGGTATCGATTGCTCCATTGGACTGAACTCTTGAACCAAACTCATCCTGACAGTCTCAATCCAAGTGGGCTGAAGCTCTCCTCTGGTATCTGCCACGTCTGTCAGCTTTAGGACAGAATAGCGAGGATCCGGCTCAACTAAGAGCTGCTCGTGAACCATATAGTAACGCTTTCTGTCACCAGCCAAGAAGATCTGGGATCAGGGATTTTTAGATTGCTTGAGGTTTTGGATGCCAATTATATTTAGCTGGATTGATGTGGGCTAATTAAATGGTTGGTCTTCCACTCTTAAGTAAACCTTCAGGTTAATAAGCAAAATCATAATTATCTCCTAAATCGACATCACAGTCAATCCCATCATGCACACACACACACACACACACATTCATACACACACTTGTACACTCATTCAGTCATGCAGCTCTGCGTAAAAAGTCTGCGTTTTAGCATGTCTAAGTAGGCAGTATACAAACAGACCAGGGTTTAATCCTATTTCTCGTGAGAGCAGCCACTGGGAGGAGGAGGCGGGAGTTTGCCTGGAGCTTATTTTCACCCCATTGCAGCTCTACTCCCAGGGACTTGTT
Source organism: Leptoclinus maculatus (assembly GCA_032191485.1). Taxonomy (NCBI): domain Eukaryota; kingdom Metazoa; phylum Chordata; class Actinopteri; order Perciformes; family Stichaeidae; genus Leptoclinus; species Leptoclinus maculatus. The sequence goes on along the minus strand of JAVDOI010000013.1, from coordinate 3,431,767 downwards.
TGGTATTTGGAGGGAGGCGAAGGGCAGGGCGGACGCATAAATTACTTCAGCAAATGTGTGTTGCTGAAAGGGACAAAATGATAGTGAGAACTTGGCTGCATGCAAAAAAATGACAAATGTGTCAGAAAGTGCCTTTTACAGTCATCTATGTGCCAATAGACCAAGCCGAGGCTGGGTTTGGTCTCTCAGGGGCACCTTTACTATATTGTTCTAAGACTATGAAATTACCCTTTTGAGTACCTCACTGCATGCAGATGCTTGCAAAAGGTTGTGTAATATCAAAGACACTATAGAAATAAAACCAGACGTCAGCCTCCGGGTTCTGAAAAGTGAGAGCTTTAAACCTGCATTCTCTCTACTGACCAGCAGGGGGCGACTCCTCTAGTTCTATAGAAGTCTATGAGAAAGTGACTAAAAATCTACTTCTCACTTGATTTATTACCTCAGTAAACATTGTAAACATGAGTTTATGGTCTCAATCTCTAGTTTCAAGTCTTCAAGTCAATACAGCATGATGTTCATTTTGTAAATTATGGAACATTTAAGAGTAAAATAGGCAATAAAGCTAACGCTACCGGATCCATCTACGGCATCCCTGCATCACTCCACCGCCGTCCAAATATGGTCACTTCCATTCAGCTTTAATCCAAGATGGCGACGGCCAAGACTGCGAAGTGGAGGCTTCAAAACGGCAGTCCTCAAACCAAAGGGTGACGTCATCACTACTTCGTCCACTCCTTACAGTCTATGAAAAAAAAAGGCATGTTGTGATTCTGCTAGTCATAAAGCTTTATCCTTTTCTCACTTCAAGCGATCCCTGTTCTTCAGAATGCATTGTCTGTTTTTGAGAACGTTCGTATAGCTCTCACCTCGGATAAGAATGCATTTGCTGCTTTTAATACTTCCACTCACTCAAAGGTGTTCTTTTTTCTGCACCATTCTCTACCTGACTTCGTGGATATAGCCTCGTCTCCGCATCCGTCCATTTCTTTCTTTTCTCTGCCTTTTGAGTGTTTTACTTTGGACCAGGTGCTTGCTTTGAAACCACTGGCTCGTCTCCCAGAAGCCACTCAGATAGTTCACGAAACACAAGGACCTTGCAGCACCCTTGGCAATGCACAGATAGCGATTTGAAAAATGCAGCATCACTGACTGGCCTGGTCATAAAACTGTTCACCTGATGGTATATATTCCTTTTTACACAAAGGGTGAACAGCCGGCTATAAATCAAGACGCTCCAAAAACATCCGGCTTTTGTTGGACTTTTTGTCGGTATGCTTTTTCAATGTTTTTACGTGTTCAAGGATCCTCTCCTGCCTCGCAACAGGAATTTATTTTTGTAATCTTTCCAGTGCACGGCAGCAAGGTCTCCAGCCTTGCCTCAGAAAATTGGCTCTCTCGGTGCACCTTGACATTAGTGAATGTGTCCCGCAGTACTGCAGCTTTTACATTTGAAATGTTCACGTCCACAATAGAAACAGGACAGAGTTTCCGCAGAACTCAAATAGATATTTGACTCTCTTTTATTACGTAGTAGTACATTTATGTTCCCTTTGTGCTCAGTCAGCGCTTTGAGCTGTACTTCAGTACCATCGATATCATGAAGAAAGGAAGCGGTTCCTCTTTCATTGACACAACTCTCGGCTTTTTAGATTAGATTTCACTGCAGCGAAGACAACATTCATGTTGTTAATCATTGAATACCTGCTAATAATACCCCTCATACTGTACGGTAATGTTTAGTATGAGAATATTCATGAATTCATATCAATGATTATACTTTACTTTAACCCCCCTACTTAGCATTATTAGTAAATAAAGATTTAAGTTATAGTTTAAAACACAATATAGATATAAGGGCCTGTTTAAGTATAGATCAACCCTTCTTTCTACGAATCATCTTTAACTGTTATACTTTATAATAACCTATACACCAGAGCTGTAATTATATGAAATGGTATGCGTTTAAACACATTAACAAATCCTTAACAGTGTTTCAGAAAATCTTGACTTCCAAAATTGTAGTTTGGCAAAAGAATTCTTAACTCAAGGTCCACTTACTCGATTTATATTGTGGCTTTCAGCCGCATCTCATGGCCTTCATCGGCACACGGAGCTTGCAGTAAGTCTGTATTCATGTAGAGTCCGCTGTAATGCAGGAATGACTGACCAGTGATTTGTCCGCGTGTTTGTGTTTTTTGCAGACATAAACATGGCCGGCGAGCCGAAGCCGTACAGGCCCAAAGCCGGCTCCAAGCGGCCGCTCTCAGCCGTCTACAGGTAAGAGTTGCCCTCCCAACACACACACACTCCTTCACATGCAAAAGGTGTGCAGCCTTTCTTCTGTTGAACCTTGACTTTCTAATTGAGTTTGTAATGATCTCCGCATTGCTCAGCCATGACTGGAGTTAGGCTGGTGAAGCTCAAAGGAGATGCTGCTGGAGAAGCTTCATTAAGCATGACCCTGATTTCCTGGCCCGTACACATCTCCTGGTCACAAACAGATCAAAGCAGTGCTTGTTTACTGCAGTCTAATGTGACGGTGGGGCAGACATTCACTGGGACACTTTTGTGTGTACAGTTTGTCAAATAGCAAAGTATATATTCCCACCAATTAACTTCCTTCTGAGTTGTTCGTTTTGTTGCATTGCATGTCTAATTTTACTAATTTATTAGTTTGTGCTTTGTGTTAGCATTAACCCTCATTTGCATTGCATAGCTGCGGCTGAAAACAGCCAGGATGTGATATGGTAATTGTGGAGCGGGAACAGCAGAGGCACGCTACACCACTCTAAATTGGAAATAGAAATGCAATAACCTTAATTAGAATTCCTGCGAAAATATCAGCAATTTAAAACGTCTTCTCCTCTTTATTTCATCTCTCTGCCTAAATTATAAACGAGTTGTCATACTGAGCGTGCAGCCTGCTTAACATTGATTTTCTCCTCCAAGGTCTAAAACAATTTGCCTTTCATTCTCCGACTGTATTTCCCCTCTGAAACTTCTTTGTCATGTGTGGTCTCTGCGTGCCAGCATGGCTTAGGTTTGCTCTTAACCTGCGGTGACTTTTAAGCAATAACTAGAGCGTGTCCCTTCGAGTCAAAGCGGCTTGAGTTTGATCTGCTTACTTTTGACAGATCCAAAATGGCTGCTCTTAATACAAACCCATCTCTTTCTTTATATGTGTCTCTCTGTGTCTCCGTTTGTCTCTCTCATAGCGGTTATGAATTTGACTACGAGTACTACAGGGATGATTTCTACAACAGGTATGTATCATTTACGTTACAGAACTGCTAATCTTAAGCTAAACTCACAAATTTCACAGTGGATATGCTAGTTGTGAATGGAGCTTTTTTAGCTTGTAATCCCACAAACTGCTGTACTTAGTTAATGAAGTGCTCCATGGCCATTATGGACTCAAGGCAGAGGAACACACTGCTACACACCCTCCATGTTTTTGACATGCTGAATATTGCTTTTACGAGGCCTCTGCATCATGTGGAGAGATCCAAAGCTTGACAGACCTGGCGTGCCTGGTTGTGGTTGCTTAGCTTTGATTGGACAATGACCGTTTAGGGGCGGGGTTTAGCAGTCAATAGGTCTTCCCTCTATATTCTTGACTCTTCCTTTATTAAATGTCTGCCTTGTAAGCTGTAATTCACTAAACCTTCCCACAGAGACGGCTTCAAAACGGCTGAATAGATCAAGCATGCAAATTGGATGAAGGAACACTTGTTTTCTCTGTCATGTATCCGCCAGTGATCTGACTGCTTATCTGTGGAGGCATTTCCTAAATGTCAAACTAGTTGAGGGCCGTGACAAACGACTACTGTGGCCCGAGCACAGTCATAGCCGACACCTTCGTTTGACATTTAGCGCCCTCTTCCTTTCATCCTCTTCACTTCCAGAAGATATGGCGACGGGGTCATTTGCATGCAGTCGCACCGAAAAGAGGGATAGTGGTAGATTTGAACTGTAATGTCTGCCTTTTGTTTAATATGTGCCGTTTTGAGGGAAAGAACCCAAGAGAAATACATAAAAAAATCTACCATGAAATACCATACTGGGAAGAGATAATAAGCTTTAGAAAGAGGTGCTGGTGAAATAAACCGTTAAGCTCGAGATGGACTCTTTCTGGATGCTTCAGGGCCTCTTGTGGAAAAACAGTCAAATAAAAGTGTAAGAAGTGTAATATTGTATATATTTCTTTTTTTCTCGAGGCTTTTTGACTACCACGGCAGAGTGGCCCCCCCACCGAGAGCCGTGATCCCCGTCAAGCGCTCCAGGGTGCTCGCTCCCTCCTCCCGCCGCGGGAAGACCTCCTTCCCCATCAAAACAACCTCCTCTTCCTCCTCTTCATCCTCCAGACCTCCCACATCCTCCGCCTCCGGGCTCAAACGTACGTACAAATAAGGTGCTTTTTTTTTACTCGTCTTGTGTTTACACTCTACTATTCAGATTTGACATTAATTCATTTTTCAAAAGAGCACCGCCTAATTACGCTAATGGCGTTCTGTCCTTGTCAAAAATAACAAAAAAAAGACACTGAAGGCTTAATGCAGATCTCAAATCCATGTCTCGGCGCCATGATTCTGCTGTGCTACTTACGCCACGCCACTACAAAAAGCTATTTAATTCACTCCAGCAGCTCACAACAAGCCACACCGCAACGTAGAGCAAAACACTAAATCGCGAACACAAATGTAATCCGAGCTTTTGCGAGCGGCACCCATTCAGCAAACAGTGCTATTCCTGTCGCCCAGGATCCATCTGGATCTCATCCTTTGATTAACTGTTGATGCATTATAGCGTCCTAAATGTAATTAACGTGAGATTGGGGCCATCTCTGTGGAGCTGTGGTCAGCTGTGTTTACCTAAACGTTAGACTCTATCCGTAGCTCGTGTAATTGGCTACAGTGTTTATTCCATTGTTGCCTGTCGAGGCCGGTGTTATCGGCGCGAGCAGCTTGGTAGCATCTGTGAGGAGGACCCAGTTGCAGCTGGTATTATAGAGACGGGGATGGGGAGGAAAGAAAAAAGCCCATCTCTTTTTGGACGGAGTCAATGAATTCTCTGCTCTGTCTAAGCAGTGCTGCTGTATGTTTGGGAGACTAATTTGCCCCTGCCAGTGCTGTGAGAAATCACAGTTTGTATTGACTTTGGCCTAGATAGAGTGGGCGGGTTGTGTGCCACTTGGGCTGTACGAGGAATAATTCACTTTAGGGGAGAAAAAGAGAAACGGCCGCCACATGCATGGATCACGAGGATGGATGGACTATGAAGGCGTGATTTGACTTATTGGTGTCTGTTTAAGGAAAGACTTGTTTGGCTGTACTTTGTAAAGTCACGGGCTGCATTGGGAATGGGACACAAATTCAATTCTGTATCGCTTCAGATCTTTTAAATTAGGTCATGATTATGTTCCGCTCTAAAAGGCAACTTTTCAGAGTTTCACAGTGGTGTTAAGCGATGCTGAATTAGAGCTACAACAATAACCAATTAGCTGATAAACAGACGAAAAAAACGATACTTAATTAACTATGTTTGGGTTTTGGACAATTGATCGGAAAATTCAAGACATTTGAAAGCATCACCAAGGGCATTAGGTGACTTACCGACCAAATTAGACAAAACCTATTTACAGAGGCAACAATGGTAAATTGTAAGTTTTGCTGCAGTGATATGAGGATCTTAAAATGGTTTACACTGATAGAAACGTCTTTGTCCTTTCAGACGATTTAAAGTTTGTCAAAGTACCATCCTAAATCATGTAACAACCCCCCTACTATTATTCAAATATTGATATGAAACACAAATGCATAATGCACGGATGTCTTTTGAATTTTGTGCATGTCATAAAGAAGCTTTAAAAATCGCTGCACGATGTCGGCCTCACAGAATCCTCCTCATCTGTCCAAACCGGACGGACTATTTAGAGTCTGTGTTGTATCACCACCACCAGCCCCTTTGTCCGGATTAATTATCCCAGACCAGTGATTCAAGAGATCCTCACTATCCCTAAGATAAAAAAACGTTGCGGTTGATCGTGAGGTCCTAAAATGAGATCCATTACTCATTCCCTAAATCTTATCTAATCACGCTTGTTGAATAGCAATGACATTTCACCCCTTTTCCTTTAACACAAGCTATTTAAAGATGGCGTGTTGATGAGATGGCGCTGGATTAGGACGTGTATGTTGTCTCTCTGCAGCTTATGTGACTGATAGCACAAAAGGAAAAAAAAAACGCCTGGAGGCGCCGATAAATTAAAACCTGTTCCACACTTTCTTATCATCAAAGTAAGCTGCCCTGAGCGAGCTGGGATACTGTTGGAATAAGGCAGTGGGGGTACATGTGCGTGCATTCGGCTGGATGTCGGCTTGTGCGATACCGAGAAGGCGATAGAGACACTTCAGTGTCGCCCGCCACCGAGATATCATTGTGTATCGACTGTTTTCTCCTTTTTTTTTTTGCGCTTCCAGAAAGCTTGATTTTCTGTTTGCGTGTAGCTTTGGGGTCGACGGCTGCTTTACAAAACAACACGAGACTCATTCTTGTGATTTCCACGCACACATATTACCAATGTGTTGCCTTCGCCGTGGCATTATATGCCTCCCTTTTCTCCTTCTCTGTCTCTCTGGCACACATTAATCATCCTGCTGCGTTTTAAAGATGTATTATTTTGGCAAATACCGTGCAGGATGCATGCATTGGATCTCATGGGTTGTGTTGTTTTTCAGCATGAATTCATGTGAAAGAAGCTATATTAGAGCAAGCTAATGTATCAGATTGTTGTTTTTTTAAATCATATATTGACATCTTCTCTAACCGTTTATGTTTGATGCATTGGTTCAGCTCATACGGACATGGGAGGGAATCTGCATTGTGATGTGGTGTGTGTGTTAAATATACATCAAAGAAACCCAACTTAAAGAGCCGCATGTAGACATGATAGCAGACAAGCAATGTGTTGATTCTGTGCATGCCTCCTTGCGTCCTGATTTTTCCGGCTGCAGCTTCACAGGAACTCGTGGGTTTGTTTACCGAGCGCTCATCCGTCCTCTTCCCAGCCCCGACAGAATCCGATAGGTGTCAAAGAGAATTTTATGTTTTCCCCTCAACTTCTGGCGTTTTTTTTCCGCGTCCGCTCCAAAAATGAGTTTCAGCTGCCGAGGGGGTTTACGAATGAGATTATTTTACTACTTTAATGGTCTAAATTCTTTAATCTGCTCGGTTCAAGCTGCTAAGGAGCACACCCTCGTTTCAGCAGCCGTGAGACGGGCAAGATTGAATTAATGGTGACATCCCACAGATCCCTTTTTATTTTCACTATTCCATATTTGCATAACATATAAAACTCAAAACTCTTGGCATGATACAGTTACGCCTCATTTTACCCAAAGCTCAGATGTGTATTGTAGCGCGCACACGCAGTGTGAGACCCAAAGCAACGCAGGAAGAGGAGAGGAATTATTCATGAGGCAGTAAACAGAAGCAGTGGGAGGGCAAACTGTGCCCCCTGTTTCTCATGCTGTACCGTTAGAGAGGCAATGATCAGTGAGTGTATGAAATAAAAAAAAATGCAATTAAAACAGATGATATATGATTGTTATTTAATCCAGTTTAGTGTCCTAAACACAAGTGTCGAGCATCAAAATGAGATTCAGTCTAAAAAAGCGATGTTTTGCATAATGTTACAATACATGCTTGTTTCCTTTTCGACAGCAAAACAACCTTTTTGCAAAGCAAAACTAAAATATGTGGGTGTTTCAAATAGTCGATGAGATGCTTTTACTCTCATTTCAATCGTTTAGGATTCCTCCATCAAATGTTCAGAGTTTCAGTCCGTTTACTGTGCTCCAAGTGTTACATTTGAATTTGCTGTTTGGATTTCAGTCACGATGAGTCAGTTTGGTTATGGTTTATTTTATGGGTTCCCATAATGGTTTACTAATGTCTATAACAGAGATCATATTCTGAGATAGTTGTAGTGAGTTCATTTAAGTCAGAAACACTGAAGGCCAACGGGTACCAACAGTACATTCCTGTGACTGCTTCAAAATAAAAGCCACCCGACAGTAAACAGTGAGGCTGAGATCAATGACATTAAATATTAACAGCAACGCTGGACTACACACTGCATCATTTCCTGTAAATCCCTCCTGCAAGTGAAGGAATTCCTCTACATAGAGAAGTAATAACACAATGTAAATACATTGAATGGAGACTATTCTATCAAATCAATGAATAAAAATAAAATCTTAAGGATTTTAACTTCAAGATGAAAGACATTTAACATAAGCACTAATGAAGCAGATGCTATCCTAAAGTGTAAACAATCCACACGCGTTGTAATCGCCTAACGCAGACTGAAAGATAGCATACAGTTTGTTCAGATATTGGCATCATTGAGCGAAACTTGAGCAGCACTGCACAGCACGGTGGGCGTAAGCTGTGCACTAATCTTCAAATTGAAAGCAGCAGGTCCACATTTTCAGCAGCATAACTTCGCAGTTGGCCAGATTGAGATGTTCTTCCCCGAGGAAAGTGGGAATCAGAGTGATGATACGATATCCAAAGCTAAGAGCATTAACGGATGACAGCATGCGGCCTGTGATCACACTGTGTGACGCAGCGTCATTAGAGTGAGTGCACGGATGAAATTAGGACAAACTCAGAGTAGCTCTGAATCCGTTTCTGTGTTTCTGTCCCTCAGCGGTGAAGACGGACCAGCTGCAGACTATCAAACGGGAGCTCACTCAGATCAAGCTGAAGATCGACTCTTTGCTGGGACGCCTGGAGAAGATCGAGAAGCAGCAGAGAGCCGAGTCCGGTAAGAAGCCCGACCGACGAATCAGAGCTAGTCGGAGGAGAGAAAGGGCAAAAGGACGCCCACCACTGAGGCAGGGAAATTAAGAGCACACGCCGGCCATACGTCTTTGTGACATTGTGGGAGATAAGAGCAATAGAGCTCTCCATCATAACGGCCGACAGGTGTCAACTTCACGCTGACTCTGTTTATATTGGAGGGCTTTGTAGATGACCTGCACCGCGGGACCGTCTGGGAGCAGCTCACTGTGAAGGTCACTTAGACTTCATGTTGTGCATGTTACAATGTTTCAGCCGATTGCTCTGGTTTATTCAAACTCCGTAGCTTTTTCTCTTTAACTCTGTTATACAGTTATACACCAAAATACATCGCACACATGTCTTGGTCGTCTTCCAAAACGAATGAAAACACGGCTAATGAAGCCAACTGTTGAGGCTCCTGCATATAAAAAGAACTCTCCTAAAGACACCTGCTTGGTGTGTCAGTTGCTAGCTAGCTTACAGCGAACATACATTTGGTGCATTGGCTGTTTCAGCAGCAGCAACTACAGTTTTTAGTTTGCCTCCACGTCTCCTCGCTTCTCCGGAGCAGTCACAAGCCCGGATACACCATGTATCATTCACGGAGCCGGGACGTATACAGCTGATGCAGCTGTGCCCCACGTCATATTTAATTGACGTTGCTTTAAAAATGACTGCTCCGAGGCGAGGATGTCTTTTTTTCGGTTAAAAAGCTGTTCTCTCTCCTTGTGTCTCCTCCTCGCCTCCTTCTCCCGTGGGCGGGACTAAGACGCGAGGAAAGAAATCAAAGACGTACAAAGTGGGAAAGGCCCTCTGTGTACACTTTATTCAATCATATACTTATTTGGGTTAAAAAATAGATGCTTTGGCTTGCAGTTATGCTTGTCTGTTCTGTTGGATGTAGAACTACAATGAGTTAGTTGTTGACGGTGTGTATGTTGAGGTTAACCCACGTCTGTCCAGCTGAACGTATGGAGCAGCACAGACTCTACGGGTCGCTAGTGGGGGACAACACTTTGCTTTGTTTCTGCACAGAGTTTGAAAAACAGAAAAAAAGAGCAGCCAACCAAACTTTTCTACTGCCGTGTGAAGCAAAGAAAACCAATTCTCTGTGCCCTTCTTCCTCACTCAGAAGCTCAGAGAAAGTACGAGGACAACTGCGACTCCCTGCATGAGGAGTCCGTGTCAGAGACGGCGGAAAACTCTGGGGAGGACGCGGGCGACGGGGCGCTGGACGTGGAGGCGGGAGAGATGACCGACGGGGGCGAGGACGACTACGACGAGGAGGGAAACCACCATCTGGTAAGAGAAAACGGCCTGACAGGCCTGACGGGGAGGGAGAGAGCAATGCACCTTGGGAGATCTCAAATGGGCAGACAGTCTTCCCCTCTGAAAGTTAATTTTCGAGAATTATTCATGGCCACAGATCTGAGAGAGCGCGGAGCTCCACATGAGTGAAAGGTGAGAGCGCCCGGACTGACAGTTTCTCCCTGTCGACTCCGGCTCAAACAGTGGAAGCAAGGCTCTTCACGCCCCCCCCCAACCCCCACCACCACCACACATACATACAGGCTGTAATTAAAGCCGAGGGCTCAAGATGCTAAGACGAGCGTTTAAGACCAGACCTGCATGGACTGCTGTGAATAGAAGTAGAACAGGATGTAAAGGTTTCCCTGAGAAGGTACAGCCCGTATAATAGAGAATGATACTGTAATCTATTATCATTAATCTGATCTAATATTAGTTCGTAGACTGATACTTGCCACCATGCTTGGTGTGACGACACTAAAATCATTCATACTGTTCTGGATTGTTGTTGTTTTTTGCCCAATATTTGTGGCTTAAAAAAAAAAAACACATCTCACACCGCACAGCTTTTCAACTTCAAGCACCGAGATGAAAGTAATCGTCCTCGGCCTCCTCTGGGTCCAGTTGTGCGGTGTGTGGCCATGCTTTAGAACATGCTTGCTCTATTACGCCGTGTGTATTTATTAGCGGTTAAACAGGCGAGCGTGGCCGTGCGTTCCCCGATTGGTGCCCCTCTGCTAATGGAACACATTATTTTCCGGAGACATGGCGGAGGAGATTTATTTGTTTTTCCGGAAGGTCACATTGATCACAGGTCGTGATAACGCACCACAAAGACGGCCGGGCAACGGCTGCTCCTGTTTGGCCGTTTATCAGCGCTGACCTTTGGAAAAGATTAAATACGCTGAATCCTACCCGTGATTTCAACCCTCTCTCTCTCTCTCCTTTCCAGATAGAGAACCACGTATCGGATATCGACAACTGAGATCAGGTAAGGATGAATCCATTCCAGCACGCGTGAGCTCATTGTAAAACGACTGCTAAAGGTCCTGGAGGCTCTTGCAGCTATTCTCCATTTAAAGGCCTTACATCCAGTCCTCATTAAACACTTTATCCGCCCAGCTGTGTCTTGAGCATCTCTAAACATTTCGTTAGTCATCTCCTAAATCACAAGCTCTATGACATTTAGAGGACCGGCTCCACTGAAGGGCGTCTAATGCCGAATCCAACAGAAGGAGCAATGATGGCATTCCAATGGGCCAGAACTGCCCATAAACAATGTTCATCTAATTGAATTGTGTGGAAGGGGGTATGAATGTGGAGGCCTTAGGTAAAGAGTTTGCTGCCAGAGAGCGGGGTAATGATGCGCTCGCATCCTCGGTCGGCCTCGGTGCTCAGCTGTGTTTATGAGTCGCACGCTGTTGGTGTTAACGTCGAGTTAAGATGTCTTCTTTTGCTTGTGGGCGAGCAAAGGAACATCCAGAAAGTGGCAGTGATCATTTTGCCAAAAATGTATATCAGATTTGTCATTATACTCGTAGACCTGTTTCATGCTTCCTGCGGTTTAAAGTGGGATTCGTATTTTGCGTAAAAACAAACAAAAAGCGAATTTTAACGTGTCGCATTAGCGAGTTTGACAAAGGGATCATGGGAAGATGTAGATACCAACAACGTTTCATCAACAATGGCAGAAAATATCCACGATTGCTGCTTTGTAAATGCGGAAGTCCCAGATACTGTCTGGTTTCATAACATCATCCAGAGGTCCTTCTTCACTGTATCAAGCCACACCTCGGCTGTTTTATTACAGCGGTATGAACCCAACATAAACAGATTTTGCTGTTATTAAAAGTCTGAATTCATGCTTTGTTTGGTCTGTCAGCAAGACGACAAGCGTTTAAAATGCTTTCTTTCTGAATGAGGTTCAGATCTCTCAGTGCTAGGCTATGCTAACGTTGTAGCGGCTCCATCAACACTCAAAATAACGTCATCGAGGCAAAAAGTACGACAGCGACATTATTGTTTGTAACATAGACGGTCTATGGTTCATACATTTATACATAGTTTACAGATATCACGTGCTATCGTGGAGCTCTGAGGTTGGTGTGAACACAACATTAAAGCTTTGATTTTATTTGGAACAAGAGGAATCTGTCTTGTCCCTGACAGAAAGCCAATAAGTGTATTTCCCAAAAAATGTCGAACTGTTCCTTCAAGATGAAATGCTTTAATACTGCAGTGAGCAAACAGAAGATTTAGATGGTTGACGGCACGTATCAATAACCTGTAAACGCCAAAGACCAGCTGAAAGTATTGTTAACATTACACCCACAGCCCCTGCAAGCTTATCTTTTTCTAAAAGTTTGCACGCTGCCTTGGATCTTTTCATATCCGAGCTGTTGAGTTGCCGCTTCTTTTTCATTTCTAGTGGGATTATAGATGAATTTACTCCATAAATCTTTTTACCTTCAAAGAACTGCCAGCTGCTCTAAAGTTCCTTCCCCCCCCCCCCCGATCTGCCTGTCCAAACGTTTGGTGTCCCAGTTCTATCCACATCTTAAGAAACCACGTTACACTTCAGTTTTCCATTTCATCCTTACAGCGGATACATTGAACAACCTGAAAATCCTCAGAGAATATGTGAATGTTTTGCTCGCGGGGCCTATAGCGAGGATAGAAGATCCCAGGGAGAAGAACCTCAATAAGTCATGTCCAGAAGGATTAGAGAGAGGCAGCTTCTGGGCGACCGCAAAATAGTTCTGCACTCCCCAAGATAGGCCATTCAAAAAACGGACAAGCTTTAAAACTCTCCCTAATCCTCATCAGATTCACAGCATTATAAATAGCCACCGATGTTTGAGGAGCAGGCGGCCCTATAATGTGTTTTCTCCTTCATCCCTTCAGGAGGAGGCAGCAGACACCCCCCCCCCCCCCCCGGTCAGTGGTATTAGAATTCATCATCACCTTCAAGAGACAGAAAAGGGATCTCTGAAGGATCAAGACTCTCATTCAGGACTGTAAGTTGTGTTCAAGAGATGCTGAATCACATTTAGACGCCCGAACCGTGCAGCACAAAAGGAAATGTGACGTGCCCTCTAAAGAAAATGTATTCAAGACCCATTTTAATGCATCGGACCTCGTGCGTATTCTGTGCAACTTATATTTCATTGCAAGAGGCTGACAGTATCGTGTGCTAATCCTGTTTGTGAAAAAAAAATAAAACAGAAGGGAATGAAATAAAAACATTTATTCTGATTCATAAATTAAATTACGTGGGAAGAGGGGAACATGACATTGATCCACCGTTGCTGCTTTGATGAAATGTGTTTGCGGTGTAACGTTTTTTTTTCCTATGAATTTTATGTTCAAATGAATAAAGGAACAGTCGGAACAATCTGCGACCGCAGAATGATATTCACGAAAAAAAGAAAAAAAATGGTGGTTTTCGGATTTGACTCATAAGCCAATATCTGCGAGCATAACTTTATCCAGCTTTATCCATTAGTCACACAAATGCCCCGTGGGGCTGTTCCATCATATATTCCAACTCCTGCCAAGTTCCAGAAGCAGAAAGGGCTTCCTGTGGTCCAGAGCCAACACTGGCACAGGCCCTGGCGTCTCAATGCGCTCCTCCCCGCTCAGCCCCGTGCATCCCAACATGGACCGCTGCTGCTCGGGAGCCAACGCCCTTCCTCCTTCCACTGCTTACCTCCCTCTGCATTCTGCATTGATTCTGTCTCCTGTAGGCAAGAGAGTGAGCTGCCTCGATATTATCGATGTGATGTATGTGATCTGTGATTCAGATCGCTTATGAATTCATTTGGAATAATTTAACATGAAACAATGGCCTGTGCAGCCTTAAAACAAGCATAAATAAGTGGTGAGACAATAAAAAAACAACTCTCTTTTAATAGAATGCCCCTAAATGTAAATAAGTAAAGTAAAGTACAGACTGGAAAGATCTGAACTGGCCAGAGTTGGATGGTTTTGGTGCATTTTACTAACATGATGATGTTGTACATGATTTCTACTGGTTCATATGTGTTACATTGTGCAAACATTTCAAATGCAGCTTCAGCTGAGCGATTTCAATGAACCCGACTATAAATATATAGCTGCAAAGTGAATCACGTCACCAATTTTTCTTTCCCCCCCCCGATATGTAAAATTGAATAAATAAATGTCCTCCAAACACTGACAGAGGCCTGTTTGTAGTCTCGAGCTCTTTCTTCATAGAGAGCCTCAGAAGGAGGCAGGTGGTTGGATCTACAGCTAGCGTGGGCCAGATGTGCCAGCTGATGGTCAGCAGCAACAATTAAGGTGATGATGCGTATCAGCTGGCACATCTGCTATATGTATTAGCTGGAGATGAGGTTGTCAGCATAAACTGCAGGATCTGGAGATGCCGGTGGGCCAACAACATTCATCACAGCTGTCAATGAAGCAGCTTCTTATCAAACACGCTGCTGTCATTGACCGCTGTCTTTGTCCTTGCACTCACTGCAGAGAGATATTGTCTCTCCTCCTCTGCTGCTGCTTGTAAAACTGAAATGTTTTCTTCTTCTTTTGCTTTCAATTCGTGCTCAGAAGCATTAATGTGTGTTTTTAAAGACGGAAAGCAGACAGGCCTCTTGTCATTGGACAAAATACTTCCTGATTATCGGTAGAAGTCCTGAATTGATGTTGAAGTTGAATCATGTGATTCAGGGCTGTTGTTACTTTAAGGAGTCGTTTCACCCGAAATGCGAAAGGCGTCTAGTTGAACAATTTTATTCGTACACGTTTTGAGGTGTGGGCCGTTGAGACTCTGGTGTAATTACGGTAAAATAGATTTCGTTTGTGGCGCTCGAAGCATTAAAAATGGCATTTGAAGAATTCAACCGCAATGTTTCTTTTCGGACACAATTCAGTCCGGTCAGAAAGAATGTTGGCGTTGGACACAACTGTAAACCAGGGATACTGTGAATGTGGACTTTTTTGCATTCAGGCAGATGAAGTGTTAGTGGAAGTTTCGTGGTATAATAACGAGTATTAAAAGCGAGAAAGTCCACAGAAGGCGAGTCGGAGCGGTGGAAACAAACAGGACTTTCACGAGTTAACGTCTGTTACAGAAGAAACTCCACCGAGGTCGGTTGTTATTGATTTACACTGTTAAGTTATTATTTAAAGATGCTTTTTCTAAACTTAAGTAGTTCTGTTGCCTAAACCATTCCAATCATTTAACAACTTGTCCTTGTTGCTTTTCTGTCAGCGTGCTAACGGCTGATATGAAACTTATTTTGGGTTCATCCGTGGTTTGATGAAACGTGCAACGCCAACATGTTTACTTTTGGTTGTTGGGTTTCTTAATTACTCTGGGAGATGCTCACATGCTCTGTAGACATTTGGATAGAAAAATGGTTCCCATCCAACATGTGGATTAATAACCTGAATAATGGTGTTTTGTTTATATGTAATTGTTCAACGTTTCGAACACAATGAACAGAAGAAGTCTCTTCACCCTTATTAGCACAAAACCTGGGCAAATGAAACCAAACCACCACGGGTAAATAAGGAAATGTTGTTTTTTGTGATTTGGTTGGAATGACCCTTTAAACCGAGAATTAATTAAATGTGAAGGAAAGGTCGCCTTGCACAATTTCCTGAACACAACAATCAAACCTGGCAGTTCTGCCTGAAAAAAAATAAAAAGTCTGTCCAGCAGCTCCTTCAAAATAAGTGTCTGGTGAATGATGATGATGTGTAATATTTAGCACTATTTTTGTATACAAAAAAACATGTTTAAGGGAAATGGCTCTGCTACATGTTTATCTTTTTCGCTGGTAGCCTGTTATTTAATAAGCAGTATGGTGATGTGTCAAATATTTTGCAAAAAGTACAACAACGAAAAAAAAAACTCATTGCTTTTAACTGTTGTAATTTATCTGGGTCACTTTAACACATTTCTGGCTCCGACATTCACTTTTTAGTTTGCCCTGTAAATAGTCCTTCTCATGTTTATTTCAAACACTAATCGACTGAAAGAGACGTTTAACACAAAGCAGGAAAAGGTATACTGACAGTTTGTTGGGGTCGTTGCAGGTTTTAACCACAATTGTAGTGTAACTGACAACTGTTGTATAGAAATGTACATTTTTTTGTAAAGATATTTTTATCAAAAGGCATGTTTACTGTAACTTTGTATTTTCAGTTCATGTATAAAAAAAGAAAAGCCGGTATATTCCAACTGTTGTAAGGCTCGAAAACTCATCGTCATTGTAGATACATATTTGTGTTCTTATCAGTGAATAAAACGTTTGTGTCATATGTTTAACTCGTCAAATGTTTCAATGATTAACACTTTATTTTACAAATAAATATGAACTGAAGGACAAAGAAGACTTTTGGCTTCATTGTAAAGTACATAAAAAGCAGACGTGATAATTGCTGGCAGACTGTTGACAGACGTATATGTAAATGTTTGGTGCATCATTAAGGCGTGCCTCATAGAAATCCATTCTCTCCTTTCATTACCATGCATCTTCTGTCAACACAGACTGCTGATTTAATTATGATTTGTATAGTTTAGCATGCAGCGCATGTGGCGCGCTTGCCATCAAGATGACACGTTAACAAGTTACACGGCAGAGTCTTTGAAAGCGCGTCAAATTAACGTCAGTCAGCAGGGAAGTGGACACCATATATAACGGCAGCTTGTCATCTGGGTTTTTTTCCCACTAATGGCACCAGTCTCACTGGCTGCCACTTGATATCACTGTGTGCTTTTAACTGCGAGTCTTTTTCTAATACGATCTGTCCGCAGCAGCATGTCCAGCTGTGGCAGGTCATTCTGCACCTGACTGACTGGATTATAGGAATACATCAACCCAATCAAATCAATCAGTGTCTATCAACTTGCCCTTCTTGGCCAAATTAAATTGTTTTTGTTAATTGAATTTCACGTTAACGAGAACAAATATTTTTGTATTAAATTTGTATTAAACTCACAAAATCATGTCATACACATAATTGTTAAGCAGGAAGAATAAAGAGCAACAAACTCCATGCAGGGAGGTCGGGGTGGATCCAAAACACCGGACTATCACCCAGGAGACCATTGTTTGTGTCCCGTGTGAAACCAGAAATCAATGTTGATTTATTTGTCACCTAACTCCATACTTAATGTCATTATTTAAACCCAAAATATGATCTTTTCCACAACCACACCAAGTACTTTGTTGCCTAATCTCAAAGCTATTCTATAAAGAACTTACATTTTGTGTTGCTTTTAGCGGTCCCTGTGGACAAAAACATATTATTATCTTACTTAGTCATGAACGTTTAATATTATAACAAAGATTTCAAACCAGGTTTTCAGGGGCTTTCACAGCACAACAATTGTCAAACCCTTCACAAAGATTTGCAATTGTGTCTCTCTTTCTCAGTACAGTTTCATGTAAATGAAAAAGATATATGAAACCACAAATTGATCATTCCTTGACATGCAGGCCTCATGAAAGTGTTTTTGACAGTCAAACCAACATGCAGAAAGACTTGACTGAGGTAACGGCTCCAGGATCCAGGAGTCCAGGATCACCTCCATCACACCAGTGCTGGAGAATCACTGCCACGCTTTAGGACACTTATGTAGGACATACGGGCCTCGTCCTCTGGTGGAGCAGCCGTCTCCAAACTCATTACACTTGGGAACACACACAACGTGATCTAGAGGCTGAATGTGACCCTGATTCGGCCTTTTTTAGACCACGGAGAGTGTGCACTTGACTGTGCAGAGCAGCGTGGACAGCGTGGACGATCAGCTGACATTCTCCAGAGCTGTGAATGCTTTATTAATGCTGGATTTTTTCAAAACATCAGGTGCTTTGCAGAGGATCAAAACCAGAATAAAATCCTAAAATCAACAGCTGCTGCAATAAAAACAAGAACCATTAGGAGACAGGAAGCCAAAAGCAACAATGAAGCTCCTGACATTAAAGCGAATCCTTTCATAAATGAGGGTTTATAGTGACTTTAAAGAACCAGTCTGAGCTCTGCAGGGTTTTGTGTGTGTTCATCATGGAGACTACATCATTAATGTCCTTGAAAGGTTTCAGTATGTCACTTCCACTCTGTTAGCGAGTCTGTAAAGGTAGCTGGGCGGCAACAGATGGCAGCTTTAAAGTCACAGTAAAAGGTAATGCAGTAAGGTTAATGAGGGCCAACTACAATGCCACACACAATTAGCCCGCGGTATCAAGTCCGCAGCACCGGTGGCTGGCATGATTGCACACAGCTGTTTCCGTTTGACCCACATATGAGAACACGTTTCACCCCTTTTGCTTAATGCACTGCAGTTTATTCATATATACAAGAGAAGACTGAAGCTGCTGAAGTGATAGATATTCAGCCGTGATAGTGATCCCGAGGATGAAAGCGACTACACGATTTGACTTCACACTGGAGCCGTTTTAAGCCTCTGCAAAAATGAATTTTTAACTTTCACAGCTGTGGAAATAAAAACATGTATTAAAATGATTGCTTCAGTTGCCAGTTGGTCAGCTCAGTAAATGTGAACACATAAATGTATACCTTTTTTTTTAATTTCAACAAATTTAGACTCAATCTGGCCCACAACCATCAGCTCGCATGTGTTTATAGCAGCTGACAGATTCAATTCACTCGTTTTTGCTTGTTTCTCTCCATTTGGGAAATAATCGATTAGTCAGTTAGCGCTCACACATAGATTTGCATCGTTGAATCTTTATATGGATTACTGTGGTGGAAAATAAACAGCATTTGGGGCCAAATGTACAGCAGAAGCAGCATTTGGGTAATAACTCACGTTCCATCTTAAGTATTATAATTTGTATCCCTATGTGTGTGTATCCTCAGTTAATGTTGAAAAAGAACACGTACAGTATTAAACCCTTTATACTGTAATACATTTCACAAGTTGGAAAGCATTTGCTTTATTGGAAATATTCAAATCCGCAGCTCGCTGCACAAATCTTAATTAACATTTTTATTATATTAGCTCAGGGGCGCAAGATGAGCATATTTTCCACGTCTGATTTGAAAAAAAATATTTAAATGAATCTACGTGTCAAGTTGCGAAAGAATGAAGAGTCTCGATTTTCATCTCTGCCGAGGCTTTAATGGAATCAGCAGAGAATTTATGGGTGCAGTGAAGGATGAGGTGTTGCAAAGTCATTACGTTCGCTTAGAGGCCAGGAGGCTAATGTTAGCCGTTAGCTCTTTTTTTTAGATGGTGTGAAATATGCAGTCGGATTATTCATTTTATGTGGCGATTACACACTCAGGTGGTCGTAACTATTCTGCTCACCTAACCTAAACAGATATGTACATGCAGGATGTACATGCAGCTCCGTGGTGACAGCATTTCAATGCTACAAAATATATTCCCAAATATTATCAATTTGTAACATTGCCAGTGTAATTGTATGCCTATTGGATGATAATACATTGATCCAGGAGCAGGGGAAGAACAATCCCTCCTCCCCGCCCCCGAGCTGCGAATGTCATCAGGTTTTTTAGATGACATCCATCACGGGGTAATTTAAGGTAGAAAACAAGTCACGGTGATGTATAGGACGGTAGAGCGGACAGCAGCATGATTGTAAAGGTTAATCCTGTTAAATCTAAACCTGAAATAGACAGTATGTGTGTGTGTGTGTGTGTGGGGTTCGGATTTGCCGTTTCAGCAGAAATTAAATGTCACAAGACTGAAGAGCTGGAAGTTTGGAGGAGTGGAAGTAGTAGACCTGGAAGCTTGAAGAAAACAGAATATAATCACACCTATAGAATCTAAACTTTAACCAGTTTTCAAACTAAAACGAGCATCACATTGAATCAATTCCTGAGAGCAAATGGAAAAGAAAACATTCAGCAAATTGGTGTTTACTGCAGGGCTACTGTATTTTCTAGATATTTCTGTTTGTTTGTATTTTCTACAAATTGTTTCGTAAGACACTAGAAGGGGAACTGCAAAGTCGTGCGATAATTCTCTCATCATCACCAGCGACAGCTTTTCACATTACATCATTGTTGGTGCAAAGAAATACAATAATATATAATATGTTACTGTGTTTACAGTACTGGTAGTGGAACTCTTAGTCAAATATAAAAAGGAAAGTAAAAACTAAAGAAGCCAAGACAAAAAGTGGAAAGAGGATGAAACACATCATGCAGCGGAAGGTCTGACTGCTGGAAACAAGAAGGGAGTAATCCTCATCACCTCTGTGTGGGCTGAGTTATCCCTTCAGTTCGGCTCTGAATCAACCAAACTGTTTAGTCCAAAAGTAAAGTCACCGTGTATACGAGAGAGGCGAACACATTTATCTCTGTTTTCCAGAGCAACACATTAGGAATACCTGACTTGAGAGAGGGTGAGACAGGCGGGCAGACAGGAAGAGATAACGGGAGAGGATACATTTTGAGTGATCTCTTTTTGAAGCAGCGTGTTCTGTTTCTTTTTTTTTTTTGCTACATGCCTTCAAGGTGTCACTTCATAATTGAATCCCCTCTCCTTTGTGATGCTGCAGTCCGAGGACGGCGACGCGAACACCTCCAGGGCCCGCAGGCCACGGTCCCCCAACCCCCCCCCCCCCCCCCCCCCCCCCGCTGATAACACTGCGAGCAGTATCGCCGCCTGATAACTCTCCATGGAGACAGACTGCTAATGGAAAAATAGTTATTATGCTTCTCAATGGGGAAATGATAGCATAGTACAGAGAATTGTCACATTATAATTATGAGCAGAAAAGGAACCCTTCAGGCTTCGTGACTGAATCCGCTCCTGCTCCAATTACGCTGCGGAGAGGCCGCCGTTCATTCATGCACAGCCACAAATTACTGTCATTTTGGTCCCAACTGTCATAATTATCACTCGCATTGTGTCAAAACTTTAACCCTGTGCTGCACAGATTATGGTTTTTCATCAAATAAAACTATTTCATGCCGGGTTTTTTTGATGATAGTGATGATAGTTTCTGAACATTTATGTTGTGAAATACTTGATTCATTCATTGGCAGTGATGTTAAGTGGCTTATTGGCATCCACCTGTACAGCATGCAGATTTGACTGCTCTACAATAACGTCAAGGATATCTTTTGACAGGAACTTCTCGAAGAAATGGAGCGGCGACATGATCAGACATCAGGTTGTAGAAGTGAAGGTGTTATTACTCCGGGAGTATTTTTATGCATCTCACACCTGATTCTGATATCTTACCTTGAAGGTTGCTTCCCTCAAACTCCCTGTCTTCCGTATCAGAGGGTGAGATCCCAACTTTCTGATTTAGCTTTCTTTCGTTGTTAGAATGACCTTGCAGCCCTTCCTTGTGAAAGACTAAGCTAAAGCAGCCAGATGGTTTGTTACACAGGGCCATTTCAGAAGCCGTCCTTGGAAAGTGTTTGGAAAAAGTGCAGGCAAAAAAATACATGACAGGTGATCGGATGAACCTTCTGTCTATCAAACTCAGAAGAGCACAAACATCTTTTACATCGAGGAAAGCCTTCAGTGTGGCTCTTTGCTCTTCTTTCATTGAGAAACACTCACCAGTTTTAATATAACTGATCTACGCTAAACTCTTCAGGAGCCGCCATTATTGTTTGGATCAAACAGTCGCCTCTCAAAGCCTAAGTAGCTCCTCAAAGGACGCTGATTGGTCCGTGCACGAACTGATCACATGAAGCCTGATAAGATGGGTGTTCATGTGATACGGGATCCCACAATTGTTGCACGATCTTGTGATATTACAAGTCCTTCATTGAGCACAATACTACTCTGAAAAGTAACCTATATGCACAATCTGAATCAGATAAAGAGAAACCTTTATTTCTCAAACCTATCAAATGTGCTTCTTCAGAGGTTCGTACAAGCAGGGCTCATACCAAAACTGCAGTTCACAAAAAAGCAATCTTACAGTCGTATCTGCTCTGCCAAGATCAGCCATAAACAGCTGATGAATGATTCACTTCTTTATTGTACCAGTCAGGAGAGTTCATCATACTTTTCCTGACTTCTCCAGGCAAAGATGAATTTTCCTTGGTCCATTCCAGCCTCATTCCAAGCCCAAATTGGCTATTGATCTCCGTTTCTTTGTCTATTAAGGGAGAGTCTTGCATGCCAAAATCGGTCTCCGCCGAGACGGCTGCCCATATCTCAGTGCTGATTGATTCTGTGCAGGCTGTGGTTGGCCGGGCCAAGCCAAGGTTGATGGGGGAGGGGATGAGGATGATTGTCTGAGGTTGCTGTCGGCCCGGCAGTCGATGCACATGATCAGTAGAGCAGGAATCCAAATGGGCCGATCCTTTTGCCTCGTTTCTTTGGCTCGACGCTACCCGCGCCCTCTGTGTTTCTGCCATCAGCTGAAAAAAGGAAATGGACACAGAGAGGAAGGTTATTCCATTCATCCGTTTGGAGAGCCTAGACGCAATCAATACTGGCAGAGTGGAATGATGGAGCGGCGGCTTAGGCACTGCAACGACTTAGACTGTGATATTGTAAAAGGAAGCAGAAGAAAGGAAAATCCCCCTACAGCGAGCCAGTGAGAGAACAACAGTCCCTTTTCTCTGAGTTTTCAACTGTGCCTTGTGGCTTTCACTGGTTTCAATGAGAGTTGATTGATTTTCAAAAAAAAACTCTGAACTTAAAGCTATTTTTTTTTTCCTGTTCAAATCCAAACTGGTTTGGACACATGAAGATTTTCAAAAAATATTTTTTTATTCTTTTACACAACACATTGATTGGCTCCTGGTACATTTCAGGTGAAGCTGCAGTCTTAGCAGAACTCCTCCAGCTTTCACGCTCAACAACAACAACAACAACAACCTGATTAATGGTAATGAGAAGAAATCTCATCTCATTCACATTCGTGGTTGGTATTTTATTAATTTCCCGGATACAGAGCCGTGAAAAGGAATCAGCTTCAGTGTTTATTTGATGCACCGGATGATATTGTATAATAACATCAACCTTCAATTTCACTTCGCCATTAAAATGTGATGTGTTTTTATCTGGCTCGTTAATGCTATATTCAATTAAAAGGTCCTGTGAGGAAAGTGTTTGGTTATTTGCATCTTACTTCTACCATTTTAAGAAACTTCATACTTCTACTTCACTAAATTCACGAGGAAATATTGTACTTTTTACTCCAGTAAATGTACTCCACTACAACAGTAAAATGCTACTCACACATGTATGAGGAGCTTTTAACAGAAGCCTGTTTCCACATCCAGCAGACACTTAGCAACAGCATTAGCCTTGCTCACAAAACACTCAGCAGGGATGAAGGACAGTTACAAAGTGAAGATTGTGGAGAAAAAAACATGTTTTGCTACTTTGTGATTCGTATTTTGTTCAATTACCACATCTAGTAAATTCTTGAACTACAGCATTTCATCATTAAAGAACATGAATCACCAAAAAATACATTAATTAAAAGAGCACACTGCTTTGGAAGGCAGAATGTTCCTCCTGTTCCAGGTTTTGGCGGCACGTCAAAGAAAGAGGTTATTTCATTCAGTGATGGCGCGTGCTTGTCGAAGCAAATGGGCCGTTTTTGAAATGTCAAGTGAAACGGTGCAACCTTTCAAAAGGTTAGGCATAACAAGGGAAGTCCTACTGTACAAACCCCGCTGCCTGACGAGCAGTGTGGCCCCAACACAAGATTAACCTCCCTGCAAACTGACCGAAAGATAATAAAGACGTCACAACGGGAGCCGATCATGAATTGAGTCAGACGAGTCTTAATCGTAACGACAATATTAATGTCTGCTCCAAAGTATCAATAAATCATGAGTTGCACTGAGGGTGGCTGCTGAATTTAAATTTGATCTCCATGCATAATTAGATTTTCCCAAACAGCTGCTCAGGGTAATGTGGAGGAGTTTATGGGAAGGCGATGGAGTGAGCCACACAGAGTCCAATGAGGGAGGAGGAATCCGAGACACGGCCGGTGAGAATGTCTGGAATACCGGTCTGATTTAATGACTTTTTTAAATTAAAGGATGTGGTGCGATCGATTCGAGGCCCACTACGTGTGAAGCGGCTGCTGCTTGAAATGAGGTGGGATTAAACCGCTGTAGTTGGAATTACTGAATACTGCAGTTCAAATACTCACATTACCCCCCCTCCGATTTCAAAACAAACACAGCTGCCATCACTTTGCGGTGTCACGGTGGGGATAATGAGGTTTGTTTTCAGCGTTTCCAACGCTGTGCTGCCATGTTTGCTAAGCACCTAGTGGAGAAATCAATTGCTGAGTTTGGCTCTAAAAATGAGATGTTCACTACTTCTCTCTTTTAAAAAGTGAGAGTAGGATCAAACTTAGCAAATGGCTCATTCTACAAAAACGGTGGAAGTGCTGTCACGTACTTTTGCAGACACCAAAATACTTTAAGTTAAGCTGTTTTGGGCATAAACCGTCTCTCAGAGACACTATCTGCATCAAACAGCAGACAAACAATGAAAATGCAGTTTTGTTGTATTGGAATGTAATTTTTAGGAGACCAGGCTGATAGAAACTACAGTTACTGCTTTTAGAGACAGGAAATGCATCATTCCTGCATTCCTACCAGACCGTTCTCTGAACTGTGGAAGGATTAATACATTTCTTTGTGTATTAATCAGTAAGTCATTTGTTTATGTAATTATCTAATACTTTTACACACCTTCTACGATCCTCGTTTATGATACGGTTTTCTTTTAATGTAGCTTTGTAGAGTACATTCCAGACATAAGAACTTAAATATTTAATTGTTTTTCAAATAATTCATTGTGTTGGAAAATGGATATTGCACCACAGTCAACTTTATTCAAAATCCAATCTTTGAGAGTCCACATGTCAATATGTTGTGTGCAAAGATGCCACGTTGTGAATCTCACAGCATACAAATGTGTCCACGAGGTCATTAATAACAAGCAGAGATGTTGCCAAATTGAAAAAGGAACACAGATGGGTTTTCCGCACAGTTCATTACATAGATTTCCTTCTGAGAACACGATTGTGTTGGGACATACAGTGTGCTCAACAACATGTGCTCTGGAGACCATCGACGGACCGCTGTGAAGCAGAGAGACAGCGCTGCTGCAATGAGTGCTCTTTCTCTTATTGTTGCATAACAGAAAGCTTTTAAAAATGGTGCATCTTAAAATAAAGTACTTCATTTTAGAAAGATGAACTGAATTGACCTGCAGCTTTAAATTCACTTCGTTCAGGTGTGAAGTCGTGTCACCCAAAAAAGCCACAAGATTATATTCTTATCTTCTCAAAAGAGACATTTGTGTGCAGGGCCTTTATCTGTGGTTATTGAAACCACATGTTTCAGCTCTATTCCTCTCACTCATAAACACGTCTATATAAGTAGTGTAGCATGTCGAATAAAGTCATCAAAACTTTATAGTACATCGTAAAAAGTCGCAGTAGTAAAATGCAAATTGGGTAATCTGTTCTTCCAATCAGAGCAGTGAAACGTGCCACGCAAACAAAAACTAATTAATATAAAGACTTATTATTGTCTTGATAACTATTATCCACCAAATAATTCAGTTCAAAACAGTTTTTAGGTCTTAAATCCATCAACTGACTCATTCCCAAACTCAGGTGCAGGTGAGATGTGGGTGTGGCTATAGTTACACGGGATGCACTATATTAACATTTGAATATGAATTTGCAAACAGACAGATTAACAATGTTAAAAGTATCATTTGTGGAGTTACTTGCAACAGCTTCAACTTTTGTTGTGACTTGTATGATTGCATGTATGATTTAAAATATCTGCAATCTGCAAAAGCAGTTGTTTTTTGTAATATACAGTGTTACCTGGGGGGCAGGAAGTCTACGTGCCAGTCTGCCTCAGAGCTCACTTCAGGCGTCCGGTGTGTCCGATGTAGGCTGCTGTGGTAAGATACTCGCATCAAACTCCTGTCGTGTAGACCAGTAGCATGTCTGACCTGTAACTTTGGATTCAGAATAGACTTTGACTGCTACAACTTTTCGTAATTTGGCTCAGGATGTTTGGTGCCACCATAATGATTTATATAGTATTCATAATCATACAGTTGTAAAATAATTAACTAACTATGTAAAATCTTGGGATTTACTCTGACCTCCTACATTAGGAGTGTTTTTATGCTCTCACTCACTCACTCTTTGTGCTTTCTCGCCTCACAGGTTTCCGTGGATCCTGGTTCTATCTGGACCCTGGTCTTGCCTCCTGCCATGGCCCTGCTGACTCCCACTGCTAATATCTTTTTTATAATTACTCACATTACTATTTTTATTACCAATACCATTAACGCACATTGCTGACTTTGCTTCTTCACCAAAGTCTCTCTGCTTTCTCGCCTCCCACTTTGAGCTTCACAACGACTTTCATGAGCTAACTTCAAATCACATTCGTGAGACAATTTGTCTAATTTCAGATTCGATTTTAGAGGAAATGGTGCATAGTTACAAAACTATTTCACTACAGGGTAATAGCAGACCACCTCAAGGTGTCACTCAGACAGAACAAGGACATTCTGTTCATTTCAATTGATTCAACTGATTAGATGGGCCTTGGAAAGTAGAGTAGCTTGATGGAAAACATGTATTTAAACAAGTCTAGCACAAGGCTGCAGCATAACAAAATGTGATGAAGTGAAGAGAACACTCTGAATGCACTGTCAATGTTACCTTTTAAAACATTCCACCAAAAACGGACCCCATTCTGAATGAATGTCCGCTTCCATTTAGAGAATACAAATAAATTCCCCATAAGATTGACGAAGACGAATAGTTTAAACTCATTGAGAGTCATGTTGAAAGGTAATAATGAATACGACAGAAGGTCATTCTGATATGCACAGTAAATAAAATACTTAAAAGCATGTTTGGTAATGAAGTCATAAAGTAGCTTATTTTTGTAGGGGGGGGGGGGTAATAAGACATTAAACCAAAATCTGCTTTCATCACAGTTTTTACTTTAAATACAATTTATTGTACATCAAAATGTTCCCACAATACTCCTTTTCCCCAACATGTGGTACTTTTCTTTTTGTCACTCAAAGATCCTCCCTTAATCTAAACATGTATTGTAGAGCATTATGTTTAGCTACTTCTGCTGATAGGCAGTGTGAAAATCGAAGGGGTAAAAGCAATATTTTGGAGGGAATGAGCTGTCATTTTTCCACTCTGCAGCTGAAACGTGTGTTTGTTGTTCGGCTTATCAAACCTTTCACTCTGGAAGCTGCAGGCTTCGGGACACAAAAGGTCCCGTCTTTAAAGCTGAACTCTCCAGCTAACGAGTGTCGATTGACAAAGACGCTCCACCCACTTGGCCTAACAGTTGGAGCTGATTGAATGGGGCCTTTCAGGTTCTCCGATATGCTTTGAAGTACTGTCCTTCAGCTAATGCAAGCACAATCAATGTGTCTAGTTTCAATACAGTGCTGGTAGGACAGGAGTGTAACAGGTAGCTTATTGAAGGAACACTCATCTAACTTCCAGCTGTCATACACTAAATGTACTAATGGTGATTATTTAAATCTGCAAAAATCAATATCTTTATTTCAACAATGGATCAAAAGACGACAGATTTTGTAAAAGGGGTCGCTCGTGTTTGAAGTAACATATATTATTATCGACTTTACAGTTTCTCTCAGCTCTACATTAGCATGTTCACCAAATCAACTTTATCGTGTTTACAGCTTGTTGTTCTGCAACCAAGTGGCCAAAAAAACGTTAAAATAAAAAGTAAACTACATTTTGGATCCTTTTTTAATCATGAAGGCAAGACAGATTAATGTGACGGTGTATCCGGGCCATTGTAGGCTAAGCTGTAGATTTGTGGAGGAAAAAAAAAATCACAAATTTACGAGGAAACAAATGTAATCAGCAGGTTGTTTTCTTTAAAATAGTCTTTAAAGTCGGGATGCTTATGATAATGTGGAGGAGTTCCATATTGCTAAATTGGACTGCAAAGTATATTTTGATAAGGTCGTCCACTGCAGACATAATACACAGCCGGTTTGACCAAACCTTGCAAAAAGAAGCGATGTGGTTCCTTGACAAAACAACATCTGTGACTTTAATCTCAAAGAATTCTTCTCGCAAATTCATCACTTTTTTGATGAAAAAAATGAAAATGAAAAAAATGACTTCCCTGCCCTGGCTTCGTAAATTATAATTTATTTCATTTTTTTAACCTACAATGGCCGTGATATAAAGACCGGAGTCTAAATGTGTATCTCCTGTCTTTATTGAGGTTTCTGGTCTTCTTTCTCTGAATCGTCCTCCTGTCCTTATCAGCTCCATTTTGTCTTTGTGTGTGTGCACCTGTGTGCACCTTCCGCTCTCCATCTTAGTCGTCTCAGTGCACAGCGGCGCTGCTGAAATCCGTTTCTTCACAACACCTCTGGGCTCCTGGGGTGAGGTGGGCCCGGCTGTCATCGCCCTCTCTCTGCATGTCTGAAGGTTGAACATTTCCCCTCTCTTATCTGCAGAGTCTGAAGAGGCCTAAACACCTAGTCAGAAAAGGCAGGATTTTAAATCTCGCTCGTCGAGGCAAAACATCATCCAGCAGTCACACTCAATGTCATCGCAGTTATTAGCCATGAACCCTTTAAAAAAAAGGAAATTGCTATTGTTGAGAGGTTGAAAAGCAGCAATCACTTCTCAAGTATCGCCTGTCAATCAAACGATGTGTGCAATATTGTGCAATCTCCCCTCGATTTGTCTGCCGACGGATAACTGCTCGCGCTCCTCTTCTATTTATTCCACACAAACAATGCTGCTGCTTCTGGTAACATAAGAAGAAATACTTCCTGTGGACTTTTCCCAGAAAAGATCCACCCAACAGCAAGTATACAAGCGTCCATGTGCTACACGAACAGAAAGCCTGACATGTATTAACAGGATGCGGTTTGATGTCTTATTGTATTTGTGGATATTATGAAGGTTTCTTTAACTAAAGGCATTAATTCCATTCCAAAAACTGACCGACATCATGAATTATTGGGCGACTCATTAAAGGGAAAACTACGGTTTAATACAAAATAGGTTTAATTTTCATTGGTTCTTTCAGTTACGGTAATGTTTTGTTGACATCTCCTTACACCACGACGTCACCAGAAGAAGCTGGGATCAGCTTACTAATGTAATGGTTCTTCCTTGGCCCATGCTTCCAACAATTTTCATGTTAATCGGGTCAGTGGTTTTTCCATCCTGATGACAAACAAACAAACCGAACCGAAAACGTGACCTCCTTGGCGGTAGGTAATTATATGCCACTTTGACTGAGTGCACTCAAAATGTCGGATATAATTCTTCCCTATGGAGCGTCCCTATGGCTTGTAGTGGTTATGATGCCAAATACTGAGATCTCCCTCTCTCTCTCTCTCTTTCTCTTCACTTTCTTTTACCTGTATCCACAAAAAACACAACAACGCCTCACTGCTCAGGAAAACCAACTATGTCAAATACGTTGAGTCAAAGTCGAACCGTGAAGTTGAGGAGGAAACTGTGATGGATGTTCCCAACAAACGCTTTTATTAAGCTGAGGATTAGTTTTCAATCACTGGGACTGTTGTTTGTCAATCTCCTCCGCTGCGTTTTAGAGCCGCGTCTGAGAATACATAATAATTCATGTTGATGCATAATGAATAATGTGTGATTGCTATTATTTTTTTCATGGGCTATTTGGGGATTTTTTTGGAGTAGGCTGATGCATGAATAAAAAACATGATACCTTCAGCCTTAAATCTTGTTCCTAAACCTGAAAGTAATTGAGAAAGCAGCTTTGTTGTGTTTAAAACACCATAATGTACATTTATGTAGAAATATTGATATGAAACTTAGTT
Source organism: Leptoclinus maculatus (assembly GCA_032191485.1). Lineage (NCBI taxonomy): Eukaryota > Metazoa > Chordata > Actinopteri > Perciformes > Stichaeidae > Leptoclinus > Leptoclinus maculatus. The sequence goes on along the minus strand of JAVDOI010000013.1, from coordinate 3,401,766 downwards.
TTGGTTCAGATATGTCGAGATTCAACTTATCGGTGGTTTGAAGATACAATACCAACATTTTATAATCTTAAGAAAATAAAACCCCATATGTAAATCTAAATCATGTCTCAGCATTAAATAGACACATTAAATCCTTCTAAACACTGCCAGAAAAAAGTGTCATTCTTTCATTTTCATGTTGCAAGTCTTACATCCTTCAGGGTATTGGAACGTGACCAGAAATGCAACATAACTACAAAATGTACAATCCTGGCACTGGGGCTCGTGGCTACAGAGGGAGCTGCACCACCTCCCCTCCAGCCTCCAGCCTCCACATTGTCTTCCTGCTCCTCACTCCTCCTCCCCACTGCTCCCGAGGAGCCTCAGCTCCTCCACCTCCTGGATCCCCGACGGTCCGCTGGCCTGTTTACCCCGGTCGGCAAAGCAGAGTCTCCTTCTCTTCCACTGAGACTTCCTCTCATCTACAAGCGCATCACGTTTCTCTCCCTTCCTCTCCTGAACCACGGCCCTCGCTCCCTCGTTGCTCCTCTGCTAACACTGAAAATGATTCTGCAACGGAAATGTACGTATAACATTTTATTTTGTCTAAATCTGTCGTAGGCTACAACTTAAATCATCTCTAAACTACTGGTTGCTTGTAATTTTGGCATTTGATTACTACTTATATAAATATAAATATGACTAAAATATCAATGCAAACACAGGCTGCAGATCTGGAACACAGTATTTTGTATTGTAACAAATTGGTGGTGAGAGATAAGGAACATCATTTAATCATATTTCCATACAGTCAGAGAGGTTTTGCTGAGCATGCATACTCTTATCCAGCACTTTTTGCATTCACACACTTATTTACATTTGTACACTCCTTATAGTTGAAAACCTGCAACAACGGGGACTCGCTGTGCTCGAGGGAAACGTCCACAGCAGCTGTTTTAGAAAAGGAACATCACAACAAACGTTTGTTGGCGACAGGTTGTTCGGGGGAATCTTCACCACAGTGACCACGAGCCATTAAAAACTTGGTTTTAAATATATCTTTGTAACATCAAACATTCATGACTAAAGATCGACAATTAAAGTTACATTTTAGGGAAAAACACCCTCAGTTAGTATTTATGAAGGGTTTAACTTTCTCGACGACTTTCTACAGTCGTTTATTTTCGCCCTTTCTGCCTCTCTTTCCAACCACATTCCCGCTTCCCCATCCCCCAAATCTTTATCATCCTTCTCCACCTGTCCACCAGTTGCCGTCGCACTTTCCTCATCCTGGTCACCTGACTCACATCCTCCTGCTCAGCTGGGTCCCGTTTCCCAGTCAGTTGCCAGTTAGTCAGTGTTGCTTTGTGCCTTGCTCTCCAGCCATCTGAACCTGAAACTTCTTCAATAAATCACTCCCTCGCATCCACACCCGCCTGACACTCCGTTAATGTGCTTCATCGGGGCCGTGTGGCTGCTGTTTGATCAGATTGTACTGACAGTGGCGGCAACACAAGAAGACAACCCCGCAACCATCACCGGGCTTCGGTTCAAATGTAGTCGAACGTATCACAGCTTCCATTTCAAACCAGTACAAAAAGCAAAAACACAAAACAATCTCTCCTTTGAAATGAAACCAATAAAAACTGTTCTTAGTTTGGCAGAAAACTGTGTGTTCATGCCCATCACTGATGGTAAAGATTGAGAGAATAGAAATAGATGTTTTTGAATATTACCAGATGCAAGGCACGTATGAAAACAACACTGTTCACAACAGCAGCAAGAATAAAGTTGTTTTTACAGAATGTTACTGTGTATTTCATATACATACATTTTATTTATGTGCAGCTCAACCACTAAACCTCTCAGTACCTTTTACTATACAATGCCCACCACACAGTGTTAGATTTGCTCATCTGTGAAATATATTCTCACAAAGACCTATATGTCTATTTAATATTTCCAAGCCATATATGAGGTAGTGATTAAAGATGAATAATCTCTGGATAACCTTGGATGTGACACATTCTGCACGCTTTCACTTTTGCTGCAGACGTGCATTTTGTGTCAATTTAAAACCACAAGGTCTTTCTGGCGACTGCGCGGATTCCATCGTGCGGTAAACAGAGTTGCACTGCGGCTGCACCCCGTTCTCCTTGTCGGTGTACGTATGAGTGCATGTGTTTGTGCTCATTTGCGTGTGAAAAACAAAGAGACAGTGACACGGAGGCAGGCAGAAATAAGTGGGCTGTGTTTTGTAGACGGTGACATCCGGTCGGGGAGGAGGGGATGAACAGATGTACTTTGTTCATGTCTCTGACAGGTGTACCAGAAATCTCTCTCTCCACTTTCTCTGACAAGCCAGCCTGCACTCTCCTCCCTCTCCTCCCTCTCCTGTCCCTCAGCCACTAACCGGACCCGCAGGTGGGACCTCACCGGCGACTCGAGCAACGTGCCCGAGAACCCATTAAAAAGGCAACTCGGTGGGCTGTGTTCTCTCAAGTGTAAAGCCTATTTCATTCCCTACAAGCCCAACAGCTTGCAGTGGCTTGACGCTCGGGTGGTTTGTTGCAGATGGAGAAAAGAAAAGAGCTGCAGAGGCCTGGGTTTGTTTGTTCTGGCATCTGGTTGGGATCCAGATTTGGTTTGTGGCGTGGACTTGACGGGGTTCTTGACTCAGAGGAGTTTCGTGGCTACAAGCTATGAAGCTTTGCCCTCCCCTAAATCCTAAAGATTGAGATTCTTTTTATGTTAAGAACAAATGGTGGACAAGAGCTTAACATACTTTTTGAAATAGTTTACTTTAAAACTTTAAAAAGTAACTAAAGAAGTAACTTAACGACATGCTATACTATGCCGTTTATAACTGCAGAAACTCCCTTCATCAACACCACGACCAGTGGCTGGACTCCAGCGGGATTATGCCTTATCTGACCTCAGCATCACCAGCCCTCGATTGTCTTCCTTCAGGATGGAGTCCAATCGCCAAAGATGTTGCACTAATCAAATTTGTACAATGTGTAAAAAATTATTGTGAAATTCTAATGAAGTCTCTCCTGGTTGAATTACTTTTATGACTTTTTTCAACATGCTGTACTATGACTTGTTAATTAAATTAAGTTGAGTATCTTCAAAAATAAAGTAACTTAAAAAGTATCTTCAAAAATGAAGTAGCAGTGGGTAGCAGTGGGCTGCCAATGACAGGCGCCCGGGGAGCTAGGGGTACAGTGTCTTGCTCAGGGACACTAACTTTTTTTCCAAAGTAACTAAAAAAGTAACTTTTTTTCCCAAAGTAACTAAAAAAGTAACTTTTTTCCCAAAGTAACTAAAAAAGTAACTTTGTTCCCAAAGTAACTAAAAAAGTAACTTTTTTCCCAAAGTAACTAAAAAAGTAACTTTTTTTCCAAAGTAACTAAAAAAGTAACTTTTTTTCCAAAGTAACTAAAAAAGTAACTTTTTTCCCAAAGTAACTAAAAAAGTAACTTTTTAAAAAAAGTAATTATAAAAGTAACTTTTTTCCCAAAGTAACTAAAAAAGTAACTTTTTTAAAAAAGTAATTATAAAAGTAACTTTTTAAAAAAAGTAATTAAAGAAGTTACTTTTAGTGACACTATGCCGTTTATAATTGCAGAAACTCCCTTCATCAACACTATGAATCCCGCTGGAGTCCAGCGGGATTATGCCTTATCTGACCTCAGCATCACCTCAGCATCACCAGCCCTCGATTGTCTTCCTTCAGGATTTTATTTTATTTATTTATTACACTATACTTATCCCTTTATGGGGGAAATTTTTCTCTGCATTTGACCCATCCCTGTATATAGGTAAAGTAACTAAAAAAGTAACTTTTTTTCCAAAGTAACTTAAAAAGTAACTTTTTTTCCAAAGTAACTAAAAAAGTAACTTTTTTCCCAAAGTAACTAAAAAAGTAACTTTTTTTCCAAAGTAACTAAAAAAGTAACTTTTTTCCCAAAGTAACTAAAAAAGTAACTTTTTTCCCAAAGTAACTAAAAAAGTAACTTTTTAAAAAAAGTAATTATAAAAGTAACTTTTAAAAAAAAGTAATTCAAGAAGTTACTTTTAGTGACACGCTGTACTATGCCGTTTATAATTGCAGAAACTCCCTTCATCAACACTATCCCGCTGGACTCCAGCGGGATTATGCCTTATCTGACCTCAGCATCACCAGCCCTCGATTGTCTTCCTTCAGGATTTTATTTTATTTTATTTACTCCATAATGGCTCACAAACCCAGTTGCTATAGTAGATCTATGAAAATTAAAACGACGGGCACTGTGTATCAATGTAGGACTGCTGGGATCGGTTCTGGGTTCAGCGCACATCGGGGAACTCAACCAGATTTGGGAGCTTTTGCTCGGTGCAGCGAAAAGCTGTCGGGGCGCCATGATGCAAGCTATTGGAAATAATGGATTTCAAAGCGCAGTAGCGACGTTGTCATGTTCTGTGGGAGAGGCCCATTAGGTAAGAAAGAAGCACTAGGAAGGTTTAGGAAAAGAGCGTGGTTGATGGGAACTTAACTGACCAACGACTCACAAGAGTCACGTGACTAACTCACATTACTAACGACCGATGTGACAAAATATCAACTTCACTTTTATTCTCGCGCCCACCCTGCGGCTCCCCCTCAGGTAAAACACTGTTAGCTCCGTCAGCACTGTTGCCTTTGCACTGTTAGCACTGTAAGCTGTGAGCCGTCACCAGTTTGAGAGCTGTGGAGAGACAAAAGACAAACTCCCAATGTCAACTTGAGCACCTTTTTAAAATTCAATAAAGTTTAAAATGAGGTCTTGATGATTTGAAACAAACTCAAATGTAGTACCACCAGATTTAAAAACAGCAAATCTCTCGATCTAATGTTAGTTACTGCATTTTTTTCCGAGGCAAATATCCAGCAGACACTGGGGCTGGATCTGTAGAGTCTCTAAATTCTGTTTCTTCTCTGCGTGACCTTGATGCAAAGACGGCAGAATGCCAAATTCCCTGTGTTTCTGAGGATAAAGGAGACGGGGAAAAGAACAGCAAATCAGCGCTCCTTGCCGGAATTAAGATAATTCAGACTATTCAAATTGTGGCTGGCACTTAAATACTTTCACTCAGCGAGGAGCCCTCTTAATCAAGACTCCTTCACCTTCACCCCATGTTAAGAACCGCACTATAACAAGCTTAATCACAACTGTTGCAAAAACACTTGAAAAATGAGAGTAAAAGCTTGATTTATTCTATAATATTTCTCTAACTGGAGTTCCAAGATGGTGAAGGGATTGAGGATCAGGAACCATGAAACCTTTTCAGATTGAACATGAATAGCATCACAATGTTAACTCGATAAGTCAGTCAGGGATGCTATAGGTGTGTCTGTGGAATTTCTCAACATTGCTCAACTGGACTCTGGTCTGAGGAGCAAACTTTAATCATAATTTGAATCTTGGCTGTCTAACTTGTTGGCAAAAGGCCTTCAAAGACATTAGAGGGAGATTACTGGAGGAGAAGGCATCCATTTTCTAAAGAGAATACATGTTGAAATAAAGTTTACGTTTGATAATATATATCCTATTCAGGCAGATTCATCCGATGTTTATCCTATGCTGTGACACATTAGATGCGTCATGTCAAGATGACTTTTCACATTTCATGTTGACTAAATACTTTCATTTTAACCTTTTTAAAAACGATAATTGCACATTGCTCATTTTTTTCTAAATCAAGGCCGCTTTGCTTTGAATGGTTCACCGTGTTCCCTTTTGACAAGACCGAGCCTTCAGAGAAGCATCAATCATTCAAAAGCACATTTCATTAAGGCAAGATGTAGCCTACGTCCTTGCTACCTACGGCATTCATATTTATATGTTTTTTTTAAAAAGTAAAATAGAAAGAAGTTCAGAGAGGAGTATATATAACTAGTCAGGCTTTAAAACACGCTGACGCCTGGGTTGTCACAACTGCTGCGATCCAAAATGGCTGTGAAAAGCAAATCGGCATCGGCAAACACAAGCAGACACACACACACACACACACACACACACACACACACACACACACACAGTGTTTGTCTCTCTTACGCAGACAAACACAGAGATTCTTATTTCTGTCACAGGGAGAAGTGCAGGTGGTGTAACCTTTTGCTGCTAGTCCTGTCAGAGTGAAAAACCCAGCTGTGTGGTGGGAATGATACTGCAAATAGGCCTTCAGCTTCTTATTGGCATTCATGGAGCCTAACACACACACACACACACACACACACACACACACACACACACACACTCAAACACTCTAACACACACACCCACAGCTACACTTCCTAGCATATCACCATGCATATTGATAAGCCCATCCAGAGCACCATCTTGTGGACATTTCCAACTCTGGCGGTTGTCTAAAATGTCACTTTTGATTACATCCAATTAAGCAACCGCCACATAAAGTCCAATCAAAAGAGCCTGGGGGGTGTTTTTTCTCACCAGACACAATTTTAATTATGAATCTAATTTCTGAAAATCATTAGCGTTGTCCGTCCTCTCCTTGGCATTTCTTATATAATCGATGCTTCTTAAGTTTGAAGTTGGATCAAAGGAAAATGCTTTAAAGCAACAAGCAGAACTATGTAGCGTGTTTTGCACGACTAACAGCGACAAAAAAAGACTCTTTGGCTGACGAACTCACAAACGCAGCCTCACCCCCTCGCCACAGATCCAACCACCCCCTTTCCAGCTCGAGTACATCACATTCAAAATTCAATGTGTGGATGATATCCGTCTCCCCGGGGGGGGTAGCGATGCAGCCACACAGCCTGTGCTGCGGTGCCGCCATCTGCATCGCAGTGGGGAGCACCGGACACCTTAATAATGCATCTGCTACACTTTGTCTCGCCAATCGTATCCAGCTGAAAACCTTCCCCTCATTAGAAATGAATGTCTCTGCCCTAATGCATTGCAGGCCACATCTTTTCATATTTTCTTTATTTCCTGTGATTCTGCTGTCTTTTATTGATGCCAAAAAGGACTTTGCTTTCAGTATCAGCATCCTGCTTCGACCAGTTTACATCTTTGAAGCTGCTCTAATCAATATTTTTGTATTAACAAATGATCAAATTGCTGCTTTTGGTGTGAAAGAACAGTTCCCCCTTAGCTTTACGTAGCGTTTTAGCATCTTTCAGCTCGTAGTTTTGGTTTTATGGATCAAAGCTTTAATGTATTGGTTCACTCTCGTCAGCATTGATTTCATGCACAACAGGCAGCTGTTTTCAGCATAGTGGAGAATGTAGCAGGTAAAGAGTCAAGATAGGAGCATAGGAGATGCTGGAGACTAAAAAACGAGTCAGGTGAACACAAACATGACTCCAAATAAGTGCTATATGTTGCTCCCTGACTGCTGGATGTAGAAACAACTGTTTGCTAACAAGGTCATCGTATCGTCTTAAATTCTACCTCCACTGGACGATATAAGAAATCTTTATTTTAGCCATCCGCACCTTGAGAATCTCCTTCTTAGCTTATTCATGTCATAGTTTGTTTACAAGCCTCACTCCTGCTCTCACCTTGCTCCAAATGTATTGACCAGCTAACTCAAAGGTCGCCATGAAGACAAGCAATCAGCTGGGCTCTGGTACACACACGACCTCTGACGCCGATACCGGCCCGCTGCTCGCAGGTGGAGCCGAAGAATCTATTCTTCACCTTCAGGCGTAGTCCTAATAGAAGTGACAGTGTGAAGCCCTGAAATCGATGGCTTGTACACGCAGGGTTTGGATACCATGAAACTCACGGCAGTATGACTCAGTCCAGCACGGCAACTCCACAAACTACAACCTCAGAATGAGTTCAATCGACACCTCTCTGAAACAAACACAGCGTTGGAACATTTTACTTTTTAATTATGTTCGTGAAATTCTCATTTAAATTCTGGGTTTGTAAACTTCTACATAAAGCTTTAATGATTTCCATGAGGACAACACGCTTTGAAGCAAACACTTTCATCACTACAAACAGCAGTCACAATGATCTCCTTTGTGACTTCATTTACAGTAAATCCGGAGAATGAAAAAGCATGAAGATAAAAGGTGTGAAGCCTTGAACTGCTTTGCATGAAAGAAAACAAATGAAAAAGACTCAAGAGGATATGAAGTGCACATTTTGAAAATGTTCACATTTAATTGCATTCCACATTCAAGAGGATGAAACAAAAGGCGCCCATATCAACACTTAAAGAAAGTAGAGATAAAACAATTAGTCAATCAACAGGAAACTAATTAGCAACTATTTTGTTAATTGGTTAATAAGTTCAGCCATTTTCCAAGCAAAAAAAGCCAAATAACTGATTCCATTTTCTCAAATGTGGTGTTTTGCGGATGTTTTTATTACGATAGTGAACAGTTTGTTTTGGACAGTGGGTTTTTTATTATAATGGGCATTTTTCACCATTTTCTGGTAATTTTCCAAACAAAACCAGTATTAGTTGCAGCCCAGAGAAAGCAAACATGTCTACAGAAAATAATATGCATTAATAATAAGAAATCTCCTTTTGTTACTGAAACATCACAACTGGCATCAAACACAAGTATGTTAATTGATTACATTTCTTTGCACTGAATATACAGAATGTTTAAAATTACACACACAAGGTTTTCCTAATATGCAACGACCGTAACCTCTATTCATGCTCAGCTCAGCTGCAGTCCTCCTTCTGACATGAGATGTGTCTCAATGCATTGGACGTAAGCTGACTTTGTTATTTCATATGTCCAACACAGAGAGACGCACAAACAGCTGGTCAGCGTGTTTGTCCTCAGACTTCATGACCGTTTCATGGTCCATTACAGCTGAGAGAAGAGTTGAGCAGCACTGTCGACGTTCACAGATTCCTTTGGTGGCTCTCTGACAACCTAAAGACATAAAAAAACACATTAGCATTACTTACATTAAGAGGAGTACGATGCTGGATGATAAATACAAGTTTGAATTCTTCTTTACACCCCTACCTTTGTCTGTTTCTTTGGTTCGGGAGCAACAGACTTGGAAATGCTCTGAACATCCCTCTGGACTTCTGTAAAGACTTGATTGAGTTTCTCCACTTTCTCATTCTTCACTGCATTGATCTGTGGATCCACAAAGTACAGTTTGCAGCAAACACTACATGCAAATGAGAATATATGAAAGAAAGAAACAACAGAAAAGAGATCTTACGTGTTTGAGTGTCGTCTTAACAGGTTTCGCTTTGTTCTTGTGCTTCAAGTGCTTCTTATCCACTCGAAAGACGTTCTTCTGTTTCTTCCCCAGTGGTTTATTCTTCCCCATGTTACCTGAGGAGAGAACACCAATTAGCTTGGATCGGCTCACGGGAGGGATTTCATTTCTAGGTTTAATCCTTACTGCTGTGTTTGCCGGCTCTTAAGTGGTGGTTTACACATTACAGGCTCACTACTCTGCTGAAAAAAGACAGAAGTTGAGATTGCTCCAGATTCTCCACATGCCTTGTACACCCAGCAGCCACTTGATTATCAACGCCTCCGTTCACGCCAAAAAGCTCGCTCGTAAAACTTGAACAAGGTCAAGAGGTTCAGATGAATAAGCCTTATTTATGATTCTGAAATGCTGCATGAATTGAGGCCAAACACACCGATTCGGGCATTTTCCAATTTGCAGCTGATTTCATGCACAACAGGCTCGACTTTTACAAAGAGTTGAAGCAAAAACAAAACAAACCGTCACCACAGTGGTCTAAAATAAGTAAAAGATATCATTTTTTGAGAAAAGTGAATCTAATGCACTAACAGTAGAAGCAGAAGTGATAATAAACCTTTTATGTAAATTACAATATATATGTGTTACATGAAAGGACATTGGCCTACAAACATATAAAAAAGAAAAGAAAATGGAGATAAATAGTATTATTAACCGGCCAAAATACAGTCGTGTGGATTGTAGAGTAACAAAGTACTCAAGTACAATATTAGAATACTTGAATATTTGCATATAATGCAACTTTATACTTTTACCCTATTACATATATTTGACAGTGTTAGTTATCAGGTTATGAATACAAAATATATATCGAGTAATGAATTATGAGACATTATTATGTTGTATGTATTAAGCTATTCAGCAGTCTATAAATTAATTAAAATAAGCTCCACCTTTACCAGCTTCCACGTTAAAGCAATGAACACATTAATGCATTAATAATTGGAATTAAATAATATAATAAAAGGGCCGCAGTATGAGTGCTCTTAGTTTGGTACTTACGTATATTTTGATGCTCATACTTTTGTACTTTGAGGAAGAATTTCAATGAAAGACTTTTACTCGAGTATTTTTCCACACCGTGGAATAAAAGATCTGAGTAATTGAGTCCTGATAAATATCTAGAGGTGAACAGATGAAGCTCGTTCTCTGTTAGCTGGAGACACGTTTAAATAAACATTAAACTGTATACATATCCCTCTGGATACGCAGTTAAAATATAGGTTAACACACATGTTGTTGCCATACTGTACATGTGTGTCGCACGAGATATTTTTGTCATTTTCTCATGATGTTGATTCAATTTAACAAACGGGATATAAAACGGTGTTCATAGCTTAACGATTCAGCCGTAAATACTTAAAAACAAACCGTGTTTCAGGAGCTCTTCGTCGCTGTTGATATCCTCACGTGTTAGCTGCTGCGAACGTTCCTTCCTTGTTACGTCATCTGCGTGCGACGGCTGTTGTTGTCGAAGATGAAGAAGAAGAAGAACCGAGAAGAACACGGCCGGGCAAGCGGGTTTTTTGATGTCGCTGTCGTCTTAAAGCAGTTGATGGAGACCCGGTGAGAAGACGCCAACATGGCGACTAGAAAACTGAAGCGAGCCGGCGTCTCAGACGACATGTGTGAGCAACTCAAGCGACATCAAATAGAAAGTTGTAAGGACCTGTTGTCTCTGAGTCCTGTCGAGGTGATGAATGCCGCGGAGCTGAGCTACCAGAGAGCTTCGGAGCTGCTGCAGTTGGTGAGCAGAGCCGTCGCACCGCCTGTCACCACGGCTCTGGAGCTGTGGAGGCAACACTCCTGCTTCTCCACGTCGTTGCCCGCTCTGGACAGACTGCTGGGGGGCGGTCTGCACCGTGGGACCCTCACAGAGGTGACGGGGCCCTCTGGCTGTGGGAAGACCCAGATGTGTTTGATGCTGAGCGTTTTGGCCACTCTGCCAAAGAGCCAGGGGGGCCAGGACAGCGGTGTGATCTACATAGACACCGAGTCCGCTTTCTCTGCTAAGAGGCTGGTGGAGATCGCACAGAGCCGGTTCCCAGACCACTTCGGCTGCAGGGAGAGAGCCCTGCAGATGGCCGGGCGGGTGCACGTCTACAGGGAGCTCACCTGTCAAAATGTCCTCAACCGACTGGACAGACTGGAAGAGGACATCATCTCGACCGGAGCGGGTCTCATCATCCTGGACTCTGTGGCCTCAGTGGTGAGGAAGGAGTTTGACACGACGTTGCCCGGGAACCTGATGCACCGCAGCAGCATGCTGGGCCACGAGGCCTCCACCCTAAAGTACCTGGCCCATCAGTTCAACATACCTGTGGTTCTCACCAACCAGGTCACAACTCACGTGGGGGGTCAAGGATCGGAGGGGGGTTCAGGGTTCGTGACAGCGGCTCTGGGGAACACGTGGAGTCACAGTGTCAACACACGTCTTATTGTCCAGTATGTGGACACACGCCAGAGACAGATACTGATCGCCAAGTCACCCGTGGCTCCGTTCGCTGTGCTGAACTACACCATTGAGAAGCAGGGCATCTGTATGGATGGAGAGGACGGGCAGGGGGCCTTGTATGAGGGCACAGATCCAGGCCTCCAACCAATCAGGGTGCAGACGGAATTCAACTACAACCTGACCGAACCTATGGACCGCACTGAACAAACACAGCAATGACTCTCCTGTCTCTGTCTGTGTGTGTGTGTGTGTGTGTGTGTGTGTATGTGTGTGTGAGGCCAGAGTGGGACACGGTTACTTTATTAAAGCCAATACATCATTTCACCTGACTTGTTGCATCCTCACTCATCACAGACTGCAAGTTATATAACATAAAACGCCATTATTTTTTAAATATCAAGGGACGGGACGCAGTGTAGATGTTGACCTATTGTTTCAACTCTTTTGTCATCAGTGCCACCTTACAATAAACTTCTCAAAGGTGCTTTAAGGTAACCACATTTAATGAAAGCACAAAAGTTTAGATCTGGCACCATATTTTTTTGCCAATTGCCCTACTACTAGAATTCCGAGCTGTAAGAAGTACTTGGATATTTTACTTAAGCAAAAGTAGTACAACAGTGTAGAAATACAAGTAAAAGTCCTGCATTCAAAATCGTACTTACAGCTACCAGAAGCTATCATTCTGTGTTGATGTTGGCGGCCCCTGTGGACTAAAGCACCAGAGTCCCTTTACAAAACTTCTCATTTTACTGCAGCGGGGTCTGACAGTCCGCCCCATGTAGTCCTGGTTCTGGTTCTCCCGTGCCTCCCTTCCTTCCAGCGGGCCCAGCGATACGGCCTCGGCCTCCAGCAGCGTGGTGTCGGTGTTGGCTTCCAGCAGGGACCGGTGGAGCAGCGGGGCAATGCTCGGCTCCTGGCCAGAGGAAGAGACTCTGCTGCCGGGCGCAGAGCTCTCCACATAAATGTCTTTATGTGATCCACATAAAGGCATCAGTATTAAACTGAGACTGTTTCATAACCAGTTAAAGGTTCAAAATGAATAGCATCAAAATGTACTTAAAGTACCAAAAGTAAAAGTACTCATTATGCAGAATGACCCATTTCAGGTTATGTATTAAATTATTGGATTATAATTCGTTTTCATCACTTAAATGTTGCAGATTAAGGTGGAGTGTAGTAAAAGTATAATATTTCCCTCTGAAATGTAGCAGAGTAGAAGTATAACGTAACAATAAAATGGAAATACTCAATTAAATTACAAGTACCTCAAAATTGTGCTTACAGTACTTCAGTAGATGTACTTAGATTTAGAAGTTAACTCTGGAGAAATTGCAACAATCTGTTTCTTAAACACTAAACCCCACTCTTAAAATATCCTGGATTAAATATTATAATACAGAATTATACTTTTGTTCCAGTTGATTTATCTGTCAAAGCTGCATGAAAATAAGAAAAACGTAAAAAAAGAGGCACCAAAAACCCTGTAGTTTCATTAGCCAACAGCAGGTGGCGCCATACTACCATCACAGCAGTGTTCATTACAGGCTGATGATGTCCTGATGAACGGAGCTGTCGCTGCACACTGAGCTACTGGCCACTAGGTTGCAATCAAACTGCTAATTGAAATTTGGGAAGCCACGTCATCAATAGGATAAAAAGATTCCTCACCGAGACAATTCATCACTTCTTCGTCATTTTTGTTTCTCCATACTTGTTGCATGTTAGTGGCATGTATATTATTAATATGTGATGATAATGTTGCCAGTTAGTTCTGTATCAGTTAATAAAACCGAGTCGTCCTCTGTGGGCTCTCTGCTGCAGCACCATCACTGATAGACACATTGTGTGCAGGAGGTCTCCGGTGTTTCTTATCGGTCTCTCTGAGCTTTGCAAGAACCAGATAACTCTCCTCAACGAAACGTATGGTTCCAAACACACTAGTTATACATATATTTTTAAACGTGTGTGTATGATTTAGAAATAATTCGTTTATTTTTTTATTTAGTGGGAGATCCAACTGAAACCATGCAAATAACCAAAACCATAAACAACAATGTTGAAGCCAAACAACCATCGTTTCAATTGTTGCCAGTTTGTTATTAAGATTCTAGTCCACGTTTCCATCAAGTAACAACTGTGCGTATGTATATGCTATAATAACTTAACATATGACCATTTGAGGCCTATCTACCTTGCACTTTTACGTCTTTGCGTCGTAGTACTTTATTAGTATATTTCCGCAGCCATTCTTTACGCCTCAGCTGTAGCCAACGCTCAGTTTGAAGGTGACACATATGCTGCATGCTGTCGCGTAATTCCGTTACTTCCTGACACGACACATAAATTAAACCCGTTAGATGAGAGGCGAGAACGGGCTCGGCATTTTACGCACGGAATACTATCCAGCTCGCCTGCCGCTTGCTAGTGAGGACTCTTCACCACCGCAGAGAGAGGGAGGATGGGGGGGGGGGGAAGAGAGAGAGAGAGAGAGAGAGAGAGAGAGAGAGAGAGAGAGAGAGAGAGAGAGAGAGAGAGAGAGAGAGAGAGAGAGAGAGAGAGAGAGATCCTCATTGATCCACAGTGTTGCAACGCTGGGGCGCATCTAAACTCCTCCCGGTCATTGCGCGGACATCATGTGGCTAACACCAGCCCGACACACACACCGCTCACAGGGGACCCTATATAAGGTCTGCAGCTGTCAGGTGGACGACACTGGCTGCTTTGGGGACGACTCGCTTTAGGGAATTACAGTTCTAGATACCCGTACATCCAAACTCTATAACAATGTCTCATGCTTGGGGATACGCAGCTACCAACGGTGAGGCGCTCATTGCACGTACAGGCTATAATGCTATAATGACATTGCTGAGGGGTGTTACAACCTGTCATACCAGCGGGAACAGAATTAATGGAAAAACAGGGAATGCACCGGTCACTGCAGAGATTTTTAATTCTGCACATTTTGAGGGGGCCTTTTACGCGCGTTTTCAGCGCATCATCATTCTCAAATATGTGTCAATAAAAACTCATATTTTAAGACAAATACTAATAATAACAAATGTATAATTATATCATTTTTAGGACCCGACAAATGGGCCGCTAACTTCCCCATTGCCAATGGACCTCGCCAGTCTCCCATTGACATCTTACCTGGTGCATCAGCATACGACGCGGCGCTGAAGCCGCTCCAGCTGAAGTACGACCCTTCCAACTGCCTTGAGATCCTCAACAACGGACATTCCTTCCAAGTGACCTTCGCCGATGACACCGACAGCTCAAGTTAGTGTGCCATTAATAATGTATGAATACTGGGCGCTCAGTGGAGCCCGCACTTGATATCAACGCTCCACAATCTGATTAATAAGCAGTGTGCATTGTAATGCTTCGTCTCAACCTGGAGAAAACGCAATATTTCACTGCATTTTCGATTGTTATTGCAATGTTTTTAGATGCATTAGAGGAGCTTTACGGTGATTGGTTTGCAAACAAAGACAATCAATGTCCTCATGATGATTTATGGGATGCAGTAACCTGCAAAATGCGGTATTCAGGTTTAATGCGCTTCTGTGTGTTAACATCATCTCTCTGGTAGTCTCCACCTTAAAGACTATAGAAGTCAAGCACGTTAATATTCATATGGATGCATGGTTAATGCGCCCCCGTTTCCACAAGCGCCTTCAGTGATTTCACATTAGTGATCAAACAGACGAACATATATATTTTTCTTTCTTTCTTTATTTTGTGGTTTTTGTAACATGCATTTTTTAAATTAAAAAAATATATGTTTGTGATTAGGCTCCAGCTATATGGGCTCCATTCAAAAGCCGAGCACAAAGCATGCAGATACTAATTGAATTGGTAATGTAAACCCGAGCAAACATTTCCCACGCCGACTCTGTTCTGCAGCTAGTGTGGTCAAAAGCGCAAAAAAACGAAGGTTCTGCAAACAAACCTTGGCGTGGTTGACTGACAATGCGCTAAATATGCGTGGGAGTGAGTTACCGTGTAAAGACGCGGGGTTGTTTCCCCCCTTCTGGTATAAAATGGAGCTTGCATTGGTTCATTTCTTTTCTTTGTTCATTGCATTTCGATTCTATTTCAGAAAGAGACAAGAAAGGGGATTTTAGATTTGGATGATTTTGGATTGGTTGTCCTTTAGCTGATCTGATAAAGGATAATGCAGATTATTGTTACACAATCATGGATTATTTCTATGCATCAAGATGAAAAACACAAAAGCACTTTTGCTAAGAACAAGAGCTAGATGAGTTAGATCCTCTTAATTCTCCCTTGGTATTTCACTGTGCTTATTCTGAACCCTGCTAAATAAAGGACAAGCTAAATCTGCATGTCATCGTCATACATCATGTCATGCATCATGTCATGCATCATGTGTGTGCACAGTGGGAAAGATGAATAGCACAGACTCTTTATTTATATTTTCCAGGATTCATTTAAACACAGGCGCAACCTCAAATGTCTCGATGATTAGTTTTGCACCTTCTCATCATTTGAGGTCGACTGCTGAGAGACAAATATCCTGTTTGGAGAAGGCAGTGTGTGTGTGTGTGTGTGTGTGTGTGTGTGTGTGTGTGTGTGTGTGCGTGTGTGTGTGTGTGTGTGTGTGTGTGTGTGTGTGTGTGTGTGTCAGCTTTTCGTAACAAAGCACCAGCAATAGAACAATATACAGGATTTTCTGCTACTTCGTATACTGCAAATAGATACATTATGTAACATTGAGAGGCGGTTTGACGTTAACAATACCTGGACATCATTTAGGGCTGAATGTATTTGACCAGAGCTTACACAACAGGAACTGAGACTGCTTCCATGAAATAGGAAGTCTGCTACGGTGACACGAGTGTTTACGTAATATGTGTTTAAATAGATACATGTGTCCTATTCATCTTTTTAACCTGCTCCTCATGTTTTCATATTTTCTGTTCAGAAAGTATAAATATAACAAAGTCTGATCAATGAGGCACTACTCAGGTTCAGTGTGGAATGAACTGACGGGTGATGTGTGTTTTGTCCTGCAGCTCTGAAAGAAGGCCCCATCTCAGGGGTCTACAGGCTCAAGCAGTTTCATTTCCACTGGGGAGCATCTGACGACAAAGGCTCCGAACATACCGTGGCCGGGACCAAGTATCCTGCTGAGGTACGGACCTGCTCTGACTCTGACGTTTTTGTTTTTATTTTTAATTTTATTCATTTTCATATATTTTTTTTATTTTTAATTTTAATTAATTTAAAATTTTAATTAATTAAAAAAAAAAAATTATAAAAAAAATAGTTTTTTACATTTTTTTTTACAATTTGTATTATTATTATTATTATACTTTTTTTTTTTTTTTTGTATTCAAATGTTTTGCTTGTTATATATTGTTATTGCACTAAAGGTTACCAGATCAGAAATGACAGGATTTCCACTGTTCCACTCAATAAGATTACTTTTGAGGGGATTAGTTTTTTTTATTTATCTCTTTATTTTTTCCCAGCTCCATCTGGTCCACTGGAACACAAAATACACAAGTTTTGGTGAGGCTGCTAGCAAGCCTGATGGGCTCGCTGTTGTTGGAGTTTTCCTGAAGGTCAGTAGCAACGATTAGAGCATGTTGTTCAGTTTGACCGTAGTAAAGTGCATACTTGTAGCCTATTGCAATGTATAATACTGTTTGCAGATGATCATATAGTTAACTTTATGTGTATTCTTGTTTTTTTCAGATTGGTGGTGCAAATGCCAGTCTCCAGAAGGTTCTTGACACCTTTAGTGACATCAAGGCCAAAGTATGTGTCTATAAAAAAAAACCTATATTCTCCTGAATTTTATGATTTATGACAATTTGACTGACGTGTTCTTCATTTTCTTTATTGTTTTCAGGGCAAGCAGACCACCTTCGCCGGCTTCGACCCTTCCACCTTGCTCCCAGGTTGCCTAGATTACTGGACCTATGACGGCTCCCTGACCACACCCCCTCTGCTGGAGAGCGTTACCTGGATTGTCTGCAAAGAGTCAATCAGTGTCAGCCCTGAGCAGGTATGTGGCTATAGCTCACGGAGCCCATTCAGCAGTAGCTGCGTGCCTCGAACAGCCCCGTCTGCAAATCCTCTCTTACACTTCGATCTAAATCAAGGGCTTAATTGTTCAGATTAGCTGAGCGGCTGAAAAGAGAAGAAGAGCCCCTCTGTAATGGGAGGAAAGGGAATATGGCACTTTCAAAATGAGACCACCAAGAGAACGAGGGCAAACGAAAGTTCACACAGATGCTGTTTCTCTAGCACAGTGTTTCTGTTTCAGTACGTGGGAGTCAACAGGAAATATCCACCCCACACATGCATCATTCTGTACTTTAGCTTCAGTCAATGGGTGATTTCATTCTGCGTAACCACAGTACACATCACCTGCATTTGCTAAGTATTTACTCCCAAAATGACCCCTAATCCAAGCACAGGAAATGGATATTTTGACTTTTAACCACCCGTTAATCTAAACTAACAGCCTCTTCTGGGCAGGTTTGCCCTCGCGATTGGAGTCTTCAGGCCGAGTGAGCATTAACACCGCCTGCTCAAATGTTTATTTCATGGCGGCGAGTAGGTGTCTCAAGGGTAAACATGTGAGACGTGTTGACACAACCTTTAGACTTGGTGCCATATAAGGCAGGTCAAGCAGATAATGACAAAGGAGTCATTCATAGGTAATACATGTGATTTGTTAATGGTTTCTCATCAGGTAATACAACATTATTCAATTATTTTGTCCCACTAGTAAATAGTTACCCAATGTGTACATCATGTGGCTGCAGCAGTGTAATGACAATAGACTGATTCATGAGCCAGAGTTAATGTTAAACCCTTTAAAATAGGTCATCTGACACCCTGCTGTAGCAGCTAACTGGTTCCTCTAGCCTTGTCTGACTTTTGACTCTTTTGGGAATACGCTTATTTGTTTTCTTGCGAGTTCGGTAAGAGGATCGATACCTCTTTCATGTCTGTACGGTAAATATGAAGCTTACGCCAGCAGCCAGTTATCTTATCTTAGAATAAATATTAGAAACCGCTGTTCCTTTGCTGAAAATAGATTTTTTTCGTTTGAAACACCTCCTGCTGGTAAAATATAATGCACCATCATATTAAGTAACATTTTAAAATCGGGTATTTTTACAATGTGGCATTGCTAGGCCTGAATAATTTAACATTTTCATGTCCTGTGCGCTAAATATGTTGCTACAGCCAGGAGCGGGCTAGCTTTAGCTTAGCATAAAGACTACGAACAGTAGACAACCACAATTTGTAGTTTTTACACTTTTGTTTTTGTACAAATTAAACAAATGAGATTTAACTTTTTAATTGGTGAGTGTTAGAGGAGCTGGTAGGCTGATTTAGTTAACTTTGGACTTTAGCTGTTTCTTCCTGTTTATGCTAAGCTAAGCTAACCGACTGCTAGCTATGTCTTCATAGTGGTAACATGAGTGGTATCAATCTTCTCATCTAACTCTCGGCAAGAAAGTTAAAAAACCTGATTCCCCCAACGTCAAACTTCTCCTGAAGCATCATCAATACAACTGCTATAGGGCACAACTCTGAATTGAAGTCAATGACTCGACGGTGAGACTGGTGATGTGTTTTGATGAGTGACAGTCACAGCGGGTCAGCAGGAATGACTAACGGGACCGCCTTCTCCCTTTTCACAGATGGCCAAATTCCGCAGCCTGCTCTTCTCTGCTGAGGGCGAGACCGAGTGCTGCATGATGGACAACTACCGTCCTCCCCAGCCGCTCAAGGGTCGCTCTGTCCGTGCGTCCTTTAAGTAATACTCCTTCCCCCCCCCTTTTGCCCTTTCTGCCCTGTTGCCCTCTCCCTTCCCCCTCCCGTTAGTCAGAGTTACCTCTTTTGCAGTGAGCCACGAAGCACACATATCTCTCTACGTCCAATTTTTTAAAGAAATCAAATTCCTGTGGCCCATTGCTTTAAACGCTGGCCATCCTAATTGCGATATGAAGCACTTGAAGGATTTGCAAGTTTCTATGTAAGTTATGAGCCAGCAAAGATTCCCCGTCATAATTTATTCTAAAAGACAAACACTTCACGATGGCTGCAACACGTTTACTAGGATTCAGCATCCGGTGCCAATGTTTTCAGAGATGTATCACCGGTGTTCGTAGGTCTTCTTTTGTGTCAACAAAGACCACAAGGATGACAAAATTAAGATAAGCTGTAGTCAAAATGGTGCCAGCAGGAAGCAGAACGCATAAGCTAGTTTCAGGGGGGGGGGGGGGGGGGGATGAGACTACATCACCATCTGTGAGGAGGGTAAGGTGCAGATAAAAAAGACACACACACACACACACACACACACACCGGACACATACACTCCCGTTGCCAGTCTGTCTGTAATCTCTGCCTGACTGCCAGCCTCTGCATTACAGCAGCTTAATGAAACGCTGCAGCCGCCTCCATCACAAACGATTGACTCAGAAAATCCCCCTCTGGCACACACACACACACACACACACACACACACACACCATGGCACGCTCAGCCTCGTGCAGACATGATGCCTATAGGCGCTGACCTGCTTATTGATTTGAATGCAGTGCAGAGCAGCAAAGCACATGAGGACGGGCTGCTACTACTGTTAGATACCGAACATCATGACAATGGCTCATTGCTCTTATTTTGCAGCCTCATTTTTAAATCGTTGATGCGTTTGTCATCCTGTATTGTGTTTTTATTAGTATTGTGTCTTTTTTAACCTGACCGCTTATGCAAAATAAGTGATTCCTAAATTGTGTTTTGTAAGCAAAAGCTCGGCTGCATTTTGATGCCGTGGTGAAATAGCAATAGAGAGGAATGATCCTCCTTTTCTATATGAAATGTGTGTTGTTCTGAAACCCCAGCGAGTGCTAAAGCTTAAAAACGCACAGTCGCCTTGTGGGCGACGCCATAGTGGCTGATGCACAAAGCCAAGGAATAAATTACCCTGACAAGGAAGACGGGAAGAAAAGAAGCTGCCAATGGATCAGATTATAGTGTCAGCCTGCTGTCAGGGCCTGTATAGGAGAAGAACTAACAAAAGTCCATGAGAGGGGCTGAAGACCTCTGGTCTTAGCCCTGTATGCATTTATGAAACAATAAAGAAAGATTGTAATTCACATAAAAAGGAAATAAGAATGCCTTATGCCAATCTTTGTTAGGGACATCCTATGAGTATGTGTTGTTGTCGTTCTATTTCTGAAGTGGACGTTTTACTCATGAAATAAATATATTTTATGACTAACAAGTGTCAAGTGTTTCGCTTCTTTCTGTACAATTCAGCAATTGACTATGAGTCAATCAGACCGCGTCATGTTTGGCATGCAGACTGTCAGCCGTTCAGTGACTCTATTCTGTTGTGTCAACACCTGAAACCCAACAGGACGAGAATTACACGATCTCAAATGACATGTTGGTGAAAAACGAATCTGTAAAATGACTGTTCGATGTATGCTATATCTAAATAGTATTATTTCTGGGCTGTTTTCTCAGCCAAATCATTTTAAAATTAAGGAATGTACCAAAGAGACACCCATGTTGCATTAGTATGTCTACATGTGCTTAAATGTTTAGGTTGTGCTGTCTGGTGAAATGATCTATCACAGCAAAATGTTAAACAGATTATTATTATTGAAGGACAGTTACAGTTCATTTGCATATTGTGTCAAACAAAAATAGACCAAACACAGGAGGAAATGCGTCTCTTTCTTTTTCAAAATGACTGACAGAGGGTCAGAGGATTGTGTGATACTTTAAATTAGGACCCATTTTATCTATTAAAACCCAATAAATTTGTATTTAAAAAAAAGTCAAAACAGAAACAATGATATGAAGTCATTGGGAACCAATTGACTGACAAAGTCATGAAAAATTGGTAAAATGAAATAAAACACCTGTATGTCTCTGGTGCCTTCAGGGACCCCAGTTGATGGGAGTTAAATGTCTCTAAAGATAGACGTGAGGTTAAACCTCCTGGACGTGCATCTTGTGGTGATCACGTGGTGGCACTGAAGTCATTACTAACAAACTAAATTAGATGTTATCACACTTCCTGTGCACCTTTGCAAACATCCACACACTATCTGTGGCTGTGAGTGCAACATGCAGGGGTGAAGGAAGCACTGATCCTTTCTTGAAAGGGATTGTTTCACAATGTGGAAATGTGTATTTTGGATGTTTTCTTTCCACTAGTCTGAAATAAGGCATGTTATGAAAGCAACGTAGCCCAAAGTCTTGCATAAACAATCTATATTTTGGGCAGTAGTGTAGCTCTTTCAGAAACAAGTAGATCCAGTTCGTGGAAATACTTGCCTATAATAAAACTGCCCACAGTCCAAAGTACTGCACCTTCAGCAATGGGGATGGTGTATTTCCCCGCATTAAAGCCGAGCTGCTTCCTAATCCTAAACTATGTGTAGTGGTTTTAGCTAATCAATAATCTTAAAACTGCAGACTGAGACAGAGTTAAGTTGGGGAAAATCCTCCAAACACATCCGATGGTGGGCGATGGGTGATCATCACGTGTGGGACGGAAGACACAGCTAGCTGCTAACACCTCAGCGCTCAAAATCTTAATCAGCAGCGGCATTTCGCCCTCTGTGAGAAATGTGAGCGACGCTTGACTCCTCACCTCTCGTGTTAACCCTCGACAGGAAGACGAGACGGGTTTTAATCAACAGAGTTTCTCGACCTCCTCTGCTTGAAGGGTTGGTGTTACCTAGTTTTGTCAGCTGGTCTTGAGGCTCTGTGGAGGAATGTGTGTGTCCCTAACGTACAGGAAAAGTTGTCTAGACCACACGGAGCTCTAATTAAAGCTGGGTTTGTCCCCAGTGGACTCTTAGTCGCCCAATGTGTCCAGGAAATATCAATAGAAATGAGAGCTATCGACCGATGAAATGTCTGTCTGGCTCCGAATCAATAACAAATTGTTTAATTAAAAAAAACTCTCGCTGCTGACATCCCCAGTGGTGGCATTGGATAAAAGTGTTATAACCAGTCAACCCACAAGGTCAGCCAGCAGCAGGAGACAACAGGAGATGAAACCAGTGATGTCTGGATTCTCTCTGTGGTCAAAACAGTTACGGTACGAACTCCTGCTCAACAATGAGCCCTAATTTTACCCACACATTTCACCACTGAACTGTCTAAAGACGCGAGCAGAGAGGCTCGCCGGTGCATCGCAGTTGGAGTGCAGATATCTATCATGTTATATGGAGAGACACATTTTGTGAGACGAGAGATGTAGTTCACTGAGCAATTTCACAGAAAACTAAATTGTACTGCAACAAATCTATGACAGAGTGTGACTTTCTGTTTCTTGACTTTCAATCGGACACCAGAAGGGGGGGCGGTACTTCGCCTCTCTGTACCTGGACGTGTTGAGGAGTCTGTTGGGGAGCTACAGCCAATGAGAGCTCAAGACACGAGTTGAGGGGAAACCTAGCGGATGGGTCGCCTCACCTACCTGTGTGTGTGTGTGTGCAATGTGTTGCATTTGCAGTCGTTGCACCAAGGTTGTTGGATGTTTGCAACGCTTTCTTCGACTAACTTAACCACAGTCGTTCATAAAATATACAGTACACTGGAGGCTACAAACGCGTGACAGGCCTTGTTATGGTGTTCATAGTAGGGGTTAGTAGGGTCTGAATGACATTCTCTGCACAAACTAACCGAACCAAAGGTGTAACTAAAATCAAAGATGTCCTTCTAACATCCTCCTTGAAAAACACTGGTTTTGATCACCTTCATCCCCCCCGTCTTCATCTCAGTACAGCTTCCTTTTTCCACAGTCCTATTATCCCACCAGCGCTGCCTTTGTGTTGCATCTTTTCATCTCACTTGCTTGTTGTGACAGCTGGGTGAGAGGAACTATCCTGCTGGGTGTTTACCATCATGTAACACACATGCTTTAATAAACTGATCAGAGTACAGCACAAGGCCTGGTCCTGGTCTGCAGCCAGGTCAGAAACCTCAATGTCATAACAGATTTGCATTAGTTACACTTTGCTGAGCCGCACACGGAATACATGAGAGGACGATGGCGTACTGTTGTTTAAATGGATTTTATTGATCATATAAGTGGAAGGCAAACTAAATCAGGGCTAATTCTTTATGATCAGCGCATAACAAGTCACGGTCAGCATGTCTTCTGACCAGCTTGTTGCATAATCAGGGGTGCAAGCGGGGGACATGTATTAAACAGACATGAACTCTACACACACACAGAAGAGAGAGGGAGGGAGTCTGAGGAAATGCACACCTCTGCAGTATGCAGTCAACAGATCCGACGTTGCACTTCTGTGTGATTGACAACCAAGGGGAAATCTAACCTCCAGTCAAAGACAGGGACGTCCATCAAACCATCAACCTGTCGCAGTGTTACTCAATTTAATTTCAGTCAGGATGGTAAACACTAACTCAACTTTGTAAGGACTCCATGGAAGACAACAACAGTTACTAGATGGACTTGTGCTGGGACTAACGATAAAAATACTGAGCGATTTGTGACGTACTAAAGGGCAACATGATTTAAGTTTTCTATGTGGAGTCAGGGGTCCCGTTAGGACAAAATCACAAACTTAGTATTGATGTGTAGTATTAGTATTGTGTTCTTACGGTACAACCTCTTGTACAGGAGCACTCCTCCGTCTGCCAAAGGAAACTTGCAGTTCTGTGATATTCCATTGCGTGAAAGGTGTCACCACTTCAGGTTGTGTTACATATGGGTCCAGGTGCTGGGACATGAATCAGGGTCTGGACAATCCCGGCTTGGTCGCTTATGTAAGTCAATGTTTGTTTGTTGTTTTTACCAGTGTAACCAGTATGATGGTATTTGAATGCCTACATTTCTGTCATTTCTGGTAGGGATGTATGTTTTTGAAGCTATTATGTGCACATGGTTGGGTCACATGGTGTTGATCAATCATGTGACAGAACATGTGTGGCTGCATCAGGCCTATTAACCTCCTTAAGCATGCTTAAGGAGGTTAATAGGCCTGATGCAGAACACTATGTTTGAAATGTCGTTAGGTCGAATTTGGTGACGGTAAGGGCTTCCAATGCATGGAAGTCCAGTAATTCACATTTTGTAATTGTGTTTTGCATCCCATGAGTCCGTCAATGAGGACGAGATGGACAACACAGTGCTGCTGGTTAGATGGATATATATATATACAAAATAAGCTTTGGAGATTTTAAAGTTGTGTCATATGGCGTAAAATACATCAGATACTCCTCTCAGTGTAACACCTCGTCAAGTTCCCATAAGTTATGTTTTCCTTGGTTTCACGTTTATGTATTTTTCATTTTGTCACTTACCTCTCCCTCCGGTTTCAGATAACTTGACTTTATGCCCTCGTGTGATCACCTTTCCTCGCCCTGCTCAGCTTCACCTGTTCCCAATTACCTCTCCTCCTCCCTCCAGTATTTAGTGTCTGTGCTCCACTTCGTCTGAGTAACCAGTGTGAGTCTTAGTGTCGCTGCCTTTTTGCCTCACCCCTGTTGGGTTTGTTTGCATTTGCTGACTGCCTACCTGTTTACCAAACCTCTGCCATAAAGACAGTGTTTTTATAACTGTCTTGGTCTTGAATCGTGCTTTTGAGTCCTTGCCTCAGCGGTGGCTTCCTAACACTCAACACAATTTTTAAGCTTTTACAGGTCTTAGAAAAGGCTAACAAGTAGCTAAATGAGACTAGTAAACATCATCGCGCCAACTAGTCTGCCCTACTCGCGCTCATGTGACCGTGGTGTCGTTCTTTTATAGCTTATATATCAATAATCCTAAGAGTGGTGTTCATTTGTGAAGATTGTCTTGCTGAACAAAATGTCTAATTTAAAGGATAAATCCCTCTGACTTTTCGTCTCGGGAACCAGTGCGATGCTATTGGCCTACAAAAATACGTGCAGACTTTATTATAATAAAAAGAGATGTGGGGGAGAGTGAAGTTGGGTTAAACCAGATGGAAATAAGATTGTGGATAAATTGGAGTTCCAAGTGCGGTTTTGTTCCTGAACCTGAAGGCGGTGTCCGTACTGCCATCAATCCGTGTTGTTTCCTGCTATTCGCTGCGGTTACTGTTGAGGACATTCTTTAAACGACAAAGTAAAAAAGCACCATGAATGGCATATTCATTTCATATTTGCCTCTGTAGCAAAGCTCCTCATTCCCACATCTACAAGTCATCAGTTCAAAGATCGTATTCAGGAAGCCCTCCACTTAGCTCGAAGCATTTTTCAAACTGTGAGCAAGAATGGCCTCACGTAAACATTTCTACAGCAAATTTCCTCTGTAATTTCCTGCTCTTGGTCTTCATTGCCATTTTATGTAAACACCGACCTCTCAAGTACAGTGTTTCACTGACATAATGTGAAATCCACTGTGACAAAAGTGTGCGTCATTATACTCTCCCTTATTGTTTGATGAACAAATAAATGTTTCAACACACTCTGGCCTTTAACCTGGAAATATAAAGCATGAAATAGATTGAATTTAAACAAATGTCTTACATCTCAGAGCCTAATCCTTTGTATAAAGCAGATGTACGTGTTTACTTCGTTTCCCAGACATGCAAGTATTAACAAACACTGACCCTCAGAGTGACTCTCAACCCTCTACAGTCAAAGTCTCGGTGTAATCCAACCAGTGAGTTGAATTTAAAGGAAAATAATTTGGAAATTATATTGTCTATTGTGTGTGTTCTTGAAAAATGTAATGAATTCATCAAAAATGCATTCCATAAATACAAAGTGCTGTGTTTGCGGTCAAGACAACCGGATATTTGCCTCAAACACCATCAGCAGTGTTTGTACATGTTGATCCATGGGGACGACAAAATATGTCAATACACAAAGTAAAAATGCAAATATTCATTCAAGTGGAAGCACTCTATTTACTTTCCCACGGGGAAAAACGAATAAACACAAACATTTCTTTTGAATCGTGTCCATTAACTGAAAGCCTCGATATTAATCATCTCCTATTGAGGCCTCTTTATTTTCTCTTATCGCACTTTATTTCAATGTCAAGTAGGTCTACTGCTTTGTTAAGAATAATATCTTAAATGAGTCACACCACACTTGTTTGAAGGATTGGACATTCTTGATCGTAAAAAAGCTTTTTAGTGAGTATAAATAGCAGGTCTGTTTGAGACCATCAGTATGGTTCTGCATTACATCCATATACTCGTCTCTAGCTCTAACTTTAATGAGATCATTGGATAATCCCTGCTAACTGCAGGGTCACGCTGCTGCTGAACCAAACTATCTCTGACACATTACACACTGCTGTGACACACTATTTTCAGCATATGTATCGTTAATTAATCATTTGGACAGGATGGATGATGATGAGTGTGCATTTTGTGCGTCTGTTTTAAACCCATAATCCACAAAATGCTTATTCATTTGATGCCCGTTGGCCTCATTGGGCAAACCAATGGTGTGTCAAGTTATTTTTGGCCCAGAGAGGCCCATGCATGCACATGCTTCCTCTTAGCTTTCAATCAGTTTTTCTTTCTTTTGTGTTTGGACAATCTTCTCAGCTATACGGTGGTCTATACGGTGCTGCTCAAGCTTACAAACTGGAATCCACTATACAACGGGTGCACGAGCCTCCAGGTCGACCCTGTAAGCCGTCGTACTTCCAAGCAGTCAGTCTGAAAGCAACATTCTCTCAAGAGCCTTCTTTTCTCTGAAAAAAATGTTTTTGCAGTTGTTAAACAAGTTAAGGTTATAAATTTATATGCTACATGTCTGGAGAGTTATCACCCAGCCAATGTGAAATCATGTGTTTTTGTCAAAAGCCTACTATTCAGTGGTACAGCTTATTTTTATAAATGTGCTGAAAAATAACTATTCTCCTGGCATGACTGTAATTCATTGTTGAACATTAAACCTATAAACTTACAGTGTTCATCACTCTGCACCTGTAAAAATACGCCTTTTAATGGTGAAAAGGACACTTGGTTGCACATTCCACTGAATGCAAGCAGCAGAGTGGGAAACCAGTGAGGGATCACATCCTTTGTCTCTGCACCAGTAACTCGTACTGGTCCGTTGGGATTAGGTGTGGGAGAATTAGAGTGAGCTTTCGTGCACTTTACACTCTCTCACTGACTCTCAGGAAAAGGAGCAGCTGTGACTCTTTTGACACACAATGTCGTACTCTACATGGACCAACATGGACCATAGTGTGGAGCCTCGGAAGACATTAAATTGAGTTTCATAAACTTAGTTCAGGAACAGGGCCATGTCCAGAACACAGCTCATTTCCTCTGCACAACGAACCCGTTCACTTCCCTCCCCCCAACCCCGTTTTTGTCCTCCTATTTCTCTCTCTCTCTCTCTCTCTCTCTCTCTCTCTCTCTTGCAGGATTACAGGACCAACAGGGGACTCTGCACCGCCAGAGCTTCCGAAGAGACGGCCCCCACCCTACAGTCTCCATTCCCCCCGTTCTTCCCAGCTGCCGGACACCAACGGTCCCCCATCGCTCGCCTAACCTCCTTTCTACAACCCTCCTCGTTTCTTATTCCTTACATCCCTCCATTCTCCATCCCTACCCTACGTCCCTTCATCCCTCTACCCCTACATCCCTTCATCCCCCTACCCTACACCCCTACATCCCTTCATCCCTCTACCCTACATCCCTTCATCCCTCTACCCCTACATCCCTTCATCCCCCTACCCTACATCCCTTCATCCCCCTACCCTACATCCCTTCATCCCCCTACCCTACATCCCTTCATCCCTCTACCCTACTTCCCTTCATCCCCCTACCCTACATCCCTTCATCCCTCTACCCTACATCCTACAAACAGCGGTCTCCTGGGTTAAAGTCTTGTGTTTGTCTGTGCCTCAGTATCAGAAGATGAGAAGACATTATAGCATTTAGCACATCACGAGTGAGACCCAGTAGTAATAACTCAGTTGGAGCTGTGTATTTCTGGACTGTTGTAAATGTTTCCATGAGGTCTGAAGTTAAACAAACTTGACGATGTCAAGACGTCAGCATTCCAAGCAACAGGAGTATCTTCAAGTTGTCACTGTAGGCACGAAACTCACGACCCCTTAATCAGAGAGCCTAGCTGAGAGCTTGAGCCGACACAGTCCATGGGAAAGCCATGTGACATAACGCAAAGTATCGACCATGTGCTGTTTGGAGTGAGGTCCCTCATAATGATATCTCCTGACTACCATGACAGTATTTTCTACTGATAACAGAGACATGGGGGTTGATAGCAGAGGGGTGTGTCGCCTTTGGAGGCCGCCCCGCTCTCCTTGTACGGCTGGGGAACAACCTTATCTAGGTCACCTACACAGAACCTCACCTCCTCCTCCTCCTGCTGCTGCTCTGCTGGCCACGCTGATAAGAAGAATGAGTCCATTCAACGAG
Organism: Leptoclinus maculatus; assembly: GCA_032191485.1. Classification (NCBI taxonomy): domain Eukaryota; kingdom Metazoa; phylum Chordata; class Actinopteri; order Perciformes; family Stichaeidae; genus Leptoclinus; species Leptoclinus maculatus. The sequence continues at coordinate 3,372,649 of JAVDOI010000013.1, read as the reverse complement.
GCTATCAAGCCAGTGAGAGTGAGCCAAACCTGTACCAGCTCCAGCCATTTCTTTGTCCGTGGGATTGTTGGTTGCTTCACTCTCTCTCTCTCTCTCTCTCTTTCCCTCTTTGTCCCTCACTTTTTCTCACACACACAAGGAGACAAACTTATTTCGAGGTGGAGGGATGTGTCGCCTGAATAGATAATAGCCAGTTATTCACTTTCTCACTCCTTCCGTCCTTTGTTGCCTATTTTTCCCAGTCACTCAGCGGAAAAAATCGTCTCCTTCTTCTTCATGTCGTCCATTGATTTCCCCCTTTCATTGCTCCTGACCACAGTCAAATTAAACCACCCATGGGCCGGATTTCTGTTCATGCTCCCGTGCTCTCTCTCGGTTGCATGCTGGCTAGCATTACCCATGGGGAGTAGGGTTTCCTGTAGAGCTGCGGGGGGGGGGGGGGGGGGGGGCATGTTTCTCATATTACCACCTGTTTGTACGGCAACATTTACAGCTCAGTTATACTCTTTTTTTTTTTTAAAAGTCCTTGATGATGTCAGTTTTTATAATTACTTTAAGAGGGAGTGTTCAGCTATTTAACTTTGCGTTGTAGTAATTCAATTCATGCGGTCGGACCATGACCGCCATCCGTATTTAAAGGTGTGTATGTGTGTGTTTTGGATTATGTAATAAATAATGTTTGGTTTACCTGTCGGTTGAATTGCACCTGCTATCAGGAGATTGCTGTAATCTTTTTTTTTCATCATTCCTCTTTGTAAATTATTTGGCAGCACTTGATTTAAAGATAACGTGACCTTTAAGTAAAATACTTACGTCAAAATCTGCCAGTGGGATGCGAGTGATTTATTACACCCAAAGTGTCAGCCAAAGTTCATTATGAAAACTGGATCTGAGTTTTAAAAGAACTTTATATTGCTGTCAGTTTATGTATTTATGGTCATATGTAATTAAATACAAAAGTCAGATTTAATCTCACAAAAAGACTACTGAAAGCAAAATGGCTGCCTAAAATGCAGCGAAACAAAGTGGTGACATAACATGATAAGAGGTACAGTAAAATGCTGAGTCGACTTGAAAATGCTTTGTCCTCCATTACACATTGAAAACTTCTCTATGAACACATCATTCTGTGCTGAAACATAGCACAATGTTCTCTCCTAAGATAAAGACCCATATCACACAACGCCACAACAACTGTCGATGTGTCTAAAGAGTCCCGTTCATTTCAAAGGAACACTTTTCTGGCGCCGTGAAGGAAATTCCTTCAACGTAAACAGCAGCAGATAGAAAGATCACGCCTCTGATAGACCGACATAGCCTAAATAGCTTTAATCAGAGCATCTAACGCCAAAGGAAATGCGTGCTGCACCCCGGAGAGATGAGGGGATAAAGTACAGCAGCCGCGGCCCTCATCGGCTTTCAAACGGGTTCGAGATGCCAGAGAGATCCTATGACAGGTGATACACATCACACACGTGAAGCACATGTGGCTTTATCTGAGACATTCAAAGCCGCAATGCAAACGCATACCCATATGCAGCCATGATTAATGGCATACCAGATGAGCTTTTGACAGCACTGCAGCTGTTTGTCTTGCCGTGAGAGGGTTAATTTACAACCTGGGTTACTCAGTTCACACACTCAGCATTAATTAAGTAGTGCACTTCAACACTGTCTTGTAAAGATTTAGTTAACCTGCTTCCCCAAATACGTGCTGATGTTGTAATTACTGCATGGATTAAGTTGACTACAATTTACAATCCTATATGTGTCCCTAAACTACACAGAAGTCATTGAGATAAAGCCGTGGGGGAATGTTTGGTTGTACAAGACTTTGACATCAAAGACCAGGATTTGTAACCTGCATCTCGTGTGCAGTAGGTTTGAATGCTACTAAAGCCCTTTGTTAAGGCATAATGAGCAGGATTTTATAGACTCGTACAAAAGTAATCCCTCTCAATCATCTCTTCTGACCCACTAGAGGTGTGTAGCTGTGTCTGTAGCTGCAGACATCCTACTCTTCTGCCCGTATTTTGCTGTGTTCAAACGTTTCAAGGTGTCAACCTCTATAAAAACATAAAGACCAAAATGCTTACGATCGTAAGCATTGCAAAAATGGCGGACACGGCGGTGAAAAAATGTAAATATAGGGTGGTGAAACGCAAAGCTCCATTCAAAACAATAGAGAATCTGAGGTTGGCTTTCAGCCGCTAGCGAGTATCTAACCCCACACGCGGTCAAGGGTGTAGGGGTGTAGTCGTTGAACTGGGGAGGAGGAGCCAACTTTGAATGTTGTGTTTACAAACTGCAACCGAAAAGTCAAGAAAAACATTACGTCTTTAAGGTTTGGCAAAGTTCATGGTTTTGGTGGAATATTGAAAAAAGTCAATGCGTCCCGTCTCATGCTTCCAGTCAGTGTTGATTTATTTTATATTTAACCAAAACCATGACATGACTACATACACAATAATCATGCTTTAATTATTGGTAGCCGATATATTGAATGTTCTCAGATGCGGTCAGTGTAAATGTATCCTCGTTGTGCTGACTCATCCATTTACCATGAACTTCCCCTTTTTCATTATCTGCCACCACTTCTGTTAATCTTCAGCATCATTGCGTCAACTCTCACCCAGAAACACCCCACAGACCTTTAAAGGAAAGTACGTGTTTGTTCTCAGGCATGTGGGCACAGTCACAGTCAAAATGGCATCAGCAGAGATAAGCTTCTTGTTAAATTGACTGAAACTGACATTCACTCTCATTCCCAAAGATTGAGACGGAGGAACTGAGGTGACATTTGACATGTGAATGTAATAACTACTGAACGTTTATCAGCAAACGCTTGAGAAATGCTTGAGGAATGTGTTTAAATATGTGTTATTGAGTTAAATATGTAGATGGTTACTAATTAAAAGTAAAAGTCATACCTGAATGGAAGGAAACGGAACATTTGGCACCTAAAGCTAATTATAAATCACCATTTATAGATAAAAACTCACAAAATACAGTCACAAAATCACTTGTATGTTATTTTTTAAGGATTCATCCTGTAGTATTGCATGCAATATATGTTCATGTAATTACTATTATACATGTATCACTGACAACTCACTGCTTCTGTGTAGTTAAGTGCTGGTTAATTGTTTACCAGGTTATCTTTGTCCACACCGCTGACAGAGAGTTAATGTGTAACACATGTGACAGCCCGAGCTCTGGTCGTATGTTTATTTGTATATTCTTTAAAAAGAGCAACCGTTGATTTTGTTTTTAAAAACTGTGTTCATGCGTCGTATCTGATGCTTCAGGGTGCGGCTGTGTTTTGTCTGTTCCAGACTTCTGGCACCATATGTTGGTTCTCTGATAACGTACAGTTACTCATGATAACGTACAGTTACTCACGATAACGTACTGAACGTTCTGCAAGAGAGGGAAAGTGAACACCCAAACCTACTGTAACTGATGAATTAACTGTTTGAGACTGTGGGAAAAGAGCCAAATGCCCCCAAATGGGTTTTATTTGATTTTACTTATTTGACATATAGATATCATAAATGTTTGATTTCTCAACGGTATTGAGTTCCTAAATGACAAATGTACTTTTAAGAAATAGGTGAAAATAACAATCTTGTGTTCATTCAGTAGCTGTTTTAGAGCTTTCAAACACATCTTTCTTAGCAGATGGAGTTTACCAACGCCAGCTTTCAATCTCAACTACAAACCAACATGGAAGTCCTTAAAAGGGCCCTAGAAATATGTTCTATCTACGATTCCATGACAACTTGCCAAAGTTCATTTGCTGAGGAAGACGTTTTGACAGCCCTTTGGGTGCAAATTCAGGAGGCTCATCTTGCCTCGCTGCATGGAGACCCATTCGCAGACCAAGACCAAGCTTTGCATTTGATAACGGGGTTCACGCCTCTTGGCGTGTTCAATACCTGTTTCCCATTAATGCAGCCATTGCTCTTGATGTTCAGGAAGTGGATGTTATGCAGAGCCTTGTGTTGAGGTATCCGCCATGAATGTCCGAGACACACTACAGGTATGTCAGAAGGGATGAGACTATGAGAACTGTTTTTTCCAATGATTAAAGAATGATCTGTCGTCTACCTTATATGGACCAGGAGGTTGCAGAAAGCGCGAAGGAGAGGGGTACAAATAGGAGGAGACAACAAAGGATCGGGGTCTTCTGGTCGCTCTTCTTAGGGCTTTTAGGCTTTTTGAGAACTCATCTCTGGTGGGGCCCTCGGAGTCTACTCAAGGTAAGGGTGCTCTTCCCCTGGGATAGGCCGACAGTAATACATTTATTAGACACGTGATCTGAATGACATTCCTGTTATAAGCTAAGGTTAAGATGGTGTTGTTCGTCATTGTTGTGATTTACTAACTTGGTTGGCTCAGATTGATTTTAAAGCTCTGCTAATGTATCATATGTGATGTTGCAGTGTTGGTTGATAATGTTTAGACATCAGCTGAGGTGTATTAGGAAACAAAAGGGGTTAGATTGGTATCTAAATTAGGGGTGTTAGGGCCAGAGTCCAGAAGCTGCCCTTAATAACCGAGCCAGATTCCCAACCATACGGGGTTCCTCCTCCAACGGTGGCCCTTTAGAGCGGGTTCACCCTGGAGTACATCTAGTCCTCCCACACCTATTGCACACACACACCTAATATCCGGCAGTCGGGAATGTTAAGACAGTCTCACGTGTAGATTTTGGGGGGTGCGTTCGTTACCTAGGTCAGAGGTTATTGAACAAGCCGTCTTCCAGCGCTCGGTTACGCAGCTAGGCTGTACACCTTTTCACTTGACATCAAACCCGGGGGATAATGTCAGTACATTTTCGTAAAATACAGCCTTTGCTTATCCTGTGTAAATGCAGTGCACGAAAAAGACGTGGGGGGTTGATTTCTAAAACACATGAGGTCTCCTGGTAATACTAGTCCTGTGCAAATAGGGCTTAGGTCTTAAATCTGTTGAACATTTTCATTGTCACGTAATCATACGTTAAAGGTCCTTTCGACCACACATGCACTTCAATGTCACTATTTACATTATGAATAATTAATGCGAATATTTAAATTCTACAATGCTCAAAATATTGCCTTGCATTGCTTATATAACAGTGGCTGAACCAAATGAGAATTTGCAGCATGTCTGTGCAGCGTAGCAAAAGCTGAATGCAATCGAAGCGCGATCTACCACCTGCAGGCCCAGTGGCTGTACAAGAGAATACGAAGTGACAAACTGATTTGTAAAACTGATAAATCGTTTCACACGAGGAAGACCTCGGGAGTCAAGGCGGTAAATCTGTGGGATGTTGATGCAAGCCTGTGTGTGTGTGTGTGTGTGTGTGTGTGTGTGTGTGTGTGTGTGTGGATGGGAGGCAGAAAAGCAGGCAGAAGGAGGGAGAGATACACAAAGATTGTTCACAAAGTATGCATGGACAAAGTGAGCGTTGCTGAGTCGGCACGACAGCTGTAGCAGATGTAGGGTTGAACTTGTGACACCAAGACCAGCATATTTCTCCACACATGCTTTACCATTTGTTGTAGAACTTGTTCCCCACACCCTAATGCAACAGAGCTCTTGTGCATGTCTCCAAAGGTTTTGCAAAATGAGTATCAAAACAATTTTTTTACCATTCAAGTATATTTTATGTGACATGATAACATCAAATGGACACAGTTCATTCATGTAGGAAAAGGTTGACTGACAATGAAAGGTTCCCACGAGTAGCGCTATAGGCAGCAATGCTGTAGCCATAAAAGGTGAAGCAAAAGAGCATGGGCATGAAACTTTAAAACAAATGATCTATATCTTGGTTGAATCTTAACTGGAAACATGTTATCACTGAGCTGAGCCTTCGTATCAGATTGCATAATGGAATTTACCTCCAAGATTGGCTGTCAAATGAAATGTCCAATGAAAAGAACGTGACGTACTCCGCCACCAACTGTAGTAATGCACCAGCAAAAGGTGGTGAAGAAGACTATCATGGAAACAGTGAGGAAGGGAACCTAAGAAACACTGAATGTGAGAGTCAAACTTTAAAGGAAACTTAAGATTTAGCAATAAAACATATAAGGTTACAAAAAGTGTTGATTGTAATTTTAAGAATTTTTTTATTTTTTATTATAGTTTGCAGAAGAATAAGCTTTCTCAGACTTTTCAGCATTATTCTTTGATCTCCTGCTTTGCGTTCACATATTATTCCAGGATGTTACTGCCATGCTCAAGGGATGCTTGAAAATGGGTTCATCAAAGGTGACGTAACAGCAGAACAGTGTGTTTCCCCTCTGCTGCTTTAATGAGTTGATCTGATGTCTTTGCAGATAATGATGATTGCTGTTAATTATCATGCTGTAATACACGGGGGCATCGGGAAGCTGGTTGGGCTGGGTGCTGTTTTTCTGTCGCCGTGCTTCGTGTGAGATGCTGTTTGCCAAATCTGCTGCATAAGCCTGCTGACCTGAATTCAGTGTTTGGATGATCGCTTTGTAAAATGCTTTGACTCACTCTGCTCCGGGGTCCTCAGCAGCAACGAAAGCTCACAATTCAGCTCAAAATGGCGTTTGATTTTATGAGCATGAATTCATTTGAAGTAGACTTATTTTGCATGACATTTCTCTGACCTACACATCTGATGTCGCCGCCTTATCTGTCCGGCTCCAAAACCAGATACTCACTGTGTCTCAGTGTTGGCAAAGCAAACACGAATGCCTCCGTCATTTGAAGTAAAAACAGAGAGAGTAAGGCCGGGTGATTACCATCACACTTCCTCCCCAGTGAGCTGTGGAGGGGGAGCGACCGGCCTCCTTATGCAACCGGACACTGTCTGTTTGGCCCCCACATATCAAACTGGTGTATAAATACCGAGAAAAATGGGGGAACAGGTTTGTCTACAGAAGGAAAACGTCAAAGGTTTTCATGGATAAGGATCACACATGTATCTGTTTGTACATCACACAGTGCACGGAGTGGCCATCAGAGTTTATGGGTTCATGGGATGCAGAGACACGTGTGTGTGTGTGAATACCTGATGTGTTTGGCAGTAAGGAAAAGATCACGATTCAACTTAGCGTTATTGTTTTTGTCACAAAAGACGTGAAAGTCAGTGATTAAGTCTGACCTTTAGCATTCTTCTTTTATCTGTCTTGTCATTTGTTGCGGTCTGTTTACATCCCAGGTTCAGCATCACTTTCATATCGTCAAAGTGCATTTTTCTACTTTAAAATTCAAAATTAGGTGAAATGCAGTCAAGCATTGTTTCTTACAGCACTCAAATAAAGGTGCATAAATAAAATGAACATCCAATAAATAAGGGAGGATTGTACTTGCCCCAATGAGCTAAAAAGGTGTTTCAGAGGCTAATATTTTGAGTCACAACAAAACTCTGCTTTCAGGTTTACAGGGATTACATCAGCCAATTTCTTGCTTCTGCACAAGCATTTCCCTTAAGATGATTATGAATAAACAAAGGTCTGCATTTACTAATGATTAAGCCAGTTTAAATTGTGTTAATACAGGGGTGGTTTGCACCTGAGGCTTCTGGTTCTGGTTCAACACAGCACTCCCTCATTGCTGACTATTACTTTAAGAAACAATGAAAGCCGTTGTAATAATGTGCCGAGCTGGTGAGAGTCTCGTTCTCAGTTATGTGTCAAGGTCTTTCTTAAGATCCGTCCTTAGAAAGTAGATCTCATTATCTTAATATAGCACACAGCAGCTTTAATCCAAAGCCTCAAACGTACAGCCGCTGGCTGTAATTCTGTTAGACTCACTGACCATTAAACATCTGAGGCAGGCAGGTAATAAGATCTCAATTTTCACCTCAGACTTTAAACCTGATTCTGTCAGTCAAACAGGATCTGTGGCTTGTGTGAGTTTCCCAAAGACCTCAATCCTTTGAGCAAGCATCAATATCAGACTGGAACATTACTGGATCAGATAGGAAAACATGGCGAAATGAGAATTCATGTGATGTCATCTGAGCCAGCAGTCGGTTGTGGCTGAAGACTACAAGTTTGAAAATGTCAAATATATCTGGAGGTGTGGAGTCAGAAAGGAGTGAGTTTACCAGATATCTGTAGCCCGCTCTTTATCTCTGAATGAGGCTGGCTGTTCAAGTCTACAAACAGAACCGTCTGCCGTCGAGTTGCATTGTGGGTAATGTAGGCAGCTGGTTTTGACCAGGAAGAAGACTGCGTGGAATTGAAAGACGATATCTCTGGTCCTGCTGCATTGATTTCGCCCAATTTCTTTCATGAGGCCGACAATGTTGGAAAAAAGCAGAGCGCGAAGCTGAAATGGTGCAGTACTCTTATAAGTGACGAGGGTGACATAGCTGTCCACATATGACAAAGAATACAAATTATTTTACTTTGAGATTTCACTTTCTAGAATATGGGACTTTTTAATTTTCAATCAATGTCTTCTTTTATTTTGAAGCAGGTCTAGGTGCTAAAATACTGTGACAGTATCAAAAAGCTGAAACCACAGAGAAATGCACTCTTCAGTATTCATTTAACTGTGCCTTTAAGCGAACCGTCAGGACTTTCGTAAGGTTGGGATGTCACAACAAAACGGTCACCAGTAGACGAGTCGCAAAACTGTGTGTAGAAGACACACACGGTGAGTCCCCGTCTGCAGTGATGCTGTGAAGACGGTGACAGAAGCTGATTCAGAAGATCGCTGACCAATCAGAACAGACTAAGGGGGTCTTAAAGAGACAGGCACCAAAACAGAGCGTTTGAGACAAAGGGTGAAAACAGATACATGCAGACAGACAACATGAGGAAAATAAAATGTGTTTTGAACATTAAAGCAGGTGAACATGTTCTACTAGAAATCCAAAACACAAGTATGAACCTAAAAATGAGCACGATATGTCTCCTTTAATGACCATCATGTTATTACTGTATTTTATTTGTTCTCTGTCTCGTGGTCTTAACCTCTCGATAGGAGCATTAAAGTATTGCAGGGCTCAGCAGGGGGAACAGTCAGTTTTGACCTTATGCATCCTCAACAGTTGGGGTGGACGACCTCTGCCTTTAAAACATCATGCTAATGGCTACCACTACACCCAAATGAGTAACTGGTGGTTAGCAGGTACAGTACAAAGTGAAGATAAGATATGACGAAACATTATCAATCAGTCAAGAAATGAGGTCATTGCAGCAGTAAAAATGTAGGATTCGGCAGTGAGGAAACAAGGAGCATGAAATAAGCAGAAGCATATGTGGTGTTATGGAAACCACAGAGCAAAAGTCATAGAAAATGGATGGATTTCTTTATACTATCACTGTTAAATGCTATTTAATTGATTCTTCCCAAAATCTTTTTATTTTTTGCATCCTCTATGTATTTTCAGATAAATCCTTCTGGGTACAAATCATGAACGATCGTGAATACCTAGGAGTTGCGTGCTTTAGATTCATAAGATCATTGTACCAGTATCATCACAGGGGCTGATTGTGTGACTGGTGCATTTTAATATAGTGATTGAATCCAACCAAAAGGGATACTCCATCATTTTGTAGGATGAACATTAAAACAGTTTCCATGAACCTGATGCCCTGCAGTCGTCGGTCTTCTCTCCCTTTGTTCATTTCTCTGAGCCACGATTCATCATCCGTCCTTTAAAAGATGTATGTACCATATGGTAACCATTCAGAAACTCTCAATACTCTACACTCCGAAATATCAAAGGGATACTCCATCATTTTGTAGGATGAACAATAAAACTGGGTTTCCGGGAACCTGATGCCCTGCAGTCGTCGGTCTTCTCTCCTTTTGTTCATTTCTCTGAGCCGTAATTCATCATCCGTCCTTTAAAAGATGTATGTACCATATGGTAACCATTCAGAAACTCTCAATACTCTACACGTCCCAAATATCATACCATATAGACTGTATAATATAGAAAATGACAGTGTAGCAATACAATAAATCCCACCGTAGAGAATTTTTGCAGATAATAAAATCCAACAAACACTAGATTGTATCACATACAGAGGCCTTTTGTTGCAAAGTCTTTTTAAGGAATTGTACATTTAATATTCTCCTTTTCAGCAGATGGTCTTCTTTACAGATGGAAGGTCTCCCACCTCACCTAAGGAAGACCATCTGTCTGTCAGTCACGTCCACATACAATGAAATAAGACTTGAACATCTTTCTATTTCTCCTCAGTTTAGTCCCTGGAGAAATCCAGCACAAGCACACAGACACACTCTTGTTTGTCTCCTGGCTCTTATAGAAGTAAGAAGGCTTTCTCGCATGTAAACCAGGGGGAGATGGGTAGCTGGGAGGTGTGGGGGATTCAGTGTAGACACTCTATGAGCCAAGTCTCCCCTCCAATAACATTGTTGCACGTCCTATAGGGGAGGCACAGAAACCAGGCCAGCTCCCTATTGTGTGCTTCCCATCTGAAGCCGGAGTGACTGAAAGCCGGTTGCCTGCAGTGACGAACAATTCCCTCAATTTCCCCTCAATTTGCAGTGTATGGCGTGTGGGGAGTAGCAACCTAGAGCCTTTGTCTATGCATAATGATTCCAGCACCGTTTTAGCTTTTCTCCACCACCTGCCACCCGTTCACCTCCTGATGGATGAGTGTGACAATCAAGCAAACAAAGGATTTTAAAATTCTACACACATCTTCAACAGACCCATTCACCTCCATACACTGTAAAACATAATACAGAAAGTGGTGGAATCATCTCATCTTTTGTCATTAACCTTAATATATGTATTTTATGAATTTCAACTTAAAGTTTCTAGGTTTTTTTAAATTTCTTTTTTTCTTTGAGTTCTTTAAACTTGAAATGATGAGTTGAATGAATGAACCGTTAGCATTATCATACTTCCCAGCATGCATTGTTGTCCGTGTTCTTTTGTAGCTCAAATAAAACATACATGATGTAAACTTGTCTTTACATGTTAAACTGAGTTATAATGAAAACCACGCTAACCAAGATGCAGGTATTTAAGTTAGTGTTCCGCCCAAACACTTTAAAATCAACAGAGTCACTGTTTTGTCTTTGCACACGCTCAAACAGCAGCAGCCACAGATGCAATGTCTTTCCAGCAAATGAAGAACTGGTTCCATGGAAATGTAACCGTTGTTGATTCAACTCTTCTTTAGTTCATTCGGCTTGTTTTTCATTGAGGCGTCATTTCCAATGAGAAATGTAGAAATATTTGTTTGTATTTGGGAAATCTCTTGAAAGGGGAATTTGTGAAACAAGAGAAAAACCACAATGAATCCATAAGGGCCTGGCTTGTTTCTATTAGTCAACGAACATGTTTATGCCATATCTTTCTTGGTGATGGTGTGTGTTAAACATCTGCTCAGATCTGAAATCCGCTCGGGGACAAGCACCCGAGGACATGAATGGAATATCAATAGTGAAAGGCTGAACCGTTTTAATTCTGGCAGACTGAAAGGAAGCGCCAAGGATCACAGCTTAAACCCGGCATGTCACTCACTCATTCAGATGCATATGAACCCTGCGAGGTCCTCTCTCCGCCATATGCTCTGGCTCAGTTTTCTTTTGAAAGTCCAGTTTTCTATCCCCCCTCCCGGCTCTGCAGCTCATTTTTTTTGTGAATGTGTCCGGTGAATAGCAAAGAGCTCCTTGCGCTGCTTTTGTAACGGACCACTTCTCCCTTTTGACAATGACAAAACTGGGCAGAGGAGACGTGCTTTGCATGACAACGTTGAGGAGCATAATGTATTTGAGTCTATTCATAGTAGCCATTCTTCATCTTCTGCGTGTAAGATGTCGAGTATTTTCCTCACAGTTGTTGATGACCACAGAGCAGCTGGGAGGACAGACATTCTGTGTATGTACAGTATGTATGTGTGGCTTATATGTGTATGTTTACAGTACGGTGTTTAACATAACGCCTAGTCGCGAATTCACCTCAGTGGAGAAATATGGCGAATTTCCAGGTTTTTGTAAGCGAGGCTGCAAAATAAGCAAGAACAGTGCTGCATTCAGGTCCTTGCATATCTCTTTAGATACATTATTCAAAAAACAAATATTAACAACAGTAACATGCTGTTTTAAAGTAAAGTAAATAGACGGATGGTGCTGAAACGTGGTGGCCCACTGCAGTCTGGTTTTATGTTCAGCCTGTGAGCACTTTTTAATCCACTTGATAAGTGCTGAAATCTAGTTTAAATACAAACTGGGATTATGTGTCTTACATAATGTAATCCCTGTAAAGAAAACAGATGAAATCAAATCTGTGTCATTGGATCTTCATTTAAAAAATTGAACTTCCTAAGAAAGGTTTAAAGAAACATGTGGATGCCGGCATCATTATTTATGTAATTAACCAGCTGCCAGTGAACATACTCTGACCAGATGTGCAGAGACGTTACTGTATTCCCTCCCCAAGAGAACCCACAAGAAAAACAAAACTCTCAACTTAAACATTTACCAGGTCCTTCTCACCATTCTCCCTCAGCGCCTCTTGATGACCTTTACAGTGGAACGTTTCACCCCAAACACAGATGTGTGTTTTGTTGTCATTTGTGTTCTGTAACGTGACTCCACTCCGATTACATAAAACAGTGTCCCAAATCCATGAATCATCTGGACTCACTTTGTGTATATTTTGGACCCCGTCTGTCAGAGAAGCCTGTTGGGCACAGGAAGAGGACACGAGAGGTCAGAGCTGTTTTCTGTTGTAATTCCCCATGTCAAATGTTTTTACATGCCACTCATCCATCACAACAGCCGGCAGACCAAATGTGCTCGGTGTGTTTTGGGGCCTGCGTGCCTCTCAGTTTGTGTGCGTGACTGCAAAATGACCTCCCCCCCCCCACCCACCCCCCACACCCCCCCAAGGCACAGGATGTACTTTGTTTCAGTGTAATAACATGATTAATGTAAGCGAGTAATTACTTTGTACAGTCTAAATTGTAGCAGGTGAATAAGCAAGCTGAAATATACATGAAGAAATCTATGACCGAGCAATACAAGATGTTTTTTTGTGTAACAATTTAGTACGAGCCCGGTCTCGTTTCCAGGGCGTCAAATACCGACGTTTTCTCACGGCGCTCAGCGTCTCATGTTGACGCACATGGCAAGCTTCAGCATCTGAGACACACCGAGCTTTCTCCAACGTTAAATCATCCGCAGCAACATTAGGCGCTCAGAGCAACTACTCCGGAAGTCAGGGGACGTCGTATAAATGGACATGAGGGTCAAACAAACACGGGACTTTCACTCGGGAGACCAGCGTTCGTTTCTTGTGTGAAACCAATGCTGACTTAACTGAAGTTACATAAGTACATAACATAAAGTAAGAAAAAAATAATACTTGTTTTAACCCAAACCACGGTCCTATACTAAACCTAACCAGGTAGGTACGTTGCCTAAATGTGTGCATATGTTTCTTGACATAATACAATTGTGAAACCAGTTGTATGAAGTTGTTGCTGTACATTGCTAATCCTCAAGACCAGTAAATTATGTGTTAAATTGGTGAATCTCGCCTTAACATAATGGTTGGATGGCAAAACAAACCAAAGATACAGATATAGACAGACTGAAGGTTAAGATCAAATGGATCAAGGATGAACATTGGTTTTATTCATTAGCACGCCAAATAAAACCTCAGTACTTCCAGGCCATGCAAAACCATCCTGACCAACAGATAATCATTTGCTTAGTTAGATATTCTGGTCAGAATTTGAATGCCTTTTGATAATCCATGAAAAGAGGCACACAGTGATGGATCCTCCCAACAGTCTTCACAGAGTCATTCATCAGAACGCTTGCAGCTGCTCCTCACACGTGGCTCCGTCTAAACCCTGAATACTGAGGTTCTCTCATAGAAACACAAACAATTGCAACTGAATTATTGATTGTTAATTTCAGGGCGATATGACAAGTAAATAATAGTTGCTAAAGATATATTTGCCATCACACCAGTGCTCCCACTTCTTGTGATGAATAAATAATGAATAATGAGATATTCTGTGAATCACGAGGTGGTGTAGGTGTGGAGTATAAAAGCATTACAAACCTCATGTGACGGGCAGAAAACATGAATTTCTAGATACAGCATCTAAGACTCTTCTAATCATTTGATTAAATTAATATTTCATCTGTTACAACAACAATAGATGTTTAACCAGTTTCCCAAGTTGAGACTTGAGAAGAGATGAATACAAAATATTATAGTTTTCTTTCTCATTTTCTCACAGCCCCGACACGAACAACGGTATCATCCTTCATTCATTCATGCACTTATTGTTTATAGCCACTTATAAATACATGCATGCAGCCTGGTAGTTTCTCTGTGGCTGCCGGGCTTGAGACCAGTTGCTCAACTGCTGAAGGGTCAGTGTGTCATACTTAGTTCTGGAGCTGCACCTGATACTGTATGTCTGCAGAAGGAGGAAGCTGTCACGAGGGTTACACTTAATTAAATGGCAATAAAAGTAAAGATTATTGATAAAGTGCTGGTTCCTACTGGTTGATATATTATATTTGCCAATGACATAATGAGTGTGCCGCTCCCACGTAGAGTATTTAGCAAAGGTGGCATCTGGAACGACAAGGGAAATAAATATGTCGAGGAGAGAGGGCATGTAAAGATAGCACAGGCTCAGTTACCACACATGCTTGTGAAAGGGTACGAGAAAAATCATTCTCCCACAGTACGGACATCATAAAACAAGACCCAACAAGACGTCATTTAAGGAACAACAAAGCAAGATGTTTGCTGCCAGATTGCATAAAATTACTGAAATATGTGAATCTCTCGTACAAATTTGATGTCCCATATGTGTTGCCTCACAGCTATAATAATAGAAATATTGATCAAGAGTTTAATGTGGAGTTCCCTGGCTGATCAAAATAATATTAACAGAAAAGACAATTTCTGGTGTTTCGGTACCTGCCAGCCTATTGGCATTTCAAACGCTCCCTGACCTACTTTCAGTTTGAGCAGCTCAAAGATGGAGGCTAAGACAAAACAAAGGAACCTATAAAAGAAGGAATTCTGCATCGGTGCCAGACTTTAAACATATCTGGGTTGTTTTACCTTTGACGGAAAAATGCTTCCACCAAATACAAACATATTATGTGATGTTGACTGATGATCTTATTATAACTGGTTGGACTCAACGATATGGCCTCTCAGAGTTTGGTAAATATAGGACTTGACCGTATGCTCAATGCCTGCAGGTTGGCTCAGTGATTCATACCAGGCATATCATTAGCTAGCATAACGCTTAAGTGTTGACAGCGGGAGAGGCAATCCATAACCAATACTGCAGCTTTCTGTCTGTTTCTTTTACATCTTTCTTACTAACGTTAACAGTTTATCTCCAAATGAATGTAGGACGTGTCAACAGAGATCTTGCTGGCTAACGTTAATCAAACAAAATGGAAATGCTAACTTAGTTCACTGATGAACAAAGTAACAATTACCGACATTAAGGTCCAGATTTATAAAATGTGGTCATTAGCACTGCCTCTATAACAGAGAGAGCTGGCTAACATTAGCCTCCTTAATGATTAGCATTACCAGTTTGATGGTTGTTTAGTTACTGATCACAAAGATGCTCTATCACAATCAAATGCATGAATGGCTATCACCAATGTGATCAGTGGCTCGATGACCCTTCGTTCTTTCATATATTCCTTGGGGCAAACAGAATTACAAAGATGTGACTGTTTATATTCATGCACAGGGCATCAGAAGCGGCACTGGAGGCTTTAGTCATCCACCATGTAGAGGTCTTAAATGCCTAATTCCCCTTTAACTGAATCGAATTTCAAGCAAGCTTCTTAAAAAACATCTTGATGAAGAATACAATTAGCATCTTATTCTCTCGGTGCAGTCCACTGAATAAATAAAATACCAGCCTTTCATGCCAAACCCACTAGATCTTTTACACTGAAATATGTTGCTGTAAACGTCATAAAGCAGCCATTAAAACGGACCACCCTTCCCCCCCCACAGGAGCTCACTTGCACAGCTCTGAACTACAGTATTGACTCCTTGAGACAGCTCTATAAATAGCGTCAAGCGCCTGTTTCCTGGGGCTCATAGCGGGGCCCCGATGACTGTCTGCTCACCCTCAAAGGGCAACACAACCGAAATCCACCACAGTGCCATCTTGCGTTTGATGGACAGAGCCAGAGCACATTAATGGCTTCAGGTTGTTGTTGAAACACTCTCTTGACACTGGCGCTGCTCTCTGTCGTCCAATTTTCTGTGACAAAGTGACACAGAGGTTCAGCTGTGATGATTGATGCCGCCACTAAGAGGAAACAGTGAAGATCAAAAGGTGGAGATGAAAGGGAGGGAGCTGAGAGGTGGGTATCTGCAGGAAGCTGATTAATGCTTCTGGTGCATCTTTACTGGTGTATTTCAGTATCAAAGGGCCTGCAAACCTATTCTTTTAATCGGCTCCTTACAAAGGATGTCTTATATGAGCACACAATATTCTGCAGCTGTTTTAGTGATTTCACGATGAGCGATTTTCTGTATTTTCTATTTCTTCTGTGCTCTACTCCCTGGTTTGATGTCACGTATTTCTTCTGTGTTTGTTTGCTTACGTTGTCATTGCTGCCAATCAAATGTGATCAAATCAAACCCACATGGTCTTGTAGAGATTAGCTGAGCTTTTGATTGTTAAACTGTAAATAAATGGAATGTGTTCATTAATGAAAGGGCTTTTAATGTGTTTGGAAATTCTTGACCAGACGAGATCTACCCCTATAATGCAGATTAATTTAAGGTTTAAGACAAATTACACAATATCTGTAATATCTCGATAGTGCAAGACTCATAATTCTTCAGGGGAGATTCAGTTTTCTGCATAGAACACAAACTGTACATGTATACAAAAAAAAGCAGATTTGAGCCCCGAAGGAGGAGCTGTTATGTAACATGAACCTTGTTTTGTTTTTTCAAAAACATGTTTGGATTGTATGTTCGGATACACGAAGGGAGGAAACACTCAAAAATCAGCTCTGGGCTGCATGAAACAGGACAACCTTTAAATGACCCTCTTGTGTTTGCATCTTTGTGCTGATTTATCCAGAGCAAACAAAAACAAAAAAAACAAAAAAGGCTTTGGCCCAATTATGAAGGACACTGATGGCGGAGCTAAACGCTGCAGTGTGTGTCAGTCAACAGTGCAGTGGTGAGTCATCTGGTGTGGAGCAGAACCTCTATTTCAAACCGTAATTATGAAGGAATAGATCGGTATCGCTGGGAAACGGAGCAGCAGTTGCAGAAGCCATTACAAGTGGGAGATTGGATCAGTAAAGAGAAACGGGCTGAGCCAATGAATGGCAGCGTTTATGTGTTATGTAACTCAAAGAGGTGAGGGAGGCTAAGAGGGCGAGAAACTAAATACAGAAGCATGACCGGGGGGGGGGGGGGTGCAGCACATTTAGCCAGACTAAACAGAATGTGAGTGATGGACCTCTGCTGACCTCTGTTAAAGGGCAAGAAAAAGGTGGTTTTTTTAATCATAGTTATTCTCTAAATTACTATATTTTGAATTGTTTATTGTGGAACTTTCAGCCTATAAGTGTATCCCTGCAAAGTCAGTCTTTAGACAAAAACTCCTCTTTAAAACAGTTTCATGAAAAGGACTTTTTCTACATTTATCGTTAGAATATTTAAAGTCCTCTTCAACCCTGACCTTTACTGTGCAGAATGATGTATGTGCAGAGTTCTAAAAGCAGCAGTATAAGTAAATAAAATGGAGAACGGGTTGGATCGGACTGTGTGGGCGGATTATTTTTTCTTTCCTGTATGTTTTTACAATGACAATAAACATCCTTATCCTTGTTATGTTAATACACTTGACTGACTGATTTACTGTTGTATTTGTCAGTTGTATTAAAACAACACTATTTAAGTTTGTATCTTGTATCTGTACTTACCTACAGTATGATTTTTAATTGTTTTCTTATTATAGCACCTTTAATTTAGGGAAATAAAGTATGCTATAATGTCGATTTATTCATTATTATCTGTATTGTTGTTACATTTAATATGACATGATGAAAATAATTCAAAGTTGATGTGAAATATGAATGACGTGTTTCTACAAGATGCCATTTGTATGTTAAACCCCTTTTCAAAAATTCCATAGCGGCACGATGACTCAGTAATTTGGATTATGTTCCACATTTCTTGTGTGTTTTGTTAAATTCAACAGTTATTACTTCTACACCGAGTCACCAACCTGCACAATCATAAGATGTTCTCCTTCTGCTCTCATTGTTTATTTGTGTTTTCTCCCCTCTGTATGAAAACGTACAAAAACACATCCTCTTTCTCCCCATCTGCCAAAGTAAAGTTAATCGTCCCATTATAGCTGATGGATTGTTCTCATAGTTTATTCAGTGCATCCTCCTGCCTCTCCATTGTCTTTGGCCTCTGGGAAGCTGCTAATGTGGCGCCAGTAATAGCTTCGGTAAACTGTTGTGTCTGATGTTTTTTGCCACTAATGACGAAACAGTACAGTAGCCCATAAACAACAGCAAAAAGAAGAGATCCTGGATAGTCCAATATTCACCTGTGTGTTTTTGTTTGGGTACCATTTGAACCACAGAGCACCTGTTACATAACTAGATGATTTACTGAGAGGCCGTCACAATGAGCCATGCTGTCATACAGTACATGAGAAATGAATCCACTTACAACCACTTCCTGTACGACTGACCACCACTTGTTGCTTAAATGAACATGGAAAAGGAAGTAAAAGAGGTTGTGGGTCAGGAGGACACAGTCAGAATAAGTGCACACAAACTTGATTAGACATGAACACATAACTATATCTGTCTTTTACTCTGCACACACACACACACACACACACACACACACACTCCTTTGCTGACTATCGCAGACAAAAGGGAAGGAAATGTTTGCTTTCACACAATCAGCTGATGACTGGCTATGTGTTTCCTGTTCTAATGACCTTCTGTCCACCATGCAGTCCCACTGTATGCTGTGATATTGTCTGTAGCGTATGAATGAACCATTCATGCTGTTTTGGTGAACTTTGACCGGTAATTTCTAATTATTTGCCAGCAGAGTGAGATCTGAGCCAAGGACAAGATTTGCCCAAATACCAACCTGTTAATCTGTCCATAGACACAACACGGTAACACAGGGCTGGTGTCACACTGAAACAGGCTCCCACAGCTGATTCGTGGTGGTAGACGGTCGCTGGCTGCCACCTGCTGGAGAGAGAGGAATACTGAGGAATGATGAGGGGTTTTTTTTCTGGAGAGCAAGTGGGTCTTTCTTGCTTTTCTTTGTGATTTCTTTCTTTGTTTTTATAGATAAGACTTTGTGAGGCGTGTTTTAAAAGAGGTTGTGCACTGATACACAGAACGGTGTGCTGTATTTTTAAACACACAGGCACACACACAGTTGTGTTACATCTGTTTAAGGACTTGTTTATTAGTTAGTGCTGGTTATCAGAATCAGAATCAGAACCGTTTATTGCCAAGGAAGTTTGCACCTACAAGGAATTTGTCATGGCGGGTGGTGCGTAACATTTAACAATAAACAACAATCAACACAGTGCAAGAAATAGAAACATATTCAAATTTACTATAAAATAAAGTGCACAACAAAACAGATAACAGGACTGTAAAACAAGTGAAATGTAAGTGAAATGTTAAAAGTGTCGAGTGTGATTAACTAAAGAAACAGGGATGTGCAGGGGAGTGACCAGAAGGAATTGTCCTGGGGATGACAGAGTCAGTGGGGGTCCCGGGCTTTGTTAATGAGCCCGACTGCGGACGGGAAGAAACTGTTCATGTGTCGTGAGGTCTTGGTCCTGATGGACCGCAGCCTCCTGCCAGATGGAAGGGGCACGAACAGATCATGTCCAGGGTGAGAGGGGTCGGCTACAATCCTTCTTGCTCGCTTCAGGGTCCTTGAAGCGAACAAGTCGTGGAGGGACTGCAGATTGCAGCCAATCATCCTCTCGGCAGAGCGAATGATTCGAATGATGGCTGCAGCGTACCAGACTGTGATGGAGGAGCAGAGGATGGACTCAATGATGGCTGTGTAGAAGTGCACCATCATTGTCTTTGGCAGGCTGAATTTCTTCAGCTGCCTCAGGAAGTACATCCTCTGCTGAGCCTTCTTGGTGATGGAGCTGATGTTCAGCTTATGATGGTAATGATGGAGCCCAGGAAGCGGAAGGACTCCACAGCGTCGACGGGGGAGTCACACACAGTGATAGGGGCTGGTGGGGCTACGTTCTTCCTGAAATCCACTACCATCTCCACTGTCTTTAGAGCATTGAGCTCTAGGTTGTTCAGACCGCACCAGGTCACCAGATGGTCAATCTCCCACCTGTAAGTGGACTCATCCCCACCAGAGATGAGTCCAATGAGGGTGGTGTCATCCGCAAACTTCAGGAGCTTGACGGACTGGTGACTAGAGGTGCAGCTGTTGGTGTACAGGGAGAAGAGCAGAGGGGAAAGAACGCAGCCTTGTGGGGAACCGGTGCTGATGGTCTGGGAGGCTGAGACGTGCTTTCCCAGCTTCACGTGCTGCTTCCTGTCAGACAGGAAGTCTGTGATCCACTTGCAGGTGGAGTCGGGCACGTGCAGCTGGGAGAGCTTGTCATGCTGCAGAGACGGGATGATAGTGTTGAAAGCAGAGCTGAAGTCCACAAACAGGATCCTGGCGTAGGTTCCTGGGGAGTCCAGATGCTGGAGGATGAAATGAAGGGCCAAGTTGACTGCATCGTCTACAGACCTGTTGGCTCTGTAGGCAAACTGCAGGGGGTCCATTATTTCCTTTGTATCATTAAAACATACAAATAAAACAATGTGACCAGTCAAATGTGGTATTTTTTATCATTATTCATTCATTATTTTTTTACTTTGCATTAAATTATACTTTAATTAATTATTGAAGATGTCAGCGTTTTAATAAGTATGTATGTACAAAAATTAATAATAATTATAATGATGGTGATATTATTATTAATACTACCACTAATAATAATAATACTAATAATAATAATAATAATAATGTTAAAAAGTGTTGCAATATTTTATATATGTTTAAATTATCAATAAAGGAAAACAATTTAGTTTCCTTTAATCGCTGTGCTCCCCACCCTTCCGGCGCAGCCCATATTTATAATCGAGCACACCACAGAGGGCGGGCCTAAAGCTCGAAGCTCAACCAATCAGTGTTGGCCGAAAGAAAACTGGCTGCAGCCGATTGGCTGAAATTACAGCCGATCAAACGTAATAACAATGACAGTTCCGCATTGCCAAATTTCAACCTGACGCCTTTTTAACCTGACGAAGTTTGTGTGATTACTGAGCCGTTAAAACTGAGATAGAAGAGTCGTTTTCAGGTTTTTTAGTTAGTTCAGTGTTTCATCAGATAACCAACTGACTGCTGTAGTAAAGAAAGATGGATGCAATAAGGTGAGGACTTCTTATATTCATGAAAACACTCCAGCTGTCTGAATAATGTGTGTAGTTTTAGTTGTGCTCAAGTGGTAAACTAGCTAGTTTTGTTTACAATTTAATCGCTACATTATAGTTAAAACAAGTATTTGTTTTGCCTTAGTTGAGAGCAAAAGTATTAATTTGTTGTAGCTATGTTTGCTTTGTCATTGTTCACATCACACCCAGTTGTGTTGAGTCACTAACGGTTGAGTAACTGGTTTCTCAATGCTGCAGAAACGTCTTCCGGGCTGCCTGGTCCTCTGCTGAGAGACTAGACGACAGAACGGTCATCATCACCGGCGCTAACACTGGGATCGGGAAGGAGACAGCCATCGACCTGGCGAGGAGAGGTGGGCCCGACACCTCTCACTGATCCTCACATCCACTTAGAGGATTTGTCATTGTTACTTCCATCATGTATATTACTGTTCTAGTTGGAGTTAAAATCCCTCCATCTGCATAACCCACAATGTCACGTGGAAGGCCAGCTGCTGCAGGCTCTAGTCTAGTAGAGGAATATGCAACAGGTCTTTGTCTTCCCCCATGTCGCTGAGTCCAAACTGATGTCATGTAACCGTCCCTTTGGTCAACGTGTAGGTAGTCCAAGTGTCAGAGCTGACAGTGATGCGTTCTTTATGTCATTAAAGGCAGCAGTCCAGGAGCATAAAGATGTTTACCATGAATCATGGAAGAGAGGAGTGCTTCTCTTTCTGAGGAGTTTGGGATCCATTGTGTATAATATGAAGTCATTCCTAAAAAGCTCATCATTTGCTTCTTAGGTTGTGGTTTAGGCACATTTTGAATTGCCTGTATTCTCTTGGGAGGGAGGGTCACATGGGAACTCCCCCTTAAACAACTCCGATTGTGTGGGAAGTTTGTCATAGTCTGAATCTAAAGTTAACTCGCCCTCTGTGTTGTGATGTGGGTGTGTTGGTCGGTCCCTCTCCGGGGTCCGCCCCGCCGCCTGCTCCCCCCCCCCCCCCAGTCTGACGGCTGATGTCGAGCCCTCCCACCGCTCCTTGTTTCATGGAGATTGTGTGCAGTCTCTTAGACGATGTCCAAGTTGCCACATTGATGGCACACAAAGTTTTCAGCTAGTGTGTGTTTTCCAAAGTCTCTGCCTGATACATTGTCAGTTGGGCATCCTCCAGTTTGCGCTGTCGTTGAACTGCTCCTCAGCATGTTGTAATATGGTTGCAGTCTTCGATGTCTCTTTGGTGTGATGTTTTCCAAGGTTCATAGATGGCAGGAAAGCCTTCTTACAGAGTCCGATCAGGGCTGTCACTGCGCGGTTATACGGCCCGTTTCAAGCATCACCGCGGTCGTATACAACACACTGCGGGCTGATTACAGCTGGTGTGAATGCCTGCAAATCTGTTCTGATAACGCACAACGGAGGTCAAAGTTCTCTTGGATTCTGTGAAGTTGCTCTTTGAACTCTCCGCATGAGTCGGGGCTGTTTCACGCCGTGGTAGTTAAAGTATAAGAGTCGCTTTATCTGTGTAACAACAGACACACAGATGTATACGGTTTTTATCCTCAAGGCATAGAACATGTGAATATACAATAAGGATATGTGTGCAGGCAGTCAGCTGCTGCATGGATCACAAGTCACACGATACAAGCATATGATCGACTGTTTCACAACAAGTTATAAAACAGTTCTACTCATAAGAATATAAGATACGAATGTTAACGCAATGGGTGAAGGTCTTGCAGATCTTTTCTCTATTAATACACACGTGTCACTTCAATAATATACTGTTATTTGTATTTTTAAGTTATGTCTCGTACTATTGCACTGTGTTTATTGTATGTATTCCTTGTATGTGTACTTGGCAATAAACAGACGTTTCACTGCTGTTCATCTTTCTGTTCAGGGGCGAAGGTGATCATGGCGTGCAGGGACATGGATCGAGGACAGGCCGCTGTGAAGGAAGTCGTTGAAATCTCAGGCAGCGAAAATGTTGTTTGCATGAAACTTGACTTGGCAGACAGCAAGTCGATTAGAGAATTCGCTGAAGCCGTTAATAAAGGTGAACCCAATCATTTTAGATAAATGTACACATAAAGGGACTTTAAGGAGACAAGACTATTTAACTTCTTATTGTCCTGTTCCACAGGAGAGCCGAAGCTCAACATCCTCATCAACAACGCTGGTGTGATGGTTTGTCCTTATGGGAAAACAGCCGACGGCTTCGAGATGCAGATCGGTGTCAATCACTTTGGTAAATAACACTATGTAGCCTCTTACCTGTGTCATGAGGAAAGGAGTCAAGAAACTACTTTTCTGGGCTTAATACACCACCTAGTGTCTGATTTAATGCCCAATTTATTACTACTATGGTGTCCTGTTGTATAGAATCCATTTTAAATGAACCTCTGCATGTACTTTGTTCTGTTTTTTGAGCAGATTTATTTAGATTTTCTGCTAAAATCAGTGAATTACTGAAGCTACAAGGTTTGCTTTCAGTGTCCACACACTCGTATCAGCCATGTCTCCAACTGGGAGGTCCACTCAAAAGAATCCCCACATATATAATGTCCACTAGGACAGTTGGTGCTTATCACTAATTTAACTTTCTTTCATTATAACAGAACTTATACATACACAGATATTCAGAAAAGAAAGATCACTAAGTCACTCTAAAACCTCTCACACTCACCTGTATACAGCCCTCGTGTGTGTATAGGTCGCAGGAGATTTTATTAGGGTCAGAAACATCCCATCATTCCTGTTAATATTTATATCTGTAGTACACGTTTGAGCCACACGACGGAGCCTGAGTGTTTGTATTGTTCTGATAAAGTCTACTACATCAGAGGCCAGCTCTCTGTTTGTTTTACTCATGAGAGGAAAAGAAAAGACGAGATTGCCTGTTAACTCCACCTAAATGCATTCATTTGGTCCCATTTATAAAGTTTTAAACATGTGTGTATAATAACACAAAACAAAGATGTGTTTTATCAAACGTAGATCGCTTCTAAATGATAATATAAGATTTTGCAGAAATGGCAGTAAAAATGGTCTTCTCACTATTTATAGATGAGGCCTATTGACGGTTTGTCCTTTTTTAAAACAGTGGGTTCCCAGAAAGAATTTCCAGGTCAACCCAGGCCTACCAGTTACAGTTCCTCCCAGTTTTCTACCAGATTGAAATATAACTTGTCATTATTTACTGCCGAGTGTCAGTTTAAACAAAGACCTACAACAAAAACAACCTAGAAATTGACAAGTTTCTTACATCGGGACACATTTTTGCTGAAAAAAAATCAAATAAAGTCAACATGAAAGTCATTTCCTTGTTCCCCCAGGTCACTTCCTGTTGACGCATTTGTTGATTGACCTGATTAAAAGATCGGCACCGGCCAGGATTGTCACGGTGTCCTCCATGGCTCACACCTGGGGCTCCATCAATCTGGAGGACATCAACAGCGAGAAGAGTTACGACAAGAAGGCCGCCTACTCTCAGAGCAAGCTGGCCAACATCCTCTTCACCCGCTCGTTGGCTAAGAAACTAGAAGGTGTGCGTTGTGCTCCATTGTTCACACACTGTGTCTCTCATGTCGTGCAGTAACGGTAAATCAAGTGGTGACGTGTCTTTCAGGCACAGGCGTGACGACGTATTCTCTCCACCCTGGAGTCGTCCAGACGGATTTATGGCGTCATCTGAACGGCCCTCAGCAGTTCTTAATGAAGATGGTCAGCCCCTTCACCAAGAACTCTTCCCAGGGAGCTCAGACGAGCATTTACTGCGCGGTGGAGCCGTCGCTGGAGAAAGAGAGCGGTGGATACTACAGGTACACTTTGTTTGAAACATGCAGCTCGTCGTATATATTTCTCATCGGCAACACCTGATCCCTTTACGGAGGATGATTGGTGGTGAACAAGTGATGTCTTGAGACAGCGGTTCCTGGTTTTCCATTTGGTTAATATTCACTCAAACTGAACCATAAATATGAACTGTGCATTGGATCGAGCAGGACCACACTGAATGTATGAAAGAGATGATTCATCAGAATTTGTAATTGACCTCTCTGATGTGTCTTTGCTCACAGCGACTGTGCTCCTGCCAGCTGCTCAGCGGCCGGTAAAGACGACGTCCTGGCGCAGAAGTTGTGGGATTTGAGCTGTCAGATGCTGTCGATACCGTGGTGAAGAGGCAGAGTGGGTCCGAAACACAATCCCTCCGTCTACAGGGTTTTCTTTGCAATATATTTCACTGACACCGACGTGTCAAAACGTTATCGTGATATGATTTTTCTTTTTTTGTGTTTGTTTACTTACTAACATACAGTAGACTCATGGCACTATTTCTAATAAAGAAAATACTAAGTAAATTATATAACTTATGTAAAGATTATAATTCTAATTAACTAAATGATCACAATCTTTAATACTTTTCTATACATTTTTATAATGGCTTTGTAGTGGATATTTGATTAAAAATGTGGAATAATAGGGTTTTCTTCATGTCGCTTAATGTTCTGTATTTTCTGGCATTAAACCCAAGTTTTACAATCCATCCCTTTTGTTTTTGTTCCTACTTGCACACAATTGATATTTTTGGTCAACAACATAGTTATTTACATTGAACAAGTGAACAGCTAGCAGCACAACATGACAAAGCAGAATTGTAACTTGATTAATTGTCAATGTGACGTATTATTGTATCTCTTCTCCATGTATTTTGGTTCTATATATTTGTTGCTTTTTTACTTAAAGCAACTATTTAGTCCTTTTGAAACAGTTAAGACATTTCATTAGTTTTTTTTGCACAGGCCGCTATCAACTAACATGTGATGTTAGTTGATATTAGTTCATAAGTTGTTGCATAAATGCCCTCAATAACTGACGTGGCACAAGCTGCCTTCCCCAAATACGTTCGCCCTGATCTCACCTCTGGACTTCTTTTGACGGAGAGTAATAAAGACAAACAGAGTTAATGACTTTAATACATCCTTATGATCTCTGTGTGCGTGCGCGGTGGATTGATGAAGGCAATAAAACAGAGATAACAGCTCAATGTGTACTGGACATGCACTGGGTATATACACAGGCAGCTGCAGCTAAGATGACCACCAGAAGAACTAACCTGGTGTTTGTCTGATGCTGCTTTAAACGGCGTTCTATGAAACTCCATTCGTCAAATTATCAAACTATGAAACCAAAGACATAATATTGATTGGTTTCAGTGAAATCACTGATTTGACAGTTAAGGAAAACCCAGTAGAAATAAAAGTAAACATGGTACCTTTGAGAACATTACAGGTTATTTAACATGCAGCGTTTGTTAAAACTTTAAAACAATTTCTCTATGTATATTATAAGTGGTCTTTGTCAGTTCCCATGAGAATATGGTAAATATTAGTTGCATAATGTGTCCAAAGTTAAGTTAATACATTGTCATTTCTGTAATAAATGATACACATCATTGCATTGTATGGGAAAAGAAGCATAGGGTCTATTGGATGTTGTAAAACATCTGAAGATGATGGCTTGTCATTAAAAGCCTCCATTTCTTCCAGAGTTTATCATCTTTCAACATCAACCTTGAACTCAACGTATCTAATCACAACATAAAGCTAACAGAAGGTAAACTAAGGCCACTCTCCTCCTTACGGTGATGTATGCATTATGCATTGGTAATGATAACATTGTTGCCTCATTAATACTCATCATGGTTCTTAAATTGTGGTAAATTATTATAATTAGATTAACAAAGTTGCGACGTTAAATGTTAAAACGTTACCACTTTTAAACTTAAAATTCCCTTGAGTGATTGTTTGATTTTCTAGTTATGGTATAACTGCGATAAGCGTCAATGAAACAAGACCCGGAGTCACCCCGTCGTGGGATAACATATTTATTCACTCATTAAACGACGTCTAATCATTTGCAAGGCCATAAATGTGTGCACTGGAGTCCTTCATCTCCATGGCCACCAACACAATCAATCATTAATGTTTAATAAAGAAAATAAGCTGGCTATACGAATCAGGCGGCAGTGATACCATCACTGAGGGAAAAGGCAAACGAAATGGATGTAAGGATGCACCGGTGCACGACACAGCGGGACTAATTACACAGTTTTAAAGAATGCTGAACACATTTATTACTGGATGCGATGTTGCCAGGTAGAAAGAGAGACGTTGACCTCAGTAAAGATTTTTGATTTTCGTTCTCAGTGATGTTCAGTCAGAATGGAGGAAGCTGAAGACAGTATTGCTGTGGTGGGCATCGGATGCAATTTTCCAGGGGGTAAGCCGTTTGAATTTGGGATCTTAGTTTTGGCTTGTTTTCTTTTGTTTCTTCATATTTTATCTGCATATTTGCCATTTAAAGATGAATTCCTCTCCCACAGTGTATATTAAGATACCTGTAGTGGTCAGAGAAAAGTTACAGACAAATTGGATAATTTCCACATTATTAGATCAGCTCTGAAATTAATAGATAACAATGTTTTCACTTGACACATATAACCTTTTAACAACCATCGGGGCTGGTCAAATGAATCCCTGTAAAACTAAACAAAAAAGTGTCATTTTATTTTATTCAATTTAAGTCTTTTTTTCATTACATGTAACAGTTTCTACCTTTAACTTTGAGTTTGCATACCCAGGGAAGTCATGAAAATATAAAATACTTAATAAAGACAATGGGCATATATTCTATATATGCGTTTTTTTTCCAAATAGGAGAAGGGCTTGAGAATTTCTGGAAAGTTCTGGTGGATGGAAGAAACTGTTCTGTGCCAATTCCCAAAGAGAGATTTGACATAGCCAGCTGGTATGACCCTGATGACAACAAACCGGGTAAATCCCGCACAACCAAGGCTGCTCTCCTTGACGGGTATGCTATTTAAACTTTACTATATAACCTATTTAGAACGGCCTACTTATGTGTTTTGTAAATAAGTGTGTACAGATAGTCTTATACACTTTTTCCATATTGAGTAAAGTTTATACCAAATCTTATGTCTCTATATTGTTTGATTCTTTAGCTTGGGCCCTGAACTATTTTATGTAATGAGTAAATGAAAACAGGTGTGTCCATTTCTTTGTAGCTTTACTTTAAATTGTCCTCCTTAAACTGAGTCATTGAGACATCTAAACATTTTTAGCACGTACTAAAAAAATCTTTATAGTGTGTCTCTTTCTGTCAGAAAATATATATGGATAGAAATGTAGATGTATCCTCCTAACCTAA
Organism: Leptoclinus maculatus; assembly: GCA_032191485.1. NCBI lineage: Eukaryota > Metazoa > Chordata > Actinopteri > Perciformes > Stichaeidae > Leptoclinus > Leptoclinus maculatus. Next base: position 3,343,962 of record JAVDOI010000013.1, on the reverse strand, counting down.
TGTTTGGTGATTGTGATGAACTCAGGTGTACGCTTGTAACTTGTTGATGATGCCACTGACTGTGAACAGGTGTGTGATGTATACATATACATATATAGACCTGTATCTGACACTTTATTGAACTTGCCTTGAGAAAGAAAGCGTGGTCGAAACGTCGGTTAAACAATAAGATCAGAGCTCAGTGTGCGTCCATCTTCTCTACAATATATGGTCTTTAAAACTAACGCATGGTCACTAAATAAGTAAATTTGATTTAATTGTTTTTTAATATTTTCAGGTTCAATGAATTTGACCACAAGTTCTTTGGCATCAGTGACAGTGAAGTGGAGCAAATGGACCCTCAACAAAAACAGCTCCTTCAGTGTGTCTACAGGGCGTTGGAGAATGCTGGGATTCCTATGGAGAAGGCCAGTGGGACCAGGACAGGAGTGTTTTTTGGTACATGTTGCCAGTTTTGTGTAATATTTCCACCGGATTCATCTACTGTTCTTTGAATTATCTAACTCTCTTAATAATATCCATACGTGCACTTTTCTTACCAGTATTTATGTTGATTTTATTATAGGGCTAATGAACAGAGATTATGAGACAAATGCTGCACACGTGCACCCAAGTGTGATCAACCACTGGACCGGCACAGGGCTTGCCATGAGTATTGCAGCAAACAGAGTCTCCTACATCTTCAACTTCACTGGGCCGTCACTGTCCATAGACTGCGCCTGCTCGTCGTCTCTCGTGGCTCTTCATCTTGCCTGTCAATCCATTAAACAAGGTCTGTGCAAGGATACGCGTAAAAAAAATGCATTCAGATATTTGTAATGTGAGACTATGAAATGTGTTTTTATCTTATCAGGTGATTGTGACATGGCTGTTTGTGGTGGAGTCAACTGTATCATAGAGCCAAGAGTGTTTGTAGCTCTCAGCAAGGCCAAGATGATCTCACCTGAAGGAACCAGCAAACCTTTCTCCAACAGAGCAGATGGTTATGGAAGAGGAGAGGGCTGCGGGGTCGTTCTCCTCAAGCCACTGAAAAAGGTCAGAATATGCAGAGTAATAGAAGTGCTTTTTTATTATAAAAGCAACCCGATCAGATAGTAGAGCAAAATTCAGATTCTGACTTCCCGTAACTAAGAAATGTGTTTGGAAATCGGAACAGTACCCATAATGTTATATTAATCAGCAACTTACTAGTTCCTGTTAGCCCTGTGTCTCTCCACCAACTAAATAGCATTCATACATCCATAGCCATTTCAGTCTTGTTGTTGCTTTACAGGCTATACAAGACCGTGACAATATCTGGGGTATCATCAGCAAAACAGCGGTCAACCAAGATGGACACTCAGTCACTCCAATCACCAAACCCTCCATGACACAACAAGAGGAACTCCTGCGCAGAATCTACTCAGAGTCTGACATTGCAGATGTCCGGTACATAGAGGCACATGGGACTGGAACTCCAGTTGGAGATCCAACAGAGGCAGGAAGCATTTCCAACGCCATCGCTAAAGCCCGACCTCCTGGTTCAGAGACACTACGTATCGGCTCTGTGAAGAGCAACATTGGACACACAGAATCTGCTGCTGGAGTGGCCGGACTCATTAAGGTACTCTTAATGATGAAGCATGAGACCATCGTTCCCTCAGTGTTCTACTCTGAGGAGTCCGCCAGTGTAGATGCCAAAGCCCTGAACATTAAAGTTCCTATGGAAGTAGAGAAGTGGGAATCCTCCAGTGCAAGAATTGCAGGAGTTAACAACTTTGGCTTTGGGGGTACAAATGCACACGCCATTGTCAAACAGTACAAACAGTCACGCATTGAGCAAAAGAATAGTGGGAAACAGGAGAAGTATTTTGTCATGTCGGCAAATTCACAAAAATCTCTTACTCTGATGACGGAAGACACCATTAAACAGCTAGAAGCAGATAGCAAAGTTGATCTAGATTCTCTGTTGTACACATCAGCTTGTAGGAGAAGCCATCTAAAGCATAAATACAGAAAGGCCATCGTTGTTTCATCTGTAGTCGATCTTAAAGAGAAGTTAAGTGCCACTGTGGGCAAAACTATTCGCCCGTCCTACTCAGATCCGAGGTTAGTGTTTGTCTTTTGCGGAAATGGCGTCACTTACCATGGCATGTGCAAACAACTACTCAAACACGAACCTATATTCAGACGAAAGATCAAAGAGATTGCAAAACTCTTCAAAAGACGGAGTACGCTGGACATCTTGGACACACTTGAGAGTGAGTTTGAGAGTAGTGACTTCAACAACCCACATGTTGTCCAACCACTCCTCTTTGCTATCCAAGTTGGCATTACCACCCTACTCAGACACTGGGGAGTCAAGCCCGATGCAATACTTGGACACTCTGTTGGCGAGGTTGCAGCCGCTCACTGTTCTGGCCTCCTGTCTCTTGATGATGCGGTAAAAGTCATCTATTTCCGCAGCATGCTCCAGAGCAAAGTCCCCGGGGGGAAGATGCTTGTGATCAGCAACATGGCTGTGTCAGAGGTAACTGCTCTTCTCCCTTGTTACTCTGGTAGAATTTGCCTTGCTGCGTTCAACAGTTCACAGTCCTGTACCCTCTCAGGTGATGCAGATGCAATTGAGAGCCTTTATAAGGAGCTAAGCACCTCAGCCAACAGTCAGAATCTGTTCCTTCGTATACTGGCTGTCACAGCTGCTTACCACAGCCACTTGATGGACCCCATTCTGCCAGAAATTGTGGAGAAAATTGGCTCCTTACAGGTGAATGATCTGGACACAGAGTTGTTCTCAACAGTGACAGGCAAGGAAGTCCAGCAGGGAGATTTCTGCACTGGGAAATACTGGGCTAGAAACATTCGTAAGCCAGTAGCTTTTGAGCAAGCAGTGATTTCAGCAACCAAAGGAAAGAAGAATACAGTGTTTGTGGAGATAGGGCCAAGAAGGGCACTACAGAGAAACATCATGGAATCTCTGGGTAATGACACAGCTGTTCTTGCCTCCGTGCAGCCAGAGAAAGATCATGAAACGATAAAGTCTGTTATGTCGAAGCTGTTTGAACTGGGTGTCCACTTAAATTGGAACACCTTCTACAAAGGATATGAGACAGTGCCACTGCCTATTCCTAAATACCAGTTTGACTGCTCAGACAGAGATGTTATCATTGGAGCAGCACAGAAAAACACAGCAAGTAATCATCCTGTGCTGTGTCAGACAGGAAGTGAAAGCAACGTCTTCAGCTGTGATCTGCTGTCTGACTCTTCTTTCTACCTGAAAGAGCACAAGCACAATTCCATACCCATCATCCCTGGTGCCTTCTATGCTGAGTTGGGCTTAGCTGCATTCATGGCCAGTGCCAAACCAAAAGTACCACTCAGCTCACTGCAGGTCAGTGTCAGTTTTCACAGTCCATTTGTTTTAACCCAGAATTCACCAGAATTGAAGGTGCGACTAGAACAAACAGAGACGGAAACTATGTTCATGGTACTCTCACCATCTGCAATGTATGCATCGGGCACAGTGGTTTCAAAGAAAGAGAGGCTGATTGAGGAGCAGTGCATTTCACTAAGCTCCATCTACAAAAGATGCAAATCTGTAGTGAGCTGTAAGGAGTTCTATGGGTATCTCTCTCAAGGAGGCTTTCAGTATGGAGATGTCTTCCAGAATAAGGGGGATGTGCACTATGGAGAAGATCTCAGGGAGGCTTTTGCAAAAGTCACAGTTCCAAAAGAACTGCAGTCTCAGTTACATGACTACTGCATTCATCCTGTTGTGCTTGATTTTCTCATGCAGCTTCTCCCAGTGACAGTGGAGCACATTTTTGCTGGTAGACCAGGATTTCCTAGCAAAATAGGAAGTTTGACAGTGTTTGAACCCTTGCAAGAGGAGATGATTGTCTATCTGAGAGCAATTGACGTTGGCTTAGATCACTTTGAGATTTGTGGCTGCTTTGCAGATAAAGAAGGGAGAGTGCTGGTTGAACTGAAGCATGTGATAATCAAATACCTTGGCAGTCGATCTCATGTGGTTGAGGAGTATTTCTACCACAATGCCTTTACAGTTATCCCTGAAGGCATCACATCTGTTCCTCCTCCTAAGGCCTTGGTCTTCTGTGACCATTTAGGGATCTCTAAAGGCCTGCAGCAATTTTTGGACTCAAGGTCTAGATATGTTTCTTTCACACATGCAAAAGGTATCTTGAGCCATGGGTTTCCTTCTCTTTTGGAAAATCTTAATATCACGGATATTGAGAAAAACTTTGATGAGGTCTTGTTTCTGTGGGGCAAAGAAGACCTCACCTCATTGGCAGCTGAGGTTGTCATGCAGAATTGTGCGAGCTGCTGTGAGACATTCCGCCAAATAGTCCTTGAGCTAAAGCGGATTTGCTTCCCAAACTCCATCAGAGCAGTCACCTACTGTTCCTCTGACATCACAGTAGACCACATGAGTCCGGGTTTTGCTCTTGCTGGCATGACGAGATCATTTGCTGCAGAGATACCAGATCTTTCATTTCAGCTGATCGATATAAGCACTATCTCTGCTAAGGACATTGCAGCTCTGGCTGAGGTCCTAAGATCGCATCCTTGCAGCAAGTATCCAGAGTTAGTGGTAAAAGATGGGCTGATTCTGAAACCTTCCATTGTCCGTACTCCACCTGAGATCATTGACAGTTCAGAGGGCAGTTTTACCTCTATGATGTCTGAGCCCTGCATCCTTCAGACAACGGAAGCACATAAGATGACTCAACTGAGTGCCATTGCCTTTGAGGAGGAGGCCCAGCCAATCAGGGGTACATCAGTTGAAATTCGGCCCAATAAGATATGTGTTCATTCGTCTGATTACTTCCCTGTCAGTGATTCACATCTCAAATTTGGACAGACACTGTACTGGAACAAACACTCATCTCAGAAACACAAGCTACTGGCTCTTGATTTCAGTGGTACTATTACAGCAGTTGGGAAAGATGTCAGGAAATTGAAAGTGGGAGACCACATTGCTTCTTGTTATCCTGTGGTGGCAACCAGCAAGGTAAGAGTTCCAGAGGATGTGTGCTACAGCACCAAGCGGTTCCCATTCCTTCAAAAAACACCCTGTGTTTCCTACTTTGTGTTAGCATGGGAGATCCTGCATAGAGCGTTGCCCAGAGCCAAACACAATCTAGGAATCATATCATCTGTGCCTGATTCTGCTCTTGTGAAAGTCTTGGCACTCACTTCTTACAAGTCCGGTTGGAATGTGATTGTTGGCACACAGTGCAATGGCTCTTTTGTAGATGTCAGTCAAATGGATGTGTTTGTCATCCTGCCTCCATTTGATGAATCTCTGATTGCAAACATTTCTAACTTCCCAGGTGTCCAACATGTTGTCTTCATCTGTGAATCTCAGATGCAGTGTTCGCTTGCTCAGGACGTGTTCCAAAGTGTAAAGGAAAGTGTTCACGTGCAGACAATTCAGATGCCGGTAATTTTGCAAAAAGGATCCTTGAGTGCACAGAGGCCACACATTTATCAATGGCTGAAATCCTTGAACTTGAGCAGGAAATTTGCTCTTGAAAGCTTTACCTTTCAGAACGTGAAATCTGAAAGCATTGAGAGCCTTAATTCAGAGACACCACAGTCATACTTCAACTCAAAGAAGCTGGCTGTTGTAGCGCTGGAAAAAGACATCAGCCATACGCTATCTGACATTCCATTGTTGCCAACAAAAAAACAGCTTTTCCGAAAGAGAGCAGTGTACATAGTGGCAGGTGGTCTTTCTGGTCTGGGCTTTGAGACTGTCAAGTTCATCTCTCAAAGAGGGGGTGAGTACATTGTCGTACTCTCCAGGAGCAAACCCACAGTAGATGTGCAGCAAGAGATACACAATGTGGAGACACAGTGTGGAAATCACATCACTGCCATGGAGTGTGACATATCCGTGTCCGAGAGTGTGCACAAGGCTATCAGCGTCATCGGCCAGAAATTCCCTGGTTGTCCAATCAGAGGAGTGTTTCACAGTGCAGTTGTCCTACATGATGGCCTGATTGAGACCCTTAACAGATCTCTTTACGAGAAAGTTCTCAAACCCAAAGTAAACGGTGCACTGAATTTGCACCATGCAACAAAGCACTGTCAATTGGATTACTTTGTGTGTTACTCTTCAATCTCAGCTTTTCTGGGAAATGCATCACAGACAAACTATGCAGCAGCCAACACATTCCTCGACCTGTTCTGTCAGTACCGGCGCAAACTCGGGCTGCCTGGACAGTCTATCAACTGGGGAGCTCTAAACCTCGGTCTCCTCTTGAACAAGGAACATTTCCAGCGGTTTCTGGAGGCAAAGGGGATGATGGTGTTGGATGTGGCTGAGATTCATAAAAGTCTGGAGCAATGCCTTGTGCTCAATCGACCCCAACAGGCTGTTTGCAGGTTTCACTTCAGAAACATCAGGTACAACATCCTATCTCAAAATGCAGCCTTGACCTTGCGTCTCACCGCATTGGTAGATGAGGCTTTCCAAAAATCCAAAGAGAAAGACTCTCAAACGACACAATCTGAATCCGTCTCACCTAAAGATTATGTCGTCTTTCTGCTCTGTGAGACCATCGGCATGGATAAAAGTGAGCTGAAAGATGAATCAACTCTTTTATCTTTAGGCATTGACTCCATGCAGGCCATGACTCTGCAGAATCGTATCTTTCAGGAGAGAGGTGTGAATGTGCCTCTGGTAAAACTGTTGGATCCTAATGCCACGCTATCAACGATAGTAGCTATACTGGGTGAAAAAGGTGACGATGAAAGTGATAACCAAGAGTCTCCTCCTGTTAAAGGCGTAGGTGATGTTTCTACCAGATTGTAAAAATGAAATAAAGAAGCAGATAAGGCTTTTAAGGCTTAGACAATAAAAGGCTTATGATAGCCAATGCAATACAACAGCATTCTTGTGTTAATGCCACATGGTCATACTATATTTGTGTTGTCTTGTTTTGTACATTTTTGGATGTGGTTATTGTTTTTGTTCATTTTGGTATTACAGTTTGAAATGTTTTAACATTGTTATAACACTACCGTTATTTTACTCACTTTTTTTTAATTGATGTTTTGTGTCAGTTTTACTGATTCTGTTTATATTCATTATGTAAATAAACTGTCAGCATTACAATTAAATACATAATTATTATTGATAAGTAACGATTTTATTAGTGAATACTTTATATGAAGAAGTGTAAATTTAAGTATAAATGTTATTTTCTTAATTTTCATCAATCTGTAAAGCTCGTCTGTAATTTTTCTAATCCGTCACAGGGTTTGTTCCAACGTCAATACTTTTATCTGCCAGTTTCACATTCACTCATCTCTTATCGTCATGGCCAGTTGTTATCACTGCTAGCTCATTGATTCTGATTATAATTTTGATGATGTTGATGGAACAAAACATTTGATAGTATTCTGGCATGTCGCAGAGATGTTCAATTGAGGGCGTGTGTGATTACTGAGTTACTGAGTTACTGAAAAATGTGATACTAATTAATTTTATTGTTTTTATTTGTTGCCTCTTCATGACACAATAAAACAAGCTGCCAATGTATCCATGCACTTGATAAGGTTGGTTTATTAATTTATCAATATTTCATGCAGATTACTTAATTGCAATTTCATTAAACTGGCAAGGTACGGCTCCAAATTTAATCACAAAGGCCTATTTTGAGAAAATCAGCTATACTTCAGTGATCACAAATGTTAAATATGTTACAAATAAATAACACAAATTTTTTGTTTTATTCCAATCGTTTTATTCAATTTTGATTTATTGTACAGATCTACCACAGAAAACTTGTCAGCAACATAAATATATAAACATTACAATAGAAATCAGTACGGCGTTATATTCAACAAATGTAACCTAGCCAAGATGTCAGTGGAAAAACCAACTATAACACATACTAACTATAAAATATTGTAATAGATTTGTACAAACGAGCCTACTCCAAATAATTTCACCCAATCTGACTGAGAACAAGACCACAGCAGTGAGTGCAGTCTCAAAGTATTATTTGATGAGGTCCATTGAAACTATCCTTTATTCTTTACAATAGCTGCCAAAGTAGCCAGTGTGCAGTTGGGGTCCAATATTTTAACCAAAGGTACATTTACGCCTGTCTCTTGGAAAATCTTATTCTGCAGTGTCATGGCCAACATCGAGTCAATACCCAGTGCACACAGAGCTAAGTCATCATCCAGCTCATCCACGCTAACGTTGCTGATGTCACTGACAATAGTTCTCACACTTTCATGTGTGGAAGACAAATGCTGAACCCTGGGTTCATTACTTAGTTCATCCTTTAGCTCCATTTCCACCAGCGCTGACAGACGCTCTCTGAGAGACGCATTTTGTGAAAGAACATGAATGTGAAGATTTTTGAAGTTGAACTTGCATATGACTTGTTGTGGTCTGTTCATCAGAAGACACTTTTCAAGTGCCTCTTGGACGTCACACACATCCATTGTCATCATTCCTTTTGCCTCCAGGAACTTTTGGAAATGGTCTTTGTTCAACAAGAGGCCGAGGTTCAAAGGACCCCAGTTGATGGACTGTCCAGCAAGTCCAAGGTTTCTCCTGTAATGACAGAATGTGTCGAGGAAAGAATTGGCTGCTGCGTAGTTACATTGTGAGGCATTGCCAATGAATGCGGAGATGGAGGAGTAGCACACAAAGAAATCCAGTTTGTTGTGAAGTGTTGCATAGTGAAGGTTTAGAGCCCCACTCACTTTAGGCTGCAGCACCTTTCTGAAGAGGGCCTCATTAAGGTTTTCGATCAACGCATCGTGTAATACTGCAGCACTGTGAAACACTCCTTTGATTGGACACAAGGAGAATCTTTGTTCGATATTGGAGATCGCATCCACGACCTGCATCGACACAGAAACGTCACATTTGACATTCATGATTGTGACTCCATATCTTCTCTGGAGGAGTTCCATTTCAAACTGTATTTCATCAGTCAGAGTACTTCTGGACAGTGTTGCAATACAACCTCCCCCATTATAGGCAATGAACTTTACTGTCTCAAATCCCAAACCAGAGAGCCCTCCAGTGACAATATAAACACAACTTTGTTTAAAGAGTTGTCCAGACCCTGTAAGCAAAGGGATATCTGACATTTGACAATCAGGCTCTCCATGATCTAGAACAACTTGCTGCACCGTCTTTGTTGTGAAGTAAGACTCAGCATCTGCATCGTTCTGAAGCTCTTTTATGCTCGATAATTGAAAAGTCTCTCTTTTCAAAGGTAGAAATACCGTATCAAAGCCTAATGACAATAGCCAATTAGAGATATCCCTGTTTTGCACTTGCAGGCTGGCTCTCTGGAGAACATTAGCCACATCAAGTTTATGAACGTGGATGTGTTCACTCTTTAGTGCAAACATGTTTGCGGAGAAGGAGGATGACATGTGATTGCTATATACAAAAATAATGTGTCTGTTATGACTTCCGCTGTCATGCAACCCTTGCCAAGAGTGATCGAACGGGGGCAGAAAAACAAATGCATGGCTCTGGTCAAAATGCAGAGATTCTCCTCTGAAATGTGACAGAGAGGAAACATTCCAGCCGGACCTGTTTGCCATCAAGGCCAAAACTTTTATCAGAGCAGAGGCTGAGTTGGAGGAGATGATGGTCAGCTTCCTGTGTTGTTGTTTTACCCTAAACAGCATTTTCTGCAGGATCTCCCATGCGAGTATGAGGTAAGACACACACGGGGTCTCTTTCAGAAACGGGAGTCTCTTCGTGCTGTAGCACACAGCTTCGGGAATCATTATCTTTGCAGTGGCAGCAACTGGATAACATGAAGCAATATGATCTCCCACTCTTAGATTGTGAACATCTTTCCCAACAGCTGTGACAATGCCGCTAAAATCTAAAGCGAGAAGCTTGTGATTCTGTGACGTGTGCTTGTTCCAATACATCGTCTTTCCAAAGTTCGAATGCGATGTGGTGACGGGAAAGTAATCAGATGAATGCACGCATACATTGGTTAGCTGAACCTCAACTGACTTCTCTTGGATAGGATTTGCATTTGTGTCATAGGGGATGGCAGACAAGTGAGCCATTCTGTATGGATCAGTTGTCTGTAGAACAAAGTCGCTCACATTTACTGAGTGCATGTCACCTTCAGGTAAAGCCCCGTCCCTCATGGGCGTCCGTGCTATTCTTGTTGTCAATGCTTGGCCTTTGCTGATCACAACCTCTTGTTCTTTGCAGGTGTTTATCACACAAACCAGCGTTTCAATGTCTTCACTGGTCACAGAAGCAAGGTCAATCAGCTGAAAAGAGAGACCTGCCATCTCTGCTGCACAAGCCCTTGTCATACCAGACAGCACAAAACCAGGACTGACATGGTCCACACTCATTTCTGTCGATCTATATGTAATGACGCGGACAGTGCAAGAGCGTTTGCTCTCTTTTAAAGCTAAAACAGTCTGGCGAAACAGCTCGCAGCAATTCACCAAGCGGTCAAGCATCTTCTCAGATGACAAGTGACTGAGGTCCTCTACACCCCAGATGAAGAGAACATTTCTTATATCAGCGTTTGTGGTTAGTGTATCGAACACAAAACTTCGAACTTGGTCTGCCATCCAATGCTCTCTGCTCTCCACAAGTGCTGACTCTGGGTGTATGTATGGCTTAAGCCCTTTAGCTACGCCAAGTTTGTCTTCAAAAACTATTGCCTTTATCTTGCAATTTTGCAAGTCTCTTGTGTCAGGAATTGCAGTTATTTCATTGTGGAAGAACCGTGACTGAAGAGCACTCAAGCAATTGCCCAAAAATGAGATCCTCACCCCCTTAAGTTCCACCAGTACATGACCCTGTGGGGTGGAAAAGCTACCACATACATCCAAGAAGTCTGGAGTCTCTTGAGTGGCTCGTAAGTACATGACCATTTCTTCTTGTAGTGGTCCTGATATGGCTACACTACCGATAGCTGAGGGGAATCCCTGCTTTGCTGTTAGCCGTCCAATAGCTACCACAGCAGTCATTTGCAAGAAATAGTCCAATAACACAGGGTGAATGAAATACTCATGAAGGTGTGGTAGAAGTTCACCAGGGACCTGAATTGCTGTCACGGCTTCCTTGAATTCATCTCCAAAATGCACATCATTCAGCTGTTTGAAGACAGCTCCATATTCAAATCCTGCGAGAGAAAGAATTGAATAAATCTCTTTTCTCTTCATAACCAATTTGCACCTTTGGGAGATCATGTCAAGACAAATAGTTGGTTCTTCTAACAGCGGTTGGCCATCTGCACACCTGTATGTGCCGGAGGTATGTGTTGCGACAGACGACTGTATTTTAAATGAACCTCCATTCTCTGCATGCTCCAGTGCCACTTTCAACTGATGACAGTTTGAGCTAAGTGTAAATAGACTCTCAAATCTTACACTGAGCTGGAGCTGAGAAACCGGTTTCCTGGGCCTTAAACTTGCCATCACTGAGGCATAAGCTAGCTCAACATAGAACGCGCCTGGCACAATGGAAACACCATTGTTTTTATGCTCCCAAAGATACGGGGCAGTCTCTAATGAGAGGTTGCACATGTACTCTTTGTTATCCTGCTTTGTTTGGGATATGAGCTTATGTGGGGGAAAGGCAGATGAGTCACCACCTTTTCTCAAAGCTTCAAAGTTCAATTCTGTCTTCGTGTTGACAAACTGATAGACTGGAAGAACTGTGGGCAACGTCTCACAACCCCTGTAGAGCTGACGCCAGTCCACACCGATGCCCAGTTCAAATAGTTTTCCCACGGTAGACAAAATTGTGTCGTAATCTTTCTCTGGCTGGACAGAGGAAAGAACCATGGTGTTTTCCCCCAAAGTTTCATGTATGTTTCTTTGGAGAGCCCTACGAGGTCCAATTTCCACAAAGACCACATTTGCCCTTGATTGCTTGTCTTTGGTGGCAGCACACAGTGTTTGCTCAAATAAGACAGGCTCTCGAATGTTCCTTGCCCAGTAGCTGCCTGTCCTAAAGTCGCCATCTGAACAACTGTCTCCAGTCACCGTTGAAAAGAGTTTGCACTCTTTGTTGTTGGCATCCAAGGGCTCAATACTTTTCTCAATTTCATCAAGTATAGGATCCATCATATGGCTATGGTATGCTGCTGGCACATCCAACTCATGGAGGAAGAGATTTTCTTCCGTAAACATCTTCAGCCTCTGATGAAGGATGTCTATAGCATCTGCATCCCCTGACAGAGTGCAGGACTGGGGGCTGTTGAACGCTGCAACACAAATTTTCCCAGAAAACTCTGGAAGGAATTTTAATACCTTTTCAACTGCTACATTACCAACAACAAGCATTTTCCCCCCTGTGACCTTACTCTGAAGAGTACTGCGGTGGTACACCACTTTCACGGCATCCTCGAGAGACAAGAGTCCAGAACAGTGAGCGGCAGCAACCTCACCAACAGAGTGCCCAAGCACGGCATCCGGTGTGACACCCCAGTGTTTTAGGAGAGTGGCAATGCCTACCTGAATCGCAAAAAGAAGAGGCTGGACAACATCTGGCTTGCTGAAAACATCATTATCGTCTTCACCAGCAAGCCACTGGCTGATGCTGATGCTTTTATGACTCTGAAAGAGATTCTCAACTGCTCTGACCGTGTCTCTAAAAATAGGAACATCTCTCAGGAGCTGCTTGCACATACCCCTGTAAGCAACCCCATTTCCACAAAACACAAAGACCACCTGGATGTCAGACCTTATTGAATCAACATTTGTTTTCAATGCCGATGTTAGCTGTTGTTCTAAATCTGAGAGGGAAGATGTTGGGAAGGCCTTCCTATATTTGTGTCTAGAATGACTCCTTCCACATGCTGAAGTGTATGACAGTGCCTGTAAATCAACTGATTGATTGCGGCAAAGCCTCTGGTGGGTGTCAGTGATGGTCAGGATAAACGATTTCTCACAGGCTGCAGATATTACAAAGAGTTTTGGACAGCTTTTTGGGATCTGAGTGGGTTCAGTGGTCTTTCTGTACTCTCTTATAATCACATGTGCATTCGTGCCTCCAAACCCAAAGCTGTTGATCCCAGCTCTCCTTCCTATTGACCCCTTGGTCTCCCATCTTTCAGCTTTAACCGGAATACTTATACTCAAAGCTTTTACATCTACACTGGCATTGTCTTCTGAGTAGAAAACAGAGGGCACAATGGTCTCATGTTTCATCATTAAGAGTACCTTAATTAGTCCGGCCACACCTGCAGCAGATTCTGTGTGTCCAATGTTGCCCTTCACAGAGCCGATCCGCAATGTCTCTGAACCAGGAGGTCTGGATTTAGCGATGGCGTTTGAAATGCTTCCTGCCTCTATCGGATCTCCAACTGGTGTCCCAGTCCCATGTGCCTCTATGTACTGGACATTTGCAAGGTCAGACTCTGAGTAGAGTCTTTGCAACAGCGCCTGTTGCTGAGTCATGGAAGGTTTGGTGATTGGAGTGACTGAGTGTCCATCTTGGTTGACCGCTGTTTTGCTGACGATACCCCATATTTTGTTGCAGTCTTTCATCGCCTTTGTATAGAAAGTCACACTATTAGCATGCAATCCAGTATTGTTTGCAGTTTATTAATGGCATGTAATGACTGTAAAAAAAATATACACAATGCTTGCTTACATTTTTCAGCGGCTTCAGGAGAACGACCCCGCAGCCCTCTCCTCTACCATAGCCATCTGCTCTGCTGGAGAAAGGTTTGCTGGTCCCTTCAGGTGAGATCATCTTGGCCTTGCTCAGAGCAACAAACACTCTGGGCTCTATTATACAACTGACACCTCCACAAAGAGCCATCTCACAGTCTCCTAGTTGAAAAAGAAAGCACAATTAAATATGGAACATTTAAATGTTGATTGTCTTGCTCTCACGCATGGCATTTGTAGGGAAAAAGGGAACTAAGTACCTTGCTTTATAGCCTGGCAGGCTAAATGTAGAGCCACCAAAGATGAAGAGCAGGCACTGTCAATAGCAAGAGAAGGGCCAGTGAGGTTGAAGGTGAAGGATAGTCTATTGGCTGCCACACTCATGGCCGTCCCAGTGCCATTGTAGTGGGTTATCGTTGTAGGACTGTTGCTTCGAAGTCTCTCGTAATCCCTGTTCATTAGACCTGCAACATTATTATAAAAGCAGAGTAAATCACAAATTGTGTATTTTGAAATTGTGCTTCTTTTACCACTAGAACCGCCATCAGGTCAAATTTAGTTTTCCGATTTAAACTTTTGGACTTTGTTTCAATAAAAAGTGTGTGACTTTTACTAAAAGTATGTTATTTAGCATAACAATAACAATAGATAACTGAACCTTGTACCTTGAGAATCAGTGCATTCTAACGGGGGGTACATTTTTAGGTATACAGTGACCCCTGGCGGTTCTAGTGTTAAAAATATAATAGGTGATAGTGGTCACCTATGTAAACTCCAGTTCTGCTTCCACTGATGCTTTCCATAGCCATTCCCGCGTCTTCTAATGCCCTGTATGTGCACTGCAGAAGGAGTTTCTGCTGAGGGTCCATGAATTCAGCCTCTGCTTCAGTAATGCCAAAGAACTTGTGATCAAACTCATTAAAGCTGAAATATAAAAAAAAAAAAGCAGATCCATCACAATTCAAACATTTTTCAATCGAAGGATTAACACTCAATCTGAAGAAGACGATGCTTACCCTTCTATAAGAGCTGCTTTGGTTGTCTGTGTCTTTCCGGGTTTGCTATCATCGGCATCGTACCAAAAAGTGGTGTCAAATCTCTCTGCTGGAATATCTACAACACAGTTCTTTCCCTCCAACAAGACCCTCCAGAAGTTGTCCAACCCTTCACCTAAAATAAAACAGACCACAACACCTATAATTCACCTTAAGACAACTGGAAAAAACAACATTTAGAAATTCTAAATGCTTGCATCATACCTCCAGGGAAGTTGCAGCCAACCCCGACAACAGCTATGTCATCATCTGCGTCCTCCATTGTAGATAGTAGTGAAGTTGCTCCGGGGTCTTGGTTGCTTTATTCTAAAAGCCAAAGTAAAAATGTAAGCCTCTCCATAGTGAAGCTTAATGTTCAGTCCTGGCTGCTGTCTTTAGCCAGAAGTGGAGCTGCTGTACCTCCCATCCTTTTTAAACACTGTGCCATGAGAAGGGCCAAGAGGACACAACAATGCTCTGCCTTGTTGCATCTCAGTTGCCTTCACCTGGAACTAAATGCTCTAATTGTAACTTAAGATCATTGAAAGGCAGTAGTGACTATGTTTTTGTTCTTATTTCCACAAAAGAAAACAGTGTATACTACAGTCTGCTTATCACTGGCAGATAACAAAGTCCTCTAAGTGGTCATTTCAACGGGAACCTGTGGTCACATCATCTCTGAAAGGAAATAGTCAAATGTTTACTTCATAGTTCTTAAACACAGCATCCAAACTGACGAGAGCTCGAGAGAAGCTGCAGAGAATCCCCAAATCCAGGTGTTCAAAGCCTCCTACCCATGAAGATTTGAGACTCATCACTACCAAAGGTGCTTCAACTAAGTTCTGGGTTAAAAGTCTGAATGCTTGTGTCTTGTTTTAATTTTATTTTTCAATAAAGAAAAAAATCAATTCCTGTCTCTGCTTGTGATTATGGGGACACATTTATTTAAACAGTTTTAGCGTAAGACTAACATAAAGTGAGAGGGTCTGAATTACTGAAGGCTGTAACTAAATGACAAACCAACTTAGCCGTCCCCCTCAGCTTTAAGGAGCATCTTATAGTTTGTCAGCTCATGGTTTTAAGACCTGTAACTTTTTTTAATTCCGTCTCACTGCTGTCATCAACCTCATTTCCAGCAGTAGCAGCTGTTTAGTGGAAAAAGCTGCGTTATCTGTACAGCCCCTACCAGCAGACTGACGTTAGCAACTTAAAAAGCCAGATATTTCACCGAGAAGTTGCAGAGAACCAGGAGGAAAATAAATACTGAGACAGTACCTCATTCATCTCCAAATGAACGCTAATGTTTCCCAGCTGCATGTGTAAATAAGGGACTGTTTGCTGACACATTAGCCATGTAAGCTACATAAACCACTCTTCTGATCTGAAGTGGCTAATGAGTCATGTACCGAACACATCCATGAGTAAAAGGTAACCTTTATTTGAGCTCCAAGAAGGCCTTTTAAAAGGAACAAACAGAAGCAAAGTCAATCCTTTTACACGCATACATAGCACATATATATACACACTTCCCCTCATTTAACAGCTACATGTGAGCTTAAAATAGGGCACCAGGGCCTATCACTAATTTCAGAAAAAGAAAAACACCTTTGGGCACTTGAATAAATAAGAACAAACAAAATCGATGCAACTGAAAGACAGTTCGAGACAATAAACTACTATGAACAGCGGTATCACCTGTACCTTGCTACAGCCAAATGGTACATTCTAGATTGAGGTACTTTAAGGTCCTACGGTGCTCACCAGTCTGTACAAATTTAAAATGAGACATAGACGTACATGAAATCATTCATCTCATCTCGATTAACTGTGATCTTTGTCAAATGCATTTGCCTGAGAACCTTGTTATGAGACCAAATATGACTGATGCATAAAAGTACTACAGAAACCATCTGTCTTCAGAGTAAAGGACAACAAGCCCCTCAAACACCCTCGTGAACTCTACTAGAATATGTATTTCCATCCCATTACACACTGAGTGCTTTAAAAATCGCTGTGAAACCAGAAGTCTCCTCTCTAGGAAATGCGAGACAAATGAAAATAAAACAAAGATTAGGGGTGAAACTATTTCAGTGTCGTCTTCACATCGATAAAATAAGAGGAATACAAACAAATGAAATACAAGGCCTCCAAAAGGCCCGTGCGTCGTTTGCACAGCTTCGTATATACATGATACAAGAGTCTAAAGTCTCTACTGAGGTATCATCTGGTCCAGTGATTTGCCCTCCAGCACCATCTTGATCTCTTTGGCATCCAGAGTTTCATGTGCCAGCAGGGCGTCCGCTAGCTTCTTGTGCTCGTTGCTGTAAGTCTTCAGGATGTTTCTGGCACGTTCATACGAGTCCTGGATGGAAGAGGAAGATCGGGGAGTAAGAAATCGATAAATAAGGGAAAATTAAAGTCAATTTGAGAGCGCGCTGCGGGAACACTCACATTCAGCAACGCCCTGATTTCCTGTTCGATGATAGCTTGCGTCTCGGGGCTCTGCTTGGTCACGTCACCGTAGGTCATCACACCAAGCTGCAACGAAACCCAAATTACACCCTTTAGGTTGAACGAACAATAGACCTTCTCAAGCATTAGTCACTGATCATTATAAGCCGAGTCCAGACTTAGGTGTAATTATGGGTTACACTAATGTTAAGACTGCAGGTTTTCATTCCAACTCAACAATACATCAGTGTCCCAGTCCTCTGATGACACGCATCAAACATTTAGATTTTGCAAGTGGCTTTGTGCAAACACTTGAATGTACTGTAAACAAAAGGTCACACCCCGCAGCAATAAAGGCCCTGAGAACAGCACTGTTTAGTGAAGAACTGTGTCTTCTACGTCAGTGGAGAGGATCACGATGTTCCCTCATTACCCGTACAAATTAAAAGGTTACCTTGTCACTCATGCCGAACCTGGTCACCATCATCTTTGCTATTTTGGTGGCTCCATCGAAGTCACTGGAGGCTCCTGAAACGCACAATAACAGGAGGAGATTGAGACTAATGCTACATCACAAACGACTATCAGACACGTACTATACTCAATGTAATGTCATCAAAGTTGTGAAGAAAGTCTTTGTTTTACATCAGCAGAAACAATGAAGATAGTGTATTCATCTTCACGATACTAATCTGTCAACATGTGTATTTTGTGGTACATACACAGCTCTGAGACACTTTTAAAATGATATACAATAGAGTAGATCAAGTATTTTATATTACAGGACTGACACAGTATTGTATTCACGCACCAGTGGTGATGAATTCGTCTCCAAAGATGAGCTCCTCTGCTACTCGACCGCCCATACTGACGTCCATCTGAGCCAGCAGCTGGGCTCTCGTCTCACTCCAGCGGTCGTTCTCTGGGAGCATGGACACCTAGAGGACAGAGACGAGGGCAGGAGGGATCAGCCGGAGGTTTAGTGACACAAACGTTACCGGTAAGGAGTGTGAGAAATAACAAGAGCTCACATGGCCGAGAGTTGGGCCTCTAGGCATGATCGTGGCCTTGTTGATGGGCATTGCATCTTTGGTGTAAAAGGCAACAATGGCGTGGCCGGACTCGTGGTAGGCTGTGATGGTCTTGTTCTTCTTGTCGATTTCAACACTCCTCCTCTCGGGGCCTGGTGGGACGAGGACAGAAATAAAAGAGTTTAAAACACTCTACTCCCATCCTTGTTTTCTGACATCCTTCTCGTCTCCTAACGAGGAGGTGCAGAGCAGATCTAAACCTGGTGTTGTGTATATTCACCCATGATGATCTTGTCCTTAGCGAACTCCAGGTCCTTCATTGAGACCATGTCTTTCTCGTCCACGGCCGCCTTCAGGGCGGCCTGGTTCACCAGGTTCTCCAGCTCGGCCCCGGTGAAGCCCACTGTGCCCCGGGCAATAATCGACGCATCCACGGCTGTGAAAAGGGAAACACAATAGAAGAAGTGACCAGTGATCAGGAGACAACGCTGTCCTTTACAGACGTGGCAAACAAAGGTTTTCTCACAGGTTTACAGCTCCGATTGCTCTTAAAAAGGTTTTAATGGATAAGAAAGCTAACGTGCGATGTCTGAGACCTACCAGGGTCCATTTTGATCTTGGAGAGGTACAATTTGAGAATTTCCGTGCGTCCTTTCACATCGGGGCGAGGGACAGTAACGTGCATGTCAAACCTCCCTGGCCTCACCAGAGCGCTGGAAAGTAGCAGCAAAGTAGTATTAAGATTCACAGCACATAGACTCTTCCGTTCTGCTAAATGACACGACTTTACTGCTTCGAATCTATTATTTTATATTAGATATGATGAGTTTTGAAGAGTATGAAGTATGTTTTTAGATACTGAAACTAAATCTAGGGTTTGAATCATTCGAAGCAACTATGAGAAATCGTACCACTGCCGAGCACATTTTAATTCACTTCACATGATTGTATGACTTTAAAGTTGTTGTCTAAGTGTAGTCGATAGTATACATATACACAGAGTATTTTTTGTTATTTGTTTGCATGAAATGGTTCCAGTAGAATTATATGGAAGTAGACATACTTATCCAAAGCCTCTGCAAAGTTTGTAGCACCAATAACGATGACTCCTTCATTTGGTTTAAACCTGTAAAATACAAAACATTGAGTGGAAGAAGTGAAACTTCTTGACCGCCACATTCTCTTTTTTACACTCTGTAGTTTTAAAAAAGGCAGAAAACTGACCCGTCCATTTCAGCCAGCAGCTGGTTGATGGTTTGTCTAGAATAGGGATGCATCGGAGACTCGATTCTCTTCCCGCCGACGCTGTCCAACTCATCGATGAAGATGACACAGGGAGCATTACCTTTCGCCTCTTCTGCAAACCACAAAAGAAGAAGAACAGGATTGTAGTTGTTTGGATACACCTTCAACTGGTCACTCCCATTTTTCCTCACGTTCAGCAAACTTACTGAAAAGGTTCCTGATTCGACTCGCACCGACGCCCACGAACATCTCATCAAACTCTGATCCGGAGGCGTAGTAGAAAGGCACGTCGGCCTCTCCGGCCACGGCCCGGGCCAACAGAGTCTTTCCTGTGCCTGGTGGACCGACCAGGAGGATCCCTGAGAGGACAACAGAGGGAGCAAATTAGCATAAAATAACAACAAATCAAAACATATAGGACACCACCAATTTACGCCTTCATTTCCTGCACAATTAACAACAGAAGAACTGACACATGTGGAGAAAACATACAATACCTTTAGGCAGCTTTCCACCCAGAACAGTGAATTTCTGGGGGTTCTTGAGAAAGTCGACGACTTCTTGCAATTCATTCTTTGCCTCCTCCACGCCTTTGACATTCTCAAATGTCACATTCTTCGCCTGGATGGGGTCGACCGCCGAGTCGAGACCAGATGTGGTGCGGAACCTCACTGTTAAATCCCAAAACACACCCGGATCAGTGCGAGTACGCCGGATAAACCTTCCACTTTACAGTGACAGACTATAACTGTTGGTTACAATATCCTTACTGTGGCACAAATGTCAATACGAAGATCCAAATGTACTCAAATATATCCATAAAAACATCCATAGTTGAAATAGATATTCAAGTATTACTACACAGCAGAGTAATCAGTCAAACTCTACATGCACACCGCAAGAGAGACCTCATATCTTATCAGCTACTGTAAGGGATTACCTTAAAAAGGTACACATTAAAATCAGCTGTAAACGGGCTCAAGCAAAACACGGAGAGGCTTTGATCTCTTTGCAGGGTGCATGTGGGGTCGTGAGGTGATTTGCAAGCATGGGAGAGAATAAAAACTGAAACAAACCAGCATCAGAAAAGGAGCCTTTACCCGAGAGAAACGGGGTTCTTGATAAGCCGTAAATACCAAGAAGTAGAAGGACCAACAGGATCAACCTGGTTCTCCTCAGCGAGTCTGTAAAACGAGAGCACACATATTAGTGCTTCATGTCAATCATAGGACCTCCCTTTGGTTTTAACTCAGCCACCCAAAGAAAACCCGGTGCAACTGTTCCACTGACCACCAGGGAACCCTTTCATTATGAGGTTCCCTTTCTTCCTAAAATATAAGTGTAGAGCCCGATGGTTAAGTAAGTGAGCCTCGTGCCTTGTGTTCTCTGAGTGAAGGCCTGAGACTTCATGAACCCCTCAGTGAAACCTGTCTTGAAGGCTTCCTGCTGGTTAACAGGAAGGTTCTGTTGTTTCGTCAGTTGGTCCAGTGACTGTGCTTCTGGTACCTTTTCCCTCTGAAGAAATCCCTGTGAGGGGAAACACAGTTGGTTGGTCAAAAATCCGCCCTTTTCACTTCCTAACCCACCCCTAATTATTGTGCTAACACAGAGCGCCTTTCAATGGGTCCCGACAGTATCGCTGACCTTCATGAAGGATGGCATGTAGGCCTCAGACTCCACCGGACCGTCATAACTAGACCTTGTCCGTCTGGTCTTTGATTGGAGTGTCTTGAAACCCCGACTCTGGACCCATACTACAAATAGAGACACACGCCGATCAACATTACCCTAAAATGTCAAGCTTTTAATACACATAGATAACTTACACACAGTTTAAAGTCGGGGTCTTACTGGGCAAGAATTGTAGCTCTGAGCAAGCTTCTCTTAGAGGACTGTGGTATTGTCTGTGCAATAAATGGGAGCCAAACACTCCCAACCTCCTGTGTGAAAACCCTGTCAGACAAAAAAAAAAAAAAAGGGTTTGTTTACATAATTACATGATAGAATATATTGACAAATGTGTACAATTTTTCATAGGAGTAAGATTATCTGAGAAAGCTGCTCACCGTGCTTGTTGTGAAAGAAGCTGTCGGCAGAAACGTGACTCGACTTCCACACGGAGGAAACCACAGGAGGTTCTTCGGGTCCCGGTAGAGGCAACAACCTGCTGACCAGCTCATCCAGCTGACTCACCCGGATCTCTGACAGGCCCAGATCCCTCAGACTCACACTGGGCTGCGGAGAGAGGACGGCAAAAGTAGTGGTTATCTAAACCTTTCTGAGACAATAATTGCATGTGCATGGCATTTAAAAAGCTTAGACATCCTCCTCACTGTTATGTGCTATTATATACTTATGGACAGATATATTGCACAGGATGTGTTTGTTTGAACATGACAATGTGGCCGGTAATGCTAGGCTTAAGAATAACTTTCTTAGCTCGTGTAAAATGTAAAAAAAACATCTTATCAGTACAATACTTTTATGGTTATTACTGTGTGTTTTAAGGATGATGGTATTGGTGAAGAGCTACATGAATCCTTTCCACTTTTTTAGAGGATTCTTGTATGAATAATGATAATAATGATTCACTCATTAGGGATTTGTCTTAATGTGTTAAATCAACATGTAAGCTTCCGAACAGGTAAGACAAATTCCATGTTATTGTTACAGAGCTATTGTTTACTGTATGTTCTCCAAAGTAACCAGTGAACTGAACAATAGGGTAAAACATTGAAATACTTCTTGTACCCTCATGAGATCATGCATCCGTGTCTCACCTCTTTAAGATAGGAACTGTGCTCTGGAATGTAGTCTTTGTGCAGCGTCTGGACTGAAGCTGTGGCCGAGTTCTTCAGAGAGTGGAGGGCATTGATGAGCTGGCTGATGGGCACTATCATCTGGAAACAAAGGTAAACAAAGAGGAGGAACAGTCTTGATGGGGTCCTTCTGTCACTGTATGGACTCAACACTCGCATAAGTTGATGTTTATTTCATGTAAGTCTTCCAGCCAGGACGCTTACAGCAGTGCACATACGTCAGACGTGTGACAGTTACGTAACCTGAACTCTTTGAAAACAACAACCTTTAATTCACTTTAAACCTAAACATATGAGATCAGGTAAAAAAATCCCGGCACGTGCTCTGAAACACTTCACTATGATAACGTGACGTACGCGTAGGCTGCTTATGAAGAGATCGACCGTTGACTTGTTAATGCTAACGTTAGCCGAGCTAGGTTGTCATTGACCACAACAGAAGATATAATATATATACACACACACAACGACAGACAGAGATCGTTATTGCTATAACTTCTCCCACAACATTACTTCCCGTACACCGCTGACTTTCTAACTGCGTTGACAGAAGAATACACATTAGCTAGCTTAATAAAACAATCTGCTATCCAGTCAGGCTTACCTGCTGTGGCTGAAACGACGTTGACAGTGAAAACATTATTAAATTCAAATTTAGGAGCTTGGAAGGATGTTTGCTGTGTGAGGAGATAGTCCCTCTATAGAACGAGTCCTCCTAGGAGCGGGGTGTCCTTTTTGTTTTCCTTGTTACACAACTTTCAGAAGATTAACGTTAGCTAGCAAACTGCAAATGGATTCTCCGGCATCTGAGGGTCAAATGGACTACAATATGACGTCATGTCGGGATTTACTACCGGGTGCATCTTGCGTCATTACATCGTCCCTTTGTGGACCCCAAACAGCCAAAGTTTATTAAAATCAGATGAATAAAAAAGATGTTTGACAGAAATATTACTATCATTACTTATTTAAATTGTTCCGTTATTTATCCTACAGGGATAATAAGCTTGACTGTTACACAATTTATATGTTTAGCTACTTCTTCGTGTGTGTGTGTGTGTGTGTGTGTGTGTGTGTTCCTTACTGCCTGATCAAAATTAAAATATCAAAATATAAAGACAGATATATATAGAGTATTTGATAAATCTCAGCGGGAAATGTCAATGTTACAGCAGCTTGGAGCAAAACAAAAAACAAAACAAAAAAATATATAATACAAAAAAATAAATACAGACATAATACACAATATCTTTGTACACTAGCTACCTTATTTTGATACATGTTAATACATTCAGCAATTCGACGTATACAATGAATAACCGGCACTTAATTACAGCCCACATCAAGATAATTGTATGACTTTCACACAGGCAAGTAGTTGAACAACTAAATCGAACGGACGTCAGAGGACCCCACAAGAGCAGCGAATTCAAAAATTTAAAAACAAACCTGAGATTGTTGTTTTAACATGCAAGTGTTTACTCTGAGCTAGCTGGCTGTTGCAGACGCAACCCAATTCCTCAATTGACAAACTCCTATTAATAAAATGGATGCCGATGAAAAGCACGACTCCGGCACAAATAATAAGTCGGTGGAGGTTCCTAAACCGCCTTCAATCGAGGATTTCACCGTTTTGAAGCCCATCAGCCGCGGTGCTTTTGGCAAAGTCTACCTTGCACGGAAGAAGTGCAATGAGCGATTATATGCCATTAAGGTGAGTTTATTTGGACTTTGACTACTATGAATCCATGATGCTCATTATAGTTTAAATTACTCTCTCTCTATATATATATTTTCTTTTCTTTAGATGATGAAGAAAGCAGACATGGTGGACAAAAATATGACGGGCCAGATGAAGGCAGAGAGAGATGCCCTTGCTTTGAGCAAAAGCCCCTTCGTGGTTCACCTGTTCTACTCCCTTCAGACAGCCACCAAGATCTACCTGGTAACCAAATAATGACATTTGCACACAACCCATCTAAAGTAACCTACTTAAGTTTAATTTGTATGTGACTTACAGGTGATGGAATACCTCATTGGTGGAGATGTCAAATCTCTGCTTCACATCTTTGGGTACTTCGACCAGGATATGTCTGTGAAATACCTTTCAGAGGTTGCATTGGCTTTGGACTACCTCCACCGCCATGGTATAATCCACAGGTACAACTTAATGTCAGTTCATGTGTATAATACTGATTTATCCGCCTGGTGAGATATATTGTGTGACCTGGAAATGTCCTTTTTGTTTTCAGGGACTTGAAGCCAGACAACATGCTTATATGCAACAAAGGTCACATCAAACTGACCGACTTCGGCCTCTCTAAAGTCAAGCTTGACCACGGTATGAGTCCCACCAGCTGGACACTTGAACACATTGTGAGCATCCCCGCTTGTAATGTCAGTAACATTTCCTTTATTTCATCTCTATCAGAGCTGAGTCTCATGGACATCCTTACTACTCCATCTTTGGCTAAACCAAGACAAGATTACTTCCGCACCCCGGGTCAAGTCCTCTCCTTAATCAGCACCATTGGTTTTGTAAGTGAATTAATATAATATTGCCTGGTGAAATGCATGCTTTATGCATAGTGGGTGTTGAATAATGACTCTTTCTTTTTGTTTTAATCAAACACAGAATTCACCTGCAGGAGAAAGCAAGCGTCACTGCAGCGCATCCGCTGTGTCCAGTCCCATGTCCTGTGGCAAAATGAAACACAGGAATAGCTCTCTTGGTTCTCCCTTGATGAGGAAGAAAGATCAGCAGTACTCTCCGGTTCCTTGGAAAGCAGGTCATTATAGTTAATCAAGAGATGCACATCTTGGCTTTTTTTTTTTCTCTCCGCCCATTAATTATCGTTGTGGAATGACTGGTTACGCAACAACTGGTTTTTATAAAAGGCGTGTGCGTAGCATTGACTCATGGTGAGATCTTGGCAATGAGAGTGTGTTGAAACAGTGTGTCTGTTTTGTCTCTATAGGATCCAACAATATGATGTTCAGCCCTCACAGCCTGGCTAAAAGCCTGACCCCCTCGCTGCTGAAGACCAGGAAGAGGTTTGAGACGATGAGTGCAGGCAGCACCACCGACACTGAAGGTGGCATCAGTCCACTGTGGGAGTGTGAGGAGGTCAGTGGTCTTAAACCTATAACTTTATGTCATTTACAGTCCATTAAACAATGTTATGTTTTGATTAGGGGAGTCACCTCCAAATCTTCATTTTATTGTGTAGTTTAAAATAGTTCCTCATTGCAGATGCTTTAGTGATGTTTTTAGTGTAGATGTAAGCAGATCAAATTGGATTGGATGCTGATGATATGCCTTCATTAGGTGACATTCATTTTCCTTTTTATCTTTCGTCTTCAGAAAGAAAATGAACATCCTAATGAACAGAAGGGGAGAAGTCATTCTGAGTCCAAAGGGCCTAAACAGCCAAACATGGCCTTAAAGCTGGACATGTTTGGCTTCTCTGACAAGACCACCAGCGCTCTCCCCGATCCAGACCATCTCGCAGAAAAGACGCCTCATGCAAACCAACTGGAGTCTGTTGCCACAGCTCCGGAGGAAATGTGTGTGTCGGCCTTGTCTGTAAAGAGAAAATTTTCCGACGTGGAGAGAAGCCCCGAGCTTTGTGAGATCCAAGCCAAGAAGAGTAACGCCGCTTATGAGAGATGCTACGAGATTCCAGGGGAAGCGGCGAGGTTTCACACTGGCCTCACTGGAACATTTTGCACCATCCAGATGGATGAGTTCATGGCCAAGGGGATCGGGTTAGCTGAAGACCGGATCCCGAAGCGCTCCAGCCCCATTGTTGTGGCCAAAAGCCTGTTCGGTGAGCTGGAGGAGGTGTTTGAAGACGGAGCCAAAGACCAGTCTCATTCGAGTGCCACGTCGCCACTTGATGGGAACAGAGACATTTGCAGGAGCCTGAGCCTCGACTCTGACGGGTCCATGCACGAAACGTCGCTCACTATCGACAGCCAGGCATCTGTCAAGCCGAGCAAGTGTTCCAAAGACAGGAACGCGGAGCAAGAGGGGAATACAGACTCGTCCATCACTAACTCGCTCCCACAAACTCCGTCTGCTGTCAACAGCGAAACACCCAAACTTGGTAACGTTGGCCGGATCGGCTCTCAGTGCTCCTTTTTCAACCGGCTCCCCGATCAGGTCGCACAGTCGCCCTCGTTCCTCAAGCCGCGGAATATCGTAGCTTTCCGTAGCTACTGCAGCTCCATTAACCGCTCCAACCTGTCGGGGGTGTCCCGGTTTAGCGTCGGTTCTGTCGACACCATGGAGGTCTCCACCGCAGCTTCTCATCACTCTGCGTCTGGCATCGCTACACCGGTGCAGAAGAGGCCGAGCTCCAACAGCTCGCTCTATCAGGTGATCAGACAGGGACACCGTTTAGAAGAAGGTTCTGGGCCGGCTGCACAGTTGTAGAACTCCTCGTAAAAAAATACCAACATTCTCATTCTCACAAAGGTAATTTATTGAAAGGTATTTAATTCTAATTTTGTAATTTCCTTGTCTTTCCTCCTCCCACCAGACTCCTCAGCCCATGTCGACCTCTCACACCCCGTTCAGGACCCCAAAGAGCGTCCGACGGGGTGCGCTGCCTGTCATGGGTGCACACATTTTGGGAACTCCCGACTATTTGGCTCCGGAGCTTCTGTTGGGAAAACCGCACGGTAAGATAAGGAAATTCAAAATGCCAAGCACCTCCACAAACACAAAAATAGCCCAACACGGTGTTTTACGGTATTGACGTTGGATTGTAGTCCTTGTGACCGGCGTTCTCTTTGAGTTTCAGGAAGTTGTCGGTGTGGTAAGTTTATCATGTTATTGCTGTTTGTGCAAGCGCGCTTGCATGTTCCCCCAGCCTGCTACTACGCTCGAGGGAACGAGCTGATTCCCCTTTGATTGGTGAACAAACTGTGGGCCTGATCAGAGGGAAGGGGGGGGCAGCATTTTAAATGTGATTACAAAGGTTTATAAAAAATGGGATTGTCTTCTAACATCACGCTAACAACATTAACAGTTGTGGAATCAGGCTGATGTGCTTTTAACTGGACAGAAGGGTCTTTCTGCTCGTATCTTTCTGCAGATTTTGGGTCATCGGGGCACACGGTGAATGTGTCATATATCCATGACTTCAACCCCTCCATCCTCAACCTAACCTAGTCCCTGCTTCTGCCACCGCAGTACACTTATTCCACTCTTAACGGGAATGTGTTGTGTTTGGAGGCAGCAGCTGTATGAAATGTGTCTTTTCTTCGCTTCCGTCCAGACTGCATGGTGGATTGGTGGGCGCTTGGTGTGTGTCTTTTCGAGTTCCTCACAGGCGTGCCACCTTTCAACGACGAGACTCCTCAGCTGGTCTTCCAGAATATTCTCAACAGAGGTGGGTTTGGTTTTCTTGCACAGAAACATCCAAACATAACACCGCAAAATCCTCTTGAATATGTAATCTACATAAAGCCTGCACTTGATGATCAACACGCCTGACGTGTTGGTAATTGCTTTTGTTGCTTCTTTCACCGTCCACAATGTTTAGATATCCCGTGGCCTGACGAAGAGGAGGAGCTGTCTGTAAACTCAAGAAATGCGATTGACATTCTCCTGACCATGGACATGACGAAACGAGCTGGTCTGAAGGGTGAGGAGCACTTTTATTTATTTCTAAATTTAAAGGAGCAGTGTGTAAGAAATACTGGCCTCTAGTGGTGAAGTTGAAAATTGCAACCAACTGAATACCCCTCCCTCTCCAAGCATGTCGGAGAACTACGGTGGCCTTCAGGTAATAAAAACGCAAAAGGCTTTCTCTAAATCCATTGTTTGGTTTGTCCGTTCTGGGCTACTGTAGACACATGGCTAATGAAATTACAACAATGCTTAGTTTCAGGTGATTATACACTAATGATAAACATAGTTATTATATTCAATTTCTGCCAAAATGTACCAGTGTGCAAGAGCATTGTTCTAAAAACGTAATACCTGATACAATATATATAGTACACAGCAACTTAATCCAAGTTCTCAGATTTTTCTGATTCTTTTTAACTAATGTTTATGTTTTTAACGCATTATGTATGAGAATTTCACTAAAATTTCCATGGTAAGAAATATAAATATTGGGCTTTTTACGTATTTGTAGTCGGGGAATTGTCACATAATAAAATGCTGATATTGGCCTTAGCTTCAACACCTGTTCTCAGTAAATCTAATTGTGTGTTCTGATCATTTTTGCCAGAACTCAAGCGTCACCCCCTGTTCGAGGGCTTTGACTGGGACAACCTGCAGAACCAGCCGATGCCTTTCGTCCCTCAGCCAGAGGACGAGACCGACACCTCGTACTTCGATGCGAGAAACAACGCTCAGCACATCGCCGTGTCCGGCTTCAGTCTGTAGAGTTGCACACTTTCTTAACAGCCGAGAGTTTTATGAAAGCAGCGGTCGACGCGTGAAATTCAGATTCGGATCCATTATACAAATAAATACGCAGTAATGATGTGGATCCTGATTTATGTTCAAGGTTGAAATATCGTTTTTAAAAACATTTTACTTATGTGCAATCACCGGTCAAAAAACTGAATCTGTTGACTGCTCAGTTACTTCTTTTAAAACTTAGTATTCTTATATTACAGTTATGTCTCTTAAATTAGGTTCTTATTCCAGCAGAATAGTATTTGCTGCTTTACCTTTTATAATAGGCTCAGGTTTCTGTTGCAGTATTGAATAAATGATAACTTTATATGTAGGTTCATGTGGCGTTGAGCCTCAGATACGCTCCATGTGACGCTGCTCTGTTCATCGTTGTAATGTTCTCCTGCTGATAAGCAGGCTGGGTGGGCGGGCCCCCTGAATCCCTCTTTAAGGGTACAATACTGCTGAATAACATGGTAATATATTCATGAATAATCTATTTTATATGTAAATCTTGTTAATAACGTTCTGTGTCATTGTTTTAAGTCCGGAGTACTTTGTGTTGTAATAGAAGGTTTTTTTGCTGCTTTTATGTCCCTCGTGTTTGTAATTTTGTCTGTTTTTCACACTACAAGTTCTTTTAGATAAGTTCACAGCTGCTTGTGACATTTTATCTTGTTCATTCTAAGAAAAAATACAAATAAAATCTTGTTTGTAACATGATGTACTTTGTGCCTTTTCTGGTAACTCATCAAACATCACAGCGGCTTATTTGGAAAAGAATCTAAACTGTTTGTTTTAAAGGACGGTGTGACTTTCTGCAATATTTGCTTTATTACAGAGAGATGAGATCAACACCACTCTTACTTTTGTCTGTTTTGTGCTAAGCTAACTGTCTGCTAGCTGTAGCATGTTTCCCGTACAAACATGAAGTCGTTTTCAGTTTTCTCAGACAGAAAGCGCACAAACTAATTTTTCCAAACTAACACATCCAACAATTTCTTTGAAATAATCTGGACAAATTAAAATATTTAACAAACTTTATTTGCGGCTTGGATTATCACATGCAAACACCACTCTGTCCACAGGCAGAGGAGGTGAGAAGCCTCAGCACATTTCAGTAGAAAGGTCAATTATTACTTTTTTATTAAAACATAATGCCTCTGAGAAATATTAGTGCTATTGCAGATGCAAACATTTGTCCATTATATAGTATTCTACATCATTAATACATGGAAATGCAATTAAAATACTGCATTTTAATCTGAACTGCTATTGTTTACAATTTACATAGATCTCACTGCTTTGCAAACCATTAATGATTAATATCACTCAATATGCTTAAACATATTACATCACACATTAAAATCTGGACGGCGTAAACAACACAGTGACACGTGTTAACAATCAGACGGCTGAGATTCTCACTCGGTCGTATGATTAATGTTAATTTGGTCCAGCGCTGGAACAGTTCTGCTACAATCTGTGAATGTAAGAACCCATAATGCCACCGACAGTATGAATGTACCTTCTGCTGTTCAGGCACTTCTTCTATTTGGGGGAACGATGTTGAATGGAGAGCACTTCTTTGACGTAAAGCACAGACTGATGTGCAGCAGGACAGGTGATGAAGACACAGACAACGCTGTTTAACCTACACGCAACATTTAGCGGCTACTTTAACTTCATTTATACGGCTGGAATCTGGCCAGCAGCGCCTTCATCTTAACCTGCTAAAAGCAATAAATATGAACTTATTATCAGGATTTAAAAGAATCTCACATATCAATATATTACTACCTTCAAGCCTCCCTTCTAAACTACACAACAGTTGTATTATAGCAGCATTTTCTGGGCAACTAATGAAAGATAATCGTAAGAATTTATAACCACATCGAGCTCAAAACAACAAAGTATCTCGTCTATTTTATGTGCAACACAGCCGCCTTAGTTATGGGAGTAATTGAGAAGCTGCTGCAGTTCAGGTTTATAAAAACGCTGACGAGACAACGTCTGTAAGTTCCCCCTCTCAACACAAACCAGTCGATACAGAGACAAAGATCCTAGTGCAGCGGCGTCGTCCTGAAAAGCTTGTATAACCACAGGCTGCTCCTTACATTCATGTTCCCATTTGATTCCACATCCACAGTACAACTCACTGGAGAGGTATCCTCCTCTCACTCCTCTCACTCTAGGTGCCTTCTTCATAGTGCAAAAGCAAATTACGTGGCTGTGAGTCTAAGCGGGGGGGGGGGGGGGGTGTAGTAGAGAGTTACAGCCATTATCAACCCAACCAAAGACATGTGGAGGACTCCTCTTTATGGTCTACGCACACGGGAGCAGGCTCAGTTGATCCGCCTGTTAAAGAACATTGAAAAAGGAGTTAAAGTGGGATTTTGCAGTTTTAAATTCCACATTCAAGCTTTTATTATTCTGTAAAAGAATACCTTCTCCTCCTCTGCAGGTAGAGGCGAATAAGCCACTGTACCACGAACGGCCAAATAACAGCGAAGGCCAAGCTGGTGGGAGAAATGTCGAAAGGCCACCAGGACGGTTTCTAGAGGAAACAATCAGCAGGATTTCATATCAGACGGGTCTGAATCTTTTCAGTTCCCACTGATGATCCTAAAACCTGAAACATCGTTTTTGGTGTAGGATTAAAAAGAAGAAAGAAAAGTATAATGCATCTTAAAAGGTTTACCTGACTCCTCTTATTCACCAGGGCGGATGCATACGCTGGAGGCAGAGGCATTGATCTCGCCTGCAGAGAGCAAGAAATACATTTAAAAAAGAAAAGTCCATAAACTTAATGTAT
This sequence comes from Leptoclinus maculatus, assembly GCA_032191485.1. Lineage (NCBI taxonomy): Eukaryota > Metazoa > Chordata > Actinopteri > Perciformes > Stichaeidae > Leptoclinus > Leptoclinus maculatus. Next base: position 3,312,496 of record JAVDOI010000013.1, on the reverse strand, counting down.
GTTTGTTATTATCGGTCCTCAGTGTTTACAAAGTCAAAGTACAAACTCCTTATCTTCTGTCCATAAAACCCTCAGAAGCTATTTATAGACCGTGTTCTCGGTTATAAAAACTATTTTATGTATGGAGGATTATATTCATGTTGATTCAAAATTAAAATAGTGTGGTTGAGACACGTACCGATACTTCTACTCCACACTGATAAAATACCAAAACAAGCACCTACAGTTTGATTATTTTAGAATACTGCCCTCTCTTTACACAGAACGTAGTCACAAGTAGTAGTTTCAGTGTAAATGTGATGTTTTTGGGCCCATTGTTGCATGTTCATGACTTAAGAGGACGGACAGGTCTGACCTGGCTAGCAGTCAGAGCCTCCAGGGTCTGCAGCCTCTCCAGAACGCTCTGCATGTCCTCCTGCAGTCGAGCCAACGCCACCACGATCTGCTCGTTCAGGCTCCCTCCAGGCGTCAGCGCTCCTCCCCAGCGGTCCCCGTCCCCATCCCCACCACCGTACATGGGCATCAGAGATTCAGAGCTGCCGCCACGAGAGCCTAAAAGACAATTGACACGGGGGGGGGGTCCGCTTCAGAATGTTGTATCTGCAGACCACAAAAACACAGGAAGACGAGGCTCTCCACCCTCAGAAGGACGAGCTTACCCCGTCCTCTTCTGACCAACGAGCCGTCCGGACGGTCTGTGTTCGGTCTCTGTCTCTGTGACATCGTTCCACCGGTCTCCCCATCTTCTCCTCCACACCTGATGCCCCGCAGTGCACCGTGAACATCCGTCTGTGGCTCCTCTAGACCCGGCAGGACGTGGTTCTCCTCTTCGTCCAGGTCGTCTAAAGAGCGGTTGTGCTCTGAGCTCTGGGAGGAAAGATGCACATTAATAATGAATCAGTGGCGAGAGCTAAGTCCTCCGCACTAAACCAGGAGCTTTAAGTCGTTAACTTGCCTCTTCTTGTCCGAACTGGTCCACAGAATCACAGTAGACTTCGCTGTCCGAGTCACTGGCCACGTGGGTCGGACCCGACACTTCATCACCGGGATCTGAGATCAGCACGATGAAAAAAGCTCAGCATTGAGATGCAGAGTAAACGGCAACGCAGTCAACAGAGCGACACGGAGGAATCCGGGAGCTGTGTGTGTGCCATTATAACACAGACATTCATTTAGCCCATTAAAAGTGTCCCAGGAGCAGCTGAAGTGTTACACTGGGACTGGAGCTCAGCAGACTATCTGATCACATGGTGCACTGATACACCACAGGCCGTGGGTGAGGCGAGTACAGAGTCCTCGGTACAGATTTAAACGTGTTGGCGGCGTTCCTTACCCGCGTGGTGACCATTGAGCAGAGTCTCTCCCTCCTGGGAGTCGCCGTTGTTCAGGGCGGCCCTGAAGTGACTCCCGTTGGTCAGGTGCGTGACCCCGTTGGCCACTTTGCCGTTGGACAGCGGCGCCTTGTGTCTCCTGGCTGAACCCTTCTTCTTCGGCTGAGAAGCTGCGGATTCCTTGTCTGAGATAAAACCGCAACAAAGAAAAAGCACGTCAACGAAACGTTATTCTGACAATATCTTCTGACACAGTGTTTAGAACTTTGTTACCTTTTCTGACCTCCCGTATCACTACTTCTCCCTCCTCCTCCCCCTCCTCCTCCTCCTCCTCCTCCTCGTCCTCCTCTTCTTCTTCTTCCTCCTCCTCCTCTTCTTCCTCCTCCTCCTCTTCTTCTTCTTCCTCCGACTTTTCCTTCACTTCCTTTGCTTTGGGCCTGGCAGGACGAGTCTCCAGGGTGCCGTTCATTTCCATCGTTCTGACGATGCTCTTCGCGACGCTCTTCGATGACACTGAATTCAACATTGTGCCAAACCCTGTGAGAAGAAATGGGACCCAATTATAAAACCACAAACACCAAAACACAACACTCCCTTTAAGGATAAGGTTAATAAGTGGATGAGTGTTTGGAGCCGAACCAGAATCCTCTCACATGTTCTGTGCTACTAATGCGCAACACGACTGCTAATAAGCATTAAAAGCATCTGAGCTACAACACCAGACAAATACCAAACTATACCACTACACCATATCTACACAGGGATATACTTGCCTTCCAGTTGTCTAGCAAACAGTGTCAAACGGGCTGAGCATATGACAAGAGGCAAATTATTAAAGAAAGGTTAAGCTCCGCATGTGTTTTTTTTTGACATCACAAACAAAGTTGGAAGGCGGTGCTTTAAAACCTTACCGGTGCTCAGGTCTGATATCTGTGTGATCTTCTTCTTCTCGTCAATCAGCTCGTAGAACGGGCCGAGCAAACGCAAGAGCTCCTCCACCTCGTCCGACATGGGCATCCCCTCCAGGATCTACGCATCGCATACAGCAACGCGGACAAATTGTTACCATTTCTGTTTAATAACACAGATTAAATCTACTGTAAAACGTTACATACCAGCTTCATTTCATCCACGTAGGCTGCCATCGCTTCTTCTTTCGGCATGTCTCCAAGAGAACTCCATGCATCCCTGAATCATCAAATTAAACAGAAACTGTATTATTATTGTTATAATTACTATTATATCACTTTACTCAAGTAAAGAAGTTTAAAGCGTCTAGATCGGGGTTCAACTTTGTCAAAAAAAGGCCAGTTTATTTGAGTTAATCTTTGTTAGAAACGTAACAAATCATTTGTAACTACAGTTATTCTATGACTACGTTTATTTTTGCTACAATTTCCTGATGAACTTGCAAATCCAACCCCCCCCCCCCCCCCCCCCCGCAGTGCAACGGGACCACGAGAGAAACCGTGCAGCAAAGTGGGTAAGAGGTTACATTCCTCGAGTCCAGAGATCACCGAACACAACACAAGACTAAAGGCGGTCAGAAAACTCATTTGATCTCACTGTGCAAAACACGACACAGTCAAAGTGGGACAAAAGCAACAGGTTGTGCAATGTGCACACATCAATTTCAACACTGAAGACTGTGGTAGATAGATAGATAGATATAAACTTTATTTATCCGCAGGGGGAAATTTGTTCTCATGCAACGTGTGCTAATTATTCCTGAAAGTAAGTAATAGAAGAACCACAGAGATTAGTGTGATTAAATACACAAATATGTACACATCTAGGCTACAATTACAACACATTGACTGGTTGTATATTTCCTTTTATTCATTACCATTTTGCTTTGCCAACCGCATCCCAGAAGCCAGGTCGGGGTATATTGCACGCGCCCACAGTGGCCTGTTTATAGTAACTGTAGAACTTGAGCATCATATCATTGGAGGGCTGAAAGGGACCTGAGGGAAATAAAGGACATTTCACACTGACAATGTGCAAAATAGCCGCTTTCTAAGCACTCTTCGTACTGCTGTCTATCTCTGTGAAAAGAGACAACACAGACATGCACAGGTGATTCTGCATTCACCTGTAGACCTGTAGCAGGGAGGAAAAGCTCTTCACACTGCAAGCAAAGAGGATTAACCCCTTTATTTTTAAATCGCACAAGCTGTTGCACCAGCACTTAACCAGGTCTGACACCATTCTGATGCCATGAACTGGTTTAACTGGCCTCGTTCCTGAACTCACCATCCGGGGCCAGACTCTTGATCACTCTGACGGCAGCCTCGAACCTCAGCAGGGTCAGACGCCTCTCATCCTCCACGTTGACTCTCTCCACCTCCATGGTGTCACACTGAGGCAAGGCAACACAAATAACCTGCAGACAGGAAGTAAACAAAAACACAGACTTTGACAGCGCTCGTGCAGCGAACGTTAGGCAAACTTGCAAGTTGTTGTTGTTGTTGTAGCCACCAGTAGGAGGTTGTGTATGTAGGACACATCATCTGCTATGCGACACACACCTCTAACTGATATCTGTGCTAAATACAACATGTAACGGTTACGTCCTGTCGACGGAAACCGCTTAAAAACCGACACTTACCGTTAAAGCCAACGGCCTATCTGTCTGTCAGAAGGCGACCCGTCTTTAGCCTTCGTCCAGACGCCATGAACGGTGTATAAAGCCAGGCAGAGGTGTAGTAAGGGAGTTGTAGTTTTTTTTACGACTGCATATCGATATTTCCTACAAGCTCCACAATCCTTCGCGTCCGCCTCAACAGAAATTGACAAATGTGTACTGAATAAATCAGAAAACTATGAAGAAGTGAAACATAAGAATTTTTGTGGTGTTATATTTCGATGTTATCTCGAATTCATAACATGAACCCGTCATGGTTACAGATATAAGTAAAACTACACTTCCCATAATCCTTAGTCAGGATCCATGTTTTTTTTACAGTTGGAAGGGTGATGGGCAGACGGGGCAAAAAAGAAAGAGCTCTCACTGTGTCTTTATTTACGAGTACCACAAAACGTTATAAGATAACTAGATCTGAAATAAGTTGATTAATTACATGTTTTTAAAAAGCAATACAAAGTTTTAAAAAAAGCAAAAATCCTTTAAACACAAGGGTGTTAGTTCAATCCCCGGCTTCTACTCTCTACATGTTCAATGGGTTAAATGCAGAGGTCCAATTCCATGTATGTAATACTTTAATACAACTTTAATAAACATTAAGTGTTTAGGTATATATGTATAATAATGGCACTTAGGATAAGCAGACTGGAGGTCAAAGAAATACTCAATCATGCACTCAAATGTACAAATTTATTGGGATCAAAATATACTAAAAGTACCAAATTATGCAGAATGGCCCATTTCAGAATTATATTATGATTATGTATGTATTAATGTGTACATCACTATAATATTTAAGCTCCTTTCAGTTACTTTATCTGCTGCTTCTGTCTTTCTTAATTATCTTAATCTATAATATTACGTCATAATTTAAAAGCTGATTATATTTTTGTCTTTGTAAATCAGATCATGCAAAGTAGTAAAAGTTAGTAAAGCGGAGTAAAAAAATGTACAATATTCACGTCGGATATGTAATACAGTAGAGTAGAAAGTATCATATAACTGAAATACTTCTTGTATTTAGTTACTCTTTAACAATTCAGTGAAATCCTTTTGTATTTACTATTTGTTTTTGTTCAATTTTTATTATATTTTGTTAATATATATGTATATATATATATATATATATATATATATATATATTATATGTACTGTTTTTTCCTCTAATGGACCCTCCCAGTGAAAATATTTCCCAAGAATGTACTCGTATAACTATGGAAGCCCATTCCTGCCAGCAAAAAAAAAAATGAGATCACTAAAAAAAATAAAAATAAAAAATAAGATCACTAAAAAAAAAAAAAAAAAAAAATAGTAACTTAAAAAAAAAAAAAAAAAAAATGTAATTCACAAAAATAAAAAAATAAAAAAAATCCACCCACAAAATAAATAATAATAATTCTAATAATTTTTTATTTTTTTTTATTTTACCTGACCAGATTTTTCCAGTTGCTATAGAAAGTCGAAATTATGAGATACTTTAACACAACAGTCATAGAAGCAGCTATGACATATGAATGGATTGTGAGTACATTGAAGACTTCTTTAAAACGTGGCTTTACAAAAAAAAAATAATAATAATTAATTCACAAAAAAAAATGTATTTTTTTAACTTTTTCTCTGTCAGCAAAAAAGAAAAAAAAAAGATGTTTCCAGTTGCTGTTTATTGGTCGCCACCTCAGCCACATTGGTTTCATTCTTTATACTCCAGAGCTGCTTCTTGCTTAACATTCTATTCAAGGGTGCGTTTGCTCATTACAATCCATGTAAAACATCATCTGTATTTCATGTGTTGTAAAGCCACGTTTTAAAGAAGTCTTAAATGTACTCACAATCCATTCATATGTCATAGCTGCTTCTATGACTGTTGTGTTAAAGTATCTCATAATTTCGACTTTCTATAGCAACTGGAAAAATCTGGTCAGTGTTATGGTTACAGATGGATGCACCAAAAGTTTTTTTTTTTTTTTGCTGGTGGAAAAAAAGTAAAATAAAAATAAAATAAAAATTATTAGAATTATTATTATTTATTTTGTGGGTGGATTTTTTTTTTTTTTGTGAATACAATTTTTTTTCTTCTTTTTTTTAAGTTACTATTTTTTTTTTTGTGATCTTATTTTTTGTTTTGCTGGCAGGAATGGGCTTCCATATTAACCGATAGACATCTTGAATCCAGCGCTCCAATCTGGTCCCACTTTTACACCACAGAGTGACTCCTCTCTCTCAACACAGACGATCTTCGGGATTGAGGTTACGCCAGCGCGAGGGCAGGAATCCCACAATAGCAGGCGGAGGATTTTTCTTCTTCTTCTCTTTTTTTTGAAGCAGAGCTGAGCTGGTTGCTGTTTCAATCACAGGGAAGGCAGCGAGAGCGAGAGAGAGAGAAGGGAGGCTCTGCAGGAGGGATGTAAGAAAGATGGCAGAGCTACAAATGTTGTTAGAGGAAGAGATTCCTGCCGGTAAAAGAGCGCTCGTGGAGAGTTACCAAAACCTCACCAGAGTAGCGGACTACTGCGAAAACAACTATGTGCAGGTAAGAGAGCAACTACCGCCTTTTGTCGCGTAAAACGCCCGGGATTGAATCGGGTTGTTGGGACAGGAAACGTGGATAAAGACGCTGGAATGAGCTCCTCCACCCAAAGGGCTGCAGGAACAGTGTGATGCATTCAAAACTGTGGGACATTTAGACACCTAGTATCTAGTTTGCACCCATTAATCACGTTTATTCCAAGGGTGTGTCTACTTGTTTTATTTTTATTTATTTTATTATCACACCGGGTCGGTTTGAAAAACGCCTGTTTTTTTACAGCAGCAAGTTTTAGCTGCTAAAAATGAATTTATTTAATTGTTTTTTAAAAAGACACCAACAAGAAAGTTCCTCCAGTTCTCCTTAATTGATGCCGACACTGCCTAAAACATTTTTTTAACTACATTAGTGGGGAAACTAAACATCCACATGAATATCATAGTAACATTGCAGTCCATTACATTCCATAAGGTCATTAAACTCACCATTTAATACCACAAAAAGTCCCCATTGGGACACTACAGCAGCACTACTACAGTGGAGGTCTATAGAGTCTACATTATGGGCTTGTAAGCACTCAGTGGCCATCCCATAATGTTTATTGTTGCTGCATAATTCTTTAACCATTAAACAACTTGTAATGCCACATTAAAGCATAATATATGTGGAAGGCCTCTTGTTTTTGCCACTTAATGGAGAGTTCATTTAAAGATAATTCAGGTTTTTGCATTGAGGCCGAGTGAGGAATGCAAAGCCATTGTTAGTCGGTCAATAAAGGTTGGACTTATTGATTTTTCTCAACTTATTGGTGGAAGCAGAGCTCATTTTGTCATGTTTTTTTTAAATCAGGATTATCTTCATGTGAAAGTGTGTCATAATGAAACTTCACCGTGGTGTCACAGTGACCACAGAGGATGTCCTATTTGTTACTTTTAGCACAACATATTGGTGGTACGCCACTTCTAAAAGAAGCCTGAGAACAAGCTGAGTGACACACAAACGGTGGTGTTTTTTGAGCAGGAAGACGAGCCACCATATCAGCTCCAGAGAGGGCGTGTCCTCTCCAGCTGTACTCCCCGAGGACTCCCTGTAATTCACTTCTTCTGGTTCCTCCTCCGGTGATTTGGCTTTGTGAGGCTCTGAAGCTCTGTGTCGTAACCCACGCAAAGTAAACAGAGCGAGAAGGTTGTCGTCTTTGTCCCACATGAGCCCTTAAAATGAAGGTTTTTTTTATTCATGTATTGATCATACATAGTGACATGCATGCATGTGGGAATCTTTGCTGTGGATCTTGTTTACCACTGCATGCTGGGACATGAGATAAAGGCGTTACAAACTGATGTTCCCACCCTGACACTGTGTTGAGATCTCTGTATAAAAGCAGGAACGCTGGAATGTTGTTTACTTTTGACTAAATCTTTTGCAGCGTGACAGTATTTTGTAAGTTTTGAAGGACAGCTGCTGATACCTTTGAGTCCCGACTACAGTTGCTGATATTTAGTGTCTTTAAAGCACTTTCCTACTAAAGATAATCTAAAAACTACTGTAGTTGGCGTTGCATGTCTGTCGGGTTCGTAGCTCTTTTTAGTCTCGATATGAAGACGTTTCTCTTGTAGATAATGTACTAAAACTTTGTTGTATCAGCACCTGTATACAATATTCACACCCCAGATTTAAAGGTGAATACTGACACCATTTAGTTCCTCATATTCTGTCCAAAGCGCGGTACAATAAACACATTTAAACTCGATAGAAGGGCGACATAGATTACATCAGAAGTGGAAGTGCATCCCTGTTAAATAACGAGCTTAAATCATATTTGGATTACTGGAGTAGTTTTTGTTCTTTCCTGAAGGAATGAGGTGCAAGTAGCATTAGCATTGGATGTCAATGTGTAGTCTAAGAACATTACAATCTGACCTTTTAATTTAAATGTGTGTTTGCTGTTGGTAAATAGAAGAGGATCCAAAGATACTATTTAGCTCATAATGAGCTAAATATCTCCACTAGGACCCAAAATAATGAGATGTAAAATCCATAGAAAGTCACTTTAATGTAGCTTAATATAAAGATACAGTCGGGAGATATACAGCAGTGTTGGCTCTAACTTTTACTCTGTCTAGAGTTCTGTCTCACGAGTCAAACACATTTGGGGATTCAGTTCTGTTTCAGCATCTTGTTTTCAAAGCGCTGACGCAAAAACAAATCAGCATTTTAAGCTTTTCGGCACTTTGAGTGAAGCGAGTGTCAGACTAACAGTGCACTTTTCATAATCCCTCTCTCTCTCTGTCTGTCTGTCTCTCTGTCTGTCTGTCTGTCTGTCTGTCTCTCTCTCTCTCTCTATGTGTCTGTCTCTCTGTCTCTCTGTCTCTCTCTCTCTATCTGTCTGTCTCTCTCTCTATGTCTCTCTCTCTATCTGTCTGTCTCTCTCTCTATGTCTCTCTCTCTATCTGTCTGTCTCTCTCTCTCTCTGTCTGTCTGTCTCTCTGTCTGTCTGTCTGTCTCTCTCTCTCTCTCTCTCTCTCTATGTGTCTGTCTCTCTGTCTCTCTCTCTCTATCTGTCTGTCTCTCTATCTGTCTGTCTCTCTCTCTCTCTCTGTCTGTCTGTCTCTCTCTCTATGTCTCTCTCTATCTGTCTGTCTCTCTCTCTATGTCTCTCTCTCTGTCTGTCTCTCTCTCTATGTCTCTCTCTATGTCTCTCTCTATGTGTCTATCTCTCTGTCTCTCTCTCTCTCTGTCTGTCTGTCTCTCTCTCTCTCTCTGTACACATATCAACATGCCTCAGCTCGAATCGGCTCGTCCTTTCAGCGCTCCTCCTTCACGTTTCCATCTCTTCTTCTTCTTCTTCTTCTTCTCCTTCTTCTTCTTCTCCTCTCCCGGTTCTTGTCATGTAGGCCGTGGTGTTGTTAGTGTGAGTTTCAGCTCACCAGATGGTGAAAGCTCTATTTTACCAAAGACCGATCACTGCCCCACTTTCTCAACTTGATAGTGACTTTTGTGTGTCCAAGGGTGTGTTTTCACGCCTGTGTGTGTGTGTGTGTGTGTGTGTGTGTGTGTGTGTGTGTGTGTGTGTGTGTGTGTGTGTTCTATGACACGCCGACAGGTCAGAGTTATGTTTCCTGTTGACTCTGAAGAATGACTCCCTGGAAATGCCTTCGCTCTGCGTCAGGAAGTGGCTTCATAACGGAGCCTAGAAACACCCTTTAGATCAGATTAGTCTGAGTAATCCAGGGTTTTGTATTTTAATACATTTATGTATTCTTGCCCCTAATAGATTTTTTTTTTGGTTTAATTGATGCACGTTGGTTTGTTTAACCTCTGAGACAAGGACGCATACGCGCTGTATGCAGAGTGGGCCACCTGGTCCTGTTGGCAGCTCACTGAGAGGCTGCAGACGCTATTGTTCAACACAAACACTGTGATTCAGGTTCTATCAGATGTGCTCGAGCTGCATTTCATATTTGTGGAGCTGAAAAACGATTCAGAAAATCAATTTGCAACGATTTTGAAAATGTATTTTATTTATTTGTTACATCTAGCTGCTAGAGTTTTGGGGGATTTGCAGCTTTTTCTTTTGTCGTGTGAAAGTAAATATTATATCTTCGGGTTTTGTACTGACAAAGACAAAACAAGCAGTTTGAAGATGTCATTATGGGCTCTGGGAATTTTTACATTTTGGCATTTTTCTCACTTTTTAAACATTTCATTGAGAAAACAATTAATTGATTAACTAATCTTATATTAATTGATATTTTTAAAGCTCTACATATTCCACTTGCAGCTCTGAAAATCATCTTAAATAAAAAATAAACCAAAACTGTCAGCACCTAAAGCCAGGTCAGGGTTTTTGACAGATATCGCTTGATAAGAATGATCACTTTGTTGACTTTTGTGCTGCAATTAATGTTTAATTTAAGTATCAATTAATCTCTCACTGATCATGTAATCTGTTAAAATATATAGAATAATATTTAGATTTTTTTTAAATTTAAAATGCCAATTAACCACCTGTTCAACAAAGAAAACTAAATACTGTATAAGTGCAATATTATTCTTTTATGACAGCTATAATTACCCATTTTAGGGCTTAAATAATTGAACAATTATGATGATTGCTAAATAGTCATAACCAGGGCTTCTGGTTGAATAAACATCACACAGTACCAAGGAATAGGGAAGTGGAAGTGGCAGACTGAGCTCATAAGTCAGATTAGATGCCGTGTTGCAACCTCAGGACATGTGACTGCTGAGCCAGCACGATGCCCACTTGTGCTTTTGGTTCTGCTCCCAAATTATCCGTTTTTTTTAAATGTGTGTTGATGTGTTGGTAGTGAATGCAGCTCGCTCCTGTCCTGTAGGTCTACCTGTCCTGGTCGCACAGCCTGTAGGTCTACCTGTCCTGGTCGTACAACCTGTAGGTCTACCTGTCCTGGTCGCACAGCCTGTAGGTCTACCTGTCCTGGTCGCACAGCCTGTAGGTCTACCTGTCCTGGTCGCACAGCCTGTAGGTCTACCTGTCCTGGTCGTACAGCCTGTAGGTCTACCTGTCCTGGTCGCACAGTCTGTAGGTCTACCTGTCCTGGTCGTACAGCCTGTAGGTCTACCTGTCCTGGTCGCACAGTCTGTAGGTCTACCTGTCCTGGTCGCACAGCCTGTAGGTCTACCTGTCCTGGTCATACAGCCTGTAGGTCTACCTGTCCTGGTCGCACAACCTGTAGGTCTACCTGTCCTGGTCGCACAGTCTGTAGGTCTACCTGTCCTGGTCGTACAGCCTGTAGGTCTACCTGTCCTGGTCGTACAGCCTGTAGGTCTACCTGTCCTGGTCGTACAGCCTGTAGGTCTACCTGTCCTCTGTTGGTTTCTCAGGTGAATTAATGAGAGAGCAGGTGGCTGTTTTGTCCTTCCTTGACACAGTTGTGTCTCTCTGGGTTCGTCCTCGTTTCCTGTCCTTCTTTCTCTCTCTCTCTCCTCCTCTCTCTCTCTCTCTCCTCTCTCTCTCTCTTTGCAGAGTGGCCTTGTTCTTCTCCCAGCATCCTTTCTCACCACCTGTCCCTCCTTCCCCCTCAGCTGACCGGGTCAGGTTTGGTCCAGACCGGTCTGATCTGTTGCGTAAAATGTCTGCTGGTAGTTGGATTCTTACAGAAGTAGTGTTTTCATGCATCGTTCACACTGTTCGTCTTCACGTCGAAACGTGTGAGTAATCCACCCAAAGTCACATCCTGCTGGTGAGGAAACACTGAAAAATAGATTGTTTGTGTTTATTTAATAGTTCAGTGTGTTGTTTCAGGTACAGAGCAGCGACCAGAAAGGTTAATTAGTTTCCTCCATGCACAGACTTCCTCTTCGTGTCTCCTCTCTGACACGCTGAAGGAACTTTTTAATCGTGCTCTGGCGGTTCTTCAAGGTTAGGTAGACCTCGCGGCCCTTTCAGCCGGCCTCCATCTGCCCCGGAGGAATTATGAATTCACGGCGCGCGCCGCTGAGAGTTCGCTGGAGGAAGGGTTGAAGGTTTTTCCTGATTCTCCACACGTCCCAGAGTCACTTTCACCACCTCGGCCGTCTCCACAGGTGGCTTTGTGTCGGCCATACGTTTGGGTGCTTCCTGAATACGTTGTTGATGAGATATCTGTTGTGTTTTTTAAGATCAATATGTTTTGACGAAGTGTGAGAGCACTGGTTGTGACAACTGTAATGTTAAAGAGAGTGTGGATTTTGGGGGAATGATGCTGATTGGGGCAAGAAGTATGAGCCTCCTACAGAAAAGTAGTCTCAAGAAAAATCCCTGTAGCTGCTGTTTATTTACAACTCAAGCTCCCGTTTATACTTGGTCAAAAATAAGATATTATATGTGTAATAATGTGAAACAGTGAGGGCAGAAGGCACTCCTCAAACTAACCGTCCACATTGTTATCAGCTATCGGAAACTAACGTGACACCAGTTTTACAACGTAGTTTAGGATTTAGGCGACGTGTCTTCTGTTTGATTTAAGTCAAACTAGTTAAATGTTTAGTTCTTATGCACCTAACTACCCGTCATAGTGAACCCCAATCAGTATTGTTCTCACCAGAGTTTGCATTTCCCAAATGTGTATGACAGCTGGTGAGTCAAATGTTAGCGTGACCAGACCATGGACCAAATAAAGGGAACGAGACCCGGGATGATGACTGATGCTGGTCTTTAGAACTTTGTCCTTCCATGTGCTCGTGTCTGATCACATTGCAGTAGTAGCGGTAATAGTTGAGTCACCATTGGGTTTTATTTAATATATCACAGTGTTCTATGGCTCTAAGTGACCAAGAAGCAGCTGGAGTTCCACTCCATCAGATCCTAAACGTGTCCTTCTAATCTCACGTTTATCGGTTCTCCACTTTATTCCTCAGTCGGCGTCAGACTTCAATACAACGACCCATAAAGCAGCGGCTCTCGGCTGCCTCCCCCGTCTCACTTATCTCACCCTGTCCGGTCTGCAGCAGTCGATACGAGGTGCCTCGTGAGCTCTACGACCATCCCAGCTGGATTTACACTCGTTCTGCTCCGGACCGCGTTGTTCCCCTCCCGTTCTAACCCGACCCGTCAGTCTCACAGGGAAAATGAATCCTCGGTTGCTCCGTTACAGCATGTTTGTTTTTATTCCTCCGTGCGCTGCTGACACTGTAGCTCTCCAGCAACACTTTGGAGACCTATTACATGTTGAAGGATTCCAAACATTCCTCAACGTTTTTTTTTTGTACCGAGAGCATTTCCCCTCCGGACAAGTGGGAGCACATAAACGCAAATGTGCTCGTCAGCTGTACAAACCCAGTGGCAGACTGCACAGTAGAAACCCTGCGTGATGTTGTCACATTATCAAATGTTCATACACGTTTGAACTCTTTCATTTTAATCCCTGAGTAAAGAGGCTGAAGGTTTGTCATGTTCCAAACTTTGGAGGGATGATTCAGTGAGTTTTGATGTCTCACTTCCTCAGATCTTCTATTAGTCATGTCAGGGAGTCGGCAGGAAAACTCATTCTCTCCATTTTGCTATTTGTGCTCCAGCTTCTGGGCGGAGAGGCATCTCCTCTGACCCCTGAACAGTTGTTTTTTCCAAAGGGAGGAAGTCTGGACTTCTCCTTCAGAACGACACCGGAAGTTAGCATCGCCCCGTTTCCCCTCGACGTAAAGCCAACGAGATTGTTCCATCGGCAGAAAATAAGACGTTAATGATACTTCCACGTTTTATTCAGCAAGATAAGCTTCACAAATAAACACCACTTTTAATGCAGCCATCAGAAGAATATGGTCGGCTACAAACAAACCATGTTGTGGAAGAAGATGTTAAAGCTTGTGTTAACCACAGACCTTAAAAAAAACGTATGAAAATGCCGACTCACTTCTGTGGTTTGAGACTCGATGCACCACCTTGTTTATGAAAGAAAAAAACATATTTGCATTTCGCTTGCGGCTGTTGGCCGTTATCTTGCCAGACTGGATTGGTGACGGAGTGAATTGCAAAGTATTTATCCAGTTCAGTGCTTCAAAAGGTTCCCATGCAACAAAGCAAACCCGTTGACTGCCACTCCTTTCTAGCTCCCCAACGTCACATTGACGCTTCCTTCCAGCATTTGCAGTCAAACATTTCCACGCTGGCCTGGAATCTTTGCCGTTATTCAGGCGACCGTTTGATTACCAGTCTTCCCTCAGCTCCCACAGCTACATTTTGACTTTGTGTACACGGGCCGTGCATTCCTCTGTACTCCCCTTTTTAAACCCAGCTGAGGTGCTGACAGCCTGTCTAATGCTGCCTGGATGTTCTGCAATGTCTTTCTGTCATTACTCAGCTCAGAAGTATGAGATAAAGTGCCCCCGGGGCACCGAGGCTCTCTGGGAGCTCTCACCTCATTCTCTCTCCCGCTGTGGTACACTACACTCAAGCTCTCCAGTGCTGTTATTTCCCTTTTTTGTACTGAGCAAGCACTCATTTTGTCCCCCCCCCCCTCTTTGTTTGAAGATCCAGGCTGACAATGGATGTCATAGGGAGCAAAGATTCTCGGGTAATGGAACAAATCTGGTTAGTTTGAGGATTTGTGCACGGCTGGCTTGTGATGCGTGAACGAGTGAAAGGACGACGGGGGCTTTAACTGGAGCAGACGGCACTAAGACGCTGCCGGAGGCGAAGCAATCGAGTGTCTCCTCCGTCCTCCCGACGCCCACTGACCGCTGACCTCGCGTCATGTCTCTGGCAGCTAGTGCAGTTCGGATCAGTTTGTCCAGAAAGCATGTTTATTTTTGACACGTTAACTCTTTAAGAAAACGTGCAACTGATCGTGCAGACTGAGCTCTGGATATGAAGAGTTACAGTTTGTATGATCAACACGAGGCTTAAGATTTAACCTTGTGTGAACCAGGAAAGGAAGCCGTCAGGCTTTTCCATTCAGTGTGTTGGCTTTCCCGACCAATTAAATGTGATTCATTGTGGCTGCAGTCACTGGGGAAATACAAACTTTAGTGGCGGGGATGACTGAATAGTCTTTGGTGGCCTAGTTTAACAGCTTCAGATTTGAAACTGATATGGTGTTAGTCATCTTGTGCTGGTGAGGGACAAAGTGTTTTGTTCATTGTGGGCTTTCTCATTTTATATGACACCGTGTAATCTTTGACTCAAAATAAAAGACAGTCCATCTATTTTATAGATAACAAACCATTCACACAGAATGCATGATGGGTATGAAAAAGGATTGGACACATTTTAAAAAACGCATCAATTGCAGCCATTGAAAAAGTTGGACTAAACGACATCACATGTTGTTCTTTGTGTGGAGGCGTGGACCAACTTGAATGAATATGTTTGTAAGACATGCAGGACGGGATTTAGTATTTCTGTACACATCACAAATAAGCATTTGTGCACCGAAAGCATCAATGGTGCTGTTTTGTCTATGCGCTTTTACAGCTGCAAGATATGGACAAAAACAAGTTAATTGTGCAGTTTCTTAGTATTAGAATAAGCGAATCGCAGTGTGTTTACGTTCAGAGTTTCTACAAATGAATGTGCTGTTTATCTGAGCTCTGCAGCTGCACGATATTGACAAAACCAAGTTATGCACCAGCAGTTTGGTTTTGCGCTTCAATTAAGCTGGGCGGCATCTTGGAATCGGATTAAAAACTAATGGTTAAAACTGAATCAACAGATGCCAAGATACCCATCAACTGAAATTTGTGTCCCTTATAATTGTGCAGTTTTTAATATTACAGTTGTTTTTTGGATTGTAAATCACAGTGAATGTCAGTATTTTTGGTGCAGAGCTTATACAATTTAATTTTCTAGGATTTTGAATGGATTCAGCGGGAGGAATAATATTATATTAATATTGAGAAATTGTAGTAGTTTTCAGCAACATAAACACAATCTCATATGCAGCTTGATATGTAGGCCAGCAGTTCTGCACAGGCAGGCGTATGTTGTCCAATAATCTGTTTGGGAAAAACTGCATCCCGTTGCTATTTAGAAATGGCCGTGATGCATATAAAGCTGTTTGTTTGTTTTTGTTTCATACATTTTCCTGCAGCTGTTGCTCCATCTAACGCGCTGCATATTGCAGTGTCACTAGTAGGTGTCTGCGTGTGCACATGAGTGGATGTGCTCTCAGCAGGAGGGCCTTTTGCTCCGAGCCCTCTGGAGGAATCTCTCCTCTTTCCCGAGGCTGTTTATCGCGCAACACATCTGCTACTCTGATTGCCGCTAAAAGAAACACATCTAAACGCTGTCATCTCCGAGGCTAACCGGCACAGCAGCTCTGCGGGGTCAGGAGCTTTTAGCCGTACGGATTGCTTCGGGATTAGTTGCGCGCTACCACGGGGGAATCAGCAATGAGACACGCAGTGACGCGGTTGTTTCTCGTTTTGTCTGTCCGCTTGCCTCTCTTCTTCGTAAGGCCAAAATGTTCTTCTGTTTAGCCCTCTAACCACCACTACCAGTAATCATCTCCTCCACCAGCACCTACCCCCTGCTACGGCAGCCTGTTATCAAAGCTCAGTGTGGCCCCTCCAGGCAGCGCTCTTTGGGCTCAACTTTATTAGCAAGCAGCGTTGGGAAGAGCCCGCAGAGATCAAACGCGATGGCTCAGTTTGGCTCTTTGCCTCGGCCTGTTTGATGTGCGGTGGGCCTCATTACCACAGTTTTTCTGGTTTAGCCACTTTTTGTAACTGTCAGTGTGTTGTGCTCTCACAATAATATGGTGCAAGAATGGAAAAGTGGAAAACTAAACTGTCTCAAAGCATTATGAGGTGAAGCTTGTGTCAGCTCAGCCAACCTAAAAAACACTTTGTTTTTGGCCGTATTGGCCCGCTTATTAGCCAGCAGGCTAATTAATGAAACCTGTGCTTTTGTTGCTAAATGAGCTTCTACTGAATACATTTAAGAAATAATCCACCAAATGTTTTAAGTATTAAACATTCATGGCCTGTTTTCAGAAGTACTGTAGTTGGAAATGAACCTGCTGGCTAATTAGCTGCCTAGCAAAGCTAACAAACAAATTAAGCTAACTAGCTAGCAAGCTCATTTATTGTCGAAACTACTTATTGCCTTTGATGCTAATGTTAGCTTCAACCAAATACATAAAAGATTAGTCCTATGTTTTGAATATTTAACAGTTACTAACTGTAGGGCTTAAAAAGATGCCCCCCTAAAAATGTGTAGCTACGTTAGCTTAAAGCGTTAGCCAGACTTTTCACAATAGTAACAACAAGGACCGGACTTTTCAATCCACTTCCTCTCTATCTATTAAGATGCACAATATGTTCACTCATTTTTGCCACACTTTGGCTAAATATACAGCTTCTTTTTGTAGCTAGTGCAGTTAGCTGTTAGCGTTTATCATTTGTGACCAAGCTAACATAGCTAGGTGCTACAAAAGTAAACTGTTTAGTGTTCTAGAAATGAACTGAAACTTTTCAGCCAAAAATGTCGGTCAGTAAAAAACAACACTATTTCGATGAATATGTTAAGTATGTTAAATTCTATCAAGCTGGCCAAGTTTTCAATGTTCAGAACTGTAGTTAGCTGTTCTCACTCTGTTCCCAGAGCCTCCAACATGGCTGCTGCAGGATGAGTTACATCATCTCAAATCCCCCCAGAGAGAGCGTGGTGTCTGGGGAGTGAGAGTTAGGGTGGGAAAAGGATGCCTTGGCTGCTCTGTTGGCCTGAATCCACCACAAACCTGACCTGGATAGAAGATAAATGTGAATGTTGTGCGATAATAACGTAACTGGGTTCCCATTCAATCTCTTTATTTATTCTTTCTTTCTCTAATCCCTTTTCGTGCACAGGCCCAGGACAAGAGGAAAGCTCTGGAGGAGACCAAAGCCTACACCACCCAGTCCCTGGCCAGCGTGGCCTACCAGATCAATGCCTTAGCCAACAATGTGCTGCAGCTGCTGGACATCCAGGCCTCGCAGCTGCGGCGCATGGAGTCCTCAATCAACCACATCTCCCAGGTCAGAAACACACACACCCACGCGCACACACACACACACACGCACACACACACACACCACAGACCATACAGCTGTGAAGAATGGTGCCCCACACTTCCCACTTCTCCTCTCACTTTCACACAGACTCTGTTATTTTCAAACACAGTACGAGGCCTTCTGTAGTCTCCATGGTTCCTTTTTATTGGTCGGTATTCGGTATCGGTCTTGCACAAGTGTCTGACTGGCTGTGTGTTCGGCTAAATGACTGCTGCTCTGTTTGCCTCTTCCTTTATGCTCTTGTCGACTTAGGAGACGTACAAACATTATAAAACACCGAGCACAATCACTCTAAACTTGTAATCATTGGTCTGTAATACTCATTACTGAGCAGCACAAACACACAGAGGGACGTAGTCACATATCTGTCTGGTATAGTATCGTAATATCTGATATTTAAAAGATAATTTAGTTCTTATTCTGTTCATTCTTTGGCTTATTTGACGGACAGAAATGGACACAAATACCAGATCCACACGTTTTAGCAAAAGCAAAGTTTTGAAGTTGAATATATCACTGTGTGCAAGCTTGGACTGCATTGAGTTCAGTGATTGATGCGAATATAAGCCCGGGCTATTATTTAAAGTTTTACAGAATACGGTGAACCGATACATCGGGTCATTCATCAGGTTTTTCCTCCCCTAACCTTTTTCTTTCTATAGCATGAGGACTCCTGCCATGTGCAGGTTAATCCAGCCGCTCATCCAATGAAGGCATTAAGAGCTCAGACAAATCAAACAAAGAGCTCCCGCCAGGTGGCATCTCGTAGATTAGAAGTGGACGACACCGAACCTGGAGCTAGTTCTCATCGTGGTTCAATACTTGTTAAAGTAATTGATAAAATAAATTGGATGTTTCTGGTTGTAAACATTCTTTATGCGGTGATGGAGTGATCTCTGATGGAAAGGAGGGAGTAGTTCCTCTTTAGTTTTGTCTTTCCCATGTTCACTATCTGTGTTTGTCCTCTGACGGTGCTTCACTGAGAGACACAAATTCCTTCTGGACACAGTGAAGGTCAGATTCTCAGTCTAATGGAAGGAAAGAGGACTTGTGAGACTTGAGGGCTTCAGAGAGAGAGGGAGGGAGGGAGGAGGGAGAGGGAGGGGGGGAGAGACACACACAGAGAAAGAAAGGGAGACAGAGGGAGAGAGAGAAACAGACAGAGAGAGAGAGAGACAGAGGGGGAGAGAGGGAGAGCTGAAGGAAATGGAAGATGGATGATGACACCAAAGAAAGGCCAGAGAGAGAGGGAGAGTCGTATTGCTCCTTCAGGTTTTGAGTCAATATCCTGACTATAGCATTGAGCCGACACCAAGGTCCCTCTCTGTCTCTGTCTCTGTCTCTGTCTCAGGGCCACGTCTGAGAAGCGTCTGAGAGGGAGACGTGGTGCTTTAGATCATTCATTTTTACATCAGCTCACATTGTTTGACTTCTGTCTGCATCACACGTCCTCATCACCGTCTCTTGTCTTCTGCACGGGAAATTCCATCCTTCCTCTGTTACATTTCAGCCCCAGTTTGTGTACTTTGTGTGCAGCCATGGTGAATAGGAACTAGATGGTGTCGCACGCTGATGGTCAGCAAAGACATGTTTTCCTCTTTCTTTTTTTGTTTTAAAAAAATGCAAAAAAGTGAAGTTAATCTACCAGCAAATCTTCTTCTCCTTCAATCTTTCTCTAATTTGCATAACTTGAATGATTTAGCAGCTTTGCCTTAATAATCTAGCAAACGCTGAATGCCTAATGTCCGTCTTCATCTCCGTCTAGTTGTTTTCTTTCTGTTTTAAACAGCAAGAGGAGAGTTCCTTCCTAATGTGTTTTAGTAATAAAGAAGCTGTGAGCTGTGAGCTCTGCTGGACGTGGGTGTGTTTTATTGCCCTCCACTGTCCGGTTCAGAGGTGGATCATTATCATGTCGCCCTCGCTGCTCATGGATATGAGATTAGCGTTGCATTCTGCTGAATGTGTAATGGAGCCTGCAGCTTGATATATATAAATATACAGAATATAGTATATGTTGTTTTAACAGTGGAAAGGAAGTTTTCTCAGGTGAATAACCAGTGAAACACGAGCGTGACTCCTTTTTATCCTCGAGACACCGATAATAAACACGCTGCAGAATGTACTAGGCTCTCCATAATCAGACCAGCCGTTTCTCCTTCTCTCCACAGTCTTTCCTGTTAGTCCTTCCTGAGGACGAGTCTCTCTTACATTAACGTGTCAGCCGGTGTGGTGAGAAGCTGCCTGGCTCGGTTTGGTCCGTTTCAAGAGGCTCACTCTGGTCAGGGTGTGTCTGCTTAGTGGTGGCGTCGCTCTACTGCGCTGTATTACAGTACAGTATAGTGCAATACAAGTAGTTTTGCATGTGCTGGGAGGTACAAAAGGTATCTATTTTTAAAGGGGTGAAAAGGAACAATTAAGATGCACAATTGGGTCCAATTTAATAACTTCAGCTGCTGCAATATTTTAGGCCTCTGTTGATATTCAAACAACTGTAAGGCTGCAACCAATTCCTCCGTGAATACTTTTTGGATCCATACAAATGTTTTCCTAGAGCCCACTGGGACCCAATTGCTCGTTTAGACAAAACGAACAGGTCCCAAAAATACTCAAATTACAATCCTGTAAAGAAGAGAAAACTAGCTGAACGATCGTCCCATTTTAGAAGTTGGAAAACTTATGTGCTCTGATTAGAATGCGTTTGAATCTGTGCATGGTGTTTATCAAGTATGCTGCTTATTGATATTCAGTGGACGTCGGGCTGCAGTATCACTGCCAAACGTGTGTGTGTGTGTGTGTGTGTTGACAGGTATTTGTTTGTGTGTCACCTCCCCTGCCGTCATCCACAAGCCGGGGTCTCTCTCCGCAGCATTGAGGCAGAAAGGGCTGATGGGAAAGTAGCGTAGCCTGCGGGGCTTCCACCTTGTGCTGCGTGTGAAGTGGCTGCTAAGAGGCTGCGAACAGGGAGCGCTTTGTCCGCCCGGCGGAAGAAAAAGCCTCACATTGAGAACCTCTCTGTGATACCCGAATAGAGAGGAAAGAGAGGGAGGATAGTGTGTGTGTGTGTGTGTTGGGGGGGTCATGCACAAACAGCCAATGTTCAAGCTGCAGCTCCTGTGTCCTGATTGTTGATACGTTTTATGGAGCTATAATCTGAACTTGTCATTGTTGCCATAAAAAGAAGTACACCGTTTGGTGAAGGGAGTGTTAGTGCTGAGACACAACAATGGAATAAAAGCAACTTTGTTTGTAGAAACTCTGACACACTTAAACTGAAGGGCGTTCAGAACAACAGGGAGAGGTACAACAACATCAACTCGTATTGTTTGTGAATGCGAAGAGGGAACAAACAATACTTCAGCTCACAGTTCAGTCTGATACACAACACAGCGGTCACGGTTTGATCCACCGAAGGTATTTTTAGCAAAGTGAAAACAAACTGACGGTACATTTGTTCCCCTGAGAGGAATAAAAGTAGAGCTAACAAGTATTTTAAGTTCAGTTAATGCCGTGAAACACAGTTCCATCCTTCATGAGTAGATACGACCACAAAACAGCCAGCGATGCATTTTAGATGTTTTATTGCATCCGGTCGAAGCTATTTTCGTCACCGCTCTCTTAGAAAATCCCCTGGTTTCATAATCAAATCTTTTGTTCATTGGAACATTAATAGCATGAATGACCAATGTTTCCGTATCTGTCTTAGTCAGAGAGGAAATACTGGGTCTGGTGCTGGTGATATGGCCAAAATCACACAATATAATGATATATATATCACGATATAGCATGTTTTTCCTATGATTTAATGAATACATACATAGTCTGATCACATCTGTCTGTGCATTAAATACTTAACAAATGAAAAGCACAAAGTATTTTCTCATTTAATTAAGAACTTAAGTGCAAAACTGTGATTTTCTGAGAAATTTGAAATATTTTGCCTTTTATGATTAATTTACAACTAAATTGTGTATCATATTTGATACATGATTTCATCATCGTATGATTCCATTGAAAGACAATAAACTATCTAAATTATCGCCCAGCATCAGTAAAATACAATAGAAACTAAATGCAAACATGTATTTTATTGCAAGCATCAAATGCAAGACATTTAGAGGGATTTGTTCCTTTTATTTTTAAAGATGTATTTATCCAACTTAAAAGTTAAACCACTTTTATACCACAAACTAACCACTCTGTTAATTAATAAAGTGCAAATGTGAGCGTCCACATCTTACAGAGCAGTTGACAGTGTGGTGATAAAACAACTGTGTGTGTGATTTGTTTAAAATGAATTGTTCAACTCTCTGTTCCTCCGGTGCAGCGTTGTCGTACAGTGATGGTAGATGGCTTGCACTTACATTTGGAGTTTGGCCGGTGTGCTGATTGAACCCAGTGACCACAGGGATGAAAGCAGCAGCAGCAGCAGCAGCAGCAGGCTGGATGCAGGAAGCAGCTGACACGTCTACTGTACTCCGTTGGTTCCCACAGCTGTGTGTGTGTCTCACTGAGATGCCGTTAACACAGTTACACAATATTCTTATCTGATCACGAGTCAGGCCCCGTTTGTATTTGTGCTCTCAGCACGGCACGCATTTCATTTTTTTGATTATTTTGATTCATTCCAGTCCTCATTCCCTCGAATGCACAGTTGCATGCCGTTACGCTCTGCAGCTATTTTGTGTGTGGGTGTGTGTGTGTGTGTGTGTGTGTGTGTGTGTGTGTGTGTGTGTGTGTGTGTGTAGGAACACACACTCAAGCAAAGGCTTAAGGTTACGTCTGTGTGCTGCAGTGGTGGCTTTTTGACCTCCCGTCGAGGAAGAATGGCACTCATCCAAACAGGAAATTAAGCCTTATAGGTCTCTCCGTGTCTCTCCATGTGTCTCTGTGTGTCCCTGTGTGTGTGTGTGTGTGTGTGTGTGTGTGTGTTCTCGTGTTTCCTACCTGATCCCACTGCTTGCTGTGTATTCTGGTCTCTCTCCTGCCTCTCCTGGTGGTCTCTCCCACTCGCCTGGCTGTGAAATGCAGAGCTCCATGTGGAGTTTGTCTGTATTTTCTTTTTTCACTGTTGGATATTTGTCTTCATGCCTCTTTCTGTTTTCAGTGGATTATAGTGGTGTGTGTGTGTGTGTGTGTGTCTGTCTGTCTCGGGGCTCTGGTTATTCAAAGGTTAAAGACATGCTTCTGAAATTGGAAAGTGGCAAGTGATGAAAGTGTCTCGAAACAGTTAAAACTGATATGAAACATATTCTAACCCGAGAATATCTGCATGATTCAAACTGTAATGGTTCATTGATTTCCTGTTGATCAGTCCAATTTATTTATTGTTTCAGCTCCAAATTCAATAATATAATATTCTTTCAAGAGCAACTAAAATCTCAATGCACTTGGACTTCAACAAAACATCAGTTTTTAAATCATATTTTAAACTTTTCTTCTTTCAAGTTATACATAAATGTCACAAAAAAGTGAGAACTGCTCATCACAATTTCCCAGAAGACCTAAAATTAAGTCTAACAAAAAAAGTCCAGAACTCAAAGAGGGGAAGAAAAAAAATGCAGATCTCCATATTTGAGAAGCTGCAACCAGCAAATATCAGTTTTATTACATTAAATTGGTGTTGGTTTGTCTGTCGCTTCCTGACTTTCAGACTTTGTGACTGGATGTGAAGCGTTGCAGCACACGCCCGGCTATCAAGCCTCCGCTCTGCATGAATAGAGGTTAAATGTGAAATGACTGGTGACCGATGTTGTTCAGTGACTCATCAGCTCCTCCTGCTCGGCGTCTCGCTTCCTCTGCTGCTCTTCCTTCTCCGCCCTCTTCCTCTTCCCCACTGCAGAGCCTCATTACCAGTGCAGTCTTTCCCACTTAACAACACGCTGCAATTACATGTAATCATCGCACCTCTGTTCTGCAGTTCCTCCCCCCCGTTTAAGGATCCCGTAGGCAATTATTGAACCGCTCCGTATAAACAAGGCTGATTAGGGAACACTCCTCTCCCCTCACAGAGGATTCAGCTCTCGGCCTCGCTCTCGGCCTGGATGTGAACTTCAGAGCTCTGTCAGAATCCTGTTTGGCCGCTGCCCAAAAAAGTTAGATTGGCAAAAGACAGCCGAGGTGTTTCCATATGTGAATCTTTTCTTTTTTTTTGTTTCCCCTTGCTGGGAGAGACAATCCCTCCAAGGTTTCACACTTCAAATCCTCACACAACCTCTTCTTCTGGCTCAGTCATACCACACACGGGTTGTTTTAACAAGAAGCTGCCAAACGGAGAGCTCCCCACCGGGCGTTTGCCCTCACATTGAGGCTCCGAGTGTGGATGGAAGCTCCGTCATGCTCCGTGGTGCACCAACGGCCCAAACCGTTGTCCAAAGGAAACAAAATCTGCCGAACAACATCTCTGAAGCTCACTGGTTCACACGTTATATCTCCATGAAAAAAAATAGTTTAATGGACGTTTATGTGCCTTTAATGTTGTCCAAACAAAGGCATCTGTACATGGCCTACATAACATAGTCAAACATTGGCAAAATCACGATTTGAATCAGGAACAGTGTGATCAAAATGTAAGCAAACAAGAACAAATCCGTCTACAGACACATTTCATCGTCTTTTTTTTACTTTGACTCAACAGTGAGTCAGAAGTCCAATTCAAAGATGCACCAAAAGGAGGATTACACATTAATGCAGCACCACAAGATGTCTTAATGACGCTGCTCACATCCTAAAGCTCTATGCGTGTCTACTTATGAAGAGCACGCTGTTCATGAGGATCCTTCGCCGAGGAGGTTATTTCAGGTAAACCTAGGAAATGACTGCAGCAGAAGCCGAGAGAAAGAAACGGCACACTTCAGCACTTCATCATAAAATAACTGAACACATTGAGCATCACAAATTGTTCAAACCTGCTTCCCCGGGGTGAACGTGGGTAATAGTGCGAGCGTGACGCGGGGATTTGCAGAGAAAGATACTTTTCTTTTTCTGTAAAGATAATAGTCGTCGTCGGGCTGTCTTCACCTGTTCACGGCCCCCGACCGCTGAGATAAATCCTCTTGCACAGTGAGCCTGAAACTGAGGTTGAAATGTGTTTAACAGACGTGTTCTTCATAGTTATTATCTCCTCGTAATCCTGCAGAACAAGGATTTACAAATCCTGGACAGCTGTAAAGACGAGCTTGTCTTAGCTCTCAGCTAGGAATGGCCTTCAATAAGACCTCGTGGCACGTCTTATTTCATAATCATGTGTAGCTCTGCTTTATATTACGCGGCAGTTAAAATACGTCTTAATGTTCTTGGACAGAGAGTACTCTTCAGTGTCTCAGAGGAGCAGGAAGAAGACGCCTCGCTGAAGCATTTCTTTACGCCATCTGCACTCAAACTGTTATCATTAAGCATTAGCACATTGGTCTGGTCTGGTTAGCCACACAGACCCATTGGTATGTAGGGTGTGTTTGTCTACTAGCAGGCTTTATTTGTTGTTGGGTGTGTGAGCTCCCTACAGTACATGACGGGCAGCTTTTCTTTGTTTGTCTGTGCGTTTGTGCATAGCTGGCGTTTTATTGAGGATATCATCCGGCGGCTAGTCTGCCAAAACGCTGAAAAGGCTCCTTTTGTTGTCTCTTCTCCAACATCTGTTGCCGGTGACAGTGAAACCGGCTGTCTCAAGTCCATATCAAAGCCTACCAACATGTGTTCTTATGTGTAGTCTCTTCTTACCTCACCCTGCAGAACGCTGTGTGTTTGTCTCGGGTGGGGGGGGGGGGGGGGGGGTTGTTGCGTTACGTTTGCGTAAGGCTTCGACATTCCTTCCCTGCCTTTGATTGAGCGTGCAACCGGACTGAGAGATTTATGGACGCACTCGTGTGACCTGCTCTCCAAATACTTCACCCGCAGTGTAAATCGGTGTGCCGAGGAGAGGCTGGTTCAAATTAGTCCACCGTGGGAAGAATCGAATCATCATTCGATACCACCAGTTTAAAAAGGTGCCGGATGCAAAACATTTAAAGAAATCACCTGCACTCTGTTCTCCGTTACACTTAATTCACACAGAGAAGAATACACACGAGAGGAAGAGTTGTTCTCCATTCTTGTTACTGAAATGCTTCTTCCACTCGGACGACATCTCCTCCTGCACAAAATCTATCGGAAGGCAATTAAAAGAACACGTCATGGATTTGAGATTTTAAGGCGAGGAATTGGCTTACAACACCAGCTCTTCTGTCATCATCTGTGTGGTCTCTTAATAGCGATCCCAGACTGCCCGTGTTGGTGATTCGTCGAGTGACGTCATCAGACTCCTGGGTGTTAGAGTTGGAACACAATGGCCGACCTCGTGTCCCGCTTTGGAGCTTCAAGCTTTCCAAGTGTGGCCGTAACCGCAATGGCAACAATCTGGATGAAAAATAAATAAATCACGAATGTTTAGCCACTTGTTGCTGCTAACAACACAACAAGAATCTCTCACCGTGGCAACAAACGCTGCGCTGACTCACTCGTATCCCAAAAATGGGAAGAACCCCTTTCAGTCCAAAGTGGTCTGGACTGGATAAAGTTTGTCTGTCTGGCTTGGATGTGAGGATGACGACGAGGATGGTGTTGGCAGCGGTTCTGATGTGTGACCTAAATCCTCACAGCAGTCATATAGGTGGCCGAGTCCTCCACGGGTGTGGGGAGAATCGGGTGGAATTAAAGGAATGGGGGGGGAAAAAGGCGAAAACTTAAAAGGGATGCAGAGGAAGAATTGAACGGAAAGAAGAGGCCCTTTAAATCCGGCGGGGAAGCCAAACACCAGAGCCAGAACGGCTCAGCGTTCTGGGAAGAACACCCACAGGCCTCAAACATATGGGTGACGGTGGTTGAACAACACATGTGAATCATCCACCTTTCAGTGTGGCAACACGTATTTGACTTCGGTCTCTCTCCAACAGACAAACGGGGTCAAGTAAACACCTTTCAGTGTCAGTTGAAAAGTCAGAGGAAGCAGTCAAGGGAGCCACCGGGTCAGTCGAAAAGGAATCGAGCCAGAAGGCGCTTTCCTACTGAGACCGTTGCATTCTTTTGTCCATTTAAGGTCTTTGAATTCACACCTCTGAGATCATCTTCAGCCGCTCTGTTACAGCTCGGCTATTCTCTCAACATACAGGAAGGACATTATCTCACACCATTCTCACTTCCCCCCTTTTTTCACCAGCTGCGATGATGTTGGTCCACATGCTGCTCTCTGATAAGGGGAGTGTGCTCAGACAAGAACAGATGCTTTTCCAATTTAGATGCACTATTTCAACACCAGTTCTCTTGTTTAGGAGGAGTTTCTTTTGGTGGTGTGTAGTGGGACTTTTCCCCTTTTTTATGAGTTTTGGCTGAAAACTGCTTCTTCACAGTGATGTCTAATGATAGCAATGTCCCGTGACTTTACAAGGTCTCTAGCCCTTTCCCACCAACATTAGCATGTATATGCAGGTTTTAAAATGGAGGATGGACTCCTTTCCCATTGCCACTCATGGATTTCTTTGGGGGGTATGTAACAAGAACAAAGGGTTAGTAAACAGTGAAAATGTTACGGTGGTTTTTATTCCTTTTTCGGGTTCTTCTAAACTCTCACACCAGAGTTTGTGATTGTTGGAACAGTGGAAAGACTAACAAAGACGGTTTTAATGAGTTTTATTTTGTTGCGTGTTTCACAATGATCAACGAGGTAAAATGACTTTCTGTCGATGGAGTCTTGTAGCTTTGAGGAGTGCGTATAACAACTGTTTCTTCTCACATCTAACTCTGTGAATTAAGGGTTTATTTCAAGCAAACCAGAGTTGGTGATTGTTGAAACATTGGAAAGTCTAACGACGACTTTTTTAATGAGTTTTATTTAGTTTCTGTCGAGTTTGAATGAAGTGTGTTTCGATGACTAGCGAGGTAAAATTGTTGTTGTTTGACTGGAGTCTGGAGGCTTTGAGGAGAGCTAACTGTATGTTTTGTACGTTAATGAATTATAATTGTCCAAATCCCTGCTGATTTTATTTATCATATATTCATTTCAACGCGCATCACATAGCATCGCGCTGGAAAAAGGATGTTCACTGGGTTTCCTTCACTGCTGATCTGAGCTGGAGTCGATCGACACACGTGACTTCTGCAGACTCATCTGTCGTGGGAATGAATACCGATTGTAACCGTTCCCACAAAGACAAAAGACAGATGTTTGTGGGTGTAAGTTAGTTTTCTTGTCCAGTGGGAAAGAGTTGGTAGAAGAGTTGGTAGAGGATGGTGTGTTGGAGTCACAGTGAGGTGAAATAAGGATAAAGCTGTATTTTGGAAGTAAAACCAGACCTAGACAGACTGAGCTATTCCCTAATCCTCCTTTACTCCTTCTTCTGCCTTCCATCATAATATCACCTGCAAATGGAAGGCAAAAAGGCTGATTACTTTTTGGCCCAGTTGTTTCCAGACGATCATTATTTATGACCGTTATCTCTGAGCTTTGTGTGGAGTCACATTATTAGCTCGAATCCAGTCGCAGTGGAGGCACAACACACTGGAGTTTGAAGTAAAATGGAATATTTGTGCATCGGTTTGTTCGCCTCATTGGGAAGACTTTGTCACCGCAGTTCTTTTTTTTTTCATATTAAGAGCCTCTCATGTTCTGGCAGCCCAGCTCAGGTTATAAGATGACTGTATTAGACGCTGTGCCATCCCCCTTTAATTCAAACAGGCACAACAAAGCATTGGAACAGAGCGGATGTTTCCTCTTTGTATGGGAAGTCTCTGCGGGAGCAATTATATATGAGCAACTTTTCCTGTTATGAAATATTGATTCTTTTTTTCTGTCATTTTGAACAATCCACTGTCTTATATCCTTGTGTGTCCTGTAAGAAGCATAGACTGCATACAAGATGTGGACGTAGTCATCGTGCCGTCACCCATTGGTTCGTGGACGTTTTGAAGCCTGGAGTTCGGCGTTTTGGCCGTCGCCATCTTGTTTTTTGCAACCATTGAGCGGAAGTGACCATGTTTGGACTTCTGCCGTATACGTCTCTGGTAGGGTAGCGACCTGTCAATCACAATGTAGCCCCGCCCTAAATCATACTCCGCTTTATGGTCTATTTGACTCTAAATTAACCATAATTCACGAAATGAACATTATGCTGTATTGAAGAAGACTTGAAACCATAAACTCATGTTTACAATGTTTACTGAGGTAATAGATCAAGAGAGAAGTAGAGTCACTTTCTCATAGACTTCTATACAATCTGACTTCTTTCTGCAACCAGAGAAGTCGCCCCCTGCTGGTCAGTAGAGAGAATGCAAGTTTAAGACACTTCTGCATTGGTTTCACTTCACAGAACCGGATGTTGCCATCTGGTAAGAACTGATGTCTGCTTAGCATCACTTTGCACTAGCTCGTCAGCTCTCTGGTTTTAAAATTAGACTTGACGTTGTCCAGAGATCGCTGCACTGTACTGGACTACACACGAGTCCACCAGTGTTGTTGACTCCCTCAACTCTGGGATGAGTGATACTTGAAATCGACCGTACAGTGAAACAGAGAGGGGGCTCAGTCCAGCTCCAGATCCCCGTGGCATGAAAGGAGTCCTCTGTTGGGGCTGGTCGTTGACCCCCACCCCCCCATGAGAGACCATCGTTTTACTGCTCTGCCCTCAGCAGACATTGCAGCCTTTCATCTCTCAGAGGAAGGGCAGCTGCTCCTGGACTCCTCCCGGCTCAGGGAATGGAAATGTGCGATGGTGTTCACATCTGTGGGAGATTGGCCGTGTTTGAACGTGATGGTTCATGTGCCGCCTTGATGGCAGTCGACTGACTAATTTAAGCAAAACTGTGAATCATATTTTGGTTCTATCTTCTTAATTATGTGGATTTACTGCTTTTCTCTGTTTTATAGAAGTGTGAATTGAATATTTCTGGTCCTGGAATTGTTGGTCAGACAAAACAAGCCATTTAAACAACAATGAAGTGTGTTTCACAATGATTAACGAGGTAGATTAAGGGTTTAAGGGTTTATTCCGACCAAACCAGAGTTGGTGATTGTTAGACCTGGAAATACTAACAAGACGGTTTGAGGAGAGCATAGTAATTGTATGTTTTGTATGTTGATAAATTATAATTGTGCACATCCCTGTTGATTTTACTTATTATATATTTACTTCAACGCACGTCACATAGCATCGCGCTGGAAAAAGGGTTGACAATGAGTGTGTCCACCATACAATTAAAATATTAAGATTAAGAAACTGCTGCCTCATTCAAGCCATAATGTTCCCTCTGATTAAACCCTGGCTGCAGACATGCACCTTGCAGGGTATTATTTCTTATTTCTGGGTTCAGTTATTTGTGCTAATTGGAGCCAGCAGTGTGCAAGGTTTTCCTAATGCATCTTAAAAGTAATTAGTTTTTATAAAACAGGGACAGGCTAATTAATGGAACATTGGTGCAATTGGTGGGAAACACTCTAACGCGTCACAATTTGGCCCATGACTGTTGCAAAGGGAAGATGAAAGAGAGGTTTTCCTAAAGGTGCCACACTTCAATCACATTTCAGCACTTTTAATTCTAACTCAGCGCTATCTTTTGTTGCGTATTTAATAACCTTAGTAATCTGCGGAGTTAATTATACTTTAGAATCTAGATTCAGGGGGTCAGCGTTGTTTCAGAAAAACGTCCAGATGCACAGATTCGGGTCATTATTCCGTTCAGGCCCCGGTCTCCACCGCAATCGATTTTATTAGTGTGCACTGGCTGTCGTAAAAAGATTACAAGCATGGTGATGAAAAGCGCAGCCTCATGATTTAATTAAACCTTCTTAAGCTGCTGTATGACGAGTTCATTGAATCCCAGGGGTCAGTACGTCTCTGTGGCATCGATCACGCCCTCATCTCCTGTCTCCTTGTCTTTTACAGACGGTGGACATCCACAAAGAGAAGGTGGCCCGGCGGGAGATCGGTATCCTGACCACCAACAAGAACACCGCGAGGACCCATAAGATCATAGCGCCGGCTAACATGGAGCGGCCTGTCAGGTACATCAGGAAGCCCGTTGACTACAACGTACTGGACGACGTCGGCCACGGCGTGAAGGTGAGCAGGATTTCCTGATTTTTGGGGTATTTTCCCCTCTTTTAGATCTGCTCCCCCTAATCAGCTTTCTCAACCCTCAATTAGTTTCTCTGCTTCTGTTCTTCCACGATATCAAATTCTCTTCCCCTCCCCCTCCTCTCTTTCTTGCCAGAGGTATTCCTATCTCCCTCCCTCTCTTCTGTCTCTCTCTCTCTCCCACTTTGACTCGTTTTTTCTGGCTCACACTCCATCTCTTGTGCGTTCTCTTTCATCTTCAGAAAGCACCCCTTCTGACCCTACAGGAATATGCTTCAGTGTGGGTTGGGGGTGGAGATGAACTAAAAAAGCGATTACATCATATCGCATTCAGTAAAAACAGCTCTATTCTCAGAGCGTTGGACGAATTTGTGAGACGTTTTTTTAAAGGCACTTAGGCCTCGGACCGCCCTCGTAATCCCGTTCTCCAGTTTCTCTGGAATGATGTTGTTACAATTAGATTTGTAGTTTATTTTCACATCGCTACGATCTGAAAGGCGGGAGAGGAGCTGGTTTTCATGCGATAAACTCACAGGATCCAAGTGTGACATGTTCACTCCCTCTCTGCCATCACTGGGGGGGGGGTCACTGGGTCACTGGGTCGTCCTGACAGTGGCGGTAATGACATCATTCCCTGACGACCGGAGGCTTTTTTGCGATCTCCCCCCCCTCCCCTTGTGAGCGTCCTCTGCCCCATCAATCAGCCAATCAATTGCAGCTTTCAGACGGATTGGATTAGAGGCCCGCCACCGCCGTCCCGTAGCGTTACAGGCCTTGATAAAGGAGGATGAAAGCCATTGTGTCGCTCTCAGTTTAGGGAATTACGTTGGACACTTCCGTCATGGCTAATGGGGAGTGAAAGATTTTATATGGATGCATTTCCCACGCCGGGGACCAGTCCAATAGTCTGGACGTTGTGCACGAAGATGTGTTTTGTTATTATTGAATTAAGAGTTTTTTGGATCGCAAATTCACTTTCTTTCCAAGTTTGAGATGATAAATATGAAGCTAGAGGCTGTTAGTTTAGCCTAGCATAAAGTTATTAACACATTGTATCTCATACATGTGCTGTTATTGTTTCTTGGTATAAACTAGTGAGCTTTAGGCAGATTTATAGACTTTGTATAGAGCCTGGCTAGCTGTTTCCCCCTGCTTTCAGTCTTTATGCTAAACTAAGCTAATTGACACCCGGCTCTATCTAACCCTAACTCTAAACCACAGTGAGGTCCGTGTGAATCATCCACTCGTCTGACTTTACTCTCTCCAAATTAGGTGAGCACGACGTCATTGAACAGTAGTCTCAAATTACCGAAACCACCGTGATTCATGGCTGCTTTGAGAGTGTTCGATGCATCTATTTTAGGAACATTACATATTACTCTGGGCCTAATCTCAGGGGATTTTCTCCTTAAAAAGTCTTCATGAATGCAGCATTTACGTGGTGAATGTGATGGGGAACACACACACACACACACGCTCCTGCAGCCGTCCTACATCACTCACCTCCTCCCATCTATGCATGTCACAGCCCAAAGAGCCAATCAATACTCGACATCAATGCTCCATATTTATTCATATGGTATCCGGTGATGGCCGCTGTCAGATGCCCGTCTTGTACAGAATATCTATAGCCACGGTTTACTTACTGACCAGAATCAATACTTTAATAGGAGTGTAAATCATGTCTATTGCCGCCGGTTAACTGTGAAATCGGCCTGAACTGGTTTTTACGGCCTCGCACGGTGTTTGTACAGATAAGCACCAAAGCGTGAGTTTATGTAGCGCTCGCATACATTATTAAATAGAAGCCGATGTCCGATCCAAACGAGCAATAAGGGGAAAAAGATATGAATTAGGAGGTGAAATTCATCTGGTAGATAATCAGACTCTCCTCTGAGCATCATATCAATAATAATTTGATCTGACGGATCAGGATGTTCCTGCGTCTCTAATCTATTCAGCGGGGATGATGTCGGGTGTTTGAAGTTAGATTGCATTCTTTTGATATTTCATTGTGTCAGTTATGAGTTTTAAAAGATTATCTTAGTGGTTAATTAAGTATATATATATATATAACTTAAGTATTATAATTTTGAATCTACTACGTCACTCAATCTATTTCCAGATTTTACATTCTTGATTGTGAGTTTCTTGTAGCATTTAAACACATTAGCAACTGTGACACGTCAACACCAGCCCCGACATGTTTGTCATCTTCTTTGGACGTTATTTTTTGGGACGTCTCCTTTCATACTGATGGTGGACAGACTCACCCAGCCCTGACAGGCTGCACTGCTCCCGTTTTTTTGGACTTGATAATGACCTTAATCTGAACCCGTCTGTCCCATTATTCAACTTGGGACGTTACCCAAAAGTGTTTCCAACACTGCCGGTCTGGTTTGTGCAGAAAAAACCAGAGATACGGCGTTAGCCAGGAAGATAAGGGAAGGCAGTCGTGGGCCTTTGCGTGACCTAGATTGTAAAGTGAATCCCGTCTAGCGCTGATAACCCGGGGTGAGTGAAATTTGAATGTGAAATGTACCATTCACAGCTGCACTGAAGGTGTTTTTCTGTTTTCATAATGATTTTATCATGCTGACCTTCGGTGTGAATTTGCTTTTTGGGTTTCATCTTCTCTCGTGGACTTGTG
Source organism: Leptoclinus maculatus (assembly GCA_032191485.1). Classification (NCBI taxonomy): domain Eukaryota; kingdom Metazoa; phylum Chordata; class Actinopteri; order Perciformes; family Stichaeidae; genus Leptoclinus; species Leptoclinus maculatus. The sequence continues at coordinate 3,278,733 of JAVDOI010000013.1, read as the reverse complement.
AGAAGCTACAATGCTTTCTGCAAAGGCCACTGGGGGAAGCTGCATTATAGATGAGCCACTTGACTCTGCAGTTGTCAATCCCCACTGCTTCTGTTGGCTCTGTATTCCCTTTGACATCAGCCCACACAAGTACAAAGGTGGTTTTTATCGCTGCCAGTAATGCCGTCATCTCCAAACCCCACAAATCAAATACATGCTCAGTGGACTTAAAAACAATTTCTATGCGACAGCTTTTTGATGCACAAAGATAAATTCATCGATCTCGTGCACCGTGATGATATGAAACTCGTTTGGCTCGTTCACAATATCTGTGTCGTCTCCTCCTGCGACGTCCTTCCAGTCCGACCGTGGCACTGGGTGTGGTGCTGTAGGTCTGCAGCCACAGTGTTTTCCTCTGCTAGACTGACTCGTAACCGCTGACCTGCCCGGGTCCTACTGAATGTTTACTCAGTGTAAATACAACGAGGAATCATTTTCCTCCTGCTCGCTTGTACTTTGACTCCTTCTGATCCGTTTATGGCCATTTTGACATGCCTTCTTTCTGTCTCTCCCTCTCTCTCTCTCTTTTTTTTTCTTGCTTCGCCTTCATAAGTGGCTAAAAGCCAAGGTAAGTCTGGTTTGTCACATGACCCATTTTCACCATGATGTATTATTGATAGATTCGTCCAACTCCCTTTCAAAGCAAACCCCTGTGCGTGTCATTATTATTGTCCTTTCCCATGTTATTCCCATTAACAGACTTGTACTGTAGTCCTCTTAGTAGAAGTACACCCTCCTTGTCAATTTACCAACTGTGTATGTTGTCCCTTACTCTACCCGTGTAGTTGTCCATAAATGTTCTGTAGTTCATCCTTATAGGCTCCCCAGACAAAGCATGCGCTCTATATCCTTATTTTCTACTGAACAGTTGTGCGGAATTCGCAATACTGTAAATCCAGATGTTCAAAGCTTTTAAGTTATCTGTTTTTTTCGGTGGCTACGTGCTTGTTTACAACCCAGAGGTTTGTAACCTGCAATCAGCAAGTTGAACATGAGCCGGGGAGGCGCTGCATAGCTGTCGTCATCTGGGCAGCCTATAACATTTGATGTGTATGTGAAGTGTATGAAGTGATTTGTTTGTTGAAAGTGTCTCTTCTTCTTCTTCTAACCACAGCAACATGGAAACAATCAGTCAGTCAGAGGAGGAACACTATCGAGGACCAATCCGCCGACGCAGAAGCCGCCGAGCCCTCCCATGTCAGGGCGCGGCACGCTCGGGTAAAGATTTCTGTTTGAAAAGAAAACTAATCCTCTAATTATGAAACATTGAATGAAAAGAAAAAAACAGAGCTCTTGTGGGGGCGATACAAGAACATGCAGTCAGAGTAAATGTCACATTTATTTATATTTTAGATATTGGATTTCTTTTTTTTAATGAATAAATGTTTGGTGACGAGTAACACGGGGAACAAACACAACCCACTGAGCTAACAGGAGACCACACGACGTCATTCTTTTTAACCAAATTCACATTTGAAATGACAAAACTGAATCCAGGCAAAAGGAAAGTCTGGGAACTTTTTATCTGTTAGTGTCGTCTGACGAGCAGCAGCAGCGGGCGACATTAATCAGATATTAATTCCAACGGTAAACGGTGATGCAGCCTGGAGCCTCCAGCTGAGTAAACTGATAGGATTTACAACTCGAGTGAACGGCGGCCTCGCTGTTTTGATAGTAGGATTTGCACTGATCATTCCTGTCCATGATTTAATATTGACTCGCCTCTCCGTCTCCGGCCGCTGCAGACGCAACACGTCCTACAAGACCCTGGAGCCGGTGAAGCCGCCCACGGTGCCCAACGACTACATGACCAGCCCCGCCCGACTCGGCGCCCAGCACGGCGGCCAGCAGAGCCCCGGACGCACGGCGTCGCTCAACCAGAGGCAACGCACACACAGGTAGATGAGAAGAGACTCTCTCTCTCACACACACACACACACACACACACACACACACACACACACACACACACACACACACACACACACACACACACACACACACACACACACACACACACACACACACACACACACACACACACACACACACACACACACACACACACACACACACACACACACACACACACACACACACACACACACACACACACACACACACACACACACACACGCACACCAGAGCAGCTCTGCAGGTTAATAATAGACTCTTAATAATTGATTTATGTGTCACTTTTTTCTCTGTTTCATGTCATTGATAATTAAATATCTTTGTTATGTGACACAAACAAACAACAACAAGGTGCCATGCTGAGCTTTGGGAGCTTTAACGTAATTAACTTCTATTTTTAAACATTTCACAGACCAAACGATTCACCCGTTAATCAGAAAAACAGATAATAAATTAGTCGACAATGGAAAATAATTACTTGCACGACACAGTGGGACGTTCTTTGCACTTTGGACACGTACACATAGATTAGCTACACACACACACACACACACACACACACACACACACACGCTACTTAAAGTCAAGTCAAGTTCAATTATATGAAATAAAAGTCAATAAATTAAATAACCTGCAGAAAGCAATAGGAGCAGCTAATACAGAGTAGATTGAAGAAGTGGTAGTATGATTACAATGTAGAGATAAAATAACAGTATACCTCCAAAGAACTACAAAGTACTATGAATACACAATAACAGAAGTACTTTACAGTATACAACCCTTGGACTTGATGTGTACAGAACATGTTGCATACAAACGACTTTAAGAAGCAACAGCTTACAGTTAAAGAATCTCCATCAAGTTGCTCATTATGAGTCGGTATTGGCTTCGTAACACTAAAAGTGAAAGCAGTCAGACATTGTTGCCCCCTGCTGATGAAGTTATAGATCTGAAGTTATACAACAGACTTTATGGGTAAAAGTCTCTCAAACCTGCAGATGAAATGTTAATAAACTCTACAAAGCTTTTAACCCCTCTGTGTCGTATAGTTCTAATCTCCTCTCTTAGTTCAGCTGTTTTGATCAGTTTCTCACCTCTTCCCCCTCTCCTCCACACTAAATCCAGCATTTAGTGTTTGTCAGGGGGTTTGTTACTGCAGCCTGAATCACTTTGATATTAATATCTGTAAAAGCCTCTGATTATGAAGTGCTGAAAGAAAAAACTGCAGCATGGAAACCCTGGAACACGACTCTCAAGGATTGTTACCCTGAACTCTCTTCCATCAAATCTGAGTTACGAGCGAGAGAAGTCGCCTCATTAGCTAAAAAGCCTGTGATGCTGACTGTGATGCTCATAAATATTACATAAGTATTTTATTTTCCCTTCTGTGGAAACCAAACTTCTCTCTCTCGCTCATGTATGTTTGCACAAAGCGGCTCGTTCACGCAGGACTTCTTCTTCTGCTTTATCAATTAAAACCAAAGTCCAGGACTTACTGGTGTGTGTGGTTTACAGCCGCTCTGATGTCCCTTTAACTGACCGGTCCCCTGCTCCAGCTGATATCGCTGTGGCATCACTATTTGATTACACAGGCTTAAAGTCGACTGTGCTTATTCAGCTCATCGGTCCCTGCCGTGCTCGACTGAGGCCTGAATCCAATACCTGCGTGTTCCTGCTGTTATCTTCCATCTTCCTGTGGGGAAGGATCACAGGATTCCTGCTTCGACTATCCAAACTAAGCAGGATGCATTTAGGATGCTGAATGTGGATGTAGGCAAATAATAATACAGCTAGAACCATCTGGTTCAGAAAATGACATCGGTTAACTGTAATGCAGCCTTTAAAACCAGAAAAAGACACTTATGTCCAAGATCTCAGATGATGTCTGGCCTCTTATCATGATGTCGATATATTATCAGTCTATTTTTCCCCCCCATGTCAAGTCATCGTGTCACGATGCCTTAGCACAAACTCTCTGTTTTGTTTTTACTTTTTGGTTCCTGACACAGAGAAGAATGTTTTCTCTCTCCATTGGCTCCAGGGAGTGAGCGAGTGAGCTGGAACTTTTGAAAAGCCTCGCTGCGCGTTACAGACGGACGATTTATAAACAGCTCACTGTTTTGAGTGGAGGCTGAATGAGCCAGGCAATGCGGGCAGGAAGGTGGAGCGATGGAGCTGAGTGCTTTTATTTCACAGCGAGCGCTTTGAAACAAAGCAAAAGCCGGGGAGGAGATATAAATGGGTTAGCGAAGGAGCTGCAAAGTTATAGGGGGATTAGAAAGGATGAATCCAAAACATGCAGAGAAGGGAGGAGGGGGGGGGGTGAAGTACGACGTGACATTGTTTAGCCTTTATGCCCAGAGACACTTAGCTCCCACCGCCACCAACATCCTTCAGGGGGGTAACCCCTGCTGTCTGTGCCCAGAGAGCCCCGGGGCTCCACTGACATGGATCAGAGAGGGGAGGGGGGGAGGGGGGAGGGAGATAAAGAGATGTGGGGGGAGGTGAGGTTGGGAGTGGGTTCAGAGGGATGGAAGGAATCGGAGGAGACGGGGGGTTGAGGGGAAAGAGGCCGATGGATGGTTAGGGGTGAGAGGTAGGGAGAAGGACCGGTTTAGGGGGGAGAAAAAGGGATGAAAGAGCAGGAAAAGGGTGAGGTGGGGCTGGAGCTGAAATGAGGATCAAGGACAGGCTGAGGGAGCCGAGAGCGAGAGGGGGGGATTTAGTCAGCCGAGGCATTGATCCACGAGCCCCGGGGTCAAACACAGGGTGAACAGCACTTATACAGGCCGCTGCAGAGCTGACATACATGCTGTATTCTCATGTCATATATCCTCACAGGGGGAGGAACGTTTATTTGTAAACCGTTAATACTTTTACGGATACAAAGGCCAAGTTTAATGTTTATCATGCCACTTAACTATGACTGTCTCTACTGTAGTGCAGCTTTTTAGACCAGAAATCTCTCATATCATGATAATGAAATGTTTTACAGTCTGATAATTCTACATTAAACATGAGCACAGATGCAGCAGAGTCCATATATCCGCAGTGTTACCTGCCATGAAGTGTGAGCAGGTCGCCCTGAATAAAACGACATCCTCTCTCTCTGTCTCTCTCTCCTCCCTCAGTGGAAGCAGCGGGGGTAGCAGCAGCAGGGAGAACAGCGGCAGCAGCAGCATTGGCATTCCCATCGCTGTGCCTACGCCCTCCATCCCCAACTCTGGACCAGGTGAGCTTTGCTAGCTGCACATCATGCAGTGACGGTAACCACAGGCCAGTCAGCCTTTCTCCTTGCTGATATTGAATGAGGGCAGGAATGCAGTCGACCAGCTTCAGGCATTTTCTTTTTTTTTAAACCTGTAATGGATCCGGCCCCACCCTGATATACAGCGCCGCTAACCCACCGAAGAGCTGTGCGACTCTTTCCCATGCTCCAAACAGTGGCTTGAGTATATAAAAAGAACAAATCTCTATTTATATTCCAAAACAAAATCAGTTTCTTGCACTTGGAAGTCTGGTGTTTTTGAGCGGTGTGAAATGAGATAACGCTCTTTAAACATTGACAGGAAATGATGAGAAAGCGGGCTGCGCTGTTTGCACAGTGCTCATACCTGTGAGAGGGTTTCCTTTGGTGCAGTAGACAGAGTAGCTGCTACATAACACTACATGCCTTTAGTGGACAGTGCATATTGTGTCTATTTAAAGTTTAAAAATATGTGCTTAAAATCAAATTTTTTATATAATATACATGAATATTCCAATAATGGGCGTTGCTTGACACGGTGTAAATGTAACATGCATGTGCAGATAGTCGGGCCACGCTACACACAAAGCCCATGTTTACCAGACAGGGATTAAGCGTGCCCATTGTGTTCTAAGCACAGCTGATTCTCTATTCTACTGTGTAAATAGGCCACGCCGCTTTGGGCCTGCTGCTCTACAGCGGGACAGTCGGGCCCACACAGCGCTGCGTTACACCACGCACACGCCTCAGACACTACTGCGCTTTTAACTTGTACAAAAGGTTTGAGCTGAACAAGAAATATTTTAGGTTTGTGGAGCAGCTTTTTGTACCTCGGTGCCGGGGATCAGGAAGTAAGCACGGCTCTGACATTGTCTCCGAGTTGTGTGCGGGGCCTTGGTGAAAGGCCCCCCCGAGGGGTTCCCTGATGAAGTAGAAGAGATGTTATGTAACGGCGTCGAGGTGCAGGAGAGCGGGCGAGGCCTCTGCTTTAAACGGTGACTAATGTCCTTTCAGTCCCGCCTATGTCTGCTCCCCCGGGAGCCCCTCCACCTCCCCCACCCCCACCTCCTCCTATGGCCGGGCTCGGCCCCCCGCCACCACCACCACCACCTCCTCCTCCTCCTCCACCACCACCACCACCTATAGGTGAGACACCTCGACCTCCGAGGCCACTCCTGTGGCCTCTTCTGCCCGGATGGTGGGATAATCATCACGTCTCCTGGGATCTTCTTCTGGTGGAGATGCACGAATAAGGGTGTTGATGGGTGTCTGACTGTTTGTACACACTGCAAGCAAGAGGAAGATTATTTCTGGTTTATGAGTAAACAAAGCTTGGTAAAGACCAGGATTAAAAACATAATGCTTACCTTTAAACTTGAGTAATGGATGCAACTGTTCGACAAGCTTTTTTATTACCTCAGTGTCTGACTTTAAAGCTTTAAAACACATACGGTTTGAATGAAATATAAATATTTAGGGGATGAGGAAGGATGTAAATGTGATTGGCTTTTCAGTCGATAAACATGTTGACCTTCCGCTGGTAGTTCAGCTCGGTAGGAAGTGACTTGCTGAGAGTCTTGCTTGCAGTGTGAACAGACTGTATGTGCTTCTTTTTTGGAGACCGGTTGCATATGTGAGAAAGGTTTTTGATCCTCGGTGGTGGCGGTGGTGCTTCCTTGCTCTTCACTTGTCTGCTTTAATTGGCTAATAAAGAAGTCTCATATCACCTACGGCCTTCAGAATCTCTACAGATTTGACCTCAATCTGCTGTATATCTAGAAAGGTTATCCACGCTGACAGACCAGAGGATGATTTAACAACATAAATTGAAGCCCTCTAAACTGAGGCACTGACAGAATGTGGGAAGTGTTTCCAGTGAAAGATAGAAAGGTAATTGACCTGAAGGACTTTGAGACTTCTTTCTGCACAGGTATGTCCCTGTTTCATTTGATTTACTTTTATACCAGAAAAGTGATGGTGGTTAAAGCTGCATCAGGCAAAATGTCTTTTATTCCATCTTAAATCATTTCTGGGACTGAAGAAGGCCGATCTGGAGCCGGTTGCACCAGCTGTTGATAAATCCAAACTTAGCCTAGAGTGATAGCTCAAGTGTTTACTAAGTGAATAACTGTGCATCACTTATTTAAAACGGGTTGCGCCACACTAATGAGCTCCATCAGATCCATCTTTATATTTTATAATATTTACACCCAGTAAATCCAGATGTTGCGTAGCTTACTGAACCAGCTGCCAGAGCTAACGTTAGCCTGCTAACATGTGACCTGTTTAGATTTAGGAGTAAAATAAGATTTTAATATATAAACAAAGTCATGCCTACATTTACAACACGTCTGTTAATGGTGAAACCTGATTTAGTTAACCGCTACCTTGAAATGAGCTAGCAGTCACTAAGTACAGCCGATAACGCCGTCCCGACACTGTTAGCTCTGTTAGCACAGTTAGCTACGAGCTGTTGGCTCAGGCGTCGCCATGTTGAGAGCCATTGAGAGGCAATCGAAATGCTACCTATCTCGTATCTTTCACCTTTAAGAAGTAATTGATACCACAAAAAAAAGGATACTAAAATACAAAACAGTGAGTCAAGCACTCTGTGACTGCTAGACTCACAGCTGATGTCACAGACTATGACTTCTGGGTAATTCAAACATTCAATATTGCCTAATGTAGCTTTAATTTAACGGTGCGTGGGGTATTGACTCTGAATAACTGAGTGATACTGGTTTTAATTTACTGTCGGAGCTCTGCAAAGCTGTGTGTGTGTGTGTGTGTGTGTGTGTGTGTGTGTGTGTGTGTGTGTGTGTGTGTGTGTGTGTGTGTGTGTGTGTGTGTGTGTGTGTGTGTGTGTGTGTGTGTGTGTGTGTGTGTGTGTGTGTGTGTGTGTGTGTGTGTGTGTGTGTGGCTGCTTATATCTGATTGACTGCTGTGTAATCGTGAGCAGGATGATCACTTGAAACATGCACTTTTCACCCTCGGAACATCAATGCACACGTTCAGCTATAATTACTTCTGCCGGTGACAGTATAGAGTTTGTTTGTTTGCTCCTCCGGTTCCACCCTCTCCTATCTCAGAGCGTGTTCTCTCTTGAGAGACGCCACGTTATCTAGAAATGTGAACAGGAAATACTCAAAAATAAATCTCTTCCTCTTGTTTTCTCACACACACATTCGCACTCTGCATCTTCAAATATTTAAACATATTTAATGTTGTAATAATGCTGCTGTCGTTATATATTATTTGGTTATTTGTGGACACCCGGTGTAATGATTCACTCAATCATAAAGGCCCCCCTCCTCTTTGCGATAGCACAAATAGACATAAATCACAAATATAACCACGTCTTTGACGAGCGTGAAGAAGTTGTTTTCTCTGTCCGATCCGTTTGAACCTGAAGGATCCGTCTGTTCTGTTGCAGCTTCTCTTCTCTTACTGGATCTATACTATTGTTACAGTTCTATGTGCAGGATTTATGCAGATGACCTCTTAGGATTCTTGTGTAACATCTCTGTGAAACTGTATTATCACGCACACAAAGGTTCATGTCGTCATATTGACTGTTTTCATTTTATCTTGAATTATATTTTCTCTTAACTGTGTTTTTTTTAAATATTCAGAGCTTTTCTTTGATACATTTATGCAGGATTTTATATGCAGGCGTCAAATATTTAACAACTTTATTCATCCCCAAAGAAATTGTTGTGCTCCAGATGCTCTCGTACATAGAACAAATGAATATATACATAATGTAAATAAAATGGAATCACGATCGGTGTTGCTTCCCTATCACACCTGCTTCCTCAAATTGGTTGTTGATTGTCTTTTCATAAGGTGTGGGGCTCTAATCAGTATTTAAAAGCTCAAATTAACTTTTACAACCTTGATGATTCATGATTTGGGTGCTTTCCCCCCCCCTCCTCTTCCCCTCTCTGTCTCCTCTGTCTAACCCCCCCTCCCTTCTCTCCCTATCTCCTTCCTTCCTTGTCTGTGGGTGTTTCTAGTGGTGGCCCCTGGGCCTGGTCTGGGCCCCGCTCCAATGTCCCAGTTTGGAACCATCTCGCGGCAGATTTCGCGGCACAACCCCTCCAACTCCTCTGTCTCTATGGTTTCGGCCACGGGCACCTACCGCCGGGCGCCGTCGGTCACTTCCCAGTTCTCCTTGCAGCAGCAGCAACAACTACAGCAGCAACAGCTACAGCTACAGCAGCAGCAGCAGCAACAGCAGCAGCAGCCTCATATTAATGGAGGCACTCCTGGCTATGGCCAGAACTCAAGTAAGGCCCTTCTGTCTCCAGTCCCAGCCTGTTTTATAGATCCTCAACTGTCCCCGATGCACAAAACGTCACATTTTTCCAAATCATGCACAGTCACGAACTAAAGTGAGCTAACCTTTGAAGTCACCGACCAATATTTCATGTTTGCAAGTGAGTCACTGCTGTCTGAAGGTCAAGATTGACCAGAATTATTGACTTAACGTCCAAAACAACACCCACCACGATTTAAAACTTTCCTTTTTTCTAAGCTCTACACATGCGCATCAATCAGCTGGTGTTACCTTGACCTTTTAATAAATGCCTACACGACAAACGTGAAAAAGTAAATGTGGAGCGTGTTTAACAACAACAAAACTTTATCAAAACATTAATTTACAAACTCACACAACTCATGCAGTATAATCCAAGTCTCATTGTATGTTCACTACTTCCCAAACACATGCATCTTCACTAAAACCTTACTATTTAAAGCACTAAACAGTCATCCGACGTGTTTTCAACAGATTTTTGCGAAGATGCTCATCATCTTGTAGGTGAAGTACTTCTCTACGTCTGATGGTGCGGGTTACGGCCTTTTATCTAACTGTGGGATGTCTTTAATATTCGTGAAGAACGCCTCGTCCTTGGACTCGATGTCTGCTTGTAATATAAAGTCACAATATATTCGGCTTCATGCTAAATCGTGGTCAGAAGTTCAACCTGGAAATGTGAATTTCTCCGTTTATTATGCGTGTTTTCATTCCTTTAAAAATGAAATAGCTACCGCCTGAAACCGTAGACTTGGTGTGGTGATAACGTGATCCGTATCTGGATACATTGCATAGATTAAGACATCTGTTCCAGGGGCCTTTTTTAAAGGCGAGTGTTTTTAAAGAGAAGACTTCTTAGTTTCTGCCATTACTTAACGCTTTAGAAACCAGCAAGAAGTGCAGTTGAGTGATCTTTCAACTTGCCGGGAGGATATTATTTTTTTCCCCCCTCTTCAGAATGTGGTCACACTGTATGTTATGCATTCACACCTGGCTGAGATCAGATCACAACAACAGCAGCAGCAGCCAGACTCCAGATGTGGCCGATCGCGTTCCGGTCACAGTGTGCTCGGCGTGCATTTACACCAGACATTAACGCGCTGTTCATGCCGGGTTTAAACGACGTCGTTGTGTCTCATCTGGTGCATTCACAGAAGCACCTGGGTTTCATGTGTTGTCCACTGTTGATCAGTCTCATCCTTTTCAAATGTAAACTAAGAATTTAAAGTAAGGCTGAATAATTGTGCAAAAATATCAAATTGCTCTTGCAAATCTGTAGATGCTGTGCAGGTCAGGATGTCTCTGCTGCACAACTTCATTTAATTTAAAACGATATTTTGACACACACTGAGATTTGAAATTGCAGCAGCCCATAATGTGATCTTGTCAAAAAAATTTCGATTACTCGTGCAGCCGTGATTCAAAGCACTCTGAACAGATCTGAGTTCAGCGGGTTTGTCTGGGATTTGGGTTGAGGTTGAAGGCCCTCCAGTGCAAACAGCGCCTCCCTCTGGCCACCAGCAGCTCTCACTTCTTTTCATTCATAGGCCGCTGGTGGGAGCTGTCTGATTGACAGAAATCAAACCTAATCCTCAGTTTATCCTCCGGGCCTCAGTGATCCGCAGATACCATGTGAATGAAATCTCATCGCAGACGTCACTCAACTTCTCAGCATTCGTGTCTGATCTGTGGAGACGCTGCAGCTACAGACCGTTCATTTAATTAATCTGTTGATTCAATAATTGGTCTTTTTTTAATATATATTCTTTAAAAATCTAATTTGGACTTCATAAAATGTCTTTGAGTCGACAGGTTAATTAATTAGACGAAGCTCTCACTCTTTCTGTTGCACATCACTGTCTCTGTCTCTGTACGACGTGTTCACGCTCACAGTTCTTGCGTCTGTCAGTACTGTGTTTGCTTGGGATTGAGGTACTTTACACTGTCTTCTTGTCACTGATGGGCTTTCGCTCTCTTCTTTTTTTTTTTCTGTGTGCACTCTCTCTCTCTCTCTCTCTGCCTTCCTGTCTTCCTCTCTGCTGTGCTTTCAGTGTCTGTCGCTCCTCCTCCTCCCCCCATGCCCCAGCTGACTCCACAGATACCTCTGACTGGCTTTGTGGCCAGGATGCAGGAGAGCAGTAAGTGAAGAGGCCAAGACATACTTTTCCTCCTCGTCTGTGCCAACTACTCCCATTTCTAGAACACCCAGCATGCATTGTGCTTGTTCATCCGGCCCCCACACTTCTTCCCTGTCTGTCCTTTTGCAGCAATGAACCGTCCAAGAATGTGTCTCATTAGAGTGCCGTCATTTTTTCTGCTGTTTGGAGACAGATTTATCTCTTCAGCTACTAAACTGCATTGCTACTGTTTCTAAGTAGCAATACAGCTACATCACTGTCATGGCAGAAGAAGTGTATTTTTTTTAAATATGTGCAGTGGAGAAGCCACCAACTGAGATAGTTGAGGCAGCCACCTGCTGTTTTTAGTGATTTATTCTCGTGCAGAGTATTTTATCACTGACTGAAGCTTGGTGTTCGTACGCTGAACGTAGCTCTGCAGGGTTGAGCTGAGGTGAATGATAATGTTTAGAGGAAATAGAGCCTGAGGTCTCTGCAAAATACAACCGGAGAAGATTGGACTCTTCACTGCCCCCTGCTGGACGAAACACCTGCATTACATTCAAATATTCAGTTCAGGAAGAGTTAGTAACTTGAGATTTCTGCGGTGGATATTTGTTAACAAATAACACATGGATGCTGTCACACAAACCTAACCTACTAATACATAGCATGACACAGCATGGAATCATTTAACATCATGCAAGTGTTGATAAATCAAGAGGCTTAAACATACAGCATATAATCTTATTAAGTGATCCATGTGAAGTCCTAACTGGTGATGCTGCCTGCTTGATGAATTTAATATTCAAATACCTTCCTTCCATAAACTCTCATCATTATTTCTGCATGATTCAGTTGACCGGTGCTCCTCAAGGCTTTTTATAACCTGACAACCCCAAAAAATCTCACTTTTCACGTCTCTGTCCATCAGTTGCAGATACTCCCACTCCGCCTCCCCCTCCACCTCCGGATGACATCCCCATGTTCGACGACTCCCCTCCACCCCCGCCGCCTCCTCCGGTGGACTACCAGGAGGAGGAGGACGCGTCCGTGGTGCAGTACAGCGACCCGTACGCCGACGGAGACCCGCAGTGGGCGCCCAAGAGCTACGTGGAGAAAGGTTTGAGCACGCGACCACTTTCCAGATATAAAAAGCACCAAAACATTTAAGATACTAGTCTCTACTTAACAACAAACGTTGGGTACTAGAGATACTAGTCTACTTAACAAACGTTGGGTACTAGAGATACTAGTCTCTATTTAACAACAAACGTTGGATACTAGTCTCTACTTAACAACAAACGTTGGATACTAGAGATACTAGTCTCTACTTAACAACAAATGTTGGGTACTAGAGATACTAGTCTCTACTTAACAACAAACGTTGGGTACTAGAGATACTAGTCTCTACTTAACAACAAACGTTGGGTACTAGAGATACTAGTCTCTACTTAACAACAAACGTTGGGTACTAGAGATACTAGTCTCTACTTAACAACAAACGTTGGGTACTAGAGATACTAGTCTCTACTTAACAACAAACGTTGGGTACTAGAGATACTAGTCTCTACTTAACAACAAACGTTGGGTACTAGAGATACTAGTCTCTACTAAACAACAAACGTTGGGTACTAGAGATACTAGTCTCTACTTAACAACAAACGTTGGGTACTAGAGATACTAGTCTCTACTTAACAACAAACGTCTCACTTCCGGGTTGTTGTTTTTTTCAGTGGTGGCCATCTACGACTACAACAGGGACAAGGAAGACGAGCTGAGCTTCATGGAGGGGGCGATCATCTACGTCATCAAGAAGAACGACGACGGTTGGTTCGAGGGCGTGTCCGGCAGCGTCACCGGGCTGTTCCCTGGCAACTACGTGGAGTCCATCATGCACTACGTGGACTGAGGAGTAAACAGTAAAGTCTATTTATTCAGTCGTATCGTAATCCACTGAGAGACTGACCGCCGACACTCTTGACTCCTGAGATAGACGTAACTGTATGATCCCCTCCCCCCCCCCCCACCCCCCTTTTTTTGATATGACAGAATGTTCTTTCCCTTACCGATTGCAAATAAAATGAAAAGTAATATCTATTTAGTTTATTTTTTGGTGTTATATGGGCGGGTTGGGGGAGGGGGACTTTTATGGAATATGTACAAAACAAAACAACTTTCTAAAGAATTGGACTGCACGCGTTGAACTCATAAGACGATGGTCACACAGCTGAAGGATGTACGACATCATCTTGCCTGGACAAAAAAAGATTAGCGAGTCAAAGTCCTTTTTTTTTTGTGAACAAGAACATGAGGTTTGATGGAACAAATAAAACGTAAACACCTTCAGTTGAAGTGTTTCTACTGTCCGTTGTACATAACGAGAGCTGCAGCCACTCTGGGTTTCTGTAATGTGAATTCAGTGAATGTCGATTATATGATTATAAGTCGCGCCCTCCTCGACCCCCTCATTCGTAAAATAGGATGGCCTGTCAATAATTCACAAATTAAAAGTACTGTATATGGTATTTCAAAGACAAACAATTACTCCTGAAAATCAGTCTTGGCGTTAAAGCATGCAACATTTTAAAAGAGATATAATGTAATCTTAAGTTTATTGCCATTATGCTTCCATTATGTTGTAAATGTATTCACCTTTTATTTTTATTACACTGTTGAAATCACTGAACCTTTTAGACTCTGAAGTAAATTCTCAAGCTTCTACCACATGGTCTCACACGTCCTAAATGCCACTTTGCATTTGGACTTTAAAAATTGAAACTGAATTAACTTTTTCATCCGTTTGAGGCGGGAGATCACATTCCATTTTAAAAGATTGTCACATCACTGTTATTTTATACTAATCCACATCAAATCCGTGGGATCCATCGGTGACTGTGCTTCTGATAGACAGCGGATAGCGTGCGGCGACGATGAAGCTGGAATTGTGGTGCCCGACACTGCCATGTGACAATTCAGATGTAACGTAGACCAATAAACAACTAATACCTCCGCAGCCTTCACACAGACCTGCTCCGGGTTCAAAGGACCTCGTCGAATGCTCCGAGCACGAGATCCTCCGGGCTGCACAGGTGTACATATTTTAAAATCAACATCAGCTGTCACTCAGGTCTAGAACTCATCTTGAAAACATTGTAGTTTTTCTTGTCGGCCCTCGAACGCACCATCTAACATGACATAACTTCTTTTATTTTTTACCGTTTCAGGATACTGCAGCTTATGCCTTGATATTTTGCCCGCTTGCTTTAGAAATTTCAAATTAAAAGAAAAAGAATGTTCCGGCTCAAGTTCATGGGTAGAAATATTGAAATCTGTCTCTGTCTGCCCTTCATTTGTACATATAATATGTCGATTGAAAAAGTAATGTACAGTCTTTTATAATAAACAATTCTATGTACAACATGCATGGTGTGGTCACTTGGTGGAAATCAAAAAAGCACAGACTGATTGAAAAAACATAATTGCAGGTTTATTGATCAGAGTCCTCTACGATGTTAAGGCCTTAGTGTATACAGAGCACTTTGCATTAAATAAGTAACCTTGTAACCAGTCACAGACACACGACTGTTTGGCCTCGGAGGTGTGGACGGATCTTGAAAAATAACTTACATCGATCCAAACAAACGGGTGACTGTTTGTCATCGGTGTGTTTGGATTTCTCAACGCCGCCACGGCTCAACACTAGCATGTAACAAACGCAGTCAGAAGTCGGCTAATTTCAAGCACGAGACGATCACAGTACTGAATGAAGTGAGGAGTTGGATTGCAGTTTTCAGTGGTATCCATCAATTTAAGTTGATATTTCCTTTTTCCAAATTATCACCGTTGTTGCCATTGAGGGAATCTGAATCAACGGATTTGCACTAAATACAAAGTGTGTGTATATATTTATGGTATGTAGCAAACAAGCACCAGGGGTCCTTCCGAACCAATCTCCCATGGTTTTTAAACGTTTGAGAGTTCAGGGTGAGTCTTTTTTTGTTTTTCCACAGGCAGCTGCCTGAAGTGCATCCTGGTACAGGAGGTTCACTTGTCTCTGGTGAGCACCATCTCAGTGACCCTGATGAGGGCGTCTCTCTCTGCCGACGGCCGGAGCTTACTGATCTGCCTGATGGCTTCTTGACAGTAGCGCTCGGCCAAGTATTTGGTCTGTTGCACGCCGTCACTCTAAAAACAGAAGAAGAAGAGGTTGTCATATTGTTCTAATCTTCATCTACCCGAGTGTTGATGTTCTGTACCGGCACAGTACAAATAACTACAAGTTAAAAGCCCCCTCCTCAATCACCAACTGAAAGCTTAGGTGTGGTTTTGGTCACACAAATGTTTACTTAATACAAATCAAACAATTTTTTATAGTCATCTACCATGTTTAAAGTGTCTCATGCAGGAAGCAGATGTTTTTAAACGTCTAGTTTAGGTAGAAACTTGCATCTGGAAGCATTTAACGTACACATTTTACAGTGAGTTGCTGGTCATACCTGCAGGACGTACTGCCAGGCTTGATCTATGTCTCCTTTAGAGCTGAAGCGTCTCATGATCAACGCATGGAGCTCAGGGAACTGGAAAGGCAGAAGGAAATTGACGTAAAGACTGACGGTAGCCAGTGATACGTGGTGCGTGTGTGTGTGTGTGTTCCAGTAACTTCATTTGAATGTACAGTTCCTACGACACATGACCGACTCTCTCACCTGTTGACAAGCGAACAGGACCGGCCCGGTGGCCAAGCCCAGTTTGAGATCTGCAGCCGAGGGCTTCCCCAGGTGACTGGCTCCTGATGTGAAGTCCAAGACATCATCCACCAGCTACAAGTCAGAGAAGAATTAAGCCATAGAATCATAGATGGTTAATTCCAACAGAATGATGTCCTGAACAGATCCTTCCAGTAGAGGGGTTTGTTATGTTTTACATGCTTTAGCTTGTAAGGAGTAAAATAAAAAGATTAAAGCAGAAACTATAGAAATTACCTGAAATGCAATGCCAACGTTCTCCCCATACTTGTAGGCTATTTCATGAACTTTGGGATCAGAAGTCACCTGAACGCACACCTTGGATGACACAGAACAGACAGTCAACAAAAAAACATTTGAGTAGAAACCGAGTCTCTTCTTCCGCACCGTGATAATTGTGTGAAACAGAACGTACATACTGCTTTACAGCTGTTTGCAATAAGACTCGCCGTCTTCTTGAAGGTTTTCTCGAGGTAGTGTTTGAATCTCTCGTTCTCGTTCTCCTTGGAGCCCAGCTGCATGAATTCACCTGGAAGCACAGAGTTTACAGATTAGGGAGTTTGGTAATGGACGTACTGTACTAGCAGACTTTGGGTTGTGACCCAAGGCTGCATTTAAAGATGGGCGACATGACAGGGCCCCAAAAGTGAAGCCAAAACATCTAGATCGCCCTCGGGTGGCTGGCTGCAGTATAGAATATAAGCCCTACTACTTCCATGTTAGCAGATGGGACATGAGCCAAACTAAATAAAAAAAATCAATTTACATCTCAAATACATTTCTCCCTCAGATGGTTTCTGTCATTTTAGGTAGTGTAGAAATATGCTAACAATATATGCATTAAACGAGTGAGTATTATAGTGTTGCGTGTGTCATAGAGCAAACGGTTTGAATCCCCGGGCGAGGCGCTCACGCGCTCCCCGTACAAAGAAGAAGCTCTGACTCACAGGTGGTTTAGCTTAAATGTATAACTAGTAGTGTTATTACTGACTGAGGTGGCACAAACAATGTGATTTCTGTACCTCGCACCAGATCCTCCATCACCTGCGACATCACTTTTACAACCGTGTTGTCACCAATACGAGCCATGGCCATGGAGGCAGTTGAAAGGATGAAATCTCCGGCCAAGATGGCCTGGAGGAGAAATAAATGATATTTATATCCTTAAAATTAAGCGGTACAGAGAAAAGGGAAGGTTTTCGAGCATATTTAATTTCCCTTACCTTTTTTTCCCCCCACACCTCATTGATGGTTCTCTTTCCCCGTCGTTTAGCTGATCCGTCGATGACGTCATCGTGCACCAAGCTGGCAGTGTGGATCATTTCTGCGATCATAGCTATGGTCCTCTGCCCCGGGAGCAAATCTCTACAAAGGACAGACAGACAGCAGGAAGTGAGAGGGAATAAAAACCTGGATCGTGCTTTATGACAGGGTGTGGTGCTTCCTGGGGTTAACAGTAGCGGTAAAAACATAATACATTGAAGGTCTGGAGGGATCCACATCTTACCCGGATCTGTTGCTGTGAGCGTTGAGCGCCCGGGCCATTAGGACAACAATCATCGGTCGGATGGCTTTACCCTTCCCATCGAAGTAGTAGTCACATAGCGACTTCAGCTCTTCTCTGGATACAAATAGCTCCTGTGGGGCAGAGGAATAAGATTCATGCGTTTCATTTAAAATCATAAAAATCAACTGGTGTCGGAGATAAACTTTGCCAAACACAACATGTCTTCTGCTCATTTATAACCAATATCTTGGATGGCTCACTTGTTATGTGTTTCACATGTAGGGACACAATAGTAAGAACACTCTCTGTATTAGAGAAAGTACCTTTCTGATGTCATCATATAAATGTGTTAAATCTTTCTGTGCTAATGTGAACGGGTCCTTCAGCTTCACGTCAGTGTGCACGTTCTGTCTGCAACAGCAAGACTGTAGTGTGGGATTCAGCAGCCGGGAATTGTGTCTGGAGACAAAAGAAACAGAAACTGTCAAATATATATACAGAAAATAAGGTAATTACTATTTATAGTATTGTTATACCTACAACCGTAGATCCTTGGTACTACAACAATGTCATGTGATATAAATCTTACATTGCTTGACATTTAACCAAAATTGCTAAAGTATAGTGTGCTAAATACGGTGACCGTCACAATTATGTGCACAAATGCTGTAAATAGTTTTTGGTTATGGTGACTCACCTGGGTAGAGATGTGGTGGAGGTGAAGGTTTTTGGGTGCATCTGTGTCGGTAGAGCCGATAGCTGCCCCTGAAACAACAGAGGACATGAGACCAAAAAGGATTAAATAGCTATAACTTTGTGATTCTGTTTAGGCCAGCAGAGAAGGCTTAGCTGGCCCTGACGGCCCACCACTGGTACAAACACATCTCAATGTACTTAGGATGAGGATAGAAATGGACATGGAGCTTAAAACAAGAACAACAAGCTGAACAAAGGTAGTGAAACTGTAGATAGATAGACTAACAACATGCAGTGTCTTTATAAAAGTCAAGTGTGAAGTAACATGTGGGTCAAAAATAAATGAAATAAAACATCTAGATGGACGTAGACGTTGGTTAGACTTAAAGTAGACCACTATCATAGTAAAGGACAGCAGTAGATGCAACATTAGACGCAGGTCCTGACCTTTATGGGTGCTGAGGAAGTTATGCACATGGCAACAACAAACCCAGAAGTCAACGAGTCCACATTCATTTAGGACATTCTTACAAAACACGAGACACTCTTGCGAAAGAAAAAAAGGGCTAAAATCGTGCATTGAGTAAAAAGTCAGTGAAGTAACGTTAATACGCCGGATAGCTAGAAAATGACTACCATTCATTTTCCTAACTGACAGCTCCGCGGTGACCTTCCTGGGCTCATAGCCGGCCAACTCACCTCGCTTCCCGGCCCGGAGCTCCATGTTGTCCGCCGGAGACAGGCGGTGGAGAACGTGGGCACGGACCGGCCGTTAAAGTGCCTCAAGGTTTCTAACAGACTCCTGCTCGTACAGTTCGTACTCCACCTCCGGCACTGCCTCAGCCACGGGCACGCCATGTTCCCGGTGCATCTGGGCGTCAGACTGCAGGTTATATAGTTACGTCACCGGAACCGGAAGTCCGTGATGGTTAGTGACGTCGGTCACGGACTAGGTTACTGCTAGCTAGCCATATATGGGAGTTGAGACAAACATTAATGAATTCCTCGAAAGTTACTTATTTGTAATCAGAAATGCAGCGGTAGATGTAAGCTACGGTTGTTTTCTCTTTAAACTGAAGATATAAAATACGTCTTCGGACAGGTGTCTGAGGAAATAGCACGGAAAAGTGTAGTGTACTATTTGGAGCTAACGTTAGTAGTTGGGTTGCTAATAGCTAGCTAGCTGTAGCTTTAGCTGGCTCTAGCTTTAGCTAACTGTAGCTGTAGCTTTAGCTGGCTCTAGGTAGCTGTAGCTAGCTGTAGCTAGCTCGAGCTGACTAACTTTATTGGGGTTTTCAAAACAGTTTATTAAACTATAATCTGGGTAAAGTGTAAATGCCAAATAAACGGACCTTTTTGTTCACACACTGCTGTTAAAAACACATTCACGGTTGAGTCTTAATCGTTGTTTTTTTTAGTTATTACTTTAAAACTGATAAACGTTTCCTTAATTTAGGGTCTTTTAATTTAAGGAGTGTTTTACACTGTGATATTAATACTTTCACAGCATCAGAGTACTTCTCTCCCCCCCATTGCTGTGTGCATTATGACTACCAGCTGGAAATCCTAATTTACCCATTTTCAGATCTATGACTACATCAGTGCTTACAGTCCAGTAGCTTTGAGGCAGTTGCTGTGTCTGCGACATGTGGAGCCCCTTCAAAGTGTTAGTCTTTGCTCTGGTAGCAGCATCCAGCTTCACACCTGTACATGTTCTGGAGTTCTGCACTGACCGTGACTGCCATAGTCACGACAACACTGCATCAAACAGCCAGCTGTCCCCAAACACTTTCAAATCCAGGTGGAACATTAGCGTTTCAAACCTCATACAGGACCTGGACCGGTTCAGAGTGTCTTGCAAGAAGCTAATAGGTACAGAAGTGATTTGCGTGTCTTTTTTTTTTAGGTCAATACAAAATGTGTTCCCCAGTTACTGACAGTAATAATGTCGTGATTCAATCATTTCTGTACTCTCTGCAGAAGCGTTCCCAATCGATGTGGTTGACGGTAACTTTGCTCGCTCTGTAAAGAACTGCATATTCTCCAAATCCATTCCAACACCACTGAAAGGCCTGCTGAGACTGGCAGCAGCTTCTAAGGTGACGTTACAACACCACCAGCAGCATCACAGAGTCTTAACAGTGAAATGTGAAGACTTCATCATATCTGAATTTGTCTCGACAGGAGGTCATCGAGGGTGTTTTAGACTTGGATGTGGCTGTAACCCAGTCGGATGATTTCCTGCATTATGCCAGCGGTAGCAGACTGCCACCAGGGTCAATTCCACTTGCTCACAGATATGGAGGTTATCAGGTAATGGTTCATTTGTTTTACTGGCATGCATAGTCACTCATCAACTCAGGAATAAATAGACCAAAAACAAGTTTATTAGCAACGTCAAGGAAACTTGGAGGTCTCTGTAAATCTTCTGTAAGATAATATCTGTGTACATCTGAGACTACATCTTATCACAGGCGACGACTGTGCAATGTATTGATGAATAAACTATTTCATCATCAGTTTGGCTACTGGGCAGGTCAGCTGGGTGATGGTCGAGCACATTCCCTTGGTCAATATACCAACAGGTGAAAATTAATTAGGTTTCCTCTTGTATTCAAAGTACTGTATATTCAAGGTGCATCACAGTTCAAACGTTAAACCTATATTCATTATAAAATGTGCCACAGGAAAGGAGAAGTGTGGGAACTGCAGCTTAAAGGCTCTGGGAAAACCCCTTATTCAAGGTATGTTGGACTCCCTTTACACCTTGAGTTAAAATGTGTCTCGTCATCAGATTGTATTTATATGATTTAACCTGATTACATTTACGCCTGGTATTAATATGTGTCTTAAATGTCCACATTAGAGTGCGATCAAGATCACTCTCTTCTTCCTTTTTTCCTTGTTTCACTTTTTCACATTTGCCAACACTAGTGATACCAAATGGCAGCAAGAGGCAGCTATCTTTAATCTGACTGAAATGCCAGATATGATTTTGATAATGTTTGATCCAGGTCGGGAGACGGTCGAGCTGTGATCCGATCCTCTGTACGGGAGTTCCTGTGCAGCGAAGCCATGCATTTCCTGGGTGTTCCGACCAGCAGGGCTGCCAGGTGATGGATGAAAGGCAGCAGACCTTAGAATATGTGCAGTTTGGTCAGCAATGTTTACAACGTTTACTTACACCAGGAACATCATGTACTTTGAAATGGCAGTATAAATGAAAACAACATATATTGAAAGTGTTTACCAGACCTGAACATGTTTAAGAACTCTGCAGAAGGCCAGTTACTGTATCAACATGAACTGCCTACTTTTAAATTTGATTAGGATAAGTTATCTATTTGTGTGAAATGTTACTGATGTGATGATTTGCTTTGTTTCAGTCTGATTGTAAGTGACGAGCCGGTGGTGAGGGATCAATTCTACGATGGCAACGTGAAGACAGAGAGAGGTGCAGTGATTCATGCAAACATAGATTTGAACTATTTTCAGTTACGTTTACTGGTTCATCACACTGTATGTTTCACTGGAGTTTTATTTAATGTTTTCAGGAGCTGTTGTTCTCAGGTTAGCCAGGTCATGGTTTCGGATCGGATCTTTGGAGATTTTGTCTCAAAGTGGAGAGATCGATCTCCTGAGGTGATTATGTTCGCTTTCTCATTCTATGGCCTCCTGTTGCATGAAGTATACTGCAGCTTGTAACCTTATGTTATTGTTCTGTTGATTTTAGGAAGCTGTTGATCTTTGTGATTGACGAACACTTTCCTTCAATTAATTCCGATGACCCAGATAAATATTTGGTAAGTAAGATAAAAACAGAAATATGTTTTTTTTGCCAACTGAATACAAGGTTTTACTTTATCTTAATTTAGTGTATGAAATGATGAACAAAACCGAGGTGTCCTTCTGGCGTTGATTACGGGAATTAAACTGTTGTGTTTCTGCATGTTGTGTATTATTTGTTGTTTTATGGAACTTCCTAGTTTAATGCTTTGTATTTGGTTGTATTATTTCCATTTTTCTAGGTGTTTTATTCCACAGTTGTAAATGAAACAGCACATCTGATTGCCCAGTGGATGTCGATTGGGTTTGCACACGGTGAGAACCTGTTGTGGCTGATCATTTTACCATACAGTTTGTATCAACATCTGCTGATATATATGTCTCATCACATTCATTTATCATTTTATGTTTCATCACAACAGGTGTGTGCAACACGGACAACTTCAGTCTCCTGTCCATCACCATCGATTACGGACCTTTTGGCTTCATGGAGTCGTATAGCCCCAGTGTGTACGACGACGCACGTCAGCGTTTCATTAACAATAACGGAATGTCCTTGTCGAATGTTCTTGTCAAATGTCAAACAAATGTTTAATTTTGCAGATTTTGTCCCCAACACTTCTGACGATGAGGGCAGATACAGCATCGGAGCTCAGGCCGACGTGGGACTGTTCAACCTCCAGAAGCTCTTGATGGCTCTCAGTCCGGTGCTTTCTAAACGGCAGGAGAGCAAGTAAGAACACCGCCATAGCTGCTTATATTAAGTCAAAATACCTTTTGAACTTTACTAACCTGGAATGAGGACCCAGTAATGTTGGTCAGCACCTTGTCGATCTGTTTGCTTTGACAGAATAATTTTGGACTAACTTGTCGTCTTAATCTTTTTTTTTAGGGCTAAACATATTTTAAATGGATATGTTGATATTTACCATAAGAGGTAAGGTCCTTTTATATTGTCCCTAATTCTATATCCAAGCAGTGACAGTGATGATATATTGTTTTCTAGCTGTGTTCTTCATGTGTTTCAGGATTCATCAGCTGTTTAAAGCTAAACTGGGTCTTCTGGGAGAAGAGGAGGATGATGGTTACCTCATTGCCTTCCTGCTTAAGGCAAGTCATTGCATTGTTACTGTAATAACATATTTACATTGTTCATCTCAGTCTGCTGAATCAATTTTAATCTCACTGGCTGTTTTCTGGCTGTGTGCAATTGTTCTTTACTCCCAATCTAATTTGTGTTTGTTTCGTCAGATAATGGAGGACACACAATCAGACTTCACCATGACCTTCAGGCAGCTCAGTGAAGTTTCAGCCCAGCAGCTTCACGACAGGGACTTCACACAGGTAGAGCTGAAGCAGCTTTTAGAAGTTGGTGGCGTCTTTAATATCTGTACCACGCGCTGCATGTCAAAGACGTCATGTGGCAATGTGTTTCTTCTAACTAAATGTTTAGAGCAGTAAAAGTAACATATAGGATTAATAAATGGTGATAAATATGACAAAATAGAGATACGTTTAATACACTGTTGCAGACTTCTTTCTCAGTCTATCTGAATATTGAATTAGTGGTATTAATATGCAGGTAAACTACATGCAAAATGCTGCTACTACTGCAGCAAAAGTGATGCAGAAGCAGTGTATCTATGAAGAAGTTTGATTTTGAGGCATCCTTTGTCATTTTGTTTTGTTTTGTATTAGTTGTGGGCTCTTGAAGACTTGTCGTCCCACAAGCTCTTCTCTGATTGGCTCAGCGTGTACCAGCTCCGGCTCATCCGGTGAGCAAAAAGATGTACAGTAATGCCAGACCTTCCTCTGCTTAGTTTGGTATCCCACGTTTTTCTGGAATGTTCACAAGGTTGTTTTTCTTCAGCTTGAAAACATTTGCGATGCTCTCATTTCTATTTGGTGTCATGTTTTTATTATATCTAAGTGGATTTAAAAGTTTGTTTTCTCTGTTCAGACAACAAAATGATAGTAATTTGGATCGTCAGCAGAGGATGAAAAGTAAGCCACTAAATGTACATATTACTGTTTATTTGAACGTGTAATATGTAACTATTTGAAGTGTGACGTTTCTACCAGGAACAAGTTTGTCTGATTGTGAAATATATCTTGCAGATGTAAATCCCAGATATGTGCTGAGGAACTGGATGGCGGAGTCTGCTATAAGTAGAGCTGAGATAAATGATTTTTCTGAGGTGTGTGTATGATATCTGGCATTTTTATGTCATAATTTATGAGGACCTTTTATGACTTACCACATGCTATACTATAACTTAGCTAACGTTTTTAATTTTAAGTACTATCCAAAATCAAAGCAGTGCCCACTACTTTTCAGTTACAAATTGTTCTGATTTTATTTTTCCCTCACTAGGTGGAGCTGCTTCACCATATTCTGTCGTTCCCCTTCGTTACACAAGAGACTGCAGAGGAGGCGGGCTATGCCTCAAGACCTCCCTTTTGGGCTAAGAGGTTAAAGGTCAGCTGTTCCTCCTGAGAGATTCTTGGATAGAGCAAGATTACAGCGTACCTGAGCCTTTGTGTTATATTTTAGTAAACTTTTTCATGCTGGTGGAAAAAAGTGGTCCAAAATGTCAAGGTCATGGCTGTTAAATGTTCTCTTCTACTAAAATGACCCACCATATGTTGATACAGTGACCAACAAAAAAACAGAGCAACAGAGGAATTAACATTTTTTAATGCCATATTGACACCTAAATATATTCAAAGATGCTACAGCAGAGGGTGTACTGTTTGTTTTAAGACCTAGGTTCACATACAGTATGACTATTCACCCTATTCATATACGTTATGCACACACCAGAGCCTTTACTTTTCAGATTTCAGCAAGTTGTACTCAATGACAAGAAAACCCAACAAATCAATCCAATAAAACATGTTATGCATTTCTTATGCCAGGTTTTATTTAGCTTGTTAGTCATTTGAAAACTCATCGTGTACTCTGTATATGGGAATGTTGTTTATAGTATTTACAGCCTTCCATGCAAACATGTCAATATGTACAATTCTATGAAAATGTGTCTTTGAACCACGATGACCGCATTATACTTTTCATGTTTTCTCTTCAGCAACGTTACAAACCATGTACAAAATAAACTGTTTGGTCTTGAGAATAATTACACTTTCACTTAATTCATGCAAGATTATGTCTTGGATAAGGTATCCATAAAAATGGATGGATGGCCATCTGTTCTCTGGAAGAGATGAAATCTGTATTGATCTCCACTGGCTTCATGTTGGAGATGTTCAGCATTGTTATGGATGTAAAGAGTGGCGGATTCAAGCTATTTTTAGACTCAGGCTAATGATGACCACGCTTCTTGTTCATGGCCAGCGCCAGTTCTGACATAAAGTCTCCACCTCCGCCTTCACCTCCACCTCCACCTCGAGATGGTGTAGTTCTCTTTGGCGGAGCCGGAGGCATCTTCCTCACCGAGCCAGAAGGCAGTAGCGCTGGTTTTGGGGCAGCAGCAGGTGGAGGTGGAGGAGGTGGCGGAGGGGGTGCTCCAGCCCCTGTGAACATTGGCTGAGGTGGAGGCGGAGGTAAAAACCCTGGATCTGGTGGTGGAGGAGGCAGAGACTGGTCCACACCCCTGAAACTCACTGGGGGTGGCGGTAGTGGTAGGGAGTTCAACGGTGGCGGAGGAGGAAACAGTGAACCAAAGCCAGCAGCCGGAGGAGGGGGTGGAAGGAAGTCTGGCGGAGCATCGTCGTTGGGTGGTGGTGGTGGAGGAGGGAAGTTGGTTGGCAGGTGTCGATGAGGGAGGGCAGGTTTTGAAGAACTCCTGGCAGCCAAAGGAGGTGGTGGAGGAGGGAGGAATGGGTCCGGAGGTGGTGGGGGAAGGATGTCTGCCAATGGTGGAGGTGGAGGTGGAAGTGGGACATGTCCAAAGTCCTGAGAAGACAGAATATATCATAATGATTCAACATGTACCTTTTTATGCCATATTATATAATTACTTTTTTATGTCATACTATACTATGACTTTTCTCAACATACTCTACTGTAACTTTTTCTGACAACACTGTTGGTCCACAATATCAGTCTTCCATTCATTGTCTATGGAGCAGCTCCAGACTTTATACTTGACATCACAAGTTTGAGACGTACTTCTCTGGTTTTTGGCTTTGAGAGAGTAGCTCATGTTCATAAATATTGATTGAACTTTCTTAGACCCTGTTAATAACATATTAACTACTCGACTAAGGTAGTGCTCCCCGCATATACCCTGTAACTGAAACAGTTAGTTGATTATCAAAATGTATTGTACAGTTACTTAAAAAAAAAAAAAAGCCTGATGTCTGGACAAAACCCAAAAGCATCACCTTGGGATTTGGCCATTTTATAGACTAAACAATAATAATCAACAGATAAATTGATCATGATCCCCTAAAGAAGAGTTTTGTACCGTAGAAACAGGTCCTGGTTGGGGCTCCTGAGCATGTCCATTGGCCTGGCTTGGTGATTTGGCTGGCAGAGAAAAACAAACACCATGAGGTTTGAACTAATATCTCTACATCTGGGTTGTTTCGCATCAGTGAGGGCAGCGTGTGTGTCGTGGTACCTTTGATGGTGGGTGAGGGCGTTGATGGATTGGAGCTCGATGGAGTGCTTCGGTTCGTCCACACAGAGCTGACAGCAGCCTTCTTCTCTGCGGTTTGATAGTTTTCATACAGCGACGCACCGTACTGGAAGTGCAAGAAACACATCACATGAGAGCATGAGTTCTGTTCAAATGGAATTTTTTTTTATCCTACAATATCATTTAATGCAGAGGTGGGGAAATTTACCTTTGCAATCCGTATTCCTGTTACCCAAAGGTTCATGGCCGAAGCATCATCGCAGCAGAGGTACTTGATGTACTGAGACTCTTTTTGGATCTGAGGATGCTGTCGAAACAAATCCAAAAAGGCTAGTAAAGAACATACTTTAACAGCAGATTTTTAAGATTCCTAAAATGTAAACTAGTCTAGACATGTCTGTTATTTAGGTTAATGTGTTATAACGTCACACCTTATATACAGTCTCGTTACACCCATAGACTGTATATAAGAAGGTTACACTAATGTGGGATCAGAAATGTAGGAATTTTTGCATTATAAGTATAGGGCTAAATATTAATCAAACCATCGGACTTTTACTGTGTTTTGTGAAAAAAAAAAAAAAGCGAAAAAAAAAAAGAAAAAGCCGGCCGGCGAAAAAACGGAAACGCCGGAAGCGGAAACGCCGGTTTTCAGAAGTCTTTTTTGAATAATTTTTGAATGTGTGGTGGAATGCGTGGATCGCTCACATTAAACCAAAACACACAAACGTGAGCCTCAAGCCTTCTTTCTAGCTGTTGTCTGAACACTACTGTACTTCATTGGTACATTTACTGAAAGACAACACCCCTCGACTCTGAGAGACTTAACTAACTCATTGATTGAATGATTCAGCATTGCATTTCTATACCATTCTCGTAGAAAAAGGATCACAATCAATACTGCAGAACCAGATATATACTCTTTATTTAAACCATGCATCCTTCAACATTTTCAAAACCTGCAAAACCAGTGGAGTTCCTCTTTAAGGGAACCACAAGGGGGCAGAGTGAGTCTAGAATCAGAGTGTTAACGGGCAACTCCAGTTAAATGGATGCTATATTTTCAATTCCTGTTTGGAATAGTCCAGTCAGCATTTCTGAACATGAACAAAGTTAGAATGTGTGTGCCATTGAGTACATTCTGTAATCCAGTTTAATTTAGGAAATATGAGATGTTTGTTGCTCAAATAGTCTTAACCGTTAGATTTATGCCTGTAAGTGCACAACTGTTTCCCCCTGAAGAGGATTTTGACTTTCATAATGGGGATGGTATTAGAGATCACTTCAGGCAGCTTCCTCTGAATATAAAACGGCTAAATGATGAAGCTGAATTGTTTTGCTCTCGTCCTTGAATTCTGGCAATTCTTGACAGCCCGTAAACACCACCCCACCAATCTGTCAAAACACACCCTAAATGAACACTTCGGCAGCCGAAAAAAAACAGCTTCAGCTATTATTGTATCGTCTTCATCACCGTCGACCACGACTGAGGAAGCTTTTAATACGTTTCACTGTGTGATTCCTAAACGGCAAAGACGAGCGACCATGTGAAACCTGGCTCGCCTTGACAGGTCCTCTTCCTTTGCCCTTGGCCATCAGCACCTTCAGCTCAAACCTTGAGGACTCCGTCTTTCACTGGGAGCTGATTCGGTTTCTTTGCCTCTCTAAGCTCTTTTTGCTTTGATCCTCAACAACTACTGCAGCCTATCTGCTGATTCTAGTAGTTCACAGGGAAGATAGGGGAAAAGAAAGAAAGAGGACTTTCACATCCCTTTAAGACGCACCACCAACTCTTCTTATTCTTGTTTTTTTCATGTCAGTCAGCATTTTTTAGTCTTAAACGAGTAATATAGGTACGTCCCATCGTTGTTAATATTCTCAGTTTGGTAGTACTCTCTTAAAGACACGGGGCTTTTACGGTCATTTAAAGAAATAATAGGAACTGCTTTTTTTCTCACCACTTTCAGCTTAATTTGGTAAAACTGTCTCCTTTCACTTCTTCAATTTAAAGTATTTATTGCATGTTCCAGTTCAATAAGCAGCTGTGTGGCTGACCATACACTCAGGGACCACCATGCAAAAATCAACTCTGCATTGACACCTCTTGCACTACGTGATATACAGTGTGATGTGCCACAAAAAAGAAGAATAAAACAGCAACAATGACAAGGCACTCAAGAGTCCTACCGTAAATGTTCGGGGAAGTTGCAGCTTCTCTGTTTATTAATTCGCAGTGAAAGTGGGTGTGTGGCTTTGAGGCAAACTAGATTGACAACACATTTAAAATAAACTTACCTTCAGAAGAAAGCAGAAGTCGGTCGGGGCTTTGTATTTGTTCTTAAAGTCTTTGCCGTAGTAGACGTTCAGGTTGTCAAACTGGACAAAACAGATGAGGTCACGGGACGACTGAAAGAGAAATAAGGGATTATATTACAAATGAATCCAGATTGTAATTACATTTTCCTTTTCCCTCCTTTTAAATTGATAATCTACACCACAAGTGCAACAGTAAGGATGTATTGTCCTGTATGAATGGTGTGTTCGGGGAGAACTCCCAAGAGATCGAAGATATAAGTGAAAAGGTATCCAGCATGGATTAAAATCAGTTTCAGTTCTATTCAGTGATGTATGAAAGATGCATGTGGCTGATAAAGCAGAAAGACTACACACTAGGACTGTGTAGTCCCAGTGACACATTTTACAAATCAACCGTGTAATTCCTAATAAGTTTCAGCTGACATTTCAAAAATATCTCTATATCTGCTGGTCTTTAATCTTTCACCACTTGCTTGAGCCCAGCTGAATGTGTCCTGGATTAGAGCATTTAGCTGTTGTGTGTTTATGGTCCGTCCCCTTTTTCACCCCTGACCTTGGTTTTCCCTTTAGGCACGTAATAAATTCCCGAGGCCCTCAGCTGGAAGAGTCGTGTTTTCCAGGACTTCTTGCCGTCTTCTTTGAGGTGCATCACCCCCTCGAGATCCGGCACGATAATGGAAGTCCCGCAGAAGTTCTCCTGCAGAGGTGAAGAGGGATGAAAGAGGTCACTGCAATGAGGAAGTGTCACCTTAAAAACATTTCACTTCTGGTTTGTGTGCACGAGTTTGTTTACCTGTATTAATAACTCCTTGTCTTTGTCTTTTATGTCTTTCAGAGCTCTCTCATCCTTCTTCCATAGATAAAAGTTCTGCAGGAATAAAACACAAAGTGCATCAATAAATCTTTTTCTCTTGCGCCACCAGAGGTTTCTAGTAAAATGTCTCAGCAGCTATGAGATGGATCGCCATGAAAGTTTAAACATTTTAGACATTAGTTTGTCCAATACTTTGGTTTATGACCTGCAATACTAATTACTCTCCACTGTACTTCATGTTCAGCCCTAAGCAGCTAATGTTAGCATGCTAACACGGCAAACAAGATAGTGAACCTGCTAAACATCAGGATGTTGTCATTTTGAATATTTTAGCGTGTACACATTAGCATTTAGCTCAAAGCTATACTTGTATATCAAATGTCTGCTTCCTCAAATATGGATCATTATCCAGATTCTTCTGAGTAAATGTGGTCTAAATGCAACGTCAGACGTGTTTTTTTCTGTCTGGTCAAAAATAAAACTACATCTTCAAGTTCTCTTTCTTTTTCTAGAAAAAGGAAATCAAACAAAAGCGTATTAAATATCAGAACAAAACAGCACCGAGCTGAAAAATATGTTATCAGGCAGATTTGTCCCTGTGTGACTGGGCTAGCTCGATTTGATATCGTAGTCTGGGCCGGTGTTTTCATTGTGGTGAGAGAAAGCCCAGAGGGAATTCTATTTTGGTAGCTCTTGTCAAAAGTTGAAACTGAATATTGATAGGGACATACTGCATGAAGCAGATCAGGCTTTTGCTGGGGGATGTGGAAGACATGATGGAGTACTTAAAAAGGAGAATATCTCACCAGTTTTCCAACTCGGCTATTTGTCTCTGGCCAACAGACCGAATCCATTAAATACGCCGGGTTTATAAAGGGTCCCATTATATCAACAAACATGCCAAGATATCACAGTCTTTTGCCTGAGGCCGGTTTGTCTGATATATTACAGTGAGGACATAAATGTAAGAGGTCATCCTGCATGGAGGAAAGACATCTCATAATTCAGACAACGTTTCGACAGTGAAAACAACCAGATGGCTCCGAGATGAAACAACGTGGAGATGGATTTGCACAAACCAAGGCCAAGGATACGTGAACTAGCCAGTGGTGGACTTTTGCGATATCACGCACATCCCCTCCGATCACTCCGTATATGCGTAGAGAGGCATATAAGAGGTGCATACAAATGAGGGGACCAACCTGTGGGTTTTTGAAAACCTCGTATTTCTCCCCCCGCTCCTGAAAGAGGAGTTGGTTCTCGCTGTCCCTCGTCCACGCCAAGAGAGGCTCCACCAGGTTCTCGTGGTCTTCAAACGCCCGTTCTGTCAAAAGAAAAGGAAACTTGGACGTCAGCAAATTGGTAGCGGTAGCATTTAGATGATCAAGGTAGAGTCATTATGTGTTTTTATGTGATTATAGCATCTTTCAAATGACTCTGATGACATACGTTTTGAGTTGAGACAAACTGGTAAACACAAGTGCAATCTATAGTCCATGTGTCTTTTTTTTGGATGGTTCCATTAGAAATTTTAAGATTTGACACATAATATCACAATGTAAAACTACTCCATAACAAGTCATGGATACATTACAGAATGGGCCTAACAGGCACAGGGATAATGAAGGGGATTTCCCCCCCCCCCTCATACCTGAATCTTTAAGTCTGCTATCTCTTTGTTCATTTCTGAAATGCATAATACAGCTGGTACTGTAGGTAGGAAGAGGGGCCTCTTATGTGTATGAGCCAAAAGTCTTTCTGGAGTAAAAGTACAGGGTTGCAAACTTTCTGCTGCATCTTAGTATTGAAGCTGAAACGACTATATATAGATGTGGGTGGTTGTGATGCATCATTTACTTTAATAATTATACTTCCTGACTTCCCACCCCTGCAGTAAACACAGCCATAAAAAATAGTTTCTCAGCACATTCAAAGACCAACGCCAATCCTCTGGAGACATTTCTAGTTTACTCTCTCACACCGGGAAAAGCAGAATCTGCAACAGTCTTTAATCTCATAATATTCTCCACGTCCTCTCTGTTTTTTAGCTTTCTACCATACAACTTCTCAAAACAAATGCTTCCCCATATGTACAGTAGTTCGCTCTGTCATGAAATCTTTAAATCAGCTGGTTTCAAAGTCAATTCCACAGCTGTACAATTGTCTGTTTCAAATGGGATGAATGAAGGGAGGGCTCAATAAAACACAAGCCTCCCCATTTTGCTGGAGAGACTTTAAACGGCACTAAACCTCGAAAACACATTAAGGGCCCTTTCCTCCTCCTCCTCCTCACTGCCCACCCACACACACTCGGTGCTATAGATCTCCAGAAGGCACCGGGCATTTGACTTGTTTAGCCGTGGTCCCCAATTACAGGTTAGCAGCCCAGGCAGAGGTAGGCATTAAATAGATTGCTGCCAGGGTTCCAGTCTATAGTTTGACTATTACACTCATTAAATGGATGGTGTGACTTTGCTGCTGGAGTGAGCTATTCGGAGTAAAAATCCCTTTGAACTGCATAAACCACATGGTGTGTTTGGATAGTGTGCATGGGGAGCACATGGATGAAGATTTGTTTGAAGATGGCGTTGCTTGTTGAGCTTTGTAGGCGTTTATTCGGCATGTTCTGTAGAAAGCAACACACTCTGGGGAGGTTCAGACGGCGACACTGTGGATAGTCAGAGATGACACAAAGTCCTGCGCTCCCCCGTGATTACAAGTCAAGTGAGCTAAAGTTTTGCATTGTCGACATGCTGTAAATAAATCTGTGTGTCAGACAGCTAATTTAAACACGAGCTACCATTTGGTTAAAAATAAACTGTTGACCAAAGGGAAACACGCATTTCCTCATTTATTGTGGGGAGGCAGTTTATCTCATCTTTTAAAAAATAAAGAAGCATTTAAAATATCCAGAAAGTAAAAGAGTCAGTTCACCTTTTAGGGTTTATCTACAGTACTGATTGTACTTGTTGACGTTAAAGGCACCGATCAGGTGAGCCCAGTGGGACATACAGCATTACAACCTCAGCCCTATGCAAAAGAAGTCAGCTTGAAGTTTGTGCTTTTGAGTTACTGGAAGAAGTTGTTGAGCTACAATTACAAAGAAGACTGTTAATGTCTTTTGTGACAAGGTATTTGCAGCAAACAGTCAAAGGATACGTCTGCTGATATTCTATATTCTTCTTATTGACAAAAAAGTCCAACAAAGAGACAAAAAGCAACAATTAATTGATCCGACTAATAACTGTTGTCTGTGTATCCAAAACATCTTATTCCTGTGTTAAAACTCTATATTCATGATTCATTTTTAAAGACGTACGTCTTCAGTAGGACAGACGGGGCCGGGACTTGTAATGGAATTTGTTGAGCGTATGGAATAATAAATCCAGGCTTATCCTTTAATTTAGAGTTTCACAGCTTAACTAGCTGCATATGAAATTACTTGAATATAATTCTAAAGCAAAACAATATTGACTTACAGTTCATTGCTCACAGAGGTTAACGACTCTACCGCCTGTGCCTCGTTAAAACAGGCGTAAAATGACTCCCCGTTCATGATTTGATTGGTTCTTTAGAAAATATGAATGATCTCCGTAACAATCTGATAAAAACGTTATAAAACCAAGAAAACAGACGGTGATGAGGCGGCAAAGTCCAGCAGCTGAAGTAAATATAGCTCAGACGGCTCAGACGGAGGATTGAGATCATAAGGATTCTATTTCCATATGACAGAGAGGATGACTGACGGTGTCCGATACAGCAAATTAAACCCACCTGTCTACACTGAATGTGTCTGTGTAAGAGAGGGAGGGAGAGAGTATAGGAAAGAGGGGGGGAGGGAGAGAGAGATGGATGGGAGTAAGATCAATGTTTCATTGTGAGCTCGCTGCAGTACGGCTGCCGTCGCGCCAATAACAATACAGTTCATCATCTGGACCTGAATGAAATATCTCTCCTCCCTGCACGTTGTGTGTGTTTAGTTGACAAAAAACACATTAATTTGACTATTATGTCAAAGTCTATCTACATAATCACTGCTGTGTTTTTCTCGTCTGATGATATATTTGCGGCCAAGCTACCTCCTATGCTGTGGTGTTTCTGCACTAAATTTACCAGAAATCACTTGTCAACAAAGCAGCATCACTATTTTCTCTCTTCTTTTCTGTTAATACAATATTGGTAGTTGCTTATACTGCTGCACAAACAATATTTTTCATTTCCCCCTGATACCTAACCTGTCAAGGTATTAAGGTGTTTAATACAGCCAGTCTCTCATAGAATGACTACAGACTGAACCACCATGGTGCAGTACCGACACATTAGAAGCAGCCTGTGAGTACGGGCTTCGTTCACCATTAGCCCCTCCCACGTTACAACACTT
The DNA here is from genome assembly GCA_032191485.1 of Leptoclinus maculatus. Classification (NCBI taxonomy): domain Eukaryota; kingdom Metazoa; phylum Chordata; class Actinopteri; order Perciformes; family Stichaeidae; genus Leptoclinus; species Leptoclinus maculatus. The sequence goes on along the minus strand of JAVDOI010000013.1, from coordinate 3,244,246 downwards.
CCAAATACATTTCTATGCTGATGACGAACAGCTTTATGTGGCTGTGTCTTCCGATAACACGACGCCTACTGATGTTAGTTTAGATATTAGTGTCTGGATGTCACGAAACATTTTTACAGCTCAACCAGGATGAATTGAAACATGAGTTTTAAGTTCTACAGCTGAGAGAGATTATTGGCTTTATCATTTAACTTTTATAATTTCTATTTTAGCGCGTCTCAAATTGTTTTACCGTTATATTTATTGTATTATGAGCTTATTGGTCATCTATAAAACACTTTTGTATTAGTATTAAATCAATCCAATCTCACCTGTGTAACATCTTTCTCATTTTACAACAGTCTGTGTAGCATCAACCAGAAGTACAGTAAACCGGATGCTATATCGCAGTAACTCACCAAGTTGTAGCTCCGGGTTGGTCTCACACAGGCTCCAGTCCACATTGCAGTCACAGTGAGTCTTCTCGAACATGTTGTCCAGAACTTCTCTAACGGTCTGCCTCTCGTCCACCATCAGAGTCTTTGCGCTGCCATCATTCATCAGCACCTTCACCACCAACTGTCAGAAGAAGATACGACTTTATTATGAATAAGTTATACATTTCAGAAGGCAAACTGTAACATTTACATTGTTAGTGAAATAACTAAATTCATTGATGACCAGATTAAATTCAGTTATCAGTTATATACAACTTCCATCAAGCAAACGTTTGTTGCATGAGCACCCATCCATGTTACCTGTTGGTAATGAGTCTAACTGCCAAACAGGAAATGAGAACTTCCGATAGTCTTTATAGTAGTGGAGGTAAGACTGTACCATTGTGAGTTGAGTACAGGGGGGGTTCATTGTTTCAGGAAATAGACAGCCTTGTTTAAGCTTCCTAAACAACTAACATGTCCATGTTAGGAGAGTGAGGAAAGAGTTGAAAGTAGTTTTTTGTTGTTGTTTTTACATATAATTGTTATTTGAACGTCTTCATTGGTTATGCATTAACGTTGGGTTGTCTGTGGGGTAGATCATGGTTGAAGTTGGTTTAGTTCAGGTGCACACCTGCTGGAAACTGCCCAATAGTCATTGGATCCTTACATTCTTTTAAAAAAGATGCATGTTTATTTCATTTCTTTAAGCCTAAACTGCTTTTAAGTTTCATGTAATCTTCAAATAAAACATTCACCAGGTGAAGATTACTCCGGCTTCTATGTGATCTCTCTGATCCTAACAGTCTTCTGGCTTTAGCTTCATATATAATGGACAGATATGAAAGTAATATCTATCTTTTCATCTTACTCTCAGCAAGAAAGTGTTTATGGTTCTAAAATGATTTGTTTCCGTGTCACCTGCATGACAGATTGAAGTTAAAACATGTTGTGGACAGCGGCAGGTGTCTCTAAGTGGGATAAGCACTGCAGCTTTTTTATTATCCCGTTTAATTACCGGCCATGTGCAGTAAATGGTTGTTTCTGTTTCCTAATGTTAGTTCTACTCGAAGAGTTGCTCCCATCAGCACTTCTGTCTCTCTATTCTGTTCACCCTCTTTGGCTTTTTTAGTAATTTCCTCCCCATTGTATTCATCTCCTTTTTGCAGTCTTAGCACCTCCTTTTCCCCCCAAGTTGATTAATTTTGCTCTGGAGCGGCGCACTGCTTTCCTCACAGGCTCATATGGCTTCACACTTCCTCTCATCTGAAACAAATCCAGCTTTGGGAAGCTGAGGAGTTTCACAGAACCAAGGTCAGCCGGTCGCTGAGCTTGCGTCATAAAAAAATGTGGGACTCAGAGATGTTATCACAAGAGGATTCAGCGCGTTAGATCACATGTTCCCCCGGTCCCGACCTTTGGAAAACAATATCGGTTTGGCATGCGGTTGAATGAAATGTCACTGGATATCAAATCATTTTTCCTCTTACGGTTCTTCCTCATGCGAGGCGAGTATCTTTAAAATACATGATCCGTGTCGAAAGCATGAAACTCGAGGGCCTCTGCCCACAGACGGTTGTGCTGAAACCACTGAGAGTGCACCTTGCTCTTCTGCGCCTAACAACCCTGGGACAGATGTTCCTGTGAAAGTGGCTAGTGGTCTGTTTTTCCTCAGCATCCACAAACACACACACACACACACACACACACACACACACACACACACACACACACACACACACAACACACACACACACACGGCAATTTGGAGGAGCTGTTTTCTGCTGGTTTCCTTTAGATTTTTCTCAGAATTTATAATTGCTAACTTAAAAGACAATTACACGTAAATTATAAGACTTCTTGGCCAAGACACAAGTAGAAGTGTAGAAATTGGCAGTCATATCATCAGACTATTATCTATTATAGAACTTTGTGCAATTGGCACAAAACCTACGTTTGGTTCTGCGTAAAATTGCACATCCTGCTGCGAAGCTTTGCATGCAAAACCACATGTCTTTGCTTTTGTTGACTGCTTTGAAGATGAGAAAGTGTCCACATATCCTCCAAAGAGGGGAAGCCGTGACGTCCTGCAGGACGTTGGCTGGATGAAAGGTAAGTTATCCATTACTGTGATTGATGGCTCCTCCAAAAGGAAGAGAAAGAGCCGTACTATCTTTGAACATCACGTCTCTTACAGCGATGGCCATGTAGCCGTAATTCACAGCGTCTTTAAAGTTTACTGTTGCCAGTGGATGTCAGATCAGAGGAGGACTCCTCAGTGTTTGGTCCTCTTACCTTTTTCACTTTAGCTTCCTTGAGCTTCTCAAGAGCGAGCTTGATTTTGTCTGCTTTCATCTGCGCCTCGATTTCCTCCTGTAGACAAAGAATATAATGTTGTGTTTTAGTTGTACTTACTGGTGTAAGTGGGATGTGTACGTACCACCATCATCATTAGCTGTTTCCCTGTTTCCAGTTTTTATGCTAAGCTAAGCTAATCGACTACTGGCTGTAGCTTCAAAAAATGGAGCTAAAGGTAAACGAGGGGGAAAGATGTGACTGCTGAGTTAATTTCTGTGGATGCAGCGTTTTAAGTGCTGCTCAGGAGCTGCAGTGTTTAATTTGAATTCCAAGCGTGAAGCGTGCATTGAAGAATTTCATTTGGGCCATTAGATCTAATCTACTAAATCTCAATTATCAGGGATACCCTTTACGCTGCCTTATAACTCAACGTGTTTTTACATTAAAATCCTGCCTACAGTGCAGTTTTAATGAACCTGTACACCTCTATAACAATGACACGTTCTCTGCCTCAGCACATCTGGTGTTTTTACCTCAGACGGATGAGGTAATAAGCCCTGCTAAAGTAATAAGTTCCCCCCCCTTCTCCTACCTGTTACTCTTTTCCGCCTCATGTCTGTATGTTTGATCTGTTCCAGACAGACTCACAAGTCTCTGTAACTGTAACAGATGCGTCCGTCCAGGAACAACTTCGCCATGATCTCACCGTCCAACTGTTATAAGAGCAATACCACTCTCTTCCCAGTTCCACAAAGACAAAAAGGAATCACTAGAAATTCATATGCTGGGAGCTGGCGATGCTTTTGCTGTAATACTATCTTGTCACGCACGGCTCAGGAAGTGCTTTCTCGTAGTAATCTAGATTGTGAAATTATTATTGTCTCTTTCTGCTTCATGTCTCTGTCGTTCTTACATTTTAAGAGCCTAACAAAGCAAATAAATTAAATGTTTTTCTTCACAATCTGTCATCAAGCATTGTGGCTTTTTCCTGGACACCAAAATAAACTCTGTATCGCTCTGACAAGCCTTGGTTAAAGCTCTCACTTCTTTCATTTTGGACCGGTTCCCAGCAGCAGAGAGTTTAAAAGATATTTGCAGAGATGCTGCTCTCATCTTACAATCAGCACACTGGCTGACTCACCTTCGTAGGCTTTGCAGCCTGAGGGGGCGGAGGTGGTAAAGGGGAGGCCGAGGTGCTAACGTTGCTGCCGGTGCTGCTCGCTGGTGATGTTGGGGAAGGGAGGGAGGAGGCCGGACGGATGCTCAGGCCCTTAGGTGGTGGCGGCAGGTCTGGCGGGGGCGGTGACGACACCTTCAGGTCTTCTATTTGTGCTGCAAGTTTCTCTTCCGACTCATTGAGATCAGCCATCAAATCAGCCATGAGCTGATCCAGATCGGTGTCCTCGAGTTCATTGAGGGACTCTGGTGTTAGAGGAAAATCTGTTTATTTGTTAAGAACTAACTGTAACTAACTGTTATTAAGCCATTATTTACAATGTATAAACTTATGAGGGTTGTAACGGTCTACACTGAAACGTCTCAATGACTACTGAATGATTGTCATGACATTTTGTACCAACATTCGTGGTCCCCAGAAGATGCATCCTACCGATTTTGGTGTTCTCCCTGACTTTCCCTCGATAGCGAATGACATATTTCCAACACCTTCAGCTGTTCTTTGCTAAATAGTAAACATGGCAAACAGTACTCGCTAAACATTAGCATGTTAAGATTGTCATTGTGGGCATATTAGCACGCTGACGTTAGCATTTAGCTCAAAGCGCGACTGGGAGCTGCTTTTTAGTCTTGTTAGAAAAATGGTTCATTTTGTGATTGATTGTCATTCAGTTGAGATTCATGAAGGTTTGTCCTTGTAGCTTAGAGTAATGTGTGGTGAAGAGCCGATGTGACAAGACTGAAGTACTACTTGATGACACACTGTACTAGTTAAATTAGAGTGCTAATGCCAACAGATGTTGCAACCTTGCTTTAACATTAACCTGCTTGTTTTACAGCCCATACGAGCCAAAGGCAAACAGTGAGTAATTAGCACAAACAGTGACCTCAATCTTTGTCTTAAATCACCTCTTGAACAGGAGCCAGATAAACGGCAGAGACACAGCAATGCTGTTTTTACTCCCTCTTTACGTCGCTGCTATGTGATCATTTTCTAGATAACTGATGGAACGTGTAATATACAACACCCAGCTCTTTGTAGTATTTCCACACGCTTGACGGACAAAATGTAAAGTCACCATTGAGGTCAGTGAAGCCGATGGATAGGTTGACGTCCTCGTTGGTGCTGGGGAGAGAGGCAGGAGGGACTGTTTCCTGTCCGAGACTCTGCAGGGAAGAATGAACAAGGCGGTGTGTTTATAAGAGCATTGATATAACAGCGAGTTAATCCACAACACATTCTGAAACATAAACTATCCCCAAACATTATGTGAGAAAGTTTGATGTTTACACGTCTAATGTTACATCTGTTTAGGTATTACACCTAACAGAGCTTCTATGTGTTTTATTCAGCCCGTCTGGCCTGTTGGAAGTGATTTAAAATGACTGGTGGGTTAAAAAAAACATCAAAGTCATCAGCAGGGGGTTTCACCAAGACAAAAATGTGTAATCTCTGGCTGGTTCATGCCATTTGACCTCCCTCTCCAAAAAAAGTGTGTAATTGATGGTTGTTAGTTGACCACAGAGAGTGTTTCCCTCCCCCGCTGTGTCTGTTGTGCTTGCCAGTCTGGAGTGTCTCGGTGATCGATGGTGGGTTTCAGAGAGTTTGTCGTCTGTCTTTAATTAAAACCATAGCAATTTAGCTTTTATATGATATTAATAAGACTGGTATTAGATATGTATTTCACTCCCAAAAATAAATGTCAATAAGGTATAGTACTTATATAACAATTAGTGCAAAACGAAACCCCGAAGATGTGGAGTGAAGTGCTGGAATAAAAGTGTATGACCATAGTTGTCATGACCATAACCGTCTTAGCTCACCTGAGTGAGGAGGTCCATCTCCCCCAGCAGGTCACTGAACATGGCGTCGATGTCGTCCATCTGTTTAAAAGCAACAACAACAGTGTCAGACACAAAACAATACTCAAAGATCCCACATGTCAACTTTTCCAGCATGTGACATAAACTGTTAAGACACCGTGTGCGTCAATGTTTTTTGATTGGTGCTGCAAGGAAGCAACACATCTCCATTGATTGAGTTGTCGTATGAATGGCAGTGAAGGAATGTGTGGAATGAAGAGGTAACTCTAATCTGCTCGGTGAAATGACACGTTCGTAGATACACACATGCATGTTACACAGCCAGTGAGACTCAGCGCTGCTGCTTCACTTTGAAATGTGTGCTGCTGTAATCTGTGCCCTGAGGCTATGTTATCATCTCCACCCAGTATGAAAGGAAGAAAAGTATGTATGCATAACTTCCAGGCATTCATGTTTCGCCAGAACGTGTCGTGTCCTGTTGCACATGTTGAACTGAAGAGTGAGATATGATTTCATTTTGGTATTTTCTGCACTATAAATTGCTGATCAAGACTCAAACACTTGACTGCTTCAGAGCTATATAGTTAAAAGGTGCAAGATCCGATATCGGGGGCGTTTGCATTGCCTCTCAACAGCTCTCAACATGGCGGCGTCTGAGCCGGCGGCACATAGCTAACAGCGCTAACAGTGCAAACGACGGGGGAAGTGCTGACAGTGTTAACCTGAGGGGGAATCAGAGGGCTGGTGCTATGCTTTCGTGAAAACAGCTGCCGAACGGGACGGCGTTATCAGCTGTAACCGCCGCTTGAGAGCCGTGCACAGCGTCGGCCGTGAGCCAACCAGTAGGGCACGACAACATGCGATAACATGCACTAAAAGGCCCAGCCATGTCAACAAAGAACGGAGAAGCTCAGATACCAACATACACAGAGGGAGAGCGACTTCATTCTCTTGCTCAGGTAGAGCACAGCTCCTTTAACCCCGATACAGTTAATCAGTTAAATAACCCCGAAGACTCACTTGACATCTGAAATGATGTACAGTAAGCTGTCTCTCACTTTGTATTATTTGAATCCACACTTCCTCAGAGCAAATGTTATGATGGGCTAGAATGTGCAGTCAAAACAGAGTCCCTGTTTTCTTACAGTGGAACATGACCAGCAGTGGGACGGGTCAGTGGCAGTTCATTCAGTCACAGTGGTGCTTTGATGGGGTTTTAACTTCACTAAATCCAGAAATGTGACATGCTGCTGTGCACCTCCACTGCATGTTAATGGTCCTGGAAACCCAACAGTGACTACAGAGCCTGTGAGGGTACAATAATCTGATTAAGGACAATTCAACATTAAGTGTGGCTGCTGTAACTGCTGAACCAGTCTGGTTAAACACTAAAGGCTCGCTTTCTGCCTCTGGCTCTGTGGGTGTTAATGAGTGTCACTGGCCTATAGTCACACAAGGGACATGATTTGTCCGTTTCTTTCGTGTTGCTCGGCACAACTTCTTTTTCGGGACAACATCGCCGTCACGAACACTTTGGGACACACAGTGTCGAACATCGAGCTCGTGGTTGACGGTCCTGTGTTTGATGGAGCCATCCACCTCCCCTGCTCTCTTTATTTAATACTACGTCACTAGCTCTGACCATGGGATAGTAAAGTGGATGCGTTTAATTTGTGCGTCCACCACGAAAAAGGATCCTTATTGCCTTTCCATTGGTGTTGTTTTTGTGCTGAGCGACATGAAAAAAATGGACAATTCGTGTCCCAGTCAATGAAACCAACAGATTTAATTTCGTGACTGTTTCACGACGTGTCTATATTTGTATGGGCTCACCGGCTAACCTAGATATCGTAGTGTGGCTTTACTAATTTTGTAGCACAGAAGCATGACTGGTCTGCAAAACTCAGAGGTTGGGTTGTTGCATAAAGATCAAACGTGGTTGTGTTAAGCTGTAAAGCGACATTCATTATATTTGAATCAGAAATAGCTGGGGTTAGGTGAAGGTTTGGTGTGGTTGAAGTTAAGGTAATAATAAATGGACTTTGACCACTGCACGTCTCAGACCTCAGCGCGGCTACACACTTTGTTTAATGACCTCTTTGTTAGTCTACTGTTTGCCACTGAACAAAAACAAAAGCTCCACCAATTCTGACTCTTATTGGTTTGACTCAACCAATGACATTTCCTCTCCCTCAGTGTAATGTTTGCATAAATCTCCGGTCTTCACTTTTTTAAATTTCTGTCATTACGGTTCATTAGATATGAAAATATTATCTCTAGTGAAGTGTAACTCGCTGCTGTTTTCACTCAACACAGTTTGGAATCTGTTTATTAGACTTTTAGAGCCAACAAGAAAGAACGAAAAATAAAGAAAGAAAGAAAACATTTGAAGAGTTTTAATCAAAAGCAAAGCGAGAGAGTCGAGGCAAACCCCTCAGTCGCACTGCGGAGGAGACAAGAGTGATTGATTGTGCAGGCAAGAGTTCAGACAGTGCTGTAACATGATGTTTCTCATTTGAATGTGAAATGGATCAATACTGTTCCAACATCTAACAGATGGCGCGTGCTTGTATGGTTGGAAGCTCGACGAAGAGAAACCGTATCGAGACCATAAATGGAGATAACAGATACAAACTTGTAAAACCTCTCTGGTTTTGACACCGTTGCACACAAAGTATTAACGTCTTTGAATGTCAGACATGTTCCATGTGACGTGTATGTGTGGGTCTTTCTAACTGTGTGGCCCCACTCCTCCACCCTTTTTACAAGAATGGTTTACCCCCAGGAGGAAGTGGTACAGGGTGAACTTCCTGCCACTTGCGATGTTGAAATCGTGTTGGAAATGGTGACACGAGCAGCCACCTGCAACATTAACGCTGTTTCCTTTCACACACATTGCGACACATGTTTAGGGTCTGAAAACACAACTTGCATGTGATATTCTGCATAATGGCTAAACAAAACATAATTATAAGTGATTGCAGACTCGTTATTTAAAAATCTATTATAACCACTTCATTATTTTCATTTCCGTATTTTTCCAGTGGTTTCACGTTTTATTTTACAAACCGCAATGCAACAGATCTCACTGCAACCACCACAGCTTTGGTCCAAGTCAGCTCTTTGCTCTCAAACAACCACACGGAACACTGTAAACACTGTGAGCGTCTGATGCCGAATGCCAATGTGCATTTTTAAAGTCACACAAGGAAAATATTAGCGTCAGTAAGGTCAGCTGCTTTTAGAGGCCAAATGCACAAGAGCTCTCACACAGTAAAGAGAAGTCAGAGAGAGAGTGTAGAAATGCTCAGATCTCAAGAACAAACAGGTGTCTGCTGATGGAGGCAAAACACATTCATGTGATGTTTATAATCACTTCTTCTGCACATGAATGCACGATTGTATTCGTGTCTCACTTCACACGTCAACATTAAACTTAAGAAAGTAGCCCTGTTACACTTTTCATTTGTAGGTGTGACATTGCAAACAAAACACAAAGGAAGGAGAACCACAGAAAAGGTGTTCGCCTTAAAGTGGCGTCAACGGTAGAGGCTATTTGTTTTACTTAGAAATAAGTGTATTCGCTTTTCTGCTGAGAGTCATACAAGAAGATTGATACCACTTTCATATCTGTCTGTAGAATGTGAAGCTAGGGCCAATAGCTGATTAGCTTAGCTTAGCATAAGGGCTGTAACAGGGCAAACGATTAGCCTGGCTCTGTTCAAATATGAATCAGCCTAAAGAATTAAACAAACTAAATATAAGTCAGTGTTAGTTAGCTTTAGAGCTGTTGGTAGATTTGGACGGAGCCAGGCTAGCTGTTCCCCCTGTTTTCAGTCTTTATGCTAAGCTAAGCTAAGCTAACTGTCTCCTGGCTTCAGCTTCATATTTTGAGTGGTATCAATCTTATCTAACCTTCAGCAAGAAAGTGAACAGGGTTTCTTTCCTAACTTTAAAAACAAAGACCATGAATAAAAGAACTGGCTGCAGACATCAGAGATGACGTGGATCTGTTGTGAAATCATGCAAAAAGGTTTTTATCAGCAATATTGGAGAAGCTAGTTGGAAGAGAAACGTTGGCGTGACTAACGCTATCTGACAAACGCCTTACTGACGCATAAAGTGCTCGGAAGTGAGCTGAGTTTTCAATTTTATTCGGACAAACTGATGACAAGTGTAGATAGAAGTGTAAAGTGAGATGGAGAGAGTAATGGGATCATTTCATTTCCCGTCAATATCTGCATTTACTGTCAAACAAAGTTTGCACTTGTGATCCTTCATATTGTGGACGATGCTGCAGCCTGAAGGAAGACAATCATGAAAGTATGTCGCTGCTTCTTTGCACCATTTCTACTTTCTTTCCAGAAACCGATCTGAAAATATGCGATTCGTCAGCATTTATGAATATCACTGGAAACACTCGAGCATGGAATCTGGCTCCGTATCAAACCTCCACAATGCATTGTGAAAACACACCGTCTGGGATCCAAAGAAATAATGAGTCAAACAAATATAGCACGCAAGCGACTTCGACATTCCTAAATAATCTCAAATCTTATTTTATAAATGCACACACGTCGAACTCAAGTTTCAGCGGAGAAAATGGAAACCAGACAACAACCCTAAGTGGCCGTATCAAAGCACGGCATGTTTACCGTGATGTGCAGAAACTCCCTCTCTTACTCCACTCAAATATCTTGACTTAAGCTGACGTGTTTACAGAAGTGGACGTGCTCTACTGTAAAAGGAGGCAAATTAGGGAGTTGGCAGCAGAAAGAAAGAGCTGAAGGGCAGAAAAAAAGCAAGAATCATAACGGACATTTCACAACACACGAGATCGTATCTACGTGTGCTGAAGGGAGTCTGGGTTTAGGAATCAAACGTGGACACTAATTTCCACAAACGTTATATTTACAAAATCTTTTTTTTTTCGACATAAAATCCCCTCTGCACATGAGTCACCGGACAGTCTGTCTAACCTCTCTGTATAGTGCAACGCTTTCTGGCTCGACAGCAGTGAAAAGCAGAAAACTGTCAGCTAAAAGGTTTTTACTCCAGCAACGAACACACAGCTTATAAGTAATTCATCTCATCTCAAAAAGCAAAAATGTACTAAATGTTCCTGTCATCGGTGACAGCACTATGAGATTTAAAACAAGAGGCCAAGCGGATCAGTTTCATGTGGTCATTGAGTCATACAGCAGTCTGAAATTAGAGTCGGGTCCACCCAGTTGGAAAGAGCACATATGAACACCCTTTTCTTTATGTTAGAATAGCCTAATGACGGCCTCATCGCCGGACAGAAAGCTCATTAAGCCTTATCTCATGAGTACAAAAACATCCTGGGGGACAATAGACGTTTTGTACTGTTGTAATTTGACAACTTTTAAAAGTCTGTATCGAAGGAGGAGGTTTTAAAATCACAAAATTTGTCTGGCTACAATTTTTTTTGTCTGTATTATAAACATCTGTATTATCCTTCCAGCTGGAGGAGAAAAATGATTTTATTTGACAGATAAAAACAACAAAGATTCACAGTCAAAGTCACACGAACACGCTCAGAGAAAGCAGCTCTGGGTGTTCACCGTTAACTGAAGGTACAACATCTAACTCAGCAGAGGTGTAACTCACCGTTTCAAATGTGTTAATCCTTGTTTCACCAGTTAGTTTCAAGCTTCATGGACATCGGTTCCACCTCAGCGTTTTATCCTCTAATAAAGCTCAACACCAGTAAAACAGTCACATACAGGCAGATCAGGGTGTGTTGATGTGGATTGCATCTGTCTCCCTTGACTCTTGACTTCTTCCTGCTCAATGCGGAAGTTCAGGTCGAGACCTGCCACTGCATTCCTTCAAATAAAAGCCCAACACTTTCACAACAGTCTTGTCTGGGCAACGCCGGGGCCGCCCCACTCAACAGTCGTCTCCTTATCTGCACTGTATTCTGCAACTTTTCTCATACGAGGACAGCGCGGGAGAAAACTGCAGTGGAGTTTGCTGTGACTTCCAATCATAGCTGCTGATTGACAAGCACTTGAGTGGACGGTGGAGTGTTAAAAGCGAGGTCTCGGTGGGATCGAGAGAACGGCTGATTCAGCAGGAGGAATGTGACGGCCTCGGTTAATAATTCACCTCACTGAAACTGATTTACTGCAGGTCTTTAGACAGGAGTGGTAATACTGCACGTCACAGCGGTGAGCAGCAGACGCCAGCTGAGCTCCTGTGATCTAAATCCTTCTGAAACAAACAGCATCACCTTTAGACACATCCGTATGCTTTGAAGTGTTTCGCTGCACAGCCATCTTCCCCCCGAGACTAAGGCGTACAAAAGTACATTCGAGCTATTTTTTCGTCACTTAAAATCAGGAAGGAGTAAAGACACTGGTGTGGTGCAACAAGGTCACTTATCTTCAGGGGGGGAACCAAGCAGAGCCAAGCTGTCAAGATATGAATAGCCTCTGGCTCTTATCTGGCCAGGCAGATACAGATAGCTCTGTTTATTTGCATTTCTCCTTGAGTCAACCTGGGAGGCCTAGAAATAAAAAGAAACTAGATTTCACCTCTTTTTTTTTTAATCCCTCTTCAGCCGACAGAGATGTCAAAATATTTGGAAAAGGTCAGAAAGTAGCGAGGAATGTTAAAGTTATGCTTAGAAGAACAGCCTTGCCCCGTCTCTAGCCTCATTTTCAACTCTTTAATCTGTTTATAAAGTAAAATATTACTTTGCACCACGGGGGGGGAAACCAAATAACCTTGAAAGAGCCTTTCGTGACTCGTGATGTATTGAACAAACACTCCGGGTACAGGCATGTGTCCCAACCATCCTCATTTCCTCTCTCAGGGGTTGACAAACAGATGGACACCGTAGGCAGCCTCCCATTAGCTCCAAGCATCTCACGAGCACCCCGGTGCCTCGGAGGTCATCTCTCAAGCAGATACGCTGATTAACGGGTTGTGGAGCTCGGCAGCAAAGAGAGAGAGAGAGAGAGGATTGTTCTACTTTGTTGTATCTTTGCAGCCAGTGTTCAGTCACTGAAGGTAGTCCAGCAGAGTGGATACCGATCATGTGTTTTGAACAGTGTGCATGCTGCAGCTCATACATCTCGGCACGGAGTCAAGACAAAGAGGATTGTTATTTTTTAACGCAGATGTTGTGCATTTTATATAAAGTGAGAGCTGCAATTTTAATGCGCCACAGGTTGCAAAACAAAAGCCCTACTTATCTTGGTTATGACGTGAAGCAGAACCGCAGATGGTAAGGTGTGATGTGTAAGAGAAAAGCATACTTTAAAGCCTATTAGTCTCCATCATATTTAATCAGAGCGCTCCAACACACCCCTGAAAACCTTTATTGAGCTTTTGTGCTCCGAGAGAAAAGGGGGTGATAATGAAAACCAGCGGGCATTCGTCAAATGTACTGCAGAGGACAAACTGTCACAGTGAGGATGTGAGAAGTGATGCATTAGGAGTGTTGTGGTGCCCTCTGTTTGTACTCTGCTGTACTAAACATTCCAGCTCAGTGGGTGTAAGTGCAGCTCATGCTACCTGCACCACTTACTTTCGCTCATCCCCTCTGCATGTTTACACCAGAACATTTAAAAAACAGTTAACTGGATTTATTTCTTTTGTATGTATGTATGCAACTAATTTAAGTATTTGCCAACAGAATTCAACAAACAATGAAACTAATGCTTTTCTTATTAACATGAGTCAAACTTGCCTCCCTATGAAGCCCATTTCTGCCACGTAAAAAAAGGTCGACAAGATGGATTGTAGGAGCTAATTCTTTAGTTTGATTATTTCATTATAATTATTTCTGATTTTTGCATTTATTATTGAGACACAAGGGGCACTAAGCACCAGATTGAGCACTTGTTGAGGTAACAGATTAAGGATAAAGAGAGCAGGTGTTTCAACGTCAGGTGAAGCACTAATAAGGGACATGTTTTTCATCCCAGAGCAAGAGAGAGGCAGCATGATGAACACATGTTTGATTTTGGACTGGAAAATAAAAATTAATTTAAACATTAATCTTACACGGACAATAGACTTCTTAACTGCCTGAACCCAATTTAAATGGTGCATCAGTGGACTTTTGTTGTTTTTTGAAAGCGATCTTCTTTTGATGATTGGCCACTAAAAAAAAACATTAGACAATAAGTCAAATTTATGTATTTAAAAATGATGAAATATTGAGTCAACAGGCACTAAAACAATTGTGAGATAGTAAATCAAATGTATTAAGTCAACATAACAAATGTTGGAGGCTAAGTCAAAATTACGAGAGAATATATTAAGATTATGAGAAACGAGGTAAGAAATATGTGTCAGAAGTCAGAACATTGAGGTAATAAGTCATTTTGAATTATTAAGTTAAATAACATTATTATAATGTCTTTTCCTCTTTCTTGGCAAAAAATGTCTTCCTGCCTGACCTTGAAATAATCAAAACTGAAAATTACATCAGAATCTGCCAAACTACAAAACTTCCCACCACACATCAGCCTCAGACGACCTCCGGCTGGACATGTTGTTGTGCGGAAGCACTAAAATGAGAGGCTTCAAAAACCAGCTGTGGGTCTCACATTCCTGACTTCTGCCATTCTGTCCCTTCAACAAAAGCTTGACCTCTGTTGGCTCCGTCTGTAAAGAGGTGTTGACAAGGCCAGTCGAACCTGGAGGACACTGGGTTGAAGACCAGCAGCTGTCTCAACATTCTGCCACTTTTTTCCCCAACTTGGATGGCCATAGGGTCACAGGGAAGTCTTTGTTTGTTTTTTCCTTTTAACATGAAAATTTGAGCAAATATTTCATTTTAGAAAAAATGTTTCATTCTGCTTCCTTTCACCACAATGGGGGGATTCCTGCGAGGATAGCAGGGGAGGTGAAGGGTTAATTTGTGGCCGGGGAAACCTGATGCTAATTAAGTCTTAGGAATGCCACATACTGACATTGTATTGCAGAGCGCCCTCAGAGTGGCTCGGGCATGGAGAGAGCCAGTGGTAATGCGTGAGTCTGATGGTTTTGCTCCGTACTGACAGTCTCACCGGACCCTGGAGCTGAAGGTAATGCTCTGTCGTGAAGTGCACATCAAGAGTTTCTTATGTCAAGTTTGTGCTTAGTTTCATTTGAAAGGAGAAGATCAGTGATGGACTTTCAGGATCTTTTTTAGTTCAATCAAAGAACAGTTTGGAGATTTTCCCAGATTTGGTGATCAAAAGCTCAACTCGCATTTTTTATTTATTTTTGCAGGCAAAGATATATATATATATATATCTGACGCAAAAAAATGGTTTTAGTAAGACCAGTGCTGTTGCTGCTGTTGCCTTGGTTCTCCCTGCAAGCTGTCGCAGAGATCTGCCGGGGGACGCACTGCTACGGCGCGGAAACCGGCGATCCAAGACCGTGCACCGGAGCGCACTGCCCGGGGAGCAGATCCTCCAGACCGCCGCGGCAGTTCAACCCGGCGACGCAAGGGAGAGCGGCGCAGATCGTCGCCAGCCAGCACCATGCATACCCGAGCTCTCCAAGAGCAGCGCCGGACGCGTACCCCGCCGTCAAGCCGCTTCGCGTGCGGCACAGCGACGGCGGAGGCGCGCGGATGAGAGCGCCAGAAGTTTTACCTGCAGGATGCACCGATGCGGACTGCGCCCCTCTTGTGAAACATTCTCAGCCCGCTAATGACACCCGAGACTGTAAGGGGATCGAGTGCAGGCTGCCGCTGAGGATACGGCCAAGAGCTCGCGCGAAGTCGTGTGTGGGAGAGGGGTGCAGTTCAGAGGAGAGCGCCAGCCAGCTTCCTCCTGTCCATCTGTCCGACAGAGCCGCGCAGTTTCTGGGAGATTTTCCGGAGCTTGGATATCCGTCGTCGGAAATTGGCGGCGCACCTTTGGGTGTCCAGCTCACATGTGACATCAATCCAGGTCTGCTATTATCACCATCATCATCATTGTCATCTAACATTTTAACTGTTGCTTTCAGATGATTACAGGCTGATTAACTTCTTCAAAATGCCCTTTGTGCACAATTGTGCACCAATCTAACCACTGCGAGACATTTCTGGTTGAGTGACAAGCTTCAAAAGAAGTTGATGAATTATTAACTTGCTCTGGAAACAGTGTGCCTGTAATTTAACCATGCATGTAACCCTTTATTGACTTGAACCCCCCTTTTCCCACCAGGGATCTGCAAAATGGGATTAAGCTCAAAAAGCAAAGGAAGACCTTGTTGACCTTCATCCCTAAATTATATCTGCACAGCTACTAGAGCAGCTGAACTGGAAACATGTCTGTGAGTCAGTTGTCCAGAAAATGTTGAGTGCTTTGATGTTGCTCCACAAAAGAAACGTTCATTGCACTTGCCAGCTAGGCCAACAAACAGGGTCAATGGGTGTTCAAACTTTATCGCGGCAGCATTTGCAGAAATCAGACTTCTGAATCAGTCTTAATCTCTTTGAATCCCTTCTTCCACTGCAGTGTTTAACAATAACAAGTTGTCTGATCACATATTTCATTTTGCATTATTTTCCCCTCAGGGGAGAACGAAGTTCCCTCAGAAGATGCCCTCATCTTGCACCTCCAGCTGGCGAAGGGGCAGGAGAAGCTGGTGGAGGCCCTGCGCGCCCAGCAGATCATCATCCGCGACCTGCAGCAGAAGCTCGCCGACCAACAGGACGCGCTGCTGTCCCAGCAGAGGGAGATCCTGGACCAGCAGCGGCGCATGTATGAGCAGATGGACGTGGTGAAGGCCCAGTACGGCCTCCTCTCGGAGACCGTCAAGCAGGTCTCCTTCCAGGGCCTGCAGGGTGAGCTGCAGAGCTACTTCGAGAGCCACCTGGCGGGTCTGCAGAGCCAGGCCCGCAGCCACCTGCAGAAGTCCTACGCCGTGCACAAGATGGACATCGACTCGAAGGTGATGGATGTAGTCGGAGAGGCTCATTTTCCTCAACCTCTGCTGGGTTGCCCTTCACCTTGTGTGGGGGAGGAGTACTGTGATTTTCAGAGGGACTCACCTCAGTGTGAGAAGTGCACCATGTGTCCACCGGGCTTCTTTCTGATCTCGCAATGTTCTCCCACTGCAGACAGGATGTGCCAGGTATTGTCCTTTTAAAATACTGATATATTCACACCCTTTTCACTTCATTTAAAACCCACTGCTGTCTGCTTGCATGACGGTGAGACTGATATCTGTACTTATCTGTGATGTGTGAAAACCAACCCACTGCTCACTAAAGTGTGAATGGGTTTCAGCTAATAGTTAAAGCTTGATATGGTGGAATCAGTCAGTTTTCACTCAATGCCCAAACATAATAACAGCTGATTTAGAGGGAAAATGTTCATACTTATCAGAATAAAGCTATAATTAATAGTAAAAATGTATTCACGATGATTATTGTATGAATTGCAGGACAGAGATGAATGCCTTGAAGTACCAAACATTTGTGGAGAGCGAGTGAAGTGCCTTAATACTCCAGGTATTTCTTTGATAATTGAAGCAATTAATCTCCTAATTGTAGGCATTGGGAAAAAACAATATCTCCCTCTTAATATTTAAATTTTAGAACATCTTTTTCACCTTTTTCCTCCTTGGTTTCTCTATTCTCTCTGGTCTTTGACTGCACAGGGGGGTTCAGGTGTCTGGGGGTTTCTGAGAGAGAAGCCGTGATGGGCTTGTGTGGTCCCTACTACTTCTACAACCAGGAGCTGCAGGAGTGCCAGGCCTGTTCTGACTGTGATGGAGAGTCGGTTTTTGCTCCCTGCACAGCTATCACTGACTCAGTCTGCGGCCAGCCTTCAGAGAGCCGACTCTCCCAGTCTTGGGGGGCCAGTGTGGGAGTCCCATCCGCCAGGATCTCTGGCGGCCACATCTTCCCCGGGCTTCAACTTAACATCCGAGGCAAAGAGAGAATTGATCTGCTGTCCAACGAGGCAGGGCAGGTGACGTTCCTGCAGCACGGCCTCGTGTGGTTGGATCATAACTTTGCGATAAAGCACAGCTGCAGGAACTTCCTTCAGGTGGGGATGAGGCTCAACCGGAGCCAGGAGGAGGAGGGTTGCGACCTCAGCGGTGTTCGCATCGAACAGCCGGATGGGAAATACTTCCAGGGTGTCAGCGTCAGCAGTGGAGTCGAGGTGGAGCCCAACCACACCTTCACTCTGCTGCTGAAGAGCCCCAATCAGCACTGCAACCAGAGCAAGGATATTCACCTCTACGATATCGCCGCCCCCTCTGTCAGCCTGCTCTGGTTGTCGCATGACACCGGTGCCGTAGCTATGACGGCTCAGATGTCCCTGTTGACGCACTACCAGACCAGCTACCGTCCAACTTTCCGCATTACCTCAGTGTCCGACCCTTATATGATCATTCTAACGCACGACAACCGCGGTGTGCGCTTCACAGAGAGCGGTGTGGTGAAGTTCGTCCTCCAACAGGCGCTTTACTCTATGGGCCACACCTGCATTCGAGAGGGTTTCTCCCTGATTGCCTACACCAACCGCAACGGGACCGGCCAGGAGGCGATGCAAGCCTTCAAGACGGGCGTCAACTACAGGGACACCTCCATCACCCTCTCTGGCGCTGTGAGCGTAGCCGGCGGCGACACGCTGAGCTTTGAGATCACGTCTCCGTCCCAGTGCAACATCCGCTACTTCGGGGACAGCAGCGGGATCAGCGTGCTGAGCCTCATCTGGATTCCCTCGGCGGTGTCGTCGGCGCTGACTGCTACTGTGTCCAGGACGGGTCTGCCCTCTGGAGCAGTCAGGAATAAGCCGCTGTCGTTCCAGCAGATCGGCGCAGACACGCCGCAGGTTCGATTGGCCCGTTCCGGGGAGCCAAACAGCCGGAAGAACTTCATATTCCACGAGAAAGGGACGGCGAACATCGCCCTCAACCTGAAGCTGATACACTCCTGCAATATTGTGAAACTCACTTTGCAGCGGGCGGGGGATCAGGGCAAGCAGGCGGGTCCTGTGGCTCAGCAGGTGTCTGGACATATGCCGGAAGGGAGCGAGTGGGCCAGTATCGGGCTGAGGGCCTCGTTTCCGGTCCAGAACGGTACGGCGGTCTATGTTACTCTGGACTGCATCCGCGGGCGAGTTAACCAGATAACACACGAGGGCGGCACTAACATTTCAATCCTCTGGGTTGCAGTGTGATCCAAGAAGCCTTTTTATCATTAATAAGAAGACAGTTTTGCACAATATTGAATTGCAGAGCAGATTCAACAATTTACCAAATAAAGAGAGATGAAAAACAACGTTATTCATCTATTAAACATATTTTGTCATATTATTGTATATATATAGTATGTTTCATCACCTGTTTAGACTTTTATTGTGAAATCTCTTTTGGATACGATTAACATAAGTACTGCTTTAGCTTGAAGTACTGCGGCTGGTTGAGCAGTGACCAATTCTTCATGGGATATGTGTGTGTGTGTGTGTACAGTGTGTATGAGTGTATGTACATACATGTGCAGTGGTGCTTGTTATGTGTGTGTGTGTGTGTATATGCGTGTGTGTGTGTGTGTTTATGTACAGATTGGCATGCCTACCTTTCTAGGAGTCGTTTAATATGTATATCCTTCTGTTCCTGCACATATTTAACTTTTGTACCGTATGTAACAAACTTTTTCTGTATTATATTATTAGGCAATTAAAAATAGTTTAACAATTTGGGAGATACGTTTGTACAACTTCTGGAAGAGTTAAACGAGGAGATAGATTCCCCTCTAAGCTGGTTAGCTTAGCTTAGCACAAAGACTAAACTCTCTTAAGCAGGAGTTGGTTTTTGATGATATTTATTTGCCTTTTATAAAACGTGACTTTTGTATTTACACTATAGAATACATATATTTGTCAGTCACGAGAAAAGTATAAAAATATGTGTAATGTGGTAAAGCGCTGCGTAGGCAGTGTTGGTATTCATTCGTACACGCAGCGGTAGCCTCTATCATACGTTTATTTGCACACGTATAGTTTAACATAGTATTATGGAATGTGCAAACATCATACTTTGTTATTCTTTTGCCTAAATGCTGTTTCCCTGTGAGGAGTTGCCCATGCATATCGCTCCTAATTGCCTCTGTTTGTGTTCTGTCCTCTAAACAATTAGGCATAATTAAGTGTTTTCGGGGAGTTGGCAACGAAGCCGGCGACGGAAATTCTTCAGATTTATTCTCACTTCATTATGTTTCGTGATTATTTTATTTTTTTGTGTGGTTGGGCTCCCTGCACATGTCAATGCATGCACTCTTGTTCAACACCAAATAAAATGTACACATGTTTAGCCAGAGAATGACTTTAACTCCAGCTTGTTCATATTGTGTTAATTGTTTTCCATTCGGCATAATGTGAAGCATTCCTGTCCCGACACATTCGACATCTCACGTGGCATTAATTGCTTGACATTTAGTTTGTAGCGGATTTTCCATCAAGTTAAAGGGTAAAAGTTTAACATTCAGACGTTACTCATTCCACTTAATCTCAAACATACTGAACCTCTTTAGAACCTCATTAAACAGCTATAAGGTGCCAAAACACAGAAAGTCATACACTGTATATTTCCTCTCAATTGGTCTTAATCAAGGTTAAATTATTCTTCCATCTATTACCTATAGGAGAGCTGTACCTTGGTTTAAACATAACAAATAGCCAGTGAGTCAATGAGAGGGAGAGGTGGGAAAAACAAGGTCTGGATGTGAAAAACAATCAAATGTTTCTGTTCGGCTGCCTTGAATTGAAAACAGGTGTTTCAGTGGAGCAGTGCTCCAGATGTGTGACGCTGTAGATCAAATGAGACCCGCAGCACTTGAAGAGTTTCAGAGACGTCAGAGAGAGAACAGAGGAAACTGAGGAGTGTGTGTGTCAGCTCCTCTAATCATTATTTTCTGAATTAACAATGGAGCAAATGACTAATCATGATGTTAAAGGGCTCGCCTTTTGTGACAAAGCTCCTGAGCTAAGTTCCCCTTAGCACTACGACGCTTCTTTCAGTCAGCCTCAGACTTCAGTGAGCCTTTTAGTCGTGTTTTGGTTGTACGGCCAACAAATTTCCCCCTCATCGTCACCCACATTCCCAGCAGATGTTTTCAGCAAAAAAAGCCCTTGATAAGTTGACCTAATGCTTCCCAGCTAGCACCAAATGGCAGAACAACAAAGTTAGGCACTAGCTGCAAAGTCAAACGTCTGGCTGCTGTTGTAAAGAACCAGTTATTTTCTTCTGGAACGGCTGGAGGCCAAAGCAAAAAAGGGAGATTGTGAACTAACATTCATGAAGTGGCCCGAAACACAACTCTGTAGGACAGCCATGTTTTCAAAGTGTAGCGCACATTCATGCTCGTGCACATGTGTGCATACCATTTATCTCTGGCAAAACAGAGACATCATTCATCACCGCAATGCATCTGTTGTGAGTTTATTTGGGTTTTTGTGTTTGGAGATACTTCAGAGTCTCTAATGAGTCCAGAACTGTTACCACAAAACTTAGAAATCCAGTACGTCTAATACGAGTCTTTTTTATTTAACTTAATACTCCAAAATGTGCATCTGCATCATGTTTTCATGGGTGCATGTTGATGTCGAGGTGAACACCCTCCTCACCCAAACCTGGCCCCCGGTCTGCTCCGATGTTGACTTAAAAAGGACAAAGCCGGAGACGGGCTTGCTTTAATCAGAAGCGGATGTTACTCTAAGAGCCAAGGCCTCTTGTCTACAGGGAGATGTTTAGACCATGTGGTCGGGTCTGATGCCGCAGCGCGTTACACTGGTACTCGACAGTGGATTTATGGGGTGCGAAGAAAGTCTGTAATGATGTCGTTGATTTTTTTTAAACAGCTTGTTGGGTTCTTTTGAGAATTCATTATATTAAATAATCTAAATACGCTATTCACATGCTAATGGTTTCATACTGGGATTTCTGACAGGTTTAGTTTAGTTTGCATTCCTAAAGAATCTCACATACTGTTTAGCGTATTAAATAGCGTGTTAGCATGACATTTTGGAAGCAACCAGAGCATCCTTTTTCTAGGAGGTAAATGGATGTGTTCACAGAAACCTTTCAGAACTTCCAGAACAACTGAAAACAGAACAGATCAATTATTTGCTGGCAGGTTTTGAGGAAACGGTCGTAGTCGTAGCCGAGGGACCAGCGAGACGTCTCAGGTTGTTCGTTATCTGTTCTATCTCTCTGTATCTTCCTCTGCCTCTGAGAGAAGCTTGTCCTGCTAAATGTCCAATATGTGTCTCACTGTAACGTCTCTGGGTTTCTCTGTAACTGCTCGCTCTCCATCATCCTCCTTTTTTCTTGCGCATCCGCTCATCTGTCGCAATCTCCGCCCTCCTGCCTCCAGTCCATCTGTGCCGGTGTTGTTCTCCTCATTAGAGAGGTTGCTGATGCATGAGGAAATGGGCTGGCAGGTCGGTAGCCGCAAAACACAAAAGTGGGATTCATATTAAACCGCCTGTGAAGAGTTTCATGGTGTGGCAAAACACCAAAATACTTGACCATCAAGCTCCTTAAATTACTCAGATTTTCTTTGTTGTTGAACAGTTTCTACAACATGAGAAACACTCGCTTTCTGTCGAGTATTTAGAAAGCTGAAACCTTCTCTGACACTGATAATAATCATGCTGGACATGCTGCATCTCTCGGCATAGTTCCCACCAGTGTCTGGTAAAGTCCCCGATCACCAGGAATGCAGCATTTAGTTTCCTTGTTCTTTTGCTGACCTTAATCACTGCGTTGCAAGGGCAACCTGAAACTCCAGAGCCATGGGGATCAGTCTGTCAGTGTGTGTGCAATATGCACATGTATATGCAACAGGGAGTGAGGCCCGTCTTGCTGTCTTCATGAAGAGGCCATTTAAAGCGCTGATGATGAATAATAGGTTGGCTGAATGCGAGCGAGCGAGTCCCTCTGGTGTATATTTAAATGGCGGAGAGATGCTCTCTCACTCATATCAGCTCCCCGGTGGTCCATGAGGTTAATTGCTTTCTCCGGCAGGCGCTTACAGATTAACTATCTCACTGAATGCATCCATACAAATGACTCAGCGTATACCACAATAAGTTGAGCGGAGGTGTGTGTGCTTGTATGTGTGTGTGTGTGTGTGTGTGTGCTTGTATGTGTGTGTGTGCAGTGCTTTGCAACAGAACATAGTGTATGCTTAGGTAGCATGCAGGGTGCACTGCGAGGTCGGAGAAGCTGATGAGTACGGCTGACTTTGACTAACAAAGTGGCGGTAACAGAGAATCTTTGGCTTAAATAGCCTTCAACAAAAGCGTGATAGTTCAGCATTTATATTTTTGAGGCAGATGCAACGCAGCAGGTATGGATTTGGTGATTTGCCGTTGAAAACTAAACGTTTTTAAGCCCAGGACAATTCAGGTTTCATATACCTTTCGTCTTGTTTTTGTTTTGGTAGCATTATATTTGCTAAAGATCTGGGAACATGGGGACATTTCTAACTAACCCAGAATTACGCACCTCGTGATTTACGTCCAGTGCCAACGTTCAGTGTTATTGCAGGAGGAACTCTGGCCTTTATGTGGGGAAGAGGAAAGCAAGAGTGTGGTGGATGGTCATGTATCATGTCAGGCTGTTAATGCTGGAGACTGGAAGGTCGTAACCTGCGGTGCCAGATGGTTTGTTTACACAGAACCATCTGAGAAGCCGGTCGTTTGGAAACTGTTTGGTAAAAGGCGGTCGCTTTCAAAAAATACTTGGCAGATGATTTGTTGAACCATCAGTCAATGAAACTGAGTGAAAACATCTTTTCTATCGAGAAAAGCCTTCAGTGTCGTTCTTTTGCTCTTCTTTCTATGAAGAAAAACTCTCCAGCTCTGATGTAACTGATGATATTGCAGCTTCTAACCGCTTCAGGAGCCGCCATTGTTGTTTTGAACAAACTGTTGTCTCTGTGTGTTGCGTCACACACACACACACACACACCAAAGTCACGCCACATGCCACATCTGGAAACGATGCCATGAGAGCGGTGAGAGTGAATCAAAACAGTAAGAACCTGAATAACGACCTGAAACACACTGAAACTCTTTCGACCTCCAAACCAACAAATCCACGTTTAGCTGCAAACTCCCGGCCGAGAACAACTAATGTGTCATCTGCTGTCAACCAAGCATGCGGCCCCTCCCCTATAAGGTGACCGGGCTTTCATGTGTTAGCCGTGCAGTGTCACCAAAGTGAAACCAAACACTTAATGGATGACCTAGCAGCTCCTGGGCTGACATCAGGGCAGAGGCAGAGTTCAACGGCTCGGAGGACTGTGAGGTGAACGCCACCAATTCCAACAGACACCAACATCTGGCTTGATTTAGCCGCCACACACACACACACACATGGTCTGTTAAAGGAAAGACTTCAGTCGTTTATAGAAGCATGAGAATCCTTTTGGCCCTTCAGTCAAAATGCTTTGGTAAGCCCCTCTCAAGCCTTCACTTCACCATCTAGTGCTTTGCTCATAAATCACCGCAACAGTCTGGAAAAAGATTAACTTCTACGACTTCAACTTCATGACATGTTTGCTACATTTCTCCTGTCTGCAACCCGTGTGTTTGGACACTGCAGCTCGTCTCCTCTTTGTGTAATCACTTGTGGGATTAGAGCGTCGGGGCTTTACACGGCCTGTGATGTGCTCCGAACGGTCGGGGGAGCAGATCCTCCAGGAGACGCTGGTGATAAACTCTGATCACTGAGAAAATGCCAGACCTGGTCATTTAGTCATTATTCGTAGTGTTAATTTTTAATCTGTAAAGAGGAACATGTCTACGCTCTGTGGAAGACTGTCAGGGAGATAACAGAGTCCGCAGAGGCAGCGTGTCAAGGTTTCAAGGTTGATTGCAATTAATTTGGTCTCATGACACCGAATGAGTCCAAAATGTGATGTCAAGACCACACATAGGTAATTCCTTGATGACAATTAATGGAGGATGAGCTCACAACTCACTTTGTCTCTGTGGCTCTGCAGCAAGAGGAGTGGATCGTAAAACTCCCCATGTGGGCTGTGAGCAAGCTCACATATTGACTTCATGTGGTCATGAAGATGTTGGCCAGCTTCATTCCAGACACATGTTGACATCTACTGATGAGATAGGTATTAGATTTTAATTTGTTGCTGTTTTTCTTTCTTTTATTACATATTGCTAGAGTTGGTTTTGCCTATTTTATTATAGAATCCACTCGATTTTATTAGATTTTACATTTCATTCTATAACTTAATGATTTTGCTGCCTTGTGTGAAGCAATTGTTTTGCTCTACAAATAAGTTAAATTTAGTATTTGGTACAGTGAAAACTAGCGGCTGAATTTTGTTGAAACTTGCGTAGACTGTCATGATCCCCAAAAAGATGAATGTACTGGAAGTCAGTGGTGTTGTGAGACAACGTTAGAGTCCGAAGCTGCGGCTGAAGGTGTTGATCACTGACGGCTTTGAACTATGTTGGACCTCATCATGCAAATCCCCACGGTGTGGAAACAGTTAACTGAGTGATTACATGTCACATTTATAATGTTAAAACGATCCGCTTCCTCTGAGCGGCTTCATGCCGAGCCAGCTGATACAGTGTGCCGCCCAGATGTTTTGTTTAAAACATGGAGTGTCACTTTCTTACCATTTCACTTAAATAAAACAAATAACGTGAACCTCTGTGTGGTTGTGAGTCTTTATCACAGAGGCGCCGATTATTCCCACGAGATGCTTTTTCCTCTTTATCTGTGTTTGAGAGGGACAGATGAGGTAAAACATCTGGGAACCTTTTACATACTTTGGGATGCATTTCTTTCTTTCGTTAGGACATAAAAGGATGTTGTAATCAGGAATGATTGAGAGTAAAAAAAAAAAACAGCTCATCAAGACAATAAACAGAAAATCATTTTTATTTGCCAAAAATTCCATCCACATTTGCTGTTCATGTCTGTTTTTAGTAAAGGTCAAAATCCACTCCCTGCTGCTCCTCGTGACTCACTGGTGGAGCTGCAGTGCCATCTAGGGAGACGTTTGGAACCTGCCAGCGATGCCTCTCACACAAATAGCACAAATGGATATTTTGTATTGCTTCTCATATCTTATTGTATTATATTTTATATAACTTTATATATTTACAATTCATTTTCTGCGAAAGCACTTCACACGATTGTAGCAGATAAGTAATAAGGACTAACATAGGACATGTGGTGTATTGGGATACATGAACGGATCTCTTTTCTCGTGCATGCTTGATTAGTATTGTTTAGTTTGTTTTAATCTCGTTAGTGGCTCTATGCATGCACCTCAGTAATACATTATTTTTGCTTTTATATGAAGCATTGATATTTCCCCTGAAATGAAAAGTGCAATATAAACTATTGCTTGTGTTCTATGTTTTACATTGTACATAATCAGATATTCTGTTAAAAACAGAAACAAAGTTGAACACCATAAACTTCATGAAAATACTAGTTGTGAAAGTTATTGTATTTGATTGTATGTAATCATACATGTGTGCATTCTTTATTCCAGTTTGGACACAGAATGTATACTTTGTGAGAACCATCGATCTATAATTTACACAATGCTGCCAAAGCGTCACCTTTCATGTCCCACTTTACTGTTCAAGGACTTTCTCCACAGCTTATGTAACAAATTCAACTCTTCTGGTCAAGTGACGTCGTGTTCTTAGTCTGCAGACTGAAGCACAACAAACACAGATTCCAATAATCTTTGTTTTGACAATATTTATTTATATTTTCCCAACAGTAACATATAGTTCAGGACAAATGAATGTTTGAGAGAAGCTAGCGCAGCAGTTTGCAGAACATACGATTTAAAGTCATACGTGAACGTGATCTGCACTCTGAGCACTAGGGATTTTAATTGTTCAACAAACAATATATTCCTGTAAGCAAGAAACCAGGGTTTATATATATGTTTTCTATACTTGTGTTAAAGGCTAACCACACTTGTATTGGACAAGTTTTTGGACAATCAAGTTCACATCTTATTGATTCTGTTTCTCAAACATCCCAAAGAGTCAAGGGCCTTTTCGGTGAAACCTAAATAAAATGGCGCCGTTATGGCACCGTGACACGAGTCAACACATCCGTCTCAGACACGCAAAAAAAACGGAACGACAGCGGGCAGCCGAGAAACGATGGAGGAAAGGTGACAATGTCACTGCTAGAGGAGGGCGAAGCAGGAAGAGAAAGAGAGAAAAGGTCGTACAGGTGCAGAGCAGAAAGAGCTTTCAGAGAGACATGCTGAGGGACTACACACACATATAGATAGATAGATAGATAGATAGATAGATAGATAGATATATAATACTTTACGTTCAGAGCTGCGACAGTCTTCAAGCAGAAGAAGAAAGACAGAGGATAGAGATAGTGAGATCAAGCGCGGAGAGGATTACAATGCTAGGCGAGGTTAGCATGCTTGCGGCACGGAGAAACTTTACAGGAAGCCCAAGACACAGAGAATCACACGTAAAGGCTAGAGCGACAGTGCACTAATCTACAGGCTAAAGCTATACGTCGGACACTAAAGCTAATTACAGGAGCTACACATATTGTATATATTTATAAATATAGAAATAGATATATAGGAGATATCGAACAAGCTGGATAGGCAAGGCATCGCATGCACGTGCAAAGGAAGCAAGTCTAGCAGCAGCAGCAGCAAGAGAAGAAAAATGTCCGGCTTTCCACGACCGCCACAGTGACATTCCTGTGTCGCTGACGTTGTCTGTGTCACAGTGTTCACGCCAACTTCTTTTTAAATCTGGGAATTAGGATTGATAAATCTCAAGGCTAATCTCTGTTGGGATGTAAAACTTTCATAATGTCTGTAAAATGCAAACACAAAAGACCCTTGATGCATGTCACATTCAGGCCAAGTTACATTTTTGAGTTTCTTTTTTTAAACATCAACTTATGAACAACGATTGGACATTGCACGTTATTAGGTCATGTGTATACTCTAAAGTGCACAACCTCCCCTTTGGAGGAAAACTAGACAATACTGGCAAATTTATACTAAGGCAACACAGTTACAAATACACTAAGGTACACATTGGCACATACTGTCAAGTATTCACAAAAACACAGGGCGTCAGAGTGAAAAATGGCTTTGCATATTCATTTAAAATCAAAACACCAGAGTCTCTTCGCAAAAGACTCGCAAGTGTTTCGAGGTGAAATCTGTCGGTTTCTTTAAAGCCAGTCCCTGAAACACGTTTTCTTTGAAATAGCTAGAAGAGTCACAAACCAAGTCAAGTATCTGACACACACACACACACACACACACACGCACACACACACACACGCGCACACACGCACACGCACACACACACAGGAAAAAAGCCTTTTGGACAAACAGGATGAAAATACAAGTAATCTATATTGGAGATAGAGAAAATATGAATAACTTTACCTCACAAATAGTCTCTGATTATACGTCTTATATACACTTATGTATACACAAAGATATGTACTTAGGACATCTTGAAATACTATTTACAATCTATGATCAAAAGTGATTGTACACTGAGCGACCGTGTTGAGCAAATTGTGCTTTTCTAACTTGTTCTAATGAAAATGCTTAAATCAGGGTTCACTTTCCATCGACTAACCCGCCTACAGTAAGCATGTTTTTAGTTTAGCTGGTAGCAAACTTGATTATCGTTAACTATTGTACGCTTGAATTAGATTTTTTTGTTTTTGTTTTGTTTTGGGTGTATAGATTGGACCCATACTCGAATATTGCTTGTGAATGAATAAAGAAGAAATCTCAGTTGCAATGCTAAGGGATGCTCCTCCTCCTGATTTAGTGCAATCGATGTCAGGTATGCAGTAGCCGCAAGTCTGGGGAAGTTCCTCTACTCAGACAAAACACCATTATTGTCCCGTTCCCAGTTTTCTTAAAGATCCTTGATCTTTCATTAAGCGCTCATCCAAAAAACACCACTGACAAATATAACGTCACTTATTATGGTCCTGTAGATGAGAGGTTTCTTTAAAGTTATAATCCTTAAAGTGACAGAAAGTGACAAAGCTGTTAGGAACAACTCGGGGCTGCGTAGTAGTAGTAGTGGCCACAGGCGGTACTGCAGGTCATGTGATGCCCACTGGCCCAAAACGCTTTGTCAAACACGGGACTTTCACCCACGAGACCGCTGCTCATGTTTCGTGTGAAACCAAGTTAACGTTGACTTAATTTACCGTAGTTTTGTTATTTAACTTCGCCACTTAACTAACGCTAGTTACCTAACAAACTTACTTATTTTAACCCAAACCACGATATTTCCCTAACCAAATAGTTTTGTTGCGAAAGTAAACCTTAAAACAAAGTTCAAAGCTCCGCCACCAACAATTAAAACTACTGTAAAGAGAGGCGATTGAAAAATCCAAATAAAGAATAATATTAAGGATTATAACTTAACGCTACCTCTTCAATGTTGATTATTCTCTTTTTAGATCATTACATCATGTAAAGCACACTCAGACATCAAACTAAATGAGCCTTCACAACCTTAAATGCACCAGAAGAGAGAAGTGCGTATGTAAAATGAGTATAAAGTGTTGCTGCAATATTAAATAAGCGTCGTAAGCTGCAGATCAAACTGTCGGAGGCTGATGTGAAGCATGATGGAGCGACCGACACGCCTTCAGAAATGCTTTGCTGTTGTGTAATTTTGATAGAAATGCCTTCTTTTGTACATATTTACTACCGACGGCCTGCTTCAGTTTACCGAACATGTGCTGGTGCTGCTATACATCACCAGTCAGGAGAGAAATGACCAACATCGCTGCTTGACGTACTACGTGCAGATGTAAAGGCAGTTGATTACGCTGAGGTAAGGTGAAGTGCTTTTTTTAGTTTGTTTTAAATTGTAAAGTTACAATAGAACACGACCACGTTTGGCACTTTAACAACATACTCTGCAAATGAGAAATGATCCCAAAAATAAAAACTCTTCCTCATCGACCTATTGCACAAGCGTTTCATATCACAAAAAGTACAAGTTACATCACTTACTGGGATCTACTACACTATAGGAAAGGCAGACAGAAGCACTTTTACATAGCTTTGGACCAAGTTAGTCCACGGCAAAGCTACAATACATAATAATGGATATATATATATATATATATCTGTAGATCTTTTTTTCGCCTCAAATATACTCTTAAATATGTGACGTTTGGAGGAAAAGAGAGAGAAAAGAAAAAAGTTTACCAGTACATTCACGACAAACAATTCATCCGTCAAAGGGAAACGTACAGGAGGATTTGGCGAGGTGAGTCTTATAGATCGTGGCCGAGTCGCTCGATCTCCTCGATAAGAAAGTCGATGTCCTCGAAGGTCGCCGCGGGATTTGAGATCACCATGCGGAAAAAGTTGACCTTGTCTCCTTGCGGTTGGTAGCTGACCATGGTCGTGCCGTACTCCATCATCCTGGCCTTTATCACTGGAGCCACCTGAAAGGGTCAGTACATACAGTATGAATACACAGAAGCAGAGAGAAGATCAAACACTGTATAACCTCTTCATCGTTCCATTGGTTTGGTTCATTTGGGCAGGTGAGTATATCTATTTACTACGAGGCACAAAACAAACAATGAAATGAGCTTGTAGGGTTGTGTACATGTATTCAAGTATGCTACACTAAAGTACAATTTGGAGGTACTGAAATACTGTTAAGTACATCCAATTTATGAGAAAATGCACTCAGCTGTACTATCAGGCCCCCTAAGAGTAGTGAGAGAGGACTACGTCAATAGCGGTATAAAACAGGCAATTAAAAGTGTTTTGAGAAAATTCGAGTCACCGCAACCACGAGAGGTCCTTGTTATGCAGCTATGAATGAGCACCCAAAATAATATGCTGTTTGCTGCAGCAGAATGCAAGATTAGCCGCGGACAGACACAGAGGTGCACAGTCACTCACAGACGCACACAAGCCACCGATCGCATGATCCTCCTGGCAGCGATAAGAACTTAAAAATGACTATCTAAGGTGCATAAGAGTTAAAATAAAATCGTCCTTCAGGACCTTGAAGGCTCCATGACTGAGTGAGTGTTTTTATATATAAATGTAATATGTACTTTTACCGAAGTAGATTTATTAATGCAGGACTTGTAACAAGTACTTAAATTAAAGGCTGCAGTGCAGCGGCGAGTTCTGTCCTGTAGCTCTCCTCACATAATCCCTCTTAATCTGTTGCAGGTGTTTCTGTAAAATAATCAACCAACAGCTGCAGATTGCTGGCAAATCCGTCTTTTGACAATGTTCCAGTTATCCTTCAGAAGTAGCCATTAAGTGCAAGTGGAAATCAAGCTCCTCCAGTCTGGATGTTTTCCTCAGCATTACATCATCCCTGAGCGTCAGAGTCTGCAGGAAAAACAGCGAGCTGTCCAAACACCCAGGTGTCAGTGAGGCGTATCCACTGCGTTCTTTTCAATCAAACTTTGGACAAACAAAAGGAAATCTCTCCGCTTGATGTGCTTTGACAAACGATCGATGGTGGATGGTTTTACAGATGCAGAAAGCTCTTTGTATGGGCGGCACGTCCCCCATCCGTTTGTCCTAATTGCCAATTAGTAGGCCCCCGCTGAGTGGCCGCCGTGAGCTAACTGAATAGCCTCACTCTCTTTAACTCAGGCCTGTGATACCCCTCTGTGAGCAACACTGTCACAATTTACTAAGTACACCTCATGTATGGCAAAGTATTTTTTTTAATCCGGAGGATAAGTGGTAGCCATGCTGTCCCTGATGACGGGGGACATGTGATGGTCAAACTGGATAGGAGTGAAAGGCTTGTAGCGCAGTGAAAGGTGTTTTTGGTAGATATCATAGTCGGGCTTCTTATCTCCGCTCGCCCACCTTGTGCAAGTGTTTCTTTCTCTCCTCGTTGTCCTCCATGTAGCGGATCCCAGGAGGGACGTACCAGAAGCAGACGTTGGTGTGCTGAGGCTGAGGGAACACACGAGAGAAGAGAGCAATAAACCACCACCAAAACAAAACATGCACAAGGCTGAGGAATACTTCAATATTACAGACTTTCATTGTTTCATTTTGGTTTTGTAAATGTCTGTTGTTAAAATTAAAGCCACCATGTGTAGAATTGGACTTGTCTTGTCTTTGTGGTAGCATCAAAATCACTTTTATCTTTCTAAAAATAAAAATAATTAATTTTAGAGATTGTATAATCACATACAAATGACTACAAGCACATTATAATTAAAAACTAAGATTATTAGCCATTATAAAGCTGCTATATTCAGTATTTTATGAGGGAGAGTGAATATTCTCACATTTATCAGATTCGTCAGAGTCACGACCTCAGCTGAACGCTAATGTTCCAGTAAGCTGCTGACGCGACGGTCATATCAACTTCATCGGGCGATAATGTAACCTTAGTTATTGGTGTGTCGTACTGAGCCGCACAGCTTGCTGCGCTGCCCTCAAGTGGCATATAAATAACACATTTATGGAGGTTTTAGGCCATAAAACTAATTTAGGAGATGCTATAATCCCATAACACAGAGTGGCTTTAACATTGTAATTAAAAACAAACAATATTAATATAGATGCAGTACACACACACACACACACACACACATCATCTTTGGTAGAAATCCTACAGATACCACAAAATAAAAAGCACTGACAGTAACCGCAGCCCCTCGATTACTTCAAGCCGGAGCGTAAAAAAGGCTTTCCAGGCGTAAAGAAGAAACCCATTATGTGTTCCCAGCATCAGACAGGTAGCTGCCTCCTCCTCAGACATTCTCTATACGCCTGAAAGCCAACGCAGCTCTCTTATTTTTGGCATGTGTATCATTCATTACCAACAGCTGACTAGCCATGCACACCAGCCTCATTTATACGAGCCGCTCTGGTTCCGCCGTCGTTTGTTCAACATCAGATTGATGTAATGGCTCGATGGGAGCTACAGACAAGTGAACACCTGGGCCGATGCCCAGAAGACTTGGCTTCTTCCCCCCCACCGCCCTTTGGGTTATGATGCTCTCAGTCTTTTGTGGCTCAGCGAGGAAACAAAAAGCCTTGAAACATTAACTTTCACTATGAATGACTCTGGGTGTCCGAGCACTTCTCCTGTAAAAGGGTTTTTCAGTTTAATAACCCCATCGTACGTTTGGGCTGTTGCAGAGGGTATTTCAGCCGCCGCCATTCATATGCATATGAGCAATTACAGGCCGCTGTGCTATTCATGAAACATAATAGCAGTGCATTATACTGGCAGCTAGAGTTAAAAATGGCATTCATCCAACACAAAGCAGGAGCACGCTGCACGTCAGTCCAAGTCACCCATAATGACACTCAACACACGGAGGTAAGAGGAGCAACGTGGACTAATGTTGGCTACTCTCCTCTGATTGTGCGGCTGTATAATGATTCTCGTGGAGAGTGGAAGTTAAATGTGGACGTACTTTCCCATTGAAGACCATCTCGTATCCTTCTCTGTCTTTGATCTTGTTGTAGAGGTACTCCGACAGCTCCAGACACTTGTCGATCTGAGCCTCAAACCCGATGGTGCCCTGTCCAAGGAAACGTTTCAATCTGTTAGTTTGGAAACGTTTATTTAGTTGAAACGTAATGGGGGTCCAGGGGCCAGAAGCAAACACCTACTCCATTGTATTGTACTGTTAAGATGCAAAATGGTAACGTTCCCTTCATTTAAATGCTTTTGTCCGTGAACCATTGTCTCTGCCTCTCCATTGCTTCTTACCTCACTCACAGATTATGAAAAATATTTAAGAATTTGGGATCCTAAATATTTAAAAACCATTTAATCCAGTGTCTCGACACTGATGCATCTGTCATGCATATATAATGTCGCTCTGGTAGTGAACTATCAATCACAGTAAGCCCGTCCTAAAGCATACTCTGCTTTATGGTCTATTTGACTCTAAATGGACCATAATTCACTAAATGGACATCATGCTGTACTGAAGAAGACTTGAAACTAGAGATTGAGACCATAAACTCATGTTTACAATGTTTACTGAGGGAGTAAATCAAGAGAGAAGTAGAGTCACTTTCTCATAGACTTCTATACAATCGGACTTCTTTTTGCAAACAGGAGTCGCCCCCTGCTGGTCAGTAGAGAGAATGCAAGTTTTAAGACATTTCTGCATTGGCTTCACTTTACAGAACCGGAGGTTGCCGCCTGGTCGAGGCAGACGTCACATGCAAACATGATCAAGAGAGCAAACTACCTTAGCCCTCCACATGAGCCACAGCTTGAAGATGTCCACGTGGCGTCCGCACTGCATCGCTTTGTCCCCGGTGTCGTAGGAAAGGTCGTAGTGTTTGTCCTGCTGGAACAGGTAGCAGGCGTGCATCTGGTTGCAGTTCTGCATCAGACCCTGCGAAATCACATCCACAACGTTTACAATCACCACAAGAAAAACAAATACTCACATGCACTGTGTGTGTGTGTGTGTGTGTGTGTGTGTGTGTGTGAGACGAAGAGGCCTACCTCCTCTCTGACCAGCAGGGCTGAACACTGCAGAGGGACGGACATCATCTTGTGTGGGTTCCATGTTACTGAATTGGCCCTGCAGTTAAAAACAACCACCACGCCTCGTCACTTCAAATGCTCTTTAGCTTCTTGTCAGATTGTGTCCACACCTCCCCCCCCCACCCTCAAATAAACCCCCAAATAATGTAACTTGCCTGTCAACTCCATCCAGCTTCCACCTGTGTTTCCGGGACATGAGCAGACTTCCTCCCCACGCACCCTGACAGCACAGACCGACAATCATTATCATGTGACGCTGTAAATACAACTTCAAAGTCCTCAGAGGGACACGACATTCTTCACTTTCAACATGGGCACCAATGTCAGCTTTCAAAAAGCTCTTAATGTCAGAAGCATACATGCATCTCTGGATTATCCGGCCTCATAGTTAAGAAGGCCTTCAAACACTCTTATTTCTGCATCCACAAATCCACAAATCCCGACAGACATAGCAGCTACAAAGCAGGATGTTTTTTTCCTCCATCTCAGCCAGTAGAGGGATGATAGATAAGGCCATTTATGTCTCTTAATAGAGGTGTCCCCCTGTCAGGACTAAATCACCTTCATTAACAGATAGAGTTCCTTCAGTGAGAGGGCCCATGATGGCAAAGTCAGTGGAGGAGGTGATTTACAGCCTCTGTTCCAGTTTTTCTAATCCCCAGTGTTAGATAGGAAATGGCTGGCTCCTATCTGGGTCAACCACCAGCAGTTAGAGGCCAGACAGACATAATAGATTTGTCAAAGTCACTGGTGAGCTCAGTATTTCTGTGTATTCCTCCACTACAGTCGCTCCGGTGGAGAGGCATATATGTTAAGGTTATGACAGAGTTTTAAATAAGGCAACAGGAGATGTTCATGCAGAACTGGTTTCACTCACGTCCACGTGCATCCAGACGTCGTACTTTTTGCAGACGTCAGAGATGTCGATGAGAGGGTCAAAGGCTCCGTACACCGTTGTTCCAGCCGTTGCGCTGACAAAGAAGGGAACAAAGCCCTGCGGAGGGACAGGAAATGATCGTACGTGAGAGCAGCTGATAACAATGCCAACGTGTTTCCTCGTCACAGCGGTTTCAGCCGACTGAGAGCGAGAAAATGAAGGCTGGTTGAAGTAATATCTGCAGTATTTATAGCGGTGTTGTTAACGTGTGTCACATTACATTCTGTTTCGCCTCCAGTATTCTCCTCTCAAGGTCAGCTGGGATCATTTTACCACTGAAAGAAAACACAAGAAAACAAGCTTCAGTTGCTTGTAAATTCATCAGTGTAAAGAAGTATTCAGATCATTTGCAACGTGAAAATACTACATTAGAAGTAGAAGTCCTGTAAGCAAAATCCTACTTGATAAATCAATGTGTAAGCAGCCTTTTAGCGATTTACTTGAGTAAATGCACTAAGTTACTTTCCACCAGTGGAATCCAACTTGCAATATCTTCCCTTTGGGCTGAAACGAGAGGCCGACTGTACCTTTCATCTACTTTGATGCAGATCACGCTCTCCGTCCCGATGCCAAGAGCTGCTGCTCCTTTTTTGATTGAGAAATGGCTCTGAAAGATAACGGAGGAAACAGGGAAGAGAGATCGTGTTTAACTATCTGTGCACCACCTTATGTGATGCCAAATGATGTCAAATAGTGATAAACGCTCATTATTTGATCCAATATACTCATATTGACAATGTGTATCTGCTGAATTGAAACATAAATCCTACATGTTCGGATGTGAAGGCCACCAGTCTGGGAACAGATGACATTCCTTTCTCCTTCACTTCGGGGAACATCTTGAAGCGAGCCAGCAGCATGGCGTACATGTTGGAAATAGCACCACCTGGAGGACAGACAGGGATCAGTGGTTTACAGCCAGTCAGTGTCACAGCCTGAACTGGGAGAGAGTCTCGTGGGAGTGATGCAGGGTTTCACAGCCCAGTTTAAGACAATGTCCGTGAATGCTTCAAATAATGAAACAACAACAAAAAAAATCCTTTGTTTACAGCGTAAAAAAAGCCAATCGCGGCCTTTGTCATCAAATTCCCCAATGATCGCTCCTCATCACGTCACACAGAAATGCACGAGAGAAATTAGAGATTGGAGGGTGACGAGGTGGGGGCTTGAGTTGGAAAAATAATGTTATGCTAATTGGCTTTGAAACGAGTTCCATTTATATCATGAAAATGCAAATTGACACATTACAGCGCACACACACACACACACACACACACACACACACAGGCAGTTCCATTCTCAGTGAAACGGAGGGGTGGTGGGGTTGGCGTCGCCGTAACATACCAGGAGAGAAAATGCCGTCTCCTCGCCCATCCGACCAGCCAACGATCTCCCTCATCTTCTTCAGAGTGACGTACTCCAGCAGCACAAAGACAGGAGCCACCTCATAGGTGAACCTGTGTTACACAAGGGGCATCACATGGTTAAAGGTTGGTGACACAAAATGTGCCATGACTCATCCCCGTAATAAACAGCCAGTAACCCTGCAGTTTGTGTGTTCCGGGACATATTTAGAGGTGAAGTTGACGTCTCTTGCAGGAGGCGGATAAAACACTAAATCAATCAAATACTTGAAGGGTAACAATATATATTTTGTGTTGAAAACATGTAGAATTATTGTTGGTTGTAAAGGCTTCGCCTTCATTTCTAAAAGAGGCAATGTCTTGATTTGCACTCATGCTCTTGAACAAAATGTACTCGCTTTTCTTTTTCCACGTTTCAGAGGCTCGAGGCTCTTTGTTGTACAGAAATCTCACATTTTCATCATCCTTGCTGCGATAAAAAGCACATTTCCTGTATGTTTCTACTAATACATGGTATTAGCTGCAGTCGTTTTAACCCCCCCCCCACCCCCTTGTGTCAACAGCAGGCGTATTTTGCAGTGGCACACAGTTGCCAAGGCGGACTATTGCAGAGTTTATCACCACAAAAACACACACACACACACCAAAATTAGCTTGAGATTAGTCTGAATTTAATTTCAGGGCTAATTTTCTCCCTTTGAATCCCCATGGAGAGCCGAGGTGAGGGGGAGGGATAAAAGGAAGAGGTGGGAGGGGAGCAGGGGGGAGTAAGGGGGAGTAAGGGGGAGGATCTGCCTTTCATTTCACCCTTTTCATTTGCCATGATTGAGTGAAAAAAGAAGAAGCCGCTATCGGCCCGTGCAGACGGCATACAGATGGACCGGAAATGGAATTCATTGTCATTATCACCATTTGAAATCATGATGAAGCACTGGGCCACATACTTACATATTGGTGTTGGCCGTGGACGTTAGCCAATCGGCAGCCAGTCCCACCATGTCTAATCCTGTGGAGAGCTGATTGAAGTACCTGGGATGGGCTGAGGGGGGGGGAAAAAGAAGCAAAAGAAGAAAATGAGAGAGGAAGCGTGCGAGACGGCTGCAATTTCAACATTTGATCTGGTGTCGGGAAAATTTAAATACGCTTCCCGTGTGTTTATGCAAAAGAAACAGAAGCTGTCATCTTCTAAAACGCGTTAATTGCAGCTTACAAATGCAGCTGCAGTGATTTTTTTGGATCGTCTTGAGTGATAATGAATGCAGTTGGTTGTTGCATCTGTTAGTGTAGGAGTTTAGTGGAGGGTATAAACACCAAAACTGGGTTTTCCCTCCTTTGATTTGTAAATACATCACACAGAGCAGCTTTGAAACTGAGTAAATTAAATGTGGATATTTTTTTTTTAAATATGAAAAAGACATAATGTGTCCTAAAAAAGGTGAAGTAAAAGTCTCACTTTAATTTACAATATAAACATACCATGTGACACTTTACTTTTACCCTTCCAATCCAGCATTTATAAGCAGTTTATAAATGTTTAATACACAGTTAATATGATGTAATGGAAATGACAATATAGTAAAAGAGTTAATAATATAAAGGTGTATTCATAGGAGGGGATAGGATTGCTGACAAATACTGTGCATTAAAAATATCCTTATTTCAGTTATATGCTTATTATTGAATGTTTATAAACTGTTTAAAGTAAAATGTCGCCATAGAAAATCTATAAGAACAGATATCTGTGTTAGTTGTTTTGGGGATGAAATCTGTCTCGTGCTGTAAGTGTTCTCCAGTGTGTCAGCGAGGAGAGAATAATGGACTTGGCCTATGAAGAGCGGTTATTAGCCTATTATCTCCCACTAGGTGAACCAGATTTACTGCGTCACTGCATTTATCGGTCTGGTGGCCAGGAGGAGGAGGAAGAGGAGGAGGAGGAGGAGGAGGAGGAAGAGGAGGAGGAAGAGGAGGAGGACAAATTCAGGTAGATTGTTTTTCATAGACATCGTTTATTTATTCTAATCAAATATTGTGTTATTCTGTCTATACTATGCATTTTTGGGAGGATATTCCTCAATAAAATGGAGGATAGTATTTACTAAAAAATATTTTGTATTTGCCAATTACTGATTTTCTGGTAGATTTTATCATCTGTTACATATTTGAGTGTTGTAATTTAGGACTTGCACTGACTCTGTGCCATCTATAGTTATTTTCTCTTTATATATTTTCTAATATTTATGTTTATTATAAGATATTAAATGTCTGGTGATTTGACATGAAGACAAGCTGCAGGCCTGACTTTAGGCCTGTACATACATTTAAAAAAAAAAAGTGCAGCGGGGAATATTTCCTAACATGCCAAACTGCGTGTTTGGAAAAAAGTCAGAAATAAAGCAGGCCATTTATCACGCACGTGCCCAACATTCAGACCTGTTTTGATGGCGTATTTGAGGGTCGCGCGGCAGCTGATCAAGATGTCATCCAGCGAGGCCGGCTCGCCCTGCAGCTCCCAGTTGTTCATCTGGAGCAGCTCGTTCGGGTAATGAAAATCAATAACTTTCGTTTCCCGGTCGAAAGACTCCACGATGTAGGCCAGTAAAATATCCACGACTTCCTGCAGGAAGGTCATCGTTTTGGTGTCGCTGTCCAGGGCAGGTAACAGGTCTGTAGACAGAATAACAGCAGCGAGACATCTTGTGATTTATCCTGTGGAGAGCAGCCTCGTTAAACGTTTTCATGCAACATTAAGATGCACAAAGTGTGGGCCTTTTTTTTTTTTTTTTTTGCTGGTAAATGATCCTGCAGGCATTTAAACGGGACATAAAAAGCCCACATTTCGTTACATCTTTACAGGTCTAAACATTTAAGGAAGTTTTTGAAGTTTCTGCAACGTTCAACACCTGAAATCAAGAGATTCTGCTGAAGGTGACCTCTCCAAAAAACTGCAGAAAAATTGTATATTTAACTCGCAGAATATTGTCGATATTTAATATATATAAGGATGGTGATCCATTTCAAGTTCTGCTATTTATTTACATTATATTTTTCATATGTATACTTTTTTATTCACGCTGGGAACAAAGAATGAAGCGGATCTCCTCATGAAAATAATGACATTTAAATGAACATTATTGACATAAAGTCGATTTACAACGTGTTCATTCATTTATTGCACGATGTTTTTCTTTCATTTAAAATGACCAACTATATAAATTGACATTTTTACACTGAATAAATCACGATAATCCAAAGCGAGGCCAAGCTGTGGCTCAACGAGACAGATGTGACAGATGTTTGACGTGCAGGTTTGTACGACATGCTTCTGTACCTGTTGAATAGAGGTCGGAGAAGACCAGGGGAGCTTTGGTGCAGTTGCAGGATTTGTTGCAGCCGCACGAGCCGGCAGCCTCTGTCTCTGTCTCTGTCTCCGGCGGCTGCTTGGTGGCCGGATCGGCGGGTTTCTCCACCTCCGCGACGTTTAGCAGCGCTTTGGACATCACAAAAAAATTAAAATATGGACATATTTGTATTAACCTGACGAGGCCGAGCCGTAAATATAATGGTGGAAACAGCACACACACACACACCCTCCACTTCCTCCACCAGTGAGCCAACGTACCACATAATTTCGATCCGAGTCCTCCGGATAATTTCTGGGCCGCCGCTTGGCACCAAGCCCTGGCTGGAAGAGAGAATGGATAAATCAAATACGGATGAACAGGCGTCGGGTTTCAGAGTCCAACTTTAAGATATGAACAAACAAAAAAAGAAAGCGCCATGCAAGAAGAACTAAAAGAGCTCTTTAGACGGAATTATTGCATCCTGCAGAAACAATGAAATCTGTAAAAGCAGATGTGACGACTAAAAGACACAGCAGGCCTGTTTGGATTTTCACCCAATGCATCGAGACAATGCATTGGAATCAGAGCATCGCCTTTGGTCCATCAGAGGTGGTTTGAAGACAACAAAAAAACAGCCACTCACTCGTGCTGGGGCTCTGACTCCCGGTATTGGCCCCCGCATTATCTGCGCCAAGAGACCAGAAACCCTGTGATGCCATTGTTGCCGGTAGTTAGGAGCTGCTGGAGACTCGGAGACCGACAGAGCCCATCCACACGCGACGACCCGGAGCTGTTCAAAGCTGATGTGGTGCTGAATCTCACCAGACCACTCCGACTGCTGAAAACCCCGCCGCGCATCCGACAGTCGCTCTATGCTGCAGGAGAGCTCCTAAAAATAAAAAACACGTATGGTGAAAATAAAAAAGAAACAGAAAAAAGAGGTCCCCGGTGTGCTCTCTCCACAGGTGCACGAGGAATAAAAGCAGCGTCCTCCGAAGAGAGAAAATCCGCAAACACTGGACCCAGTCAGCGCACCGCGCTCTCCTCACTTCATGTTATAAATTACAGAGTTCAGGTGCAAAGAAAAAAAAAAACC
The DNA here is from genome assembly GCA_032191485.1 of Leptoclinus maculatus. NCBI lineage: Eukaryota > Metazoa > Chordata > Actinopteri > Perciformes > Stichaeidae > Leptoclinus > Leptoclinus maculatus. Next base: position 3,203,256 of record JAVDOI010000013.1, on the reverse strand, counting down.
TGCGGTGAGATGTCGGCTTTTTTTTGGATGAAAATGTGCAATAAAAATAAAATCAAAACGAACTGCAGCCCCCCCCAAAAAGCGGCGTCAAATAAAGCACCTATATGCTACAGCTGCTGGTACATATGCAGCACACACGCGACTAATTGCATCCTACCTAAATATCACGTCACTAAAGAAGTCCCGTCGTGATGCACTTCAAGTCATGACGAACTGCGTCGCGCGTCGTGCGTCGTGACTCCATCCATCCCTAACATTTTGTCCCCTGCACGCGCTGAACTTACCCTCCATACGGACAGTGAATGCCAACTAATCCATCTGCCCGGCAGTTGTAGACCTATTTCTTGGGAGAACGGCTGCTCCAAGTTGCGCGCCTCCGGCGGAGGAAGCGGCGGGGAGACTTCTTCAGATACACGAAAGTGCGCACGGGTCCCTCCTCTCTCCTGTAGGGGCTCGTTACTCCAAAAGTATTTATTGCACGTGACTTGTTCACTTACTGCGGTTTGCTCGTTTCAGGGAGAATAACTCTTAGATTTATTTTGCACATATATCAATACTATCAACACAGCCTTCACATAAAGCATCGAGAAAATGATTGATATCCAATGTTTTCAGCCTACAATGAGATGGACACTGGGTTGTACATTTTGGATAGGCTAAGGTAAATAAAGATATAGAAATTGAAATAGTATCAGAGCCTAATTCCACAAATTATCACCTTCAAATTACAATCCAACACTGTTTTCTTATCGTTTAAACATGAATGAGAGCAAACGGAGCCTGCGGGCATGCGAGCTGTAGCCTGAGCCACATCTGTTATGATTTATGAATGCAATCACCAGCAACCATTTAATGACACAAAGGACTCATTAAAATAAACTCAACCCTTTGGCGAAGCCTTGTTGATCCCGTTGTATTGGTGTATGGAACTACAGTAAGTGTGTGATCTCCAAAGAGGCCTTAAACTGATTTTTTTTTATATTTCAATTTTTTTCTGGTATTAATAGCTTTCTCTTAAAGCTCTTTTTCTGGACGTTTTATTTCTATTTCATTTTTAAAAACAGCAAATATAGACTCATTACCCTGGTGATCCTCCCTTGCCTTCTGTGTTTTTTGGATGTTTTCTGGCTGTATGTAGGTGTTTGATGCCAGTGTGTGCAGTCAGTGTGTTGTTGGGGATTCACTAACTCCCTGTGGGGGGGGGGTTCTTCTTTCAAATGTCACATAAAAAGGTCAGTGATTGAATCTCAAAGAAATTCTCAAGCCAATATGGAAAATACTACATAAAGGATAATTTACAGAGGCTGGTTTGATATCAACATGACACAGCTGCTTCTGATATCTTGCACCTTTTTATCAAAGATCTACAAAGCTCGGTTATGCGTTAAGGACTCATGTTGCATGGGAGCAGCTCTGCTACATGTAAGATTAATTAAAAACCATCACAAAGAATTTAATATATTTGACGTTTAAATGAACAAAACACAGATTACAGCAGAGGAGATAATGTACATTTCTTACAATTTGACAACAGTGAAGCAGCTTTTCAGAGAGATAAATTCATCAAAATGGCTTAAAATGCAAAGTATTCAAGCGTAAGAGGACGGACCTTGTATTTACATGATGTATACATACATGTTTTACAATTCTATTCGGTGTTTAAATGGATACGGACAGCCTCAATGTTTGACCGAAGGAAACTGATGCGGCAAAATGAGCTAAAGTAGCAACGACTAGTTTACAAATCACATAAATAAAACCTTCATTTACAGTTTCAAGGGCAAAGCATTTCATTATTTACATTTACTTTCATCCTGTCTGCATTTACATCAATAAGACTTATAATCAATGCAGTCAGTGCTTTTCATTTACGTAACTTATCAGTTGTTTTAAGAAGCTTTGACGGATAAAATACTCGTGTATTTTATAACAGGATATGTGATAATACATTGCCACATTCAGAATTCGATAGATTATGTGCCAAATGGTCCAGTTGTGTGGTCAGTACTGTTTGATGAGCCTTCGTCTCTGGGAGGTCTTCCTCAGCAGATGTCTGAAGTCAAACGGGTTGTCCTCAGTCCGACTGTCTACGGAGGACATTCTGGGAAGTGAGTGTCTGTCGACGCAACACAGGAGACAACAGTGAACGCAAAGACAGAGCGTGAAGGTTTGAAAGATTTAAACCAAAACCAAGAAAGGAGACGAAACGATTGACGTTCAGGAGAGAGATTTCATATTGTTTATCATCTGCAGTGATCATTTATCATGTTTGTGGGCCGTCTGAGTCAGTGGCCACGCAGGACTGCAAAAACAGATTAAACATCTTCTTGCATTTGACACTTTGACCAACTGGACTGTAGAAGGCTAGTGTGGCTGTTTTTGTGGGTGAAATAAGCTGATCTGTAGAGAAAGAAAGGCTGATGCTGAGAGGTGTGAGGCTGTAATACACAATGTTTGAGGTTCTTCCCTCTGTATCCATCATTTAGCAGCAGCTTTGTGAAATCCATCGGCAGTCTTTAATCCGAGGCATCCTCAATCAATATCTCAAATTAAAACACACAATTTCCTCTTAACAAAGTAACTATATTTTCTACAATGTTATCATGGGGACATGCTTGCTTTTAACCAAGCGTCACCAACAGAGAGGTCACAATCGATGACCTGTCAGTCATGAAGCCGTTCCTCTGCTCTCTGAAACACATACTGTAGAGGACCAGGACATACCTGTCGTTACAGACGGGTCTGGAAGGCTCTGGTTCGGTGACGGCCCTCTCTCTGGTCTGTCTACTGGCAGCAGCTGGTGTCTGCTCCGTGGACTGCGTGCCGTCCGTGGACCCTCTCCTCTCTACAGACGGCCTCCTCTCAGGCATGTCCTCTGTGGAGATGCAGGGCTCAGACCTGCTGGAGGACAGCGTCTGGTAGTAGTGGTCATCCACATCCAGCAGCTTCCCTGGACTGGAGCACCAATAGAGGGATGTCAGGAGGACCGACTTTGGTGTCAAAAGAACGTAATTAGTGAGTTTCGGAGACCTAAAAAGACCCGCTGATGCATTTCAGCCTCTGCCAACTTCTTACAGAGACACAAACACAGAGGCTTTATTTAGACTCCTCCTGTAGGCAGCTGACTGCAATCAAGACGTGATGGATCCCAGGTGTGTCCTCTCTCAAAGAGACAACATCTATTAATGCAAAGCATCTTAAAACACACGACAAAGGGAATAAGTGGTACAAGTTACCGGTTATCTTTAAAAAGAAGCTGAGTGGATACATTATCAGTCTTTCTTCCTTTTTCGACATTTATTCATTTGTGAAGATCCTTTGTCTATCGATCATTGTAAAACTCCAGATGTGCTGTTGAATAAACCTGACTAATATGTTCTCTACTGCTCCAGTTAAGACTTTCATGCAATCACAGCCAAATCCTGCAATCCTGCCTATATTATGGCTGAACATTATGAATTATTTTTTTTGTATCTTTGTTTGAATTCTTCTCATCTGATCCTATAGACTTAATTTGAATACACACTACAAATAGTGTTTATTTAAGTCTCTCATTTAGATATTAGTCAAGATATTTAGTTTTCATTCGTGACATTTTAACTTCTCTCTCAGAGAGGACGCACCTGTGATCTGTTTGCATTGATTGCATTGATTGCCTCAGTAGGTCTATTTAAAGCCTGTTTGTTCACTGATCTGTAAAAAACACTGACCAATGACTTGGTGGTTCTTAGTTCTCCTTCGCCATCTGAACAAATGTTTTTCTTAAACATCAAAAACAGAACAGATGTGGTTCGAGTTGGGTTGATTTCTGCAGAAACCTGAAGTTTAACCGTCCTGTTTTTACTGATTGCTCCTTTTTGAGAGCCACATGCTCTCTAGTTCTTTGTAGACTTAACTTCTTCAAAAGTGTGTTTTGGTCATTTAGAAAACAATTGTTACGTCAAAGTCCTGGTGGGAATTTAACTTGAGACACTTCTTTTGTCTAAAAGATAAATAATTATAGAGGAAAGGATAGAAAGAGGATGATTATCAGTAACAGTTATCTACCAGTATGTAAGTTATCAGACAGCTTCACACAGCGTCGCTGACCTCCATATGACGGGACAAAAATAGTTTCCATGTGGAGATCAATATGTCTCACACACACGTGATGACCTTTATTGGAAATCAGTGTCTTCGTGACTACAGCGCTGCAACATCACACACATGTTTCCAGTAAACTCTTGATGATCTCATTCTGAAGTTGTGATGAGTTTGAGGCTGGAGTTGACCTTTTATATAGTTTTAGAGGAACGGTGGACGCACAATCATCCCGCTGATGAAGCGCGAGGAATGTGCTGTTCTGGGGCTGAAATGAAAATGTTCCCTCGATTCTAATTATTTCCATGTTCTCTGGCTGAATTATGAAATTTAAAACAGCTGTTTAACAGGCGACAACCTCCGGTTCTGACAAGCGAAGCCGATGCAGATGTGTCTTAAAACCTGCATTCTCTCTAGTGGCCAGCAGGGGGCGACTCCTCCGGTTACAGAAAGAAGTCAGATTGTATGGAAGTCTTTGAGAAAATGACTCTACTTCGAGCATCGTATCATTCTACGTTTTCTAGTTCGAGTTGTCTGGAAGGCCTCGTTATTTTTCCTTTTCAAATGATGAAATTTGAGCTTTTGTAGATTTGTTAACTGTTGTTTCAGCCGGTTCATCATCGGTTCACTAGTCATGCTAACGTCCTGTGTTTTTTTTTTTATCTGTTTAAGTTTAACAAACTGCTTTTTGCTGCTATTGGAAACATAAACCATCACTTTCCTGGTACAGAGGACTTTTCCACAGGAACGGCATCATAAGAAAGATTTTATGAGCTAAAATAACTATTATGTGAAATCTTTAGATAGAGGGTACAAAACAGAAATGTCATAGATCGTTGCTTTGCTATTGGCAAGACAATAAAATATCTGTGGTTCTCTATCCCTGTTTCTGATTAACTCTGCCTCCCTAGTTCCTCTTTTCGTACGCCTTTCCTCCCGTTTACTACCATCACCTTTGTCTTCTTCAGTTTTCGGTCCTCTTACCGCCCACGCTCTCCTGTCTCCCATCCTCCTCTGCTGTCAGCTTCAGCCGGAGATGCTATCTTTCCTGCTGACCTTCTCATCCTTAATGATGCATGTAAACTGCTCCTGTCCATCGCTGGCTTTATTTATCTGCTAACAAATTATTACCCTTGATGTTCAGCGCTGTGTGTGTGTGTGTGTGTGTCTTCAGACTGCTGTGATGAAGTACCCTGGTCCCTTCTTGTTCAGCACAGCCCTATCGCTCTATCTTCACCCCCTCACTCTGGGCGGTACGCTCACCTTGTGGCCTTTACGACGCATACATTTACATGAACGCACGCATCCTCACGCGCTCTCTAGTCGCTTCTTTTTCTTTTTCTTACCTCCACACTAATATTTCTGATGCCTGACATAAAGTGTAAGTATATTTAGCGAATGCACCCGAGGCTAATTAATCTCACAGAGGATGCGTGTAGCTCTGCAGATCATTAAGTTTGGACTTGGACACCGTCCTTATGTTGGCGCTGAGCTGCAGTCATTACTCCTGACGTGTGCCGAGCAGGCGGGCACCGGGCCCACCTCTTAAAAAACAGTAGCCGAGAGGTTGTTAAATTTAGGTTGAAGTAAGAAAGTGCCACACTTACTCCTCCTTCCTGGGCTTGCGTTTATCATCCTGGACAGACCGCTGGGTGGAGAGAAACAGAGCACAGATAACTACATGTCAATCAAACACTCCTAATCTCTGTGTTCAGGAAAAGCAAAAGAAAGTGGTTTTAGAACAGTGGTTCCCAAACCTTTTGGCTTGATAGCGTTGGCATTATCAAGCCGCTAGCGTGGCTGAAGACTCTTACAGTTTTTGGACTTCTAGTTGCTGAAATTTGAGCTTTTTCTAGGTTTGTGTCAAGAAGAAAAACATGACTTTGTGATTTCTTTGTTTGACTCATGTGCTTTTTTATGTAAGGGAGGGATGTGAACCCATATTGGGAACCACTGTTTAAGACATTTTGTTACAGTTATTCATTTCTCAATTAATAAAAGCATTTCTAAAATATGAATTCATTGCCTTAAAGATCTTCAGTGAATTTGATCAAACTCGTTATAATAATCATCTGGTCAATCATGTTAAGAAACAATGGTGCTACAAATATGGCAAAATGTAATGCTAGCATTTAGTACTTGAATGTCTCCATTATTCAGTGATTAAATTATTGATTCGATGCATTATAGAGTTATATAACTAGGTCAACTAAAAAGCAGTGACGTCATTTAACAAACCTTAAGTGCTGCAAAAAGAGCTATTTTGCGAGGAGCTATTGCTCGCTGAAACCATGAAACATTGAACATAATTACGCAAGAATAACATTGAATAAGAAGCATTAAAAAAGAACAAACTGCTGAAGAAAATTATTTTTGTCAAATGTACAAAAGAAACTCTGGAACATCATCGTAGCAGTCTGGTGTTTCTTTCCTTGGAACATATGAAGCAAAGAGAACCACAGAAAGAAAAATAATTGCCGATCAATACTGCATTGTGGCAGCCGATAGCTGGGGAAGTAGTTACAGCGTCACGTGGCAGCTGACAGCAAAGCTTTGTTACAGAACGTATATCTGAAATCGTTCTTCTCCTCCTGACTCACATGAATCAGGTTGTAATAGGTGGAGTCCTCTGGTGTGTTGAGGGTCTTTGGCTGCTGGGTCCTGCGGGGGGTCCTCGACTGCCTCTTGTCAGCTGAAGAGTAACAGAGACCGTTAAAAGCATCAGACGGTGGTATTACGTTGATGGTAGTTCAAAACTAGACGTAATGATTTCTGTAGGAACAGACAGTGAAATTAAAACTAAACCTCAAATACACTTTTACACGTCTGCAATATTCAGTTTATTATTGTTTTTTACAAAAGTTTTGTGTCTGACCATCATGATCAAACCGCTCCAGAGCCGGTGGGATCACAACAACCGTGGCTGGTTGTGGAGAAACTATTGAGTGCGATGTGGCACCGCGCTGACCTTTGACTTTGTCTTATTGAACTGCCCCTTCCACACATACTGCAGTTTAACCCTAAGGCCTGCCAGTTTGAATTTTCCAACAGAGATTATGTGAAACGACCTTTGACACAAACAAAGTGTCCTGTAACTTTGTAACGATCCATGTTACAGTGATTCCCCACATTGTACTGAACATACAAGAGAGAGAGAGAGGAGCCAGCTGGGCGGCTTTTCATGCACAACACCTTCCGTACTGTAGCGGGTGTGTTGCAATCTATCATATTTGTCATGACCGGTACAATATTCCTCTTCGGGCATGTGATTGTAATTGCAATTATTAAAATATTACGACGACCTTTTGCTTGTTGCTCATTATCTATCACCGTTCACACTAGAAGGAACCACGCAGCAATCCATCATGTGCAGAAGCTCTCAGGTGAAAGAGGTGAAAAGTTTGTAATATCATTGAACAACTTCATCTCAAAAGGTCACTGTGTATCGCTCAAACAACTTAAGCAGATTTCACACAGCCTCTTATTAATTCCTGCCATAATTGTCGGAGACGCTCGCTCACAAAACGCGATTCGACATTTGACGACCTTTCCCATGAAGAACAAATGTGACCGGCGTTGCTCTGCTTTCATTGCGTGCGTGCCACAAATGATTCTGATGAGGTTTATTGTGTCGATGAAATTCACAGCTTAGGACTGTTGATGAAGGGAAATGACCTAAGCGAAATGTAATAGGGAGTTGCAGTCGCCGGTGGAAATAACACGGATAATTTATTCTGCTTTACCTCAGGCATCGTGCTGTATAGAGAAAAGGCTGCAAAGGGCAAACATGCCCAGATCAAATGAACACTACAGAGAACTCTATGTGGAGTAACGTGTGTATAAGGTTTCACTCGGTTTGCCATCAAGTGAATTCCACTTAAAGATAGTTGGACATTTTAAACATGCATATTTGCTTTCATGCCCAGAGTTAGATGAGAAGATCAACATCACTCTCATGTCTGCTCGGTTAATTTGAAGCTAGAGCTAGCAGCCAGGAAGCTTAGCTTAGCATAAACACTGGAAACAGCTAGCCTGGCTCTGTTCAAAGTAAAACAAACTCTGCAAACTCTCAATGAATTATGCTGCATGTCAACATTAACAAATTATTTTGTTTCTACCATACCTGTGCAAGGCAACTACAGCATGTTTTAAAGGTGCTGTATTAGAAAATTCAGAGCATATCTATGATTGAGGAATTGCCTCCTAACGGCTCTCAACATGGTGACAGCTGAGCTGGCGGCTAGAAGCTAACAGTGCCGACAGAGTTAACAGTGTTTAACAGGAGGGAACCGGAGGGCGGGCGCTACGAGTAACGGCTGCATGAGCCTTAAAGAGAGACTTTACATGCACACACGTCATGTACCAGAATGGCCAAACGTTACATAGTCTGGCTTTAAGGTACGATTAAGTTTAAGAAAAGTAAATCAAGGTTAATATTAAGGAATTGGGCATAATCAGCTGTCCAATATGACGTAATTCCTAAAGACACTGGACTTCATGAGTTTTCTTTCCAAATAATGCCAAAACATATAAATCAGCAGCAACACAAAGATATCAAATGAATGGCATAACACACACAATTACAGCTAACAAAAGGCAATGATTGATATTATTACATAATTATTACATTATCTCCTCACGACACCTGAACCCACGACGACGCTGACATTTTAGCTGCCAGCTCCGTTTTGCTAAGACGGTGAACTTTCAATTTTGCCGTCTCCCCGCCGCTCACCACCTCGAAAGTAATTACACCTATCACCTGTGCAAATCAAATTTTTACTTTTGATGACACATCGGGGAGAGGAGCGCTTCCCTCTGCGTCGGCACTTGACTTTCCCAGGTTTCCGGATCTAATCGAGGATCCCGAGGGAGAAGAGAGAACGGCGATAACATCAACTACTAAGTGAGAAGACGGTAACAAAACCTCTGCGTCCTCTTTACGTAAAGAAAACAAGCGCAGGGTGGAAACAGCTGGCACAAGCCCACAGTCCTTTAACTTAAATAACAAAAAGAAGACTAGTGAAGGATGGACAGAGCATAATAGATGAATGTCGTCCTCCAGACAGGCAGCCTGTTTTCCTTAATTATCTGATGGCTACAAAACCAGAACCAAGAATACACATTAACCTCGGGTCAATCCGCGCCAAACATTATGAATTATATTTATTGCTTCATAATCTGTTTTTCTCAGAGCCAATCTCGATTATCTTACTCGATGGGTGATTCTGAGGAGCATAGCCATTGATTGCTTTTCCTCTCACAAACATGCCATTGTTCTCTGGGTTTGATTGATGGGCCTGGATGATCTCGTTCAACTTGTGCTGCAGGGCCACGAAGTCCTGAGAAGTCTTTGTGATCTGTTGAAGAGATTTGGAGAAAAGAATATATGAAGGGGGGGAAAAAAGGAGGTGATTGGGAGCAAAATAAAAACGTGTTAAAGGATAATACCTGTTTGGAGAAGCTCTCCAGTCGTGCAGCTTCTGTCCGCGCTGTTTTCTTGTTGGCCTTGAGGTTCTTTCTGTCCTTGTAGCCTCTGAAGTTGCTCTGGATCTTCACGGCAGCCTGCTCTTCCTCCAGTCTCTCTCTTTCGGCGTCTGTCTCCTCTTTATGTTCTATAATCACGTCCATAACGTCCAGGGCCTCCTCTTCGGCCTCCTCTTTAGTTTCCTCGGCAGCTTCTTCCCCTGTTTTCTGTTGCGTCTCTCTCTCTGCTTTCAGTTTCTTCCGGTCCCGGTGGCCTCTGAAGTTACTCTGAAGGACGGTAGCGGCTTTTTCCTCGTCCGGCGCCCCCGAGTTCTCCGGCTGGGATTCTGGCACTGATTCTTCTGTCTGCGTTACTTGTTCTTCTTCACTTGGAGGTTCTGGTGTTGCTTCTTTCTCCTTCTTCTTCGTCTTCTTCGGGATCTTTCCTTCCTCCTCGAGTCGTTTGCGCTCCTTGTGGCCGCGGAAGTTGCTCTGAAGCACCACAGCTGCTTTGGCCTCGTCTTGGTCTGCTGACTTGACGTCACTTGAAGAAACATCTGCTGCATCTTGAGCTTTCGTTGATTCTTCTTCCGTTTCTGTCGCCTCGTTGCCGACTTCCTCTGCTGGTGTTTGAACCTCGGGCAGCTCTTCCTCACCTGCAGCGCTGCTCGCCGTCGGCACTTCTTCTTCTTCACCAGTGGGACTTTTTGCTTTCTGTTTCTTAGCTGGGATCTTGCCTTCGTCCTGCAACCTCTTCCTCTCTTTGTGGCCTCTGAAGTTACTCTGGAGGACAGTGGCAGCCTTGGTTTCTTCTTCTACATTAACAACCTCTCCCCCCGTAGCTTCTTCTTGTCCATTCTCCTCCTTCTCGTCCTCCGCCGCCTCCATCTCCTCTTCATCTGCCACTTCTGTGTGCTCGTCATCTTCTGCCACCTGTGTGTGATCACTGTCATCATTCTCCTCCTCTACATACGTGCTTTCGTCTTCTTCGTCATTCACCTCTTGTTTATCAGCTGGCTTTTCCTCCTCTCGCCCACCTTCTTGCTCCACCACTGCATTCGGTGGTATCTCCAATTCGGCCCCAGCCATCGTCTTTTTTCTCTCCTTAAACTTTTTCCTCTCTTTGTAGCCCCTGAAGTTGCTCTGCAGAACCACGGCCGCCTTAGCTTCATCTTCCTCGTTAGCCGCTCCGTCGACGGGAGGAGGGGAATTTTCTTCATCGGTGAACTTCTCCGGTTCAGGAGTCTCTTCCTCTGTTTCTTTGAGGGCCTTCTCTGCTTTCTCTTTCTCTTTAACTTCCCTACAAACAAAAAATTGTCAAAGAACATTTTTTCTTTCAGTGCTTTATTGTCAAAAATGTCCTCCGTTTCATACCGTTTTCTTTTGAAGCTTTTCCTTTCCTTGTGGCCTCTGTAGCGAGCCTGAATCTTGGTTGCAGCTTTGTTCTTCGCATCTACCAACTCCTTGTATGTCTTTTTTGCAAGATAGCTCCTGCAAACTGATGAAGACGACAAGAGAAGCGTAAACCAACGTAACACACAACAACCTTAGATTGTGTTGGATCTCTGATTCCATCTCAGCTTGTTCGTACCCGCCTGAAACTGGACGACGAAGGCCTCAAACTTTGCTTTGATTTTGTCATCAGCCGCCTTCTTCCGAACTTTCTGACCTCTGTAAGCTGGAGAGTGTGAATCGAAAATTTAAAGCATGAATTGGCATGACAAACATCGTTCCAGTAGATAACAGAGTGTACGGTTTATTAACCTGACTGCAGCACCAGAGCGCTCTGTTCTCGCTCCTTTAATATCCGCCGGTATCGCTTGGCTCCCATCCAGCCTCGGACGTAAGCCTGGAGCAGAATGATCCTCTGTGTGGCCTGCTGCACCATCAGGTTCAGATGTTCCACGTGGTAGTACTTGAGGAACACCTGAGAGTCGGGACAGATAGTGTTTCTTTACTACTTTGTCAATTTGCGTCTGTAAATTTCTCCTAAATTCACCAAAAGTTACCTTTAGATAACGCCTCATTTCCATTTAAACACAACATTTCGAAAAACTTGTGTCTTATTGTCAGTAAGTTTCATGGAGACATCTATTATTGATACTTTACCCTATTTCACCTGTAGTGACTTTCAAATTGTATGGAGTTATTTGGAGACTCTGAGCCAGAAATCTCCACTTCAGCAGCACTTACATGAACCAAACTTTCCTTTCTTCTTCCTTTAATGTCTGTTAACAATACTAAGAGATTTACTAAATTCCTTCTGCAAAAACCATGTCAACAAAATGGAACCCGGCTTTATCCAATGTTCTGGAAATGTATGCAAATCAGCACATATTTAATGAGATACTGCCTCATTTGCATATTTGAACAAAGAATTTAAAAAAACTTGTTATCCCAAAAAATAATTGTCCTAATGTAAGTAATCAACTGGGGAAGAAGGCACGCGTTTCAATAAAGCATTTAATATCCTCTTTCTCATGCAAATAATCTCACATGTACCACAAGAAATCGGTGAAGTTGTGGAGCGTTAATGAACTACATGCAGTCGTGATCTTCATGGCCTTGCCTTCGTAGCTATTAAATGAGATTTAGGGAATCAGAACAAGCTCACATGGGCTTTATTTAGTTGTCAGTGCTCTTGGGAAGCCAGTGAGTGAATGACATGAGGTTCTGTCTCTGGTATTTTTGTAAAACTCTTCGCTGCACTAAACTTTGGTAAAACTTGGCCTCACTGTGTTGCTCAGTGACACTTAAATAAAGACTTTTGGGGCTTGAGCCCAGGTCTTGTGGGGCCCATATTGAGCCCATAGGCTGCAATGGGGACTTGTTACTGTTAATTGCCCATGCTGCATAGACACAAATTATTTTGGTATGAGTTAAAAGCTTGCAAACAACACTTTCGGTGACTCACCTTCGTCTTCCCCATAGCCCAGTTCTCCAGCTTGGCCTTCTCCAGTATTGCGGCGCATGTTTCTTGAGTCACCGGCGGCTCCTCATGAGCATGGAAAGCCACGATGTAATACCTGCAACAGTCGGAACACCGTAAATCAGCTGGAACACCGATACATCACACACTGGTCTCCACTTGATACAAACAACATCTTCTGGTTTCGTTGTGAAGTGAAGCCTGCTGACCTCTTCATGAAGTTAGCGAACAGGATGCGGTGAGAGTAGCCCTGCCGTCTGATCTTGGCGGTCTCCAGCACGCCGGTGTATCGCAGCTGAACCAGGACCTTCTCCCGGTCGAACTTGTTGGCTTGGCGGTCGTTGTTTGGTTTGATGCAGCGAACAAAGTGAGGCTGCCCCGCCACCATCTTGGACAGCAGGTCCATCAGAGAGTACTAGAAAAGAGGATAAGAAGAGCGCAGTGCTGGAATGTAACCAAGTATACATTTGATGTACTTTTACGTTAGTATTTCCATTTCCTTATGCAACACCTCAGAGGTAAGTATTGTACTTTTTACGCCACCACATTTGTCTGACAGCTTTAGTTACTTTTCAGGTTATAATTTGTTACATTTCCTGTTCAGAGAATATGTTTTCCCCTCAAATGTATTGTTTTTTAATTTCTGGATGAAGCTTCGTTTAAATTTGCATATTTTTTAGGCTAAATAAACTATTAAGCCTCTTGGATCAGCTGGAAAATGCATCGTCACAAAGCTGAAAACAGAGCTTTTTTTTTTTAACAGAGCTTAAATTAGAAATGTGATATCAGCAGTTGAGAAAAGAAACCTACTCTGAAGTAGGAGGCCACCGTCTGTGTTCTCATGTTGGTGGTTTCTCTCGGGTGGTACGGCGTGTCTGCAGGTTCACCCGGCTGAACAAACACACACAAAGCTGGTCAAAGAAATCACAATAATTCATGAAGAACTGTTTCTCTACAGACTTAAAGCTTCACACACAACTTCATGAGATGAGACGGAATATTGTAGTGCCAAGCGAAAAAAAAAAAACTGCTCTAATCAACAATGTGCTTATAAAAACTCAGAATGCATCAATTTAAATATACAAATCACACATACAAATGTATTAACCTGCACATATTTCGTAACATTTGAACAAGCTCCACATCTAATTCTCAGCAGTAGTCCCCCGAGGGAAACCAGTTTATAGCAAGCCATCAGCCCGACGCTGCTCATTGTGCCTCTTAAGAGCGACGCCTTTGATGAGCTTTTTCCCCGTTAACATATGCAGATGAATGGAAATAGATTCAGGAACTCATCAAACACCGTTCATTAATGTAGCTACTGTCAATTGCTTTTAGGTGAGCAAATCGCCTCGAGCGTTACGTTTGGCAGTGCAATCGTGCACTAACAGAGTTTAAACAAATTCACTCAAGGAAGGTCTTATTTGCCCGTTGGCAACAATCGGACTGATTGTTGAATGCTTTGAATGCAAAATTTAAAGTTTTGATACTTTCTTAAGGAATCGTTTTAAGGGAAAAACATGGTTTTCATGCACTAGTCAACTTTGAGATGTTTGAGCTATTTATAGCCTATAGACAAGTGGAGAGACAACAAAGACACATTAAGGTGTTTATTTTACTAGTTTGTCTATTTGCGTCTGTAGATTTCTCCTAAATTCACCAAAAGATAGCATTAGTGAGTGTCTCATTTGCATATTTGCAAACATAATATTTCAGAAAACTTGTAATAATTGCCTTTATTCAAGTATAATGTTGATATCTATTTATATATAATCAGATTTGTACCCTATTCACCAGCAGTGTCTCTTTGATTCACTAAGTTATCAGCATGAGGTCTGGTGGTATAAACAGACAATCTGCTGCAGCAATGGATATGAGAGAAAGGTTGTAACACATAAACGTCCACATTCAGAGGACTCGATGACGATGGGGAAGCGTTGATGATGCATGATCTACGCAGGATTTAGCCGTCACTGACTCTTATATATACATACAAACCACTAAGTGTGTATCTATATGTACATTTAAAGGAGATCTAGAGTGTCTGCACTGGTAAAATAAAACCTCAAACACAAACTACACGGAAATATGGTGATTACCTCGCTGAAGGAGAAAGAATTGTATAAGGTTAGCACTCCCATCTTTTACCATAGAAATGCAGAGACAGAGATGTGGAGAAAAAGGAGACAAAAAAAGGTTAGAATAGAAGAAGCTGTAATTACAGTTGAAGCGAAGCAGAACGCTAAATCAAGAGCGGTCTGTGGCTCTGGTAGTGAGAGTGAGAAGGTAAACAGAAATAGATTGAACAACTTTTCAGAGGGGAGTTGTTGATGAAGAAGATAATACAGAGATAATGTAGACGGGGCTGTACGTACCTTGGCGAAGGTGATGGTGCGTGTCGGGGTGCGCATTGTGTTTATGCCTTTACCCTTTGTGTGGGCAAGGTTACCTGTGACAACGAGAGGATGAGAGTCAGTGAGTTAGTCATACATGTAGGATTCATCCACAGGAACACGGCCGCATATTTCTATCAGATGGGATCAATTAATGAGGATAGTGTCCTGTCATACTAAACAATGAAAGAGTCATTGTGTGATTATTGGCTTTGTGACTCGATTATGACAATGGTCACAATAGCCTGTTGTTTCACTTTAGTGCTGCTAAACTGTTTTCCAAGGAAGAACTTCTTTCCTCTTTACCCGTTTTGGTGAGGGGATGGGTGACGAGTTTGCGCGTGAGCTCGTTTTCCGACGACCTGAGCAGCAGCACGATGTCGGCCGGTAGCATGTCCCTGTTCTTGGCCAAGAAGCCTGCAGCGCTGTAGATCACCTTTGGAGTTCGGTAGAGAGGGAGGATACTTATGTGAAGGCCAACGCTCATCGAGTATAGCTTCAGTTTAAGATAAAGAAACGTCTGTGCGCACATTGTTAAGAGTCAAATATCAGCTACCTTTCCAGCGTAGTGGTGAATACCAAAGCCGAGGTCAACCCTCTTTGGTCTCCAGAAGCTTTTGGTCTTCAGGTTATCTTCGAATTTCTCTAAAAAATGTCCAATAATACAAACGTTAATCATCCCACCAAACCAGTAAGACTAAGCTCTCTGAAGTTAAGTATATTATATCTCGTATTAACTTGTCTAAAAGTGACTACAGACCTCTCAATATCAAATAAATCCTTTAAGTGCTAAACATTAAAACTAATGGAGAGATCATAAGACAAAGGGTGTCGCTTCTCAGTCAACATTTCCCGGACAAATGAAAGGTTTTAACCAGTGAATCCACCTGAAAACCAGCTGACGACCACTCACCTACGAGGGTCTGGTCGGTGGCCTGCGGGAAGCGACTCTCCTCGTCCAGGAGTGACAGCATCCCCATGGGCTTCTGCAAGAACAGGTCCAGGAGGGGCCGGTTGTCCTCGTACTCGATCATCCGAGCGTCCACCTCCTCGTTCAGGTACTCATCCTGCACACAAACGACATGGATAGTTGAATTCCTTTCTTTGACCTCTCGTTGTATTGTACATAGTGACACACTCCTCCCCCCCCCCCCCCCCAGATAAATCTGTTCTGTCGGGCAAACTGAGCTCAGGCCTCCACCACTTTATATTCAGCTAACCTGATCACATCAGGGTGGCTGACTCGCAGAGCTCCTCGTGTGACTCAGCAACATTACTGGAGACTTGTATTCGAAGAGGAAAAGGACAATATGGGAACAAACAACATAAAATCAAACAAATCAGGAAATCTGCGGCGATGCAGATCGGGACAATATGTAACTGCATGGATGGAAACATTCAGGTAAATCTGCCCCAGTAAGGTGAAGCTTATTAATGCTATAGCCCACTACACTGCCCCTATGCTCTGTATGTACGGTGGCAATATAGGACAAATGTATTTCTGGGCCTGGTGCCAACAATACCCAAGAGTGAGATTTTGTCAAACGCTAACTGTCTTCAACTCCTAATTGACCCTCGTTGAGGGTGATTTATAGCTCCTCTCCATGGGTGAGACCAAATCATTTAACATTAGCAAACCATTCTCTATACCCCCCCCCCCAAGGCAAAAACACACCCACGAGAGAGCACAAAAGGGAGAATCGCCAACCTCACTCTCCCGTAAATAAAGACGGCAGCATATTTTACCCTTGCCGTCTCTCTTAAAGCGCAGAGTGACAAATGATGTCATGTTATCACTATTTAGATGGAAATGAGGCAGTGCCAAGGTGAAAAATGCATACAGAGTGCTTTCCAGGAGGGACTGGAAGCACTCGGAAGGCGTTTATGGCGGTAGTTGATCGGAGTCTTTACCTGTTCCCAAGCGAATATGTGCTGGTTGAAGTAAAACTGGATCTGCTCGTTGGCGATGTTGATGCAGAGCTGCTCGAAAGAGTTCTTCTTGAAGTTCTCGAAGCCGAAGATGTCCAGGATGCCGATGTTCAGGCCCTTCTCATCCTCTCTGGAGGAGAGGAGAATGAAAAGTGACTTTACTGAAATGCATTTAAATCATGCTCACAATGACAGTACTAACATGCTAATGTAAAGCATCTGATGCTAACATGTTACTGTTGCTAATCTGTGGCTAATGGGGATGTCATGAGTTTGGCAGCTATTTGGTGATAAAACAAAGTATTAGACAAATTAAAATTCATCCCAAGAGGAACAGTTTTCAAGACATTTCAACCTGCCGGTGGCTCTAGAGGACACTAAGTCATTAGGATCAATCTTCAGGGGACAATGATCATCTGTAAAAACACATCATGGGACTCTAATAGCTGTTGAATCAGGACCAAAAGCAACTGGTTGGAATTGCTGCTAAAAAAACATTAGTTTTCTGTGCTTTCAAAAAGCGGTCAACGATCACATTCATTTGACATACTCTTTCATCCGTAAAAACTTCCTGAGACGACCTCATTCTGCATTCATGACAGCCAAACACATCACATTTCCGGCTCCTGATCTCACCCTAGCTGGCTGTCGGGCCGCAGCAGCGCGTTGATGCGGTTGACAATCCAGCTGAAGAGGCGGCCGTAGAGAGCCTTGCCCATGGCGTCCCGCACCTCCGTCGCCTTTTCCACGGTGTTGGGCCTGACGATCGTCTCTCCGCGGGCCACAACGCAGTGGGAGGTCAGGGCTTCCTGGAGCTCGTCTGAGCGGATACACAGCAGCGATGCCACTGAGAGGACATCAGATAAGGAATGGGATGAAAGTTAACATTTCTGAAGTCAAATAAATGCAAGAAAATCATGCAGGGGTTTGCAAATGTGCAAGTGACGAAGAGCTCTCTCACATCAAATGAATACACTTCATCTGCTCAGCTCTGTTAATTACCAGTCAGCAAAGACGTCTATATTTAGAAAATATATTACTGAAGGGAAACGATGTCCTGAAAAATCTAACCGATGCAGATGTGTGTTTAGTAATTATGCCTCTGAAGCCTGTCTGCACTGATGGATATTTTAGTATAATAGTTTATTAATGGAGAGGAGCCGAAGAGTGAGGATGAGGAGTGTGGGAGAGGATATTCAGACTCGGGTTTGGTCTCAAGTCTCTTTCCTCTCACCGTTCTCTAGGACAGAGTTGTTGGAGATGTCGCTTTTGTCTGTCTGGTGCTCCGAGGCAACCGGAGAAAACTCGATATCGCCGGAGTTGAGGATGGCAGCTAGAGTGCCGTAAACACTGCCCAGCTCCTGCGGAAGTGACAGACAGTGATTTACTGTAGAAAACACCGGAGTTTTGAAACAGTATGATGTTACGTTAATATCAAATAACATCCTGGTATATGTAATCAAACAGAGACTGTACTTTACTCTATTATTACCTTACAATACACAGTAGTACTTGAGTTATAGTGCAGTAATGCTGAAGTTATTGTTGGTGTCCACAGGTCCCGTTTCTCAAATTCAGCTAGCTTAATTTTTTTTGCTAGCGTCTGTTCATCAATGGGCAGATAACAGGGGTATATTTTTCGATTAACTCCTCTGTGTTATAAACGCTAATGGTTAATAGGACTACCACTGTTTTCTATTTAAATTCAAGCACTGTAATATGTAGTTTAACACATTTAAATTGGACAATCAAATGTCCTTTTGCACATAAATAGACATGCTGGTTAGCTAGCGCGAGCTATGTTAGCTTCTAAAAGTTGAATAGACAAAAAAAAAAAACGAGTGCATTTTAACAGAGCTTCATTTTAATGAGAAAAAAAAGGTTTGAGGTGTTAAAATGTGATCACTGAGCACCACATATGTCAATAATAGTACGATTTTAAAAGAGTAAAATAAAGTAAAATGTTCATTCATCCGTGTGCTCAACCAATACTGATACATGCAAGAAGAAGTCTCTTAAAGGCCAGCTACTGTGTGGACATAGATAACCTTTCCTCAAAGATCATCTTCATACACACTCTGTGATTTCATGCAAGACGAGACGTTCTGTAGGAGAGAAGGTTGTTCCTCCAGTGCTGCCAAGTGATTACAGGATAAGTACTATTGACGTGCAGATCCCAGAGGCAATCAGCTCTTTGGGCCTCATTAGCCTTCACAATGCCAACAGCTGACTGCCTACATGTGCCTGCAGCTTCATGCTCCATCACAAGCCATGAAGTGGATCTAAGGAACTACTAATACACTAGTTTTAAATGGCATGCATTAGATTAGTATGCTTGCTTCCATGTTGTCTTTTAGTTAAACACTGACTTTCATACATTACATATATAATACAGGAGTGTCTGTATGAATTTTAGGGTCAAGGTTATGGCCAGTAATTAATGCATTAGTGTTTTTACCTCCAGGGTGAATCCGATGACTTTGAAACACTGCTCCACTGCATCAAACTGCTCCTTGTAGAAGGTGTTGCTCACTATGTCAGGCCCTAATTTAACATGCTCGTTCGACAGATACCTGCAACAAGGAAACACAAAGATCAGGACTGTGGGTCTCGAGGGAAAGTAGGACGTTTGCAGTGTGAGAAGGAAATAACAGTGTTTTAAGAGAAGGGCTGAGGAACGTCAACCCTACTTAGGTGTTTTGCTGTCGGAGAGCTTGTAGTGGGCTAGTTTCTTCCTGTCAGCCAGGCCAGCGTAAATGTAGTAGAAGATGTGGAAGTTTCTCTCCCCTCTGTGGAGACACACAAAGACGTAGCTCGGATATATTTAGGTCTTAAAAAGCTCAAGGCATGTGGTGTGAGCCACGCTACTCTTTTGATGAATGCCTCTCCTGTGTTGCAAAATATAATGGAAACAAAACATGCTAAAAGCTAAAACAGTAATACAATTTATGCATGAATTCAGCTTCGCTATTTCCCCCAAAATGATTAGCCAATCACATGCAACACAAAAGTGTAGCTACACTCGATGCTTGCAGCCAAAATCAAACCCTCTGAACCGTGTGTCTGTTTTCTAATGAAATACTCGAGTCTGTCTTTGAAGCTCAGCGAAGAACACTTGCAAGACCGCAATCTTTGATCAAACAGGAAATAAGCTAGCCCCTCCACTCGACCTGGTCCACTCCCCAGACACACGAGAAGGAGAAAAGATCGGCGTGACTGAAGTGCAGGTTGAAGGCAAATGCCAACTCTTTCAAATGGAGAAGTAGAGGTGTACAGAGGAGAGACGGAGGCTAATACACGGTGAACCCCGGCCAGCAGGCGGAAAAATAACCTCCTTGGAAATGTTCTTTCAGAAAACGTACAGAGACATGATTTGAATTTATATGAATGTCAAATGACGTTTATAACGGTAAGGTCGCTTACATTAGCCGAAAAGACAGAAAGAAAAAAGGGAAGTAAGTGATATTTACACTGCCTGGTGGATGACCCTGGATTTCTCCAGCAGGTACTCGGATATCTGCGCTCCGACCACCGTTCCCGCGCAGGTGAACTTCATCTCCAGGTACTTGCCAAAGCGGCTGGAGTTGTCATTGATGACGGTGCAGGCGTTTCCGAACGCTTCCACCAGACTGTTGACCAGCAGGATCTTCTCCTGGAGCGTCTGATTATTGGCCTGAATGAAACATTATTCCGGATAAGCGACTGGGAAATGAATACAGTGGAAGTAATAATCCCATTGTCAAGAAAGGCCTTTCTGCCATGTGCCTTTCTATTCATGCTATTTCCACCAAAAGTGACACTGCCACTGCTGATTTCGGATATGAAAAGAGGGAATTGAAAGGGGGCTTTTTCTTTTCAGCTGGGTTGCTCATCATGACTGGCATCAGCTGGAACCTCAAATCAACTGATCATAGGATGTTCAAATTGCCTGAAGTGCGTTTTTATTTAGCTCACATTGGGTTGGAGGTGAGCAGGTTCCCGGTTCAGGACCTACATTTGCTGCACAGATCTAAAACGCCGGTAGTTTGAGACTCATTCATACACATTATTTCTCACACGGGAAGCACGTTAACGTTGGACTTCACGAATGCAATGTTAATGAGATGTATGTATTTATGGACTCTTATGACTCACCTTTCCGAGCACCGTCAGCTGCTGCACCAACAGATGAGCGCTCTCTGTCTTCCCAGCTCCGCTTTCCCCACTGATCACAACGCACTGTCCACAGGAAGTCACAGAGATCGTCGAAATGTCGAAATACAACCTCTGACTGACACTGAATATTAATCGACCTAGTCCTCCAATACTAATACTACCACTATTACAAAGACAACACTGGATTCATCAAAACAACCCAGCACTCAGGATGCTATAAACTAATAATCGAGCACTACATCACCTGGTCTGTATTATATGACACCATGGACTGGTAGGCGACATCAGCCACAGCGAAGATGTGCGGTGGGTTCACGGTACGCTTGGCTCCTATGTACATCTTGGTGTACTATGAAGAGGAGAGGGTAGAGAATTTAAAACATGCATATGAATGTAGAGGATAACATAACGCAGATATCTATTTTTCCAATACAAGTAAATGAATGTCATTTCATTTTGGTTCTGGGAGGGGAGGGAGGGAAAATAGCTTTGAACTTGAGGCGAAGACAAACACGACTGAGGGGAAAGTACAGTGAGGGAGGTTTGGCAGTGTTTGTGTGCAGGTGAGGCTGGAAGGGATGCAGCAGACTGAAGAGCTGCAGAGGCACTAATGAGGTATGCTTAACGGGTTTGTTAAGGAGACACAGACCTGAGGAGTGTATATCTCCATCTTATGGAAAGGATTGACTGCGATGAGGATGTCTCCCACGTATGTGTAGACTTGATCTCGTCCATAGCGACTCTGAAGCTGCTCTGTGACCGTGTTCTTAAAAAGGTAAAAGGTTTAAAATGTTTAGTAAACAACGTCACATTGTCAGAACAATGTTATTATAGATAACAAGCCATATTCTAGCTTTTGTCCCGACTCAAGTCGAGGCCTGTTACGTCAATGTATTATCTTCATGTCATACGGTGATTAATTCTCCTGTATTCACGCCGCCAGGACAGTTACAGCAACAACAACAACAACAGCACTGCCTCCCCTCATACCAGCAGAGCTCCTGGTATTGAGGGATGGGCGGAAATATCCGCTGGCAACTGAGACTGATTGTTTCATTCAAAACGTCAATGCAACGCTCAGATGTGATGAATTGCTCTCGATGTTTTTCTCACTCACAGCATAATATGCTGAATGTTTGAGTTAAAAGTGGGGGAAAGGCCTCGGATTGTGTCTCTATAAATACTCTATTGAAAAATTAGCATACCTTTGGATCATAACCTTATCTTACACAATATTCTAAAGAATTCCAGAGATCTTTCTCTGGCATGAATGTAATCATTGTGTCTACTGGGATGTCTATCCCCTCATGATTATAGCCAAGTCGTATTGTTTAGTTATTGAGATGAACCGTATAGTTACACGACTTCCTCACCTCATCCAGAACTTCTAGGGTGGCGAGGTCGTCCACCCCATCTGTGTCGGTCTGTGTCTTCATGTGGCCTCCTCTTTTAGTGTGGATGCGTTCATGCCTACAACTCACAGAACCCACAACCAGCTTTCACTGAGCAATGTATGTAATGTATACATGACACTAATGACTTATTAAGTCATCTAAATTCACTGCATTATGAGCACATATCTTCTAGTGCGGCTAATGCAGCTGCAGCGAACAACCTCTCTCTGCTGATTTCCTAGTCGTATACTACTTTCAGCCAAATCCCTCTCAAATCTACCATAACATCCTCTGCACTCATATTTTGGCATCCCATTTTCGCAGTTTGCAATACAAGCGTAAGGAAGAGAAATTAGGAAATCCAAGCTGAAATAGCAGCCTGAAGTTCTTCCTCGCATCCCGACAACATCAAAGCTGCAAACTTAGCTTTCTAGGTCAATATAGCATAATGAGGAATGTATGCTTCCATTGACTACATTTACCATCAACACTGATTGGACATGCACATAAAAAGGTGGGAAAGTTTCCCATAAAATATGTATTGTTTACTAGGAAGTCATTTTAAATACCAGCTAAAAGGTTTCTGCTTTGGTTGCTGATCAGCATCTTGTTTTCAAAGACTGTGGTTTCTAAGAATACCTCATCACAGTCACAATAAGTTTTATTACATCCGATTACCAGCCATCATTTGGTGATAATGTTCCATTGTAATTGCTTAAACTGTATCTGAAAGTTAGCGATGAACGCCGGTGAGGTTTGGAGCTCATCAACTGCTGCAGTTGGTTTACAGCAAATATCACAACCTCAGTTTCACTACAGACAAGACGACACAACAAGATTACATGATTCATAAGACAACAATGTTTACGATGACAGGTTGGCAGCATGTAACCGATCTATAATCAGCCCATGTAGTTGACTTCAAATACATGTGTTTACAACTACAACAAACTCCAAAAGCCGATTATCATCTACTCCTACTGTGGCGTAAAGGTCATATAGGTCATGTGTTACCTGTCAATACTCTCTGTGCTTCTGTTTGTCTTTCCATGATGGCTTGAATGACAGAAATAGGATTAACATCGCATAACCGTACGGGCAAAAACACACTTGCTGGGCCGGCATTTTGACTCATGTGACACACGCCGTGCAGCCTGCACCTCGAGTGAAGCTGGAGCAGGATCGAGCCGTTGGTTAATGCGAGAGTGACGGGGCTTGTAAAACATCCAGCAAGGAGGGTAATTTGGATTATACTGTCTGCAAAAGCTAAGCTGCAGCCGACCATATAAACCCCACTGACAGGGCGGCTTGCAGACTGTACGTTTTTCTTGGGTTTTATAACTAAATCTATCACAACACTTCACGTCGTGTGAGACAGAAAAACACAGAAAGGTTTAGGAAAGGAAACATACAACTACAGTTAAGACAGTACCTTGTTTTATCAATGACTCCTATTTGTTGGTTGAGATCAATGAGTTCAATCAGTTGTTTCTGCAGTATTTTCTTTCTGGCAACACTGTCTTTGATGAACACATGCTGGAGCAGGTCTAGCACATTTGGTCTCAGCTCAAAGTCCTTAATCAGACATCTGAGGGGAGGAAGAAGAAAACGCAGAGGAGGAGGAGGAGGAGGAGTGCAATGAATTTCTTGGATTCATACTCAACGTGCGGCTGGCTCTGTGTAAATATTTATTATTCACAGAGGCGTAACAAACACAATGGCATCCACACTCACTTGCAGATGAAGTCATTAAAGTCGTCGGACCAGAGCTCCGGCTGGTGGAGAGTAGGCGGAGGATTTCTGTTAAAGGAGGGAAATGGAAAAGATTAATGGAAAGATAAGATGAGATGGGATTTACGCAGGCGGGCCGGAGAACAAAAAGGCAGAGGCACCGAGTGGAGCGACGGAGTGAAATCTTAACTATTCATCATCGAGGACATCCAGAGGCGCTAACAAACGGCGCTCCACCTGTGCCGCTGGGTGGTATTGATACAGCTGATTTTATGACATAAAAAGCAATAGTCAGTAACACCTGCTGTCAAATATATAGCCGGATGTTAAAAGCTTTAGGTTCCTCCTGTAAAACTCTCATTCAAACAGACACACGTCGTTAGGGGGTCA
Source organism: Leptoclinus maculatus (assembly GCA_032191485.1). Classification (NCBI taxonomy): domain Eukaryota; kingdom Metazoa; phylum Chordata; class Actinopteri; order Perciformes; family Stichaeidae; genus Leptoclinus; species Leptoclinus maculatus. The sequence goes on along the minus strand of JAVDOI010000013.1, from coordinate 3,178,789 downwards.
AGCCTCACAGCCGGCAAACAACGGAGCTAATTGCTGTAATTCCACGTTCTGCTTCGAGCACCTTTTTACAACAGGGTTCTTGGCAAACGGTGGGGAAGTCAATGTTGCCTGCTAATGTACCGGGGCCTCTTTCACGTTGGCTCTGACAGCAATAAATTGGTCTAATGAGAGGACATGCATCTCCTGTTTATCACACAACACACCCAATATAGACGGCAAACGCAACGAGACATTTATTTGGACTTCTGCTAATTCTGTGTTTTTCTTATGAGGAAAACAAACAGTGTTTGGAGGCAAAGAGGCACATTTAAATTACTATAAAATAAAACTATTTAGAGTGTTTCATTCCCTGGATACAAATATGAGCATGTATTTTAACACATGCATCTTCTTTCTACACCTCTTACTGAAGTTAACTTTGTATTTGCTCACTGTGTCTCTCTAAGAATTCTCTCTGCAGAGTATGTGAGGCACATCATGAAGGATAAAAGCTTAAACCTTTACACGTGTGCATAATTAGAAGAGCACTTTTAATCTTTAACCTTCTCCAGAGTCTGGCGCCTTGAGCAGGATTTTGACTTCTGCACATATCATTTCATCCCAATCCGTCCCCGTCTCTCTCACAAAGTCAGAGCCTTTTTTATATTTTGACTTTTTCACTTGTAATATCTTTCCACTTTTGACTTTAAGTCTAGGTGGTGAATGTCCAAACGAATGCAAAGACTATCTGTGTTACGATACATGTGGACATAGTACAGTAGGACATTAATGTTATTTTGAAACCTTGTAGATGGCTATGAAGTTACAATTGATGTTGGTTTTAAATGTGTTCCTGAAAGATTTGTGATGTAAAAAAGCAATCCTGCTGTTACTTCATAACACTGTACTGCAGAGGAGGTAGACAAAATAACAGGAACACCGAGACAAAATGAATCAATAATTTAGCTCAATATAAAGCAACCCAATACAACAACAAACTGCAGGTTCAGGTTGGGATATATAACCATCTCAAACAGTGTTATTCAAACTGCTTTAATTAAATGTGCACAATACGAGTTTGGGAGCATTTCGATTGCCTCTTAATGGCTCTCAACATGGCGAAGGCGAGCTGGCGACTCACAGCCAAAAGGTGCAAACAAAGGCAAAAGTGCTGATAAAGCTAACGGTGTTCACCTGAGGGGGAACCGGAGGGGTGGGTGCTACACGTCCACGACATTACTGCTGGTCGGGACAGCGTTATCTGCTGTATGAGAGCAGTGCAGAGCGGCGGCTATGAGCTAACCAGTGGGGCCATTCTGCTTCATTCTCTGCTCACTACATCTTTACTTAGATAATAATTGTTTGCTGCAGTGTTGCATTCAGGCATTTGTAGAAACCATCGAATATGAGGGTTGTCCTCTTGATGCTCCTCTGTTTCTATTTGGTAGTGTTTAACCTAAATTAAATCAGACGGGGTGTGTTTGAATCGATGCCCTCAGCGTAGCTTTTTATCCAAAGACTGCTTGACGAGTGAACCCGGAGCAGAGAGAGGAGAGAGGAAGTGAGGAGTGTGAACAGACAGCCCGAAGCTCCGGCTACAGCAGTCACATAGATTCAGAGGAAGCTGTGTGATGTCTCCTGTGAAGCACGACCCCCAGAGCAAACACACAGGACAGCCATGTCACAGGAGCTGTCCTGTGTGTGTGTGTGTGTGTGTGTGTGTGTGTGTGTGTGTGTGTAGGAGCACACCGTTTCAGGGCAGTGATGGACAAAGTGCTGTGCCGGTAGAATGATAGTGTCTGTAAGTGCTTATGCAGCGCTCACACTGGAATCAGGATAAGATAAACAATTACTTTTCACCTTCAGTCCACAAAACACACAGATTAGGAAAAGTGAACAGGATGAATGGAAATAGTGGTTTATGGATAAGCCTCTGCACGCAGAAAAAACAGCAAATGAAAAGACTTTACTTCATAGTGACAGTCTGTATAGAGAAGAATATCACTGCGTTGGGGAGCAGGAGGTGGCTCTTCTGCATCGCAGTATTGCAGCAATACGCCGTCTTTACATTCTTACAATCGGCAAACGTCAACTTGTTTTATTTCTGCTGTTAAAAAAAAGGTTGCGCAAGTTTAAAGCATTGTCTTTTTACCAAAACAGCAGCAGGAGAAAGAGAGGTGACGACGTGCAGCAAACGGCTGTAATTAGGGAGTCACCACAGTCATGCGCATCAGAGTGAGAAAAACTGGATGTCAACAGGATACAAACACTCGGTCATTAATCTTTTGCCATGAAGACGAGTCATTCAGTAAAACATAAGTTAACTTATTCGCCTAAAGAGACCTTTCAATCAGGGTCAAAGTCACAGCCCCCTGATAATGATGATGGAGTGTTGCGTAGGTGTGACGGAGGCTCACCTGGGTATTTTGAAAAGGGCTCTCATTGGGTGGAGCTCGGAGAGGGGGGGGTCTCCATCTCCCAGCTCTATGGCGGTGATGCCGAGGGACCAGACATCACAACGAGCATCGTAGGTGGAGTCCAGCTGCTGCTCGCATGCTATTACCTACAGCAGACGGACGGGCAGAGGACGACGTCAGGAAAGCACCGACATATTCTAACAGAATTACAGAATTTAATAAGCTACTCAGCAGTATTAAGAACATCTCTCTCTTTATATCGAAAACAACAAAAGACAGAAAATCCTGGTGGACAAAAGTTGTACAGTTTGGGCCTACTTCCTTATTTGGGAGTCAATATTCACGTATTGTTAGTGATTCTTTTTTATTTTGTAAGCCCTCGCATACAAACACGTAAGAGAGCAAAATCCATATGAAAACATCAAAGAAATCCAATAAACAGTGTAACAGAGCTCAGACAAAGCTGCAGTCTCATCATCATCTGCTGTGGGCAATTTAGTGTTCACACACACACACACACACACACACACACACACATAAGCACACACTCTCACAGTCAATCATCAATGTCCTTAGGGCGACATGGTACCCAATCAACAATAGGTTTCATCTTTGAGTGGGAGGTATGTGTACACACACACACACACACACACACACACACACACACACACACACACACACGTTCATCATTATTGTCAATTGTCTGAAATCAATATAATTTGTATTCCAAATCCCCAATAGGCATGTTCTTATGTACACAGACAAATCATTACCAGATCGCTCATAACACATCCTGAAACACAAGTGTACCCCCCCCCCTCCACACACACACACACACACACACACACACACACACACACACACACACACACACACACACTTCTTTATGGAAAACACAACAGTCATACCTCTACATACCAAACATAAAAGAAAAAAATCAATGTTAAATTATTCCTCATTAAGACTATTTTGGCAAGAAAAATGAACATTAAATGACCAAAATATCCCCAAAAAAGTCAAATATATACTCGTAACAGCTCGTATCAGTCAATAAAGTCAATAAAAATATAGCTCATCCGAAAAGTATACCATTGTCCAGATGTGACACAACTTACCCCACAACTCAGTTACACGACCAGATCGTCTTGAGAACGTCTTTTAATGCAATGCTGTGTATTACCCAGAGTAAAAACTAACGTTTTTTCTGTAATAATAATTTTCTATCGTCGATCCTTGTTTACAAATCTCACTCCTGACATCAATAAACCCTTCGACTAAAGACGTTCTAGTCTTGAGAGTCAACCTGACAAACATTTTACGCAAATGAGAGTCCTGACCTGACCTGAACACGTCACGTTCATTCTGATGCAGAATTTGCACGGCATGCAAACCTCATGTAAAAATGTTCATTTTGATTTGACAAATGAATGTTCAAGGTTTGTCTGTGAAGGACAAATCAGGGGACAACATCCACACATTTTAAATTGGTGTGCCACGGTCAGAGACTCGGGTGTGTTATGCTAGCAGCAGATAATGTAGAGGTCTGGTGAGCTCCACACTACTTCCTACACTGGCAATAAACAATGGGAATGGATGTGAATCTGTGCACCAGAATATGATACCGGGCTTCTGTGCTCGACCATTTGTAAAGCAGAAGAAATGAAACAACACACAGAAACTTGAGCTGCTTCCATCTTTTGTATGATTGACGTCAGAAAACACTCCTGAAGACAAGGATCAGTCTCACAACAGAAACTCCAGTCAGATGAATCAAGAACCTCAAGCTGAAAGAGCACTTGATATTACCCTTTACACGACACAGGAGGAAGGTAGCTACCATAAAGAGTAAAGGACACGGGGGACGTGAGGGGATCATTTCCTGATGTAATCACGTCTGTGAATATGAACTGCTAGTGCAGCGAATGATGGAGGCCGTCCATTCCATTTTTCTTTTCATGCACATTGTGTTTGACAGTGTTATCTCTCTGATGATTATTAACCGTGGCCCGCTGGGATCTGCACCAGGCTAATGTAGTGGAAAGAGACGAGGCTGCGGGAGCGTTCATAGGCCGGCTTTTTTCACTGTACCTCCGGAGCCATCCAGAAGGGAGTTCCCACGGAGGTGTTCCTCCTCAGACGGGTATTTGTCAGCTGGGCTGAAACACCTGCAGGGAAGAGAACGCACACTTTTAGCCTCACTAAAGGACTCACTAAAGGACTCTCAGGACTGAGACAGTTTGCACTCTCTCTGCAACTTCCTCGACATGTGACATGTTGGTAAAAGCGGCGATCTGTGAAGAGGGAAACAGTGAACAATAAACTCAATATATGTTTCAGAATGGTTCTCAGAGCTCCCTCGTATCCCACTGATAGAGCCGTCACTAAAGTGACAAGGAGGAAAAACAAAACACACGCACAGAGAGCCTTCAAATGATAGATCGCTTTGAATTACAAATTTCTTATGTGACTGCAGGCGATTTCGCCGGGCACTTCAAGAACAACATTTGAATACAATTCAGCTGTAAACAGGCTTTGGCAGCTGGAGACATTTCCCCGTCTCCAAGAACAAGATATTAAGAATCTAGCTTAAGTTAGCGTTATCGTACACATATATATAAATAGGACAAAGTCATGTTGCAACAATCAAGTCAGAGATGAATTCAGCATACATGAGACTGCAGAGAGCCTGCGTGTCCTTATGTGTGTGTGTTGTTGTGCACTACAAAGCCTGACAGGGAACATGCTGACCCACAATCGTGTGTTCAGTCCAGTCTGGACAAATCAGCGTCACGCCACACTATAATGTATCCCTGGGCTTTCTCAGCTGAAGCAAGCAACCGGGACAAAAGCAGAGCCTCGAGACAACAGCGGCTACCAACAAACAAGCGGTGATTAAGAAAAACCCAAAAGCAAATCAGGGCAAAAAAACAAACACAAAGAGTGAATAGCAACAACGCTGTCTCCCGGGGAATGTAAAAAGATGGGTCGTAATGGAAAAACACAACCGTCTGCCACCTTGTCGGGTTGTGTAAACGCATCCCAACCTCTCAAGGAAACTAATTAGCGGCACAATTTATTTGGCAAGCGGCTGAAGGTAATGGATTTGACCCTCTTCTGTTAAATAGAGCCACGGCGTGATTTTCACTGATTAGAGGAGGACGGTACAAAAAGAGACACACTGCGTACCAAAATCCACGAGTTTGACGCCTCCGTGCGTCGTCAACAGGATGTTGTTGCCTTTGACGTCGCGGTGGATGGTCTTGTTGATGTGCAGGTGCTGGAGGCCCTGTGAAGAAAAGAAAAAAAAAAAGATGTTAACAGCTTTTTCTGACAAGCACCTGCCTTCAAAATGATCCAGCTCAAGCTCTTTTCATCGAAGCAACGTGTTCAGTGGGAGGTTGTTCGATTGAGCGCTACAGTACATCATCGTCTCCCAGACTCACCATGAGGGCCTCATGCAACATGTAGGCAATGACGGCTTCATCCATTCGGTCTCCTCTCTTCAGCATGCCTTTAGCCAGATCTGTCACAGAGCCACCATTGCAGAGCTGCAACAGACAAAACCCCACAAAAAGAGCAAAACTCATGAGTCGGCACTTATAGCTGAGCTTATACAATGTGCTAAAAAAAATCTGGGGCATCTGAGATATTCAGAATTTCACACGGAGGATTGAAAAAAGGTTTCGATCCTGAGATTTCACAGTGAGAAAAGAGATGCTTGGAGGTAATTCTGTCAATCTGTGGCGGCTTATCTTTCTGAGGCAGCTTAGCAGGAGGTGGAGAAGAAAAAAATCCAGGAGGAGAATGTACATTTTGTGTGTGCAGCTGACTAAGCAGGGTAAATATTAAACATGCACAAATCATCTTCAACAGAGTACATCCTCTTGTGTTTGCAGACAATGGAAACATGTATAGTCGAGCATTTCATAACTGGAAACAAGATTAAAATCGACACTTTGTCCTCATGGCAAAGAAAACCCACGTTTTATTTCATGCCTTTGTATTCTTCTCGTGGTGTACTGCGTCTGGATATGGACTCCACCGTCAATAGCAATCCCTCTTGGAAAATTACAGAAAATTACCCCGTAGGTTCCCTTGGCAACAATAATAACCCTTAATTTGGGTCTTTCTTTGAGATGCCGGAGGTAGAGGCCGGAGGTACGCAAGAAAGGAAAAAAAAGCTGCAAGACGTCAATCACAGTGGTGGAGGGCTGCTACTCAAGAGGAAGCATAGATTCTGTAAACACAGACCTCTGCGTGTTAAAAAGATATCATCTAGATATTTAACATACAAACGCCTCTTTTTCCATTTTTTTTAATTCGCATTTCAACTCACATCTTTAGTCCTAACCGAACGTGAAAAAAAGGAAATTTCCTTTGTATCTTTTTATGTATTAAACACTCGCTCTTGTATAATTACACTCATTTTCCCGCACTTGTAAACTGAAAGCTCAATTAGGCAACAGACATGCAGCGGGTGGTTGTTTAGGATAGGAACCGGTCCCCTGCAGCGATCGCACTAAACATCACGCGGCAGAAAAGATTACTAATAAATAACTTATACACCACGGCATTGACACAACTAAAGGATTTTTATATTCACGTTATAAATGACAGCACAGCGTGTGGGCTTAGAGTGCAATATGTATTTCACTAAAACAGAGCAGCACATTTGGACAAAAACGTTGCATAATGGCAAAAAATGATGAATCTGATCTTCCTCTGCAATCCTGAGAAAAAACGTGCTGACTGGTACAAAAGTAGCTTCATAATAGAAGCATTACTATTATTATTATAATTATAATTATTATATTTGTGGCTGTGTGCCCAAATCTCCAGATAGGGACCCATTTTGGGACCCACTTCCACCCACAGAGCTTGTGCACATATTTCGTCACAGTGTCTCTGTGCTACGTACTGCAGCTAACTGCGCTAACCACAGGAAGCTTCTTCCACTTACAGTGAATCCTTTTTAATTAAAGATCAAAACACTACATTTAGTTGATTTTAGAGATGTGAATACATATCAGTGTCTCAATTGATTGATTTATAATTGTTTAGTCTATAAACTGTCGGAAAATAGCGAAACATCTCACAATTTCTCAAAGTCCAATATGACATCCTCAAATTGGCTAAACATTAAAAGAAAAAATGTAATTTACAGTGATAAGAAACAGTTAATATCAGCAAATCCTCTCATTGGACAAACAACTACAAGTCTTTGTGTCTCTTTGTGAACATTTTATGTCCCTTTCTGGTTACTATTGTCATCTCTGTAGTGGCTTTGTGTCTCTTTGCATCGGTTTTGTCTGTCTTTCTATTAGTTTTACGTCTCTTTGTAGTCATTTTGTTCCACTTTAGAGTAGCTTTGTGCCTCTTTGTTGTTTGTTTGTTTCTCTTTGTAGTACTTTTGTGTCTCTTTACAGCCGTTTTGTCAGCCTTTGTAGCATCTCTTCATGGTCATTCTGTGTCTTTCTGTAGTCTGATTTGACTTTCAAAGAAGAACATTTCAACAGAAACCCAAACCCAGGAGCCTGATGAGCACTTGGGCCCAGGGTAGACCGATAGACCCCCCCCCCCTCATGCATTAGATGCTGAAAGGGAAGCAAGTCTTTGACCTTGACTAAGCAACGGCATAAGTTTTCAACATGGTGCCTAGTGTGCGTTTTCTATCTGCCCATCAGTCTACCTGTCCATCAGGAGCCCAGAGGACTGTTACAGGATGGATGGCGTGTATCTCAGCTGCCACACGGGGAGCGTAATCCTGCCTCTCTCTCTGCTGCCAGACGTGCAGACAAACCGCAGCTAAGCAGAGAACACCACCGGGGCTCGCAGACAACGAGCCGCGCCCTGACGTCAGTCCACATCACCGCTGCCATATCACCTGTCATCATTAAATTACAGCGGGCAGACAGACAGATCCATATTAATGAGAGGCCCCGTGCCCTGGATTTAGCAGAGCTAAACGCTCTCACCTTAGCCACGGAGGCCACATCTAGAAAGTGATGCTCAACGTGAACATTAATTATTTCGTGATGTGGTGAAGACTCAAACCTCTGCAGAGAGAAAATGATATATGAAACTTTCGGAGCTAGTTTGATTTAAATCTTGTACGGATTGAACCGGATTTCCTCAGCTCTGGGTACAGATATTTAAACACTAGTGTGAGGGTTGTATTTCCACTAATTAAAAAAGGTCTGTTCAGATCCATGTCTTCCATCTTCATCTTGAATGTCTCCAGAGTTTCCACAACAACTATCAATTTTCAAAGAAAAAAAACTGAATACATTGACTACTGAGCGGGATATTCTCCATTACAAACGAGGTCAGGTGCTTGTTTAGTCACGTAAATGAAAGTAGACGATCAAAGACGCGTAAAGAGAAGTGGATGAAACAAATGTGAAGATGAAACAAACAGGGCTGCCCCCTGACTCACTGGGGAGAAACCACAGCGGCCGTTAAAACACACAGGTGCTGACGTTTTAGTCAACCGTCTTTGATGTACGTTTCCTTGCAAATATAAATATAAATTGTGTCTTATCTGCTGCCTGATGATTGGACGTATGAGGTTGCGTCATGTCTGCAGCGCTAAACATTGTGTGTTACAGGCTGGATCGTCTCCAGAGGAAAACACTCCGAGTGTCCCTGCGGGGTGATCGTTTACACCAGCACAATAGCTGAGGTGTCTACTATCTGGCACCGTTTATTGAAAAGTGCAAACACCGAATAACATTTTAAACCTCATTGTCAATTAATGGCTGTAGAGGTTGGGGTGCGAGGGCAGGACGAGGCAGGACAGAGGCTAATGGGGGTAAACGAAAGCAGCGGAGGTCTATTTTTGACTTTTAGAAGGTGTCCGACAAATATAAATCTATGTGGTACAATGAGAGAGGACGAACAAAAGGGTACAAAATAAATCAATGTCTCTGGTTTAGATGGAGATTTAAGTGAAAGAAATGGGAATGATAATAGATGTATTTTGGTTGGACTCTACCAGCTTTGCATACTTGGCTTTCTTCCATTTCCTCCTGTTGGCTGAGCTACTCAGGGATATTCAGGCCCAGGTCCAGTGGTATATTGGCCAAGAACAACTTCATTCATCTACATCAAGCAGACAAAATTTGTTAAAAGTTACCGAAATAGAACCAAATACTGCATCATATGGCCAAACATCCGGTCTAGACGAGGCCCAGGTAATGGTCAGCTCCGGGGACAAAGACTTGCGTCGCACGACCTTGACGAGGTCTTCATCGTTCTTATTGTGGAAGACTTTTATCACAAGATTTAGATTTTGATAGATTGAGTCATCTCCCAGTCCTATGATCTTCCATCATAGAAGCTTTCATTCAACCTTTTCTCAGTCTTGACCAGTTCCCAAATCACAATGCTCCATTACATTCCTCTGTAAGTGCCATTAGACAAACTCTGAGTGTGCTGTCGTACGGCTTGTTATTCAGCAACGATTCTTTTCGGCCTTAAAGGCGTGTTTAATGTAGTGCTACAGAGACAGTTTAACAAGTGCTTCCATCTCTGCAGAGAAGCTGAAACTCTTAAAGATGCCAGTGCAGCTTTGGTCCTGATAAAAGCCCTTCATGCCCAGTTACTTCTTCTATTTCCACAGTGGCTGAGCCCATTTGCAGACACTTTTCCTGTATATAACCCTCTGTTAACATCACATTCTGTCTCTATAACTCTGATGCATAGATGTCTGAGGAGGTGTTTCTGTCTTTTAATAGCAATACATTTAAGAAAGGATAACATATTGAAAAAGATGAAATACATGTTCTGCAAAAGTCATTAAAATGTTCTCACATGCAAGGTTTCACAGCAGAGATCAGCAGAGTTCTGTCTAAATGTTATGTTACCACCTAATTACTGCTTCTACTAGCAGAACTAGCAGCTAAATCCTGTAAACAACCATTTTAAGTCAGAACTCAATATGCAACATAAGCGCAGAGTAAAGCAATTTCAATTTAGCATTATTTTATTTATGCATAATGAAAGATGAGATACATCTTTAAGGTTGCACTAATCAGTGGGCTTCATTTCGCGGGGTCCTTGGGTGAAACGCTGCAGCTCCCAAATGAAATGCACATCCAAATCAGGTTTTTTATTTCCAATTAGAGAATAAAAGTCGCTCCATCGTGGCTCCATCTTTTGAAGTACGTTTGAGCTCCCTGGGAGCAGAAACAGGCCGTCGTACATGAAAGCTCGCTCGTCTCTGCCCGCTTCCGCTATCATAAAGGACCCGCACTACAGAGGCAAAGCCAAAAGCTCGCAGACCCCAATGAGAGGCTAACAAAGTAAAGGATGCAATTTGTGTGTATTCTGTTCATAATGAGCGGCCGGCTGTCGGTGCAGTGCAGAGAAAGGCTCCTCTCAGCAGAGCTAAAGGACGGAAAATTACAGTTCAGAAAGGAGAGGACAGTAACCATGGTGAATGACCGTCTCACTGCCTGCTTTCCTGTCTCTTCACTGCTGAAAAAACCCCATGTGCATCTACTTCAGAGCGCACACACACACACACACACAGGCACACAGCCACTTGCTAAACTGTCAGGCGGTGACTTTCAGCCTCAGGATTAGCCACCAGATTTGGACTGCTGGCTGCAGATTTTTGCAAGGGAAATTTAGAAAATGGAGCAGACCACAGAGGAAACAGGAAGTCAACAAAGTAGCAAAGCTGAGCGAACTCTCCCAACGACAGATTTGTATTTTTTTGTCCTGACAGAACAAAACTATAACCAACTATCACTTCAGTGCAAAATAAGAGTTATGTGTATCAGATAACGGTCTTTGTTTTCCTGTAATAATGAGTTTGCATCTTGGACTGTACTGGATATGTGAGGAAAGTAATAGCAGGGTCCTCTGCAAAGGTCAGGAGGAAGGATACGATGAAAAGGGAAAGAAACACAAGCTGGAGAGCTGAAAACTATCCACTGGGTGAGCTTGGATTACAGGAATATAGACACTCTGTTCTAGCAGCGCCGTACCTGATGAAGGAAGAAGGAACAGAACAAAGTGGAACACAGTTGGTAGAGATTTCTTTTTAAGGTGCAGGCAGAATAGTTTCACAATAAATGCCATTTTATTACAGGGTGTACTGGAATCGCAGACTTTTTTCTATCATCTCACGGCTCGATACTAACACTTTTATGCATGTAGCCACTTTGGATGGTTATAACAAAGTAAAAGTATAACGTTGAGACTTTTTGACGTTTTGTTTCTCATCAACCCTCCTCGTGTTTGTTGACCATGTTTACAGGACCTCTGCAGGTTTGTGCTGCTCTCCGTCAAAGCAGGAACACAAAGTACATGATCAGAAAGTCAAAAAGGCAGAGAAACCCCACATCCCCCACCGTGTTGGGCCCCCGCAAACACTTCTCCTCCTCCGAGGTTGACCTCCATTACATGTTTGTCTGGGAGTTGACATTTGAAAAAGGTACAGCAGGCAATGAAATATGAAGGATGCGGCGCTGGAGGCTTTTTTTTTTTCCAGATGTAAAGAAAGCAGCAGCAAGGTCATCTTGTTTATGGAAGCACAATCATGGAGTTAGCCTCTTTCTTAAAAAGAAAAAACAACGGCTGGGATTACTATTTCCGAGGGCAGCCCTACACAGATTCACACCTGCATGTAGCCGTTCCTGTTCAGCAGGTGCAAGAAAGCAGTCACAAAGTCACCAATTGAGCATAGGGACTTACTAAAGCAGCTTCCGTACAGTATAAGAGCACCAACAATCTCAAAAGTGTTGCATCCTTTCCATTTCAGCCTGCCGAACAACAGAAATCAGCTACAGGAGACATGTGGGCCTGTGCTCCAACCCGCTGCATAGGTGTCATCAACTAAAACACTGCGACAGTCCTTGTAAACAGAAATCCCTGCTCTGCTGCTCTCGGCAGGGTGCCGGCGTCACGGGAGCCAACCTCCACCCCCAACACAACCGAGTGGCCTGCGATCAAATCCGCCCCAGGCGGCCTATAAGTGAACTCCTAGGCTGCCCACGGCGGCTAAAACTGTTACGTAATCCCCGGCCATATTTGGTGGCCGCTGCATATACCTGGCGAGACATGTGGTGTGTGATGTTCAGCCAGACCTTTAATCTGCACTAATACGCTCATTGTCTGCACGGTTCTGCCACAGTGACAAAACATATAGTGGCTTCTCTATGCAAACTTAACACGTGTTCCTACCTCCAGTACCAGCCACAACTGGTCTCCACATTTCACGTCCTTCTTGTAGTACATCCCGTAGAATTTCACGACATTGGTGTGGTCAGAAAGAGCTTTGAGGATGTTGTACTCCGCTTCGATCTCCTCATCGATATCCTAGAAAAACAAGGACGAAGATCGGTTAAGTTAAGGCACATTTCGTCACATGCTTCGCACGCTTACGTACCGTGTTTCCATTCTGTGACGCTTTATGCCGGAAGATATCAAAAGAAAACCAGCTTTGTGCATTAAAGGAACAGTTTTAGTTTAGTTAAGTTAGTTAGTTGTGAGAGTTTGATGACAAAACTGCCAGCCTGGCTTAAAATGTAAGCATTTTATTGCCTTTTTTCCCTGGTTATAGTCTTAATGCTAAGCTAAGCTAACCGTCTCTTGGATCCAGCTTCACATTTAACAGTTGTAACAGAAGAACAGATCTTGTCGTCTAACTCTAGTCAGGGACATTAATCAGGACTTTAGCACTCTGTTGCTGCTCTTTAGTCTTTAGGACTTAATGAAGTCTCCATCACTGACTCTAGTTTAATGTGGGGGAAAAGGGCAAATCCAGGACACCGTAATAACGGCAATTATGGGATGTTTTATTACTGAATGCTGCAGCCATACTGTCTGATTAAGGCTAACAAGAAACCTCTCTGATTCATTTTACACATATACAAAACTAACGACAGACACAAACTATTCCGTGTTTTACGTGCGTCACATCCTGCAATGATGACTAATGAAAATGTAACGTGATTAAACAGTACTATACATTTGTATGTTGACATTTCCAGGAATGCTCCCGTGTTTCACAAGAAAAAGAAAAGCGCGAGGGAAAAGCGAAAAATAAATGATTGAGTGTAAAAGATATATGGTTTTCCGGGTGATTAAAACAATGGTAATGATGGTGCTCACAGGCTAGTGGTCTGTGGATAATCATTTCTCAATAATGAGAAAGTAACAAATTCACAATAATGAGACATGTATAAGCATGAAGGCTGAATCTAATGGGGAATGGCTGCTCGTTAGAGCTGCTAAATAAGCCATGAAGTTCACTGTACCTTCAAAAATAAACGGAGGAGTTACAATGACGCCATAACATGAGATCAATGACGAGCAGCGTGGTGATAATAAGTATGAAAGCCTCCATTACTGATCTTTTATCTGATAATAATAGTGACCTTTCTTGATTGTTATGCCTCTTGCCACGTAATGTCCCGTAAGTGGTAAATCTTGTCAGTGTATAAAATAATCTCTGCTTTATAGGACGGATCAGATGCTGCCAGATGTAACATCATGTATCTCTGCTTTAGGCTAAATGTTCCTCACGTCAAGTTTACATCCATGTTCATCCAAATGTCATCAGTTTATCCGATTAGACATTTTTTGTAAATCTGTCATCGTGTATGAATTCTTGAGCTATGGCCACAAATGGGTTTTGTGAGTTTCTCGGTGACCTTTGACCACCAAAATCGAATCACTTCAATCTTGAGTCCAGGTGGACGTTTGCGCCAAATTCGAAGAAATTCCCTGCAGGTCGTTCCTGAGACAGACAACCGGAAAGAGAGGCATAATAAACAAGTCACAAACACTATCTAAACCTGAGAACACAACATCATATGTTCTGGAAACGGCACATCCATATCACTAAAAAATAAAAGACTGGTTTGTAAATGATATAGTATATTTAATTTAAATACAATATATAGAGACGAAAACTGAAAACGAACCATAAAGTTAACAAACTGCAAGAGAAATGATTGTGGCCCAGATCTAATCTGTGCTGGTGTCTGCATCTTTAAATATACAGATGCTATAAATGTGACAGACAAAGGGCCACAACACAGTAACTTGTCGGCCCTGTGGCTCCAACAAAGGCATGAACACACCACAAGCTTACAGCTGCTTTAACTAGCACTGACTACGACACGTGCGTGGCATGGAGGGAGGACATTATCCAAAATACTAACACGTGAACTTAAGACTACGCCAATTCACGTTCCAGATGAGAAAAAAGTCAACTTACATGGATGGGGTCCAGTATCTTTACGGCCGCTTTGCTTCCATCGAGTTTGTTGAGCACCTTGTAGACTTTTCCGTAGGTCCCTTTCCCGATCGTCTCGATGATGTCCCAGGCGTCGGTGGGATCTGGAAAGTTGTCGAAGACAATCGATTTGCCTGGTTGTGGAAACATCTTCAGGAGAGGTCTCCTGTGAAAGGAAAAAGCACATGAGTCACGGTTTGATGGAGGAAGGTGGCAGCTGGTAGAGAACCTGCAGTGTGCACCGGCTGGTGTGCTTATTGAGGCATAAAAGCTCGGCTGCAGGAGACTTAAAGCCCATTTACAAGTACATAAAGGAAGACAGAGACTATTGACTACCAACCAATGCTTATCACACCTGAAATGATATTAGTTGGGATTTTGTTCCTCTAACACACTTATCACCTTTCTTTAGATTCTAAATACAACACTCAATGCACTTCAAAGTGTGATAAATCCCTGACGGAGTGTTATGTTGCACTGTATTCTAATAACTAAACTTTCAACCCTGTTATTATCTGAGAGGTCTCATCTGTGCCTCACACGACTGGGAATATAGATATTTCTAGGACTGCAAACGCATTTAACACACAGTAACTAGGTGCTGGATGCAGATAAATGATACTTTAGAATAAAGTTCTGCAGGAATGAGTCCAAAAGAACTGAAATGACTCAGCATTTTTACACTTCCTGTTCCCTTGTCTTGTAGTCAGTGTTTTTTTAATGTTTTTTTGGTTAGATGTCTGAAATAAGGTCTGTGGTTAACAAATACATCAGTGAATACCTCTCTCGTGTATTTTTACATGTCTTAAAAAAGACAAGTGGCTTTTTGTCAAAGGAACTAGTACGATGCTAATTTCTTTTCTGCAGTTGGACCATTTATGTAACATTTATCACACAATGGTAAAATCACAACACGATGCTATTAACACAAGGTTAATAAATGCAATAAGAGGAAAAGGCAGGATTGTATCTTTGCATGGAAACGTGCAAATGAAAGTTAGTCACAAAGTTATCCTGTAAAGGAAAGCTCTGCTGAATCTGTTCACTGTTCATAAACCCTTCAAGATAAAGATGCCTGTTGCTCCACTCACAGTTTCTCATTAAAAACTGAATCCACAGAAAACTAAAGCTGGAAACAAAAGCAGAGCAAATGGAAACAAACTTACATTGTTCTCTAAAAAGGACTTGAAACATTTTGGAAAAAGAGTTAATCCATTTCTGTGCAAAAGGTTAGCATTGGAAGCATTGGTGGTCCGAGCCCGGCCTTGACTGTGTGAACCACAGAGGAGGAGCTAACGCGAGCTAATCTAACTAGCAAACCCCCCCACACTGCTCCGGAGTTGCCATTGGAAGCCATCTCTAAGTGGTAGAAGATACGATGGGATTAGCAGGAATTAGTCACTGTTGCAGCGTGAGCCTTTCCCCATATAGACGCCCATTCATGCACAAAGGAAAGCTGGTTAGAGGGCCTAAGCGCACAGTGGGGCCGCTCCATTTATTATCGGTGCTCACTTTATTTATGTTCAAGGGAGATCGCCTGCTGGATTCACTACAGCAGTTAGTTCTGATTACCACGATATGAATCTGTTTGATCGGGTTACTGTGAATAAATCCCTGCAGAGCAACATAAAACTGGCACACATACCACATATGATAGATATTATCAGTCATTATCTATCTATGCAGAGCAATTAGACTCCCATTCATGAGCGTCCACGTGTAGGTAATCACACTTGTGTTCATCCTAATGTACAGCGCCTAAGTAACCTGCAAGACGTCTTCAATAATACATCGCTGCCTCTACATGTGACACACGAGACAGGAGGGAGAAACCGAAGGACTCACACTGGACACCTCCGACCAGCGAGGAAATGACCCCTGAGAGGAGACGGTGATCTAACTTTGTCTGCCCTGGAGCACTGGCTGCTTGTCACTTTTAGTTAGTTGTTTAGGGATGTCGTTAAGCATAGTCGCATGCATAACTGAGCATGCATTTACTGTGGTTTTGCAAGAAAATATAGTCAAAAATCTAATTGAAAACCAAAGATGAACTAAATAAAAAAAGACCAAAGTGTAGTCTCTGATCTGAGAGATGTGTAAGTGCTTCTTGCTGTAATTAAAGTATTTGTACAACACTCATCACAAGAGGGGAATGGTTCAGGATTCAGGTCGAGGAAATTTAGAAACACTGACATGTATCAGATAACAACAACAGATCTTACCAGGTAAAGAGTCGTACTACTGCTCAGCAACTATTAATATAACTTACACTGAACATAAGACAAACCTCTCTGTACAGATTAAATAATACATGTTATAATATTCATATTCACTGACCTTTGATGGATGATGGTGAGAGGGAAAAAGCACACAGAGACACATGGATGGTGCTAGTAAAGAATAGATTTAGACACATACAAACATGCACACACACACACACCTGTGCACAGGTAAACACACACGGCTGCAATGTGCCACTCCCAAAGTTTGCAAATAAGGAATCCAAATGAAGCAGAGAAGCCAGTAAAAACATGCACTCAACAAACAAATATTTATATACAAGTTTCTGGCATTAGTAGCATATCTAGTGACATAGAAAGCCAAAAGTCATCATCATACTTACTCTGCCTGCATTTACATGCTTGAGTTTTAGTTCCTGTGTGCCCCCAAAACCTCCTCTGCTATGTATTATACATCAAGAATAAGGAAGACAATATTGCAGAGCATACCGAACAGTTGATAGGCTCAAGTAATTAGTTTAAGTAATTAGTTTTAGCACGAGGACGTCCAGTTGCAGCCGATGAGCCGGATAGTGTCATAAATTAGCCTGTAGAAGCTAACAACAGGAGCCTGCAGCGAGGAGCGAGTCAGGTGCAACAGGCCATGACAGCACTGGAGAGCTCTGGCTCTCAGCGTCGTTTAGCAGTGTCCCATTACAAGAGGGCCGCTGTGGGGCTGAGCCTTAAGGACTGTCTGGTGGTATCTAAAGCTCGGCTCAAATTAATTCAGCTTCTGGGATTTTTAAAAACAATAACAATATTAATAAATCATATATTAGTGCCAATCATTTTGAGATATTTGTGAGAAAAAAAAACATGGGATTGTACTAAGCAAACGCACCCTTGAACAGATTTTCAGCAAGAAGCAGTTCTGGCATAGAAATAATAAAACCGACTTTCTATCTCTTTTTTTTTGTAATGATTTTTAATTTTGCTGGCAGAAATGGGCTTCCATAATTCCATATATTCTCTATGTCCACAAAAAAAATTATTCAGAACTGGAAAATATCGCTATTTAGCTTGCTAACATGGAAGCTATTGGCTAGCTAACCACTAACAGTTTAGCTAACCACCTGTTTAGCCACACAACAGCTATTAGCATGCTAAACTCTCGTTTAGCTTGCTAACACACAAGCTGTTATTTAACTAAACCACTGTTTTCTACACCTGTTTAGCTTGCTAACATGCGAGCTGTTGTTAAGCTAAAACGCTATTTTTAAGCTGTTTAGCTTGCTAACACACGAGCATTAGCAAGCCAAACCGCCGTTTAGCCGCACGAGAGCTGTTAGCAAGCTAAACGCTAGCTTACCTACTAGCATTATTTCCGCACCAGCTAAACTGCTATTTCAACAGCCGTTAGCTTGGTCACAACTAGCATATCTAACTTATTAAAAGTGATGGAGTGTTGTGCACAACATTTATAAATGAATGATCACATTATTAAAACGTGTATTTGGAAATAACTTACTTCTACTGATAGTTTGGCTTCCTAAAAACTAGATTCATAACCACTATAAGCTAATTACTAACATGTAGCCAAAGCTGCAGAATCGATGGCTTAATGGTGCATTTCACTGTAAAAAATATAATCTATAAAGGAAGTAAGTTGTCGTTTTTGTGTATGACTGATTTTAAGTGTTGATTAGAGTTATGGCGTATGAAAAGATTTAGTTTACATTAATAATACCTATTATAATATGTTAAAAATGTGCCCCATCACACTTTGACAACCTCTCCCTGTTGTGGAAAAGTGAGATTTCATGCAGCTATGACTCTCGTCAAATTATTGATTCTGCTCAAACTGTCAGAAACTAATTGCTCAAGCAGTGAAGCTGTTAATTCATCCTACAGAGTAACAGATGGCACGGTGATTGTTTTACCCTAAACACTAAACACTCAGAAGCATGTAACTATCAGAGAGAGAGAAAAATCTCTTGTTATCCAACAAAGCATATTAGATTGGTGTATCTAGCCATATATAAACCTAGTAATAACAAAGCTAAAGGTACTTGATGTTATCCTTTAGAATAGCAAATTTTGTCTGTCATTAACTACAATAAAACAGTTTAACATCACCAATGTGCAGTTATTATCAGATGTGCTCATATCTTCTCATGTGTCGAACTGAATGACACTTAATGCTTTGTTGGGATTCAAGAGGGCAAGCAAGTTCAATCCCTTCTACTGATATCCAATCCCACCTCGGTCCAGTTGGTCAGTCTGTTGAAGTCACCTTTCAAGCTCATGTCTGGAACATGACTCCAACTTGCAAGAAAGTACAGCAGTCTGAACTCTTTTGGAGGCCTCTATAGCTGAAATATTGATGGCACCTGGACTGTGACTGGAGGGCCAACAGGCGGTTATTTTATTGTATTTGTTTATTTATTTAATCTTTTTCTGAACGAGTTTGTCTGGCTCGAACATCTTCCGATACATTAGAAGGTAGTTGTTGACATGTTGAAACTGCTATCTCAACTGTAATGAGATGTTCCTCATATCTTAACAAGCCCTAAAAAGATCAATCATGACAAGAAAGGTCAATCATAATAGCAGGAGTCATAGAGGATAGAGAGAAAAGACTGACTTGTTTTTATTTTCACTGAAAAGAAGAAGAGGAAATGAAAAGAAGTAGAGGAAGACACCCTACAAAAAAAAGAGGATGACATTTTTCATTGTTAAAAAGAGGAACTGCAATAGGTCCAGTGCTTTGACCGTGCCACAGAGCCTCATCAATCAGTCGGCTTTAGGGCCCCTGGTACCCGATAATAAATCTCGGGGCCAGTGATGTCTCTGTCCACTGCAAACCCACTGCGTATCACTGCTCTGTTTCACCTCCATCTCCTACCAATGACCCCAACCCCCACTCTCCGTCTGGGTGGAACCCCGCGTGACTTAAGCGTGGCGCCCTGGAGCACGTCCTCCAGGCTTGGGCGACGGCCGTAAACCAACCTCATTTCCTGCTCCGCTGCTTTACAAATGGCTCCTGGAGGCTGAACCAAGACCAAGGATGGGGGTGCACTGATGGTCATAATAGCCGTATGATTAGAGTGGGCAAAGGTCCAGCTCAGTGTGCAGACTGGACTCACCTCCCCGCCCCCTGCCCCGCTATTTGACCAGTTTTAGAACAGAAAAATACAAACAAACAAAAATTATCATTTTAAAAATTATTGATTTTTAATCCTCTTTTTGACATATTTCATGGTAAGCAGCCATTAGTTTAGTGTAATCTATTAAACAAAGATTGTGATTTGTTTTTTTGCAACATTCATGGTCACAAGAGGAAGAATTCTTAAGACATTGACCTTTTTCTCTAGCGCCACCATGAGGTTAACATTTGTGGGTTTTTTAGTGATATATCTACTACATCTATTGTATAGATTGGCATGACATTTGGTGAATAAACATTCCTACTGCACAGAGGATACACCCTTCTGACTTTATTGATCCCCTTACTTTATATCTATGCACAACAGCAGGTACAAATGTTCGATATCTCAACATCTACAAGATGGATCGGCACATGATTTTGTGCAGACATTTGTAGTTCTGAGTAAAATGCCTCAACAGCTGTTGGATGGATTGTCTCAAAACGTGGTCCAAATATTCACACTGCCCTCAGGATGGACCGTAATCCATCATTGTCAGATTGTGAGCGTGTTCTCAAACTGATGTTCGCATTTAGATCAAAGCATCGTCGCTGGCATAGCTGTGCACTCTTAGCCTTGTTGTGTCCTGATATCACTAAAAAACGGAAAAGTATAGAGTGGAAAATGTTTTATTATAATGAAAATGTCATCCAACAGTAACACTGCAGCAAAGGTTTAATGTCAGGGTTGTGCAAGAACTTCCTGATGAGTCCACTTGTCTTTCCAAAAGTCTGCCTCTCTTGCCACTTATGAAATATTGGATGAGGACCCAAGTGCCAAATGTGTGACGTGTTACATAAGCAGTTAATAGGCTTAATTTCCTGACAGGTAACCTACATAGTGCTCTGCTGCACGGCGAGCTTCTCACCCGCTGATCAGCCGCTAGTCTCAACACCGAGACGAATCATCCTCTCTGACTGACACTGCAAACATGAGATATCTCATCTTATGAAACACACAAGATGGCTGCACCATCGAATAATCCTTTGCACGTACTGTACAGAACTGCACGTCCTTCTGCTTTGATGTGCTTATTTTAGTCTTCTCATTTCATGCGTGTTTTGACAGAATAAAAGCACAATAAATAATATGATTTAAACCAAATTAAGCTGGAAAATGTTATCTATTTCCACACGATAAAATATGTTCAAAAGATTTGTTTGTATGATAATTATCAGTGGTCTCTCAAACACACACTAACACAAACTTATGCAATCTGACAAAAGCTGATTTCCGTTCCTCTCTCAGAGCTGCACAGCTTTTGTTTGAATAATAATCCCTCAGATGAACATCCAAAACTACTTGAAGACATTAAACACAACAACTAAAGCCAGATACTTAAGATATATAATTAGCTTTAGAAAGATTTAATGAACAAAGTGTCTTACCTGAAATTAAAGTAGCTGTTGTGAGACATGTTTTCAGACCGACTCCGCCGACAAACCATTTATGAAATGTGTTCGGATTCAGAACAGTGTAAGTGGTCGAGGACAATTATGTTGTTGAAAATTAAGTGGCTCTGGAATGACAAGTCTCTTGTAGCCCACTCACTGAACTCTGCCTGCATTGTTATTATGAGCATCTCTGCATTGTGACATAAACTCAGAAAGTGAGTCTTCTTGGCTTTCAGACAGAAGAAATCAACATTCTACATGAAAGCATGAACTTGGGTGGTATAATTGTGTTACACCGTGCAGAGACATTTTACAATGTGATCGATGCCTGTGTGCGAAACGCTGCAAAGATAAATTCAAGAATCCATTTTTCTTCACATTCACAAGAATGTTGTTGGAATAAAAACTGCATCAGCGGTCCTTCAGCCCAAAGTTGGGTCGCTTTAGAAAGGGGACGAAGGACATTTGCATCTGAATGCTTTTGACAGCGGTTGTGCTGCAGTGGTGAAGGACAAGCAGCAGTTCATGAAGGTTGATTGATTGATTGATAAGGGAATTGATGAACACAGTTGCTCCCTCTGTGTGTGTGTGTGTGTGTGTGTGTGTGTGTGTGTGCACACATGTGGTAATCGATATCAGCCTCGAATTGCCCCACCGACTGGACCCTGCTCTGTCCTGCACCGCCATTACAAGGTTACTTCTAGCCAGAATGACTTCACTGAGGTTGCATTCGTGTTTTATTTTCCTCACGTAAATATCACGTATTTCCCATGAATCGTGCCACTCACAACCCTCGACTCAAACCCCTTTCCCCTCTCTGCTGTCGTTTGTAACAATGCTGCTTAAACAATTCACACAAAGAAGACAACACTAGGCCGCTGCACCCTTCCTCCCCCTGCGCTAATCAAATGGTCATAATGGCACAGTGTCGGATACAATCAGGCCGAAATCAGAGATCACTTCAAGGAGATTTAAGGAGGGACGCTGCGATTGTTGATGCCTCTGTGATGCAGATCAGTGGACGGCTGGCTGGGTCTGCAACACCCGAGTCGACTCCCGTCTGCGAGGACTGATTGAATAAGGCTACTGATGAGGCTATTGTGGCCGTAGGTACGTGGAGTGAATGCCTGACGGGCCCGTGGCTGTCGCCAATGACTGGCTGCCATTGTGGCGATCC
Source organism: Leptoclinus maculatus (assembly GCA_032191485.1). Lineage (NCBI taxonomy): Eukaryota > Metazoa > Chordata > Actinopteri > Perciformes > Stichaeidae > Leptoclinus > Leptoclinus maculatus. Next base: position 3,156,147 of record JAVDOI010000013.1, on the reverse strand, counting down.
ACTGGGCCGTGACTTTCCCAGCTGTGGTGTAGAGCACATCATGAGCCACTTAAATGAGTATTGGGATTGTGCAGTTAATAGAAGGATCATTGGCACAGCTATATACATGCATGACGCTCCATTGTGAATTTTTTTTTGACCTGACAAACCTTGATCATTACAATGTTTATGTGAGCATTTTGTGAGGCTTTACATTGACTTTACTGCTGCTTTAGTGGAGGAGTTACATGAAAGCGTTCTCATCCATCTTCCTTTTTTCTTAATTTGTGCAGAGGACAATACAGTAGGAAGCATGTCACGTTGTTTGCTGATTTTTTCTTAAGCAGCGTGAAGGCATAAATGCCTCGAGGTGAAATAAATAAATGTTTGCATAAATAAAAAACGGTGAGGAACACAAGCTTGACACATAGCTAATCTAAGTGTGGGAGCATGGCAGTAGCCCATGAGCCTTGGTTTGCGTGGGACGTTAATGCATTCGTTGCAGGTTGTGTGATGTAAGTCGGCTGAATGACGATGTATTTGATGTACGTAATGATGTATTTATAGCAACACAATTTGAATTCACACTAGCACCCTCTGCAGCTCTACAGACGTCAATGTCACCTTTCCAGTGACATTCAATTTGTGATTAATTATTTGTGTTTTCTACAAATGTATAAGATTACACATTACAGTAACTACTGTGTTTATATTGAAGGAATTTCAAATTCTTTCAATTTCAAATTGAATGTATAAACCTGACAGATTGCTAGCCACAGCGGTGCTTTGAGCTACATGCTAACAGGAAAAAGTCTATTCATCCTCAGGGGAACATGAATATCTGTGGCATATTTCAAGGAACTCTATGCAATAATTGTCGAGACCTTTTTTTACTCAAAACCACAAATGTCAACCTCAAAGTGGCGCAAGAGAAAAATCGAGGGGATCACCAACGTCATTAGGATGTATCATCTGGGAACCATGAACGTGTTAAGAAAATCTCATGACAAACGTCGAGATATTTCAGTCTGGACCAAAGTAGTGGACTGACAATGAGAATGCATTCATTGCATTTCTATCCAAAGAGCCAGGCCACCTATTGTGTTTAAATCATCTTGCACAGGTAGTGCATTAAGTGCATTAAACACAACATGAACAACAAAGTGCTTCTGACCTTTCCCCGCTCACTCCTCTGCCATCCCACATGAGTACAATCAGCGAGTCGTCCCAACAGTGACTCATCATCAAAGAGTTTGTCCTCCTTCCCCAGTGGAGAGGAGTTGTATAACTTGCTGATGCACATGGCCTCTGAGGCTCTTCAGCGCTCGTTCCTCTGCCCAGATTTCATGAGTGCATACGTCTGTTTGTGTTCATCCTTTCGTCCCTGGAAGTCCTCGTAAAAGTTTGTTGTTTTCAAGGGTTTTTAAAAAAGCAAGCACAACATCAGCTTGTGCTGCATCAACAGCACTTGCCAAAAAAAAATTGTAAACTATTTGTTAACTTTTAGTGCAATCCTTGTGAGTTTTGCCTTCCTCAGCTTATTTTCTAGTGCTGGAATTCCCTGATGGAGCAAACATATTGAACACTCTGATAAAACCGAATCCGCTTTCGCTCCATATGGCTGCAGTACATGGCTTTCCATATTCGGCAGTGCTGCCAAGTTTAGCAGAGTCTCACAGCCGCGAGCGAATGCACCCGCCCCTCATGCAGCCATCCCACACGTGGTCACACCACAATGAAAACTGCCGTAACACAACAGAGTGGACAGAGTATTTGCTAAAAAAAACAACCTCAATGCATGTTCTGTGAAAGAGCAGCGATGTGTGAGAACAACTGGCAGATTCATTGGGAAACCCAGCAGTGTGTAATTAACATCTGTTATCATAATAGAGGTCAAGTAGAAGAGAATACACAGACGCCCAGCTTCCCCTAATCTGGCAGAATCCCTCCTTTCCAAAATGAAAATACAACCAGGCCAGACCTCAGATCTTCAGAGACAGTGTGTGTGGCGTGCAATCATTTTCCAAAGCACATCTTTCTCTTTAAGCTCGGACTTCATCACTACTATCATGGCAGATAGGGAAAGCATTTCCCCTACGGCCAAACCTCACATCTGTCTGTGTTTCCAGATAATATGACAGCTCTGATCGGCGGTTAATGGCCGGTTGCATTCGAGTCATTTCACTCTACCACACTCGCTTTATTTCCTTTACTTTCACTTTCTTCCTGTCATCACAGAGAGAGAGAGAGAGAGAGAGAGAGAGAGAGAGAGAGAGAGAGAGGACCCACAGAACTGTGACTGAATCATCCGAGTCAAACAACCTTCTCATGCTGAAACACGCCAGGAAATAGACACCACCGCTGAGATGATGCCCGACTCATGAATACTTTGGTGTTTGGCCACTCACGACGCACAGACTCTCAATCATCCCTGATTGTCAGCAAATATTCTGGAGCCCATTGTGAGTCTTTTACACCCTGAGTTGTGTGTCTGTCTGAATCCAGTCCCCTTCAAAGTGATTTTTCTTTTTTTTTTGTGCCAAAGATTTGTCCTGCGTCACTGAGCGGATAACCAACAGGATTGGAGGGTGGGGTTTGGGTTCCTTCATGCTGTCATCTTGCGTATTCCTCTACGTCACATCCCATCATCTCCTCTTTGTCGGTGGTTGACGTCGCTGTCACATGAGTTTGCTGGTTTCTGGGGAGGAGAGACAGACAGAGAGAAAAAAACATGATTTTTCATATTTTCACAGGTTGCCTTCCATCTTTGGAGGTTGTGTCCGAAAACAGATTCATAAAATGACCCGACTACACATAATGCTACCACAAAATATATACACGCAACCTTTTCGGAGCCCACGGCGTACAATCATGTATCATGTTTTGCTCTTACATCTCCCATGAGGCACCGCTGTCAGTCTGAGGACACCTAAGGGGGGGGGGGGGGGAATACAGTCAGCGCCTCTGACCCTGAAAATAGAGGTTGTACCAGCTTTACATATTTCCAAACAGTGCAAAGAGACAAGGCCATGCAGCTGCTGCACGGAGAGATAGATCCACCTGAGTGCAGAAGCTCAGCGTTGGCTCACGGTTGATTACTTAACGTAACAGCGCTTGCTCACAAATGTCGTGGCTGAGTGCAGCCATCTTGTCTCTCCAGGAATAAAAAAATCACGGTTGTGGCGACATGATGCCCCCCCCCCCCCCTCCACCCCCACTGACTCTATTGGAAGAGGGGTCTGTCTTTGCCCAAATGTGCTCAAAGGGGGAGATGAGGTTTGGTTTATAGGGTCCTGTTTGCTGGATTCCCCCAGAATACATTATCCCCCCCCCCCCCCCCCCCGCCCCACACCCCCGCCCTCCTGGCTTTAAGCTTGCGAGACTATTATCCAGCAGCCCCCAGTAAGTTCTTATCAGTGGCAGCCAGATGGAGAGCGCACCAGCAATACCTCAAGACTTGTTGATGGAGCTGCGCTGGCAGAAAGGCTGTCATTGTAGAGGGATCCAGATCAGCATCATCTCTATTTTATAATTGCCAAGAGGGGTGTCATTAATGATCATTTCACTGGCTTGTGTGGACAGCTTGAAGGGTTTACAAAAAAACAGCAGGGCAAACATTGTGTCTGAGAAGGTTTACGTCCATGTTGTCCTATCCATGTCTTAACATGCATGTTTAAAGAGTCACGCTACACTGTAGTGGGAGCTTATTACTGTTAACCCATCAGACCCAATCTTATCAGTAAGACAGTAAGACAAACTGTGCATGGACGGGTGTGTGTGTGTGTGTGTGTGTGTGTGTGTGTGTGTGTGTGTGTGTGATGCGTCCGGCCACAAACAATAGAACATGACGAGAGTGAAGTGGATGCAAGTGGTGGGGGGGGGGGTTGCTACACAGAAACAACCCCGTGGTCTCGTGCAGTAAATGTGCATTAGACAATATAGTGTGGGGAACAAAAACATGATCAACTATGGTTTTGGTTGACGTCCCCTCTCTGCAGAGAGAGGACAAGAACAGTCACCCACCAGTACGCAGACTCTGGCCCCCACCTCAATTATACCACAGGGGGAAATACCCATAATGCACTCCTTGATGTTTTTGGATTGGCGTTGGTGCTCTGACCCACTTCTTTTTCCCAGCAGGTTATTTTAAGATTTCATTAGCAGGAAGACCAAGGGCGGAGGAAAGGTGAAGAGACATGCAGTCGCATCAACTGTCCGTTCATTTTAGGGAATTTACATCAGTTTGAGCGTCTCTGGCCTGCTGCTGTGCAGCCGACCTGACACTAAAAGTGTGTGTGCTTCCTAATGAGTAACTGATGACCACTGGTATGTTGTCGAGTCCTTTAGTTATGAGGACGTGTCGCTGAGTCTAAAGCCTGAACCTGTCACTACTGTTCAAACACACCAGAGCTAATAGTACTCTGGCTCCAGCATAGCTCAGCACAAAGAGTGGAAAACAGGAGAAACAGCTGGTTTCAGAAAACACACCAGAAGCTCAGTAAATACGTTATATCTAGTTTGTTTAATCTGTATAAAATCCAATGTGTAAAAAGGACAAGTTGTGGTTTTACATAATCCAGTCCATGTATATCCTTTCAGTATTGATGTCTTTGCACTATTTGTATTATTTACAACTTACAGAACATGTGACTTTTTTCCTCATTTCATTATTGGTGTTTTTTGTATACATACATTTATATTTATACCTATTTTGTATTGCTTTGTTGTCCTTGTCCTTATAGCTGTTATTTAAATCCCTTGTATGTGCATTCTTGGCCAATAAAGCTGATTCTAAATATTTTTTTTGCAAGAAAGCAAATAAGAATATTTCCCCCCAAAAAAACAATTCTGCTAGACAAACAATAAGCCGGAGGAGATGCCAACACAACTGGTTACTCAATATCCAGCAATAATCTAAAAAGTGACATTAAACTCAGTGGTTTTCAAGCCGAGAACTATTTTCCCCAGAAAGCATAAAACATATTGAAGTCTGAGCTCTTTGTCTCCATAACAGGCCTCGTGATCCTTTACATAATGTGTCTGAGGTGTTTATACGCAGCAGGTCTGGCCCACACTGACAGAATAACAACAAAACATTTGAACCCACCAGGTCAAACACATTTTACTTGCATCATTAAGAGGGTGATTGGTGGTTATTACCAGCCACTCTGTGTGAGAACGTCCAGATGCTCTTTTTGTCAAGGTCAGGATCAAAGCTAGACGAGGAGGAGGAGGAGGAGGAGGAGGAGGAGGGGGTTGATTTTGCACTCATCGGGCACTTGAGCCTCCGCAGTGACGAGGCACCTGCAACCAGGAGAGACACAAAATGGAGTCCCAGCTGGCTCCACACACCAGTGTGAGTCAAAAAGGCCGGGGGAGGAGGAGGAGGAGGAGGAGGAGGGAAGGCTTCAGGCTCGATTAGGCCCACATCCTATCTCCATCACGCCGAGTCATTAACAACAAATTCACAGCTGCCACTCTGGAGTGTTAGCAGGTGGAGGCTTTCCTATGTTTAGGGGTATATGCTGACCACCAGTGTGCACAAATGAAGCAGTCGTATACCTCGATCCCATCCCGTACTTTACTCTCAGCGTCCTTTTTTTCCCCCCATTTGCAGAAAACCTGCTGTCACATCTGGAGCCGGTGACGAGGAGAGCAGAGCCGACGTCTGCGTGCCTCAGGAGGGAAGAAGTGAGAGAAACACGCCCACTCCTCCTTCTCTACCTCACGCTGCCGACAGACCAGCATGCACCTGTGCCCTCCGGCTGCCAACAGGCCGAGAGGCTGAACTTCAGGTCGCCTCTGCTGGCGTGAAATGTTTCCGCACTATCCCAAACTACACCAGCTTTTTGTTGAAACAGAGGAGACGGAAAAGAAAAGGAAGGATGAGGAAGAGATGGAGGAGGGATAGGTAAATGAGAAATGACTGAATGAGTTCATAACAGAAGAGGGCTGGGGGGGGGGGGGGGGTGAGAGTGAAAGATAAGCAGATAGCCGGCGTGTGAATGGGAGTGACAGTGACAGAGTCCCATGCAAAGATAAACAGCCTGGGTGCAGCCCCCGTTAATGGCTTTGCACGAGTAATTTGTCACTCCGCGTGAACAGCAAACAGCTTCAACACTTTGCACTGACACTTACCGTCGCCCGAGGATGTCTCGGCAAGCTTTTCCAATCCGTCTACACAACTGGTTTGAGGCCCACTCCTCTGGTCAGGAGACAGAATCATCTCATGAACACTTGTGCTGCATTGCATTTTGTCAATCACACGTCGGCTTACAGGAGACAGAAGCGGTATGTTTTTGGGTGTTGATGCGATGCGGAGGTTTTACTGTCGGGCTCCTTTGACCTGTGACACCTCTCCCTGAAAGGTTTCATATTCCATAAAAGGTCACGAAGAGTGACATCACAGAGAAACAGAGAAGCAACACGACTCACTGAAATATCTGTGAACAGTGTTTTCATTTGTCGGCAGTTCAGAAACATCAACGCTCGCTTCAATTACAGCTTCATCAATCACAGGATAGTGTCTGGAAAACCATCTTCTATGAACAGAAAGTTACACCTCCAACATAAAGCAAGGTGCTGGGAAATGGAAATTGAGTGACTATCCACCATTTTGGAGTAAAATGACAAGAGGAGTGATCTGTAAACATAATATAATATATGAGTGCCATCTTGTGGGTGTTTCTAACACTACACGCTGCTCTGCTGTTAAAGAATGAAAACATATTGGTGACAGCAGCTATTAATCATCTTTTTTTTGTCTATCAAGTACAAAATATACATCCTGAATGTGGATATGTGGGTACTGAGATGCATAAACTGGAAATAATTAACATGTTTGTTCCCTTTGAGGCATCAACTTTTTTTAAAAAATGCAGAAATGTCACATAAAACATTTAAATCCAGCAGTTCAGGTTGGTGTAAAAACAAACAAACGAACATATATTTTGTGTGTGAAGGCATTATGTTCCACCCCTCCTCCATGCAGTGAAATGACCGTCAACCTATTAGAATGCTCTCTGCAGCGCCCCCCAGCTGCTGCAGGTGAGAATGCAGCACCCTGGGCCTTTTCCCTGAGATGGGCAGCAGCTCGCCGCTGGCTTTCATATGGTCTATTTTCCGGGAGAGGTCGGCGTCGCTGTCGATGACCAAGGTGCACCTCTGAGCGTAGCTCACCAGAGTCTCTTCTCCTTGGCGAAACAAGCCCACCAGGGGGACCATGTCTTTGCCGGCCAGGTGGAGCTCGGCGATGGAAGCCGTGTTGGCGATGGTGTTGCGGTCGATTCCCAGGTGGCGGAAGGCTTCGCTCATGCTTTTCTTCTTGATGAAGGATGACAGGACTTGTTTGTAGCGGTGGATGACGTACTGGACACCCGTGGCTGGGTGGAAGGAACGTGACAAGGCATGTTATTACACGGTTATTACAGAAGTGATGAAGAATATTTAGTCATTGCAAACACAGAGTCTTGATCAACAACTTTATCTTAAAGGATAACTTTGGTATTTTTCTCACCTGGACTCCACTTTCCCATGTTTTTGTGTTTATGTGACTATTGGTGACACCAATTTTTGAAAATGTTCGGGTATTGAGGGAGAGTAATGTAATCCCTCAGGGCAACTCCTCACCGTCGATGTACATCCAGTACAGCCACTGACTCTCACATCATTACTACGAGTGTCTGACAACATAACGAGAGGAACTCTACCGAGAAATAAAACCTTTTTCTTTACCTTTCGCTCACCTTGCAGTCCGTTTAGCAGCGTTCTCCCTCAATACCGGACCAATTTCAAACATTGTTGTCCCCATTTATCACTTTGACACAAATATATGGGAGAATAGGGCTGAGGTTGAAAAATACAGAAGCGACCCTTCAACACTGTGGGACCTACAAACTTACTTCTTCTTCCATCACAATTGTATGTGAAATAATTTATTATATAGAAAAGTTGAATGTGCACACACTTACAGAAGCTCAGCACTCCAACACATTTAAATATGTCTACTCACCCCTCTTCCTGCTGTAGTCCTTCCCTTTCTTTGATCTCTTCTTGTCCTTGTGGTGTTTCTTCCGTCTGTGTTCACTCGAGGCCACTGAAACCTCCGATGATCCCGACGCTTCGGAGCCGTTGTCGCAGCTGTCGGAGGAACAAGAAGAAGCTCTTTCTCTCTTCCGGGATCTGTTCTCCGAGTGCTGCACTTTGCTGGGTTTCGGAGCTGCGCGTGATCAACAAGAATCAACATAAATCAGAGCATCCAGTTAGACATTATGAGTCAAACACGCCTGCAGGTGGGACACGGACCTTCAGTGAGTGGACTGGGCGACGCAAAGGTGGGCATGGCCCGGTTACACGTGAGGTTTTCAATCTGGCTCCTCAGGAACTTGCGGTCCTGCATCAGGTCCTCCACCTGTCTCTCCAGAGCGGCGATGCGCTCCTGTTTGCTCTCCAGCATGCACTGCAGCTTGGTGATGGTCAGCAGCACCCGCGGGGGCAGGCTGTCTACATGTGAGGCAGCTGGAGGAAACACAACATGTGGAGAGCATTACAACACGCAGCAAAGTCAACAAATGATGTGTCAATCATCACAAATCACATTGAGTCTGGATAAGTACCTCATACAGCCCCACTACACCCGAACTGTCCCTTTAAAGACTGAGACGACACAACCCTATGAATGTATGTGCGCTCTCACCCGACATGGCGCTGCTGGGCGTGTTGTCCTGAACGGCGTCGGCTGAGGCTCCCGAGTGAAAGTTCTCCCACTTGATGATGCGCAGGTCGTCTTGTTCCTGCTTCAGCCAGACCGGAGACGCGAGTCTGTCTTTGCACCTCACGGAGCTGGAGTCGATCTCCACACAGGGGGAATAACATGAGGGCTCCTGCTGCCACACGGACGCCATCGCTCCAAACCTGAGAGAGGACCAGAGGGGAGTTATCATCAGGACAGACGCCTGAAAGGGTTTATATCCAAGAGCAAGGCATTGACAATGTACCCTTTAGATAAAAACACTTATATTATAAGATTAGGAAATAACTACTGTACATGAAAACAGGGGGAAAAAACAACAAATCAATTATGTAAAAACAAACTAAAATGATTCAGAAAGCAAGCAAAACTTAGTCAACGCCAAACATCTCATAGAAAGACATTTACAGACACACATCTCGTAATTATGAGCTCTGAATCTTATAATTAAGAGATAAAGAACTCTTTTATGAAATACGGATCTTGTAATTATAAGATGCGACATCAAAATTATAGAGCTGTAGAACTAAAACATGGCTCCTCAAGCTTTAATGCATGAGTCATGACTATGTAGGGATTTATTAAACGCTTGAATTACTGCGTTATGACTGAATGCCTCATGAACTGCTGTGACTGGATATTAGAATAATAGAGGCAGTGTGATTATTCATCGTGCTATGGAGCATTAAGAGATGAATATATAGTCGATTCTTTAAGACAAGATGTTGTTCTGCTGCTGGAGGTTTGTATTTCAGATCCACTGGTCCAAGATATCATGTATCATCATGTATCATCATACATTCATGCTTTGTTTGGACAGCTGTTACGAAACATGGCGGTGCCGTAGTATTTCGACTGAGGAGAGTAACTTAGTGTGAGTATCGTGGGTCACAGTTATTGGTTAACAGAAATCATAAATCACCATTTCTGCTAAAAGGCCGACCTGTCAAATGTAAGATTATGACAAAGTTACAATACAGGAGAAACTCTTTTACAGGGAACAGAATGTGACGGGTTACACAATACAGTGCAACACCACAAAGCAAGCTGCATTTCAGATCGACTCCTAAACAAACAGGGACTCATTTAGAGATACTTTCCTCATAAGTATGAGATAGAAAGTCCAAATAATGAGATACGGAAGTCATAACTACTAGATAAGTCCTCCATTATTTTAAAAGTTTGTGACCCTCACAAGTTATGCTGTGTTTTCCTGACTCAGTGATATAAACGTGTGTTGTTTTAAAAGTGTTATGGCTGCAATGTAGAGACAAACTGATATCTTTTATCTTCTGAGAATTCCATTAAAAGATATATATTGTCATTTATAAACAGCAGTAGTCCACATCACAATGTGCAAAAATGACATTCATAAAAATGTAAAATAGCAATGCTTTTGATTATAACGGCTCTAGTTTAAGCTTTAAGTAGGTTACGTTAATCTGCATTAATTCATATATTATTTACTTCTGCATGCAAAGCATTAATTCATGCATGTGAAACATATGAATTAACAGCGACTAATGCACGTATCTGAATATAAGAATACATTAACTAATGCAGGGACTGAGAGGTTGTATAACATAATTCATATTCATGTCCTCCTGCATTTAAATAAACACATCTGTTGAATGTTATCGTCTTCATTAACTGTGTTTCCATGACATAGTCCGGTGTGACCCTCCGGTTAATGTGGTGAACGGCTCATTAATGACGGACTAACACTCCTTTTATTTCTGCAGCTTTCACCTTTTGAACGGAATAACTTAATAAACGAAAGGCAAAACTGAATCATTTATTAATCCTGAGCCACATGAGTTCATGACTTATGAAGCAGAAGTACATTCATTAGAGGATGAATCATGCATTAGTCAGGCATTCATTAAAAATGAGCAGGGAACCAAAGCTTTTATGAATATCTCTTAGAACCAGGCTTCAGAATTGTATTTTCATTTCTTAATGTTCTTTAAACATTATTTAAAAACGATTTATTTTCTCATCTTCAAACAAATTGCCCATGTTATAGTCATGCTATTACTGCTCATATATTTATAGATCATTCTTTTTATTTTGATTGCGTCTATGGTTGCACTCTTTTGTCCTATTATTTAGTTTGTTTGAACATTTGCAGGTTGTTTGTTTAGTCATTGTTACTGTGTTATGTGATATTGTTTCTTGCATTGTTGTGTTTTCCATTTGTTTGGTGAGTGTTTGTTTGGGACCCTCTTGAAAACGAGAAGATACATCTCAATGGGTTCATCCTGAGATAGTATATTTGCTCTTTGTGTGTCTCCTACTCTGTAAAATATCTCTTGAAGCAATCCTCACAGGATAATTCACATGAACCAAACAGCTGCTTCTGTATCAGATGTTGTTGTGGAGACGTGCACCCTGTAATTAGAAACACTTTGAAAAGTTAATTATATTTATTTGTGGGTACCAGTTGCCAGTCAGGGGAGAATAGACGTGTTTATGCATATATAGGTGTACAAATGTATAAAGTAATAAAGTGATGAACTGGGTATTAAACCTGATTGTGACTTGTCAACATTACTTGAGATTGTTTCTGTCGACGGTTGGGTCAAAATCAAAGCAACAGATACCAAAATATCCTAATGTTTAGTCCCTGAGGCTCCAAATAAGCTGGATCCTTAATTTCCCATAATGCAACAGCATTTATTATTATACCCACCCTTATCTTCTGAATTACTTTATGATTTCTTAATAATAAGCAACATGAATTGCTGACACAGAGTTATGCATGTGTACTTTTAACCCTGTTATACTTGTTTACCTTATATGGTTACTGGCTGCAGAGCATAGACATAAGAGGTGGTGCGTTCAGGTGCTCGATACCTGGATGCAATATTGCAAACAGCAGAACAGACTAAAGTAGAATAGTTCATCTACTTGTTTACGCATAGAGATGGAGACGGACTCTACTATTGTTTAACATGTGCGAGCTGCAGCACGTAAACACACCATGCTGCAGTGATTAATCCGGCCTCCACACCTGACACAATCAAGTGAACTATGGAGGAATTTAACATTTCTATTGTTAGCACATGAGGGTTACAACTACCAATTAAGTGCGATAATGCAACGGCAAAGTCTGCAGGCCTTTTATCTTTAAATCTATTGATTTACTGCAGGAATATTAAGATGTTGCATGAATATTAAGGTATTACATCCTTATATTTAAACATGGCATGCGTTATAAACCTCACAGCATATACAGATAACGTGCAGGCTAGTGTTTAGCAGGCTAAAGGGACAACCATTTCTCCTTGCAGTGGTTTAATTAGCTTCTACCAAGATGGATGCTAATGACTATAATTACCTGCTAAAACAAGGGGAAAGGAGCAACATACGGGACAACGTACCTTCAGGAGAGGCCAGCGGGTAAAACCGGTGTCGGAGGTTCTTCCTGCGTCAGTGTCGCGGTGAGCTCAAGTCTCACTTCGTGCACAATGCTCCGTTTTTCTAAAATATAATATAAACAGAGACGAGTGGAGGAATTGCAAGACTACAGTACAGCGTGCATGTCTGAGGGAGGGGCGTGGCCAGAGAGCACCGAGCCGACAATAAGATGCCTTCAGGGGAACAACTAAAAATCGTAATTCATACTGACTCGAAGGTTTGTTTTTTTAATTTGTTTTTATACAATACATGATTTGCACAATGAAATTCAGTTGCATCCTCATGCTACATACACAGACAATGTATAAGTATATATATGTGTAGTAGTAGTATAATACGACTGAAATTATACTGTAAAATATCAGGTTTCCCCTGATTCTTTCCCACTTTTATAAAAGAATTGTATTTTTTCAACTGTACATGAAGGCAGCAGAGCAGCGGTGACAGGCTAGAAGGGGGCGTGTCCTTCCATGGACCGTTAAGTGACCGAGAGATCTTTCCCTTCTACAGTCATCAGTGGATGTCCTTTTTGTCAATTACAACTCTATGTATACTGATGATAAGTTGTTTTTGTATGTGTATTACTTCCTCAGAGTATGACAGATGGTCAAAGATCAAATAAAACCAGACATAATGATGTTATAGGGAACTTTATTTGCAGTTAGACTAAAATTCTTTGGCTATAGAGAGACAAACACTAGTCCAACTGATGCCCATGTTGCAACTATCTCATGTACATCAATACACAATAGTGGTACTTTAAACAAATCTCAGCTGCCTTATAGGAACACACAACTGACATCACACTGTCTAGATGCTAACTGTTTCTTACAGGTTTCTTCTCATATACCCTCTGGCCTAAACAGTACACTAAATAATATATATTAAACACTCTACTGTGTTAGTCGTAAAGTACAAAACAAAATATATGTATAACGAGGTGAGGTGTATTTTGGATTTGTCAAGTTTTTCTCGTTCTCTCAGACAATTCATAACATCCAATCACATAACATCTCCTTCTCTTCACCAACCAATTCCTTCATTTCAAACGTTCACATTTCTTCATTTAAAAGGACAAACTTCAAGCCACATGGACTGATTGCATTAGTTGTAACAGCAGTGAAACACAACAGTCACTGAGTTTGGGGCACGGAGGGTGAAAGATATATAAAAAAAACCAACAGATTAATACTTATATGATGGTGATAGTGTAACAGTCATTACTTTAATACATGCAGCAGCAGAGAGACATACTGAAGCAATAGCTTCACCACAGTGTACAAACATGTTAATGTGTTATTATCCTCGGTGTAATGGCGTCAGTGTGACTACAGATGGCTCCTGGAAATGTAGAAGTCTTGGTGCTTGTTTACGGTGACTAAAACTGTGTAAATGCTGGTAAATGTGTTTAGAACTGGAGCTCAAAATTGACTAAGAAATGGGCAGTAATTGACAGACACAGAAAGAGGACTGATTCCGGTTCAATGCGGAAATTCGTGATTATCGTCTGTGGAAAAAGTTTAAAAAGAGAGACACCCACATTCACAGTAACTCAGACAAGACACGAGTTAGGTTAATAATTATATTACTTCCACCCTCCTGCTCCCTACATTATGTCACATGGAGAGAGTAGTAATTAGTTTGTTAGACAGAAAACAGCAGCGCCCTCAGTACACTGTCTCTGCCTCTGTTGTCCACGTCCAAAACCTGCCAAAATCAAAAAATCAATAAATACATGACTCGGTAAATAACTTAAAATGTCATTAAATGTACCAAAGATAATATCAAAAATAAATATAGGCATTAATCAATTGATAACATGTGAGAAATCAATATTTCTGTTTTAATTTGCTTCTTTATTTATTAACCTTTGTATTAATTCCCCTTTATATCTACTCTTCTATTTTTAATTTATTTAAAAAATATTATTTATAAATCTATTTATTCACTATACATATAAATACATGTATATATATATATATATATGCATCATATAGAGTAAATAAATAAATAAGAAAAAAAACAAATTGTCACGTTTTATCAATTTATTAATGCCTACATCTATTTTTTATAAAATTTTCGTACATTTAATGGCATAGTCATGTATTTTTTGAATCATTTATCACTTTATTTCTCTTTTAGTCAGATCCTGTCCTCCGTACCATCCTGCTTCACTCTCAGACCTTCAGTGGCAGATAGCCAGTAGGAGGCGTTTAAAGTCTCCGCCGCACTCGTCCTTCAGGGCCTCCTTCAGAGACACGTCGTATTTCTCCAGGTACAGGTCTTTGATGGTCTCCAAATCATACTGTTCACAAGAAGAAGAAGTAATCAGTGCGTTTACAGTCAGTTTCCACCGCTAAATATTTGACTTATACTTAGAAATATAAACATATTAAAGGTACACTGAGAAGGATTTGTCGGTAGAACCTGATTTCTCCCAGTAACCCAGTAGTCAATAAATCAAACATTGATAAAATAACTTAACGTGGTGGTTAAGAATGAGGTCAATGCTGTGTTGTAATGTCTGCAGTTACCTCAGAGCGACACACAATGATGCGAATCAGGGTGTCCTCGTCTGTGCCCGCTCCTGCCATGGCGTCGTTCAGCCGTCTGGCAAAGTAGAGCTGAGGGTTCTTAGCAACTCTCACTGAGGGGAGGAAAGAAAGGCGTCCATTTAATACCACTGCTGTTTACTGGTACTACGTAAATATATGTTAAAGTGTCATAACATATATTCACAGTCCAGTTTAGTTAAATAACCGTTGTGTTGTTTCCTAATTTATTTGGGAAGGTGGTGCGAATTAATTCTGTATATTGTATTTTAATATTAAACATTATGTATGTCATACTAACCAAGAGCTATGTAGCATTTCTGCAGTGTCCCAGAAGTCTCATTCTCGATGGTGTCCAGGATTTCAGTTCCAGAGAGCTAAGGAGAGAAAATGACTGGTTGAATCAAAGCACCGGTAATGCCTTTAAGTATAACGTTTAATCTCCCCACATCAACACTTCCCTCCTAATCCTATGATTGAAGACGTTCGGGACATTTTAAAGCCCCATGAGAGTCTGTCTGCACGACACTTCTCAAGCGTGATATAAAGACACCGACCCTGATCGATTCCCACACTCGTCAGGTCATGTAATATCTCTGCAGCTATCTGTGGACGGCGTGACACCCTAAACCTACCTGCTCATATATCTTGAAGGTGGCCTGGAGCTGCAGGTAGTTTCTGGAGGCCAGGACAAAGTTGAAAGTGGACTCGTCTGTTCCAAAACTACCCTCACCAGCCTGCATCAGAAACAGCAACTATTAATATGGTTCAGCATTAATGAATCTGAGGATATGATGAATTTAATACTGAAACAGTACCTCAAAGAGGCAGGTAGCATCTTCCTCCGCCAGCCCCTCGTCCACCTCGTAACTCTCATCTCTGTTGCCCTGGAGGACGAAGAGTTAGATGACTTTTTGCTGTATGCTGAGTCCGACTGAGAGGGTGTTTGGACTGTGGCCAGTGTGTGTGAGTGTGTGTGAGTGCATGTGTTCATAGGGAATGATTGGGCAAAGGGAGAGTGAGCTCGATTTCAGTCCCAAAGCAGACGGGAGGATTTCAGTTACGCGAGTGGAGTAGAAACTAAAGGCCACTTACCTCCAATAGAGCCATGAGCAGGTTTCTTACATCCCCGCTTGTGTCTCCCTCAATATCTGCTTCAAGATCACGCTCATGCACTGAAATGTAAACAGAAAAGAGGTCAAATGAAATGACTAGTCACACTGTTTATTTTACGTCTTAGTATTTAAAGGGGAAGTCCACTCCTACAGTACTCTTGTACCAGATACAAGTTGGTCCAGTCTGTTTTGGGGTATACCCACTTTTCCTTAACAAGCCTTAAGTTAAAAATTAACCTATTTTGACCTGATTTCCTTCTTAAAACACCTCAAGTCTTGTGACTGCAGTGTGTTTTAGTTTAATGACACCACCAGTTAGTATCTTAGCCTCTTCAATAATGGATTCCTGCTTGTATCACTAAGTATTTTGAGTCTAGAAAGAATCCTTGACCTAGTATTTACACATGAATGAGAATGTTTTTCTACCAAATGTAATTGTTCTCCTGCCCTCATTATGTGTGTGGGTAAAACACACTTCCGATTACAGGTGAAGGCAGCAAATTGCTTTTGAAATCTTTAAATGCAAAAAATCTGAAAAAGACAAGATTCCATAAAAGAGTTAGCTAAACCAAAGGTACTGTAAACATGGATTAGTACAGTTACAAGAAAACTGGATTCACAAAAGAAGAGACTAAAGCACTCAATAGTTTACTCAATAGTTCTAGGATGAAACTATCTTGAGTGAAAGGTCAACATTACTTCCCCCCAGGAAGTACATTAGATTAAGTATTCTAGTAAACATCCACATACTGTCTACAAGAGATTAAAAATAGTCGAATATAGTGGCTAGCTTAGTTAGCAGTGAGCTAAACATAGAACATTCTCATCCAACAATCTACAAGGACATTTAGATAGTTAGAAGCAGCAAGGCTACCAACATGCTAGCTAACCACAACCAGCTAACAACCTGATAAGCTAATTAGCATGTAGCAAGCACAGGCACCTTTAGCATCTTTGCAATAGTCACTCATACACTGATTTAATTATTAACATCCTTCCACAAATAACTCATTTAAAGAGAGAATGAGAAACAGGTTTTATTGAGAAAAAACATGCTAAGAAACAAGCTAAGAAATGTTTGAATAATGAAGGAATTAGATGTTGGTGTCACAGTGAACAGGAAGTTCCCAGAAGCTAACAACATGCTAGCTAACCAAAAAAGGCCTCTTGGGCTACCTCGCCCTAGCAAGCAGTAAGGCTACAAAACATGCTAGCTAACCACAACCAGCTAACAACCTGATGAGCTAATTAGCATGCAGCAAGCACAGGCAGCTTCAGCATCTTTGCCCCAGTCACTCACAATCGTAATTCAATTAATAACTGTTTATACAGAAGGCCTTAATAGAAAGTGACAATGAGAAAGTCGTATATATATGGAATATATTTAACAGAATTACAGTATTCCTTCCACACATGGCTAATGGCTAAGAGACTCTTGAGTAATGAAAGAAGATGTTGATGAATATGATCAGCTATCTGGTATTGTGAACAGGAAGTTGCAGCAGGGTGGGTCTTGACTAAACAAAGTGTGACTGTACATTACGCAGCTAAAGGGACAAGAATAGTACAGTATGTTGTGAGTTTGTGAGTATGTTATACAGTGAGTCACAATTAGCCATTTCCTCCAGGGTTCATAATACGAGGAAGGGAAATAGTGAAATTGTTCTGGAATATTTCTATGTTAATCGGGAGAAGAGAGTGTCATTCACAAATCAATCAAGTCTTCAAAAGATTCAAAGTTGTCTTGTTCTGTTTATTCACTTGCAAGGGAAGAAAGTGCAACAGACACAGTAGTCTGTTGGAAAAACTTCAGCGATCTACAACATTCAACACCCTTTTATACCTACAGAGGTTTACAGAAGCTTACGCCCTATATGACTCCTCCTCAGGAGGTGTCCAGCCCAGTTTTATCTGTTTCCTGCAGGTACGCTCAACTGTGAGACGGTTGTGGTTTCCATGTTCCTGTTTTAAACTGCCCTTCCGAGAAACTGAGCATGTGAACATGTCTGACATACGGAAAACATGTCTTCATGTGCTGACATCTGTGCCTGTTAGGGTCAGGGCCTGTTTTACTTCTCTATTTATCCTAAGAGGTTACACTATGTTAGTTAAAACCTTTCCATGATGCTAATACATATTTTTACCATTACAACATTTAGTAACATACGAGAGGTTTAACTACTGCACAGCATCTGATGGACGCAGAGTAATTAAGTTCATTTTGCGAATGGCTTACCTTGAAAGTAGCATTCCTTGAACATGTGGATGTCCTGTGGGAAACAATTATATACAATGAATACATCAATTTAAAGTATTTCTTACACCAAAAACAAAAGTATCTGAACTCAATGGCACACAGACTGGTGATGTATAAACTCTTAAATAATTTGATGCTTTTAAACTGACATTGTTGGTGGCGGTGCAGAGGATCTCCACCAGGACGTCTTCATCGGTGCCCGCTCCCTTCATGGCCTTCCTCAGCTCCTTCACAGCATAGATCAGGGGCGGGTCCAGCATGGCGAGGATGGCGTTCTCAAAGTTCCCTGCCAGCTCCTTCTTCAACACATCCACCAACTCCTGTCACATAGAGACCGAATTACATTGGGATGGGTGATTAAAAAGGGCGGAAACAGAATAATAATTAAAATGGTTGTTGTGGTGAAAAATAAACGGTATTCAGTGTATTACTGAGTGACACTCACATCATCATACTTTTCAAAATAGGCGTTTTTAATGTCCTGACGCTGAGCTGCGCTGCGGTTTGCCAGGATGTCAATGATGGCCTGCTCATCAGTTCCTGTAGAGAAGACAACACAAAAACAGATGCATGATAAAACAACGCAACAATACTCACAAGAGCATTAGTTAGAATTCAAATCAACGTTTCCAACTCACCGAACCCTTTGCAGGCTTTGCGGATGGCCTTGATGTCAGCTACGACGTCAAAATCCTCGTAGTGCACGATTGTGGGCTGAGAGAATAACAGAGGATTGTTATGTAGATGAAGCTAATAATCTGGTTGTATGATCGTTTGTTTAATTAAATTAGTTCAGAGGGGTTCATGATAGCTATGCAGCAGCAGCTGGCTGATGGGGGAGGGGAGGACGATGACACAATGCTTTGGTGGAGGAATTCAGGGCCAGAAGTCTTTAAACAAACTTGGGGGCCCGCGTGAAAAGATGGCAACGTGCGGTCCAGGGGCCAACAGGGGTCTGGGAAAGACTATATCATCCCGAGTAGAATAGTTTAATGCCGCTTGTCTGTCCCATAACAAGAAGAATGTATAGTAAATTCACTTTTACATTTTTTATTATTATTTCTTATATTTTTTATTTTTTTATAATATTATTACATATTAGGTAATATATTTGTTATTATTATTATTGTATTATTTATTAAGTTATACATTTATTATTATATTATTTATTAAGCAATATTTTTTAACTATTATTATTATGTATTAATTTTATTTCATGTTGGAACACCTGGATTTTGAGTTGGATGTTATTTGAAGTGTAAAAGCACTTTTAAAGTACTACCTTTATACAATTATGGATTAAAATAAAGCTTATTTTTACTGATTGGTGTAATTAAAGTTACCAATTATTATCACTAATAAAACAAATGAGCACAGAGGCACCCAAAACGAAACCCTCCCCCATCTTTGCACTTATGGACCCTCTCATTCATTCATTCATTCATCCACACACACACACACACACACACACACACACACACACACACACACACACACACACACACACACACACACCCACACACACACACACACCCACGCACACACCTAACGGAGCTGTGATGCATTCCGCAGGGGAGTGGCTCTTTCCTCTGCGTAAACCCAGACACGGTTGTCTGTCACACGGTGTCATGCGCTCACATTTAAAGAAACTCCCAAATACTATGAATCTGACACCAATTACCCTCAATGTCAGCTGAAATAAATAAATAAATATATGTATATGATGTGCGCAGGGATTGACGGAGAACAGAGGCGTCACGGTGTCCGATCCATGACGTAACGCAAGGCTACAATTAGTATTAAATACATTTATATCGGAAATGAACCCCCGAAATCTAACGTCAACTCGACCCTATCGCTCACACTTGCAGCAGAAGCCCAAAAACAGCTGATTGTTAAAATATTTTCCATATATAAATACATATATCTCCATAAAATCAGTGCGTTTGGAGCGCAGCGTTGCAGACAGCGGTACCTACTTGACAGTTGCCCATTTTCAGGATGTTTTTTCCCCGGCAGCAGCTGGTGATCGGTCGGTAAAGAGTCGTGGAGTAGTTTGGGAGACTTGTCTCTTCGGCCCGGAGCAGAAAGAAAGCAGCGTCTGACGTCACCACGGACCGCTAGTTAACCGTTTACATGCAGGGCCAGTGTGGTATCCCATGATGCACCTGTGCAGACCTACTGTACACCGTGGCAGAGGCAGTGGTGGGGAGAAAAATAAAAAAGTAATAGTAATAAAAGTATTAAATACACAATGTAGAAATACTCTGTTAAACTGCTATATTTTATTATTTTATTTTACTAAATTATTGTATTTCATTTCTTAGTTTATTTTTATTGTATTAATTGGTTTTATTGTTTCGTCTATTGTGCTGTTATATCAGGTTTTAGTTTGTCTTGCTTTGTTGAGCTTTCTGTTGCTTTATTGTCTTGCTTTTGCTGCTTTGTCTGTCAAAGCACTTTGTTTTTAAAATGTGCTCTATAAATAAAGTTATTATAAAAGTCCTGCATTCAAAAGCTTACTTAATCAGAATCAGAAACGGTTTATTGCCAAGTATGTTACACAAGGAATTTGGCTATAGGCGATTGATGCATAACAATAAACAGTATAATACATCATTTAAAAATATGAAAATGTACAATAACATATGGTAAACATACGAGTGAGAGTATGTTAACACAAGTAGGTTATTAAAGTGTCAAGTGTATATTAATAGAGAAGAGTTGTGCAAGGGTGTGTAAATGTCAGTGGGGGGTTCAGAATAAATATATTTTATACCACTGGATGTGATGCACAGAGTGTAAGCTACAAAGTGTAGACCTTCGGGTAACTGCTCCTGCTCTCGTTCCTCCCGCTGTTCAAGGCAAGTTTCCCAAGTTTGTAATTCAGTGAATTAAGTCACACACTCCAGATCCTCCACAACACAGACGACGAAATAAACTCTTCTTTCATCAAATTAAACATTAATTCACACAGAGAAAGTTCTAACTTGTTGAACAGTTTCTCTGCTTTTAGTGTACAACATTTGCATCTGACAACAATGACCCGAAAAGGTACAAACCTCGTGTTCTACAGTATAATTAACCAGCCTACGCTCTAAGCATTGGTATTTCACTGTCCCTACATCATAATTACCCACCCACTGAGGAGGAGAGCTGCTGCCCTCCACACCGAGGCCCCTTTAGCCTATGAGAACTAAATACATGCACACTCTGTGTCTGAGTAAACTGTTCCAATTAGGAACTCGCTAACGTCACACGAACAAAGACGTGCAATTAGACGAGGATGAGTCATCTCCCTTCACTGTGTCATTATCTGGAAATTACCTGGAGGATCAATCAGGGAAACTTTTTTGGACAAAGTATGTAAGTTAGTAGACGTTTCTGGTATCTAACGCCCAGATGTGACTCACAGTAACAACATATTTCAGTAGGATTCAAATCAGCAGGAAGACAACATTTCTATATCGGTGTAGGACGATGTGATCGCAAACTTTCTAGCAAAGCACTCTGGTGGTTTAGATTAAATATGCAGCTGGTACCTTGGTTTAGGCGGGCTGTTTCCAGTCTTTATGCTAAGCTAAGCTAACCTGGTGCTGGCTCCAGCATATTAAATAAAAAGCAGAAAAACCAAACTGTTCCGAAAACTTTAGAGACAGATGAAAGTTTAAGAGACGCTGTGAAAACGTGATTTAACAATTTCAGAAGAAAGCAAATAGTATATTTCCCAAAATGTCAGATGATTATTTTAAGACTGTTTGAGCTGCATTATGGGAATTGTAGTATCAATACCAGAGACTAAGAAGTCAGGATATTTCAGCCTCTTCTGCTGCTTTGAGTTTGGCTTTATAAAAGTATAATACTTAACTTAATCACTGCGTGCCCCTTTATGAAACCATGACGTGCGCTAAATTACACAAACACACAAGTCCATTCTTGATATGCAAAGTGAGAAATGTTGCTGTTGCAGACACCTGTTCATGCAGCAACACATGCAGCTGTAAAGAGAAGACTCGCTTGTTTAGTGTTCTCCAGTTGTTCATACTCTCTAAGTTTATTGACAGTCTGTGTTTCTTTTGCCACCATCAGAATTTGCTGCTTGTAACAGCCCAAATACCCTCGACGGTCAGAGAGTACCGTTTGCCTGGCTGCTCTCAGCGGGCTCAGTTTGTGGATGTTATGGTCTTCGTTTCACTGGCGGTGGAAGGGGGTCCCGCTGAAGCTTTTATCACGGATCTGGAAACAAAGACAGCATTCAGAAGTGGTGGCCATGAAAGACACAGGCTGTAATGTGAAGCGGGCCCAGGACCCCCGCCTCAAGTTTAGACCTCAAACACAACTTGTTTGGAGTCTGACCAGCTCCTACTGTGTAGAACCACAGACAGGTTTGAGTTTCAGCCGCTGCAAGACGACTGCAACGTGTGGAACGGAGGTCAGAATGGAGTTTTACTTGTAAAAACATTTTGGGGGCGGCAAAGCTCTGCAGGAGGCTCAAGGTTGTTGTTTTTACTTCTAACTTTCTTGTTGTCAATACTGCAGAACTCTGCACGACACACAATCCTCATTTGTAAGGGAAAGCTTTGGCTGCAGACTCTCTTTCCGTTTCTTTTCTGTCAAAGCCGATCAGGAGACCTTCTCAGTACACTGGGCTTTTGTTGCCTGGAACAATGCTCGGCTGATAAGACGGTGCTTTGTTCACCTGCTCCTGTGGTAGGATCCCGGCGGCGTGGAGGCTCCTGGTCCGCTTCACTGTGCCCAGGTGGTAGTTTGGGGCTCCGCTTCCCGGCATCCCCCAGATGGTGTGCTGCACGGTGTCGTTGTGCTGCAGATGATAGGAGAGTTATGACACCTTTAATAAACATAAGTAATCTACCATCACTCTTATCATGAAGGTACAGGGTCCTAATTCATACTTTATTACATTCTTATTACTGTGTAACTCACCTTTTGCTCATCAACAGCATTTCTACTTCTCTCCCTTTCCATCTGTTGTTTCCTCTCCTCTACCTGCTGACCAAGGTCTCTGTTATACTGACTTCTGTTTCCCTAAAGAAAGACATAAACTTTCTGTTACAACGTCCTGCATCAGATATATTTGAATAGTCTTTATGCAGAGGGCAGAAGATAAAGTAAGACCTCTCTGGTGATGGTACGCTTCCTCTTCAACCTTTGGGCTTCATGCTGTGGAGCAGCGGACACTGAAGCTTCTCCCTGGAAGAAACAAGACTCTCAGCACAACCTGAACATGGATCACCACCGCCACCTAGTGGTCATATTTACTAACTACAGTTTGAATATGTGTTTGGGGTTGAGCGACTGGCCGGGGAAAGTATTGAGAGACGGACGAACACGTTGTGGTTTTGGCTTTTTGTGGGATTTGTTAACGACAACCTTTCAACCCTTTAAGCCAAGAAAAAAGAAAAAGAAACACGGCAGCAGTTTGTGTGCATCTGCTGTAAAACATACGGTGATGGATGTGTGAAGTGAAAAGCTCCTCCTGGGGTCAGAGCTCGACAAACTCACACTCCCTCTGAGTGTCAGTAACGGCAGAGGAGCTGAGGAGGAAGAAGAAACAGTTAAATTAAACTAAAATATTAGGTGTTATATATATATATATATATAACACCTAATATTTTAGTAATATTATATATATAAAATAATATATATATATATATTATACTATGGAAGCCCATTCCTGCCAGCAAAAAAAAAAATAAGATCACTAAAAAATCCACCCACAAAATAAATAATAATAATTTAATTTTTTTTGCTGACAGAGAAAAAGTAAAAAAAAAAAAATATATATATATATATTTTCTTTTTTTTTCTTTTTTGTGAATTCATTTTTTTTTTTTTTTTTTTTTGTGAATTCATTTATTTTTTTTTTTTTTGTGATCTTATTTTTTTTTTTTCGCTGGCGTGAATGGGCTTCCATAGTTTATTGGTCGCCACCTCAGCCACATTGGTTTCATTCTTTATACTCCAGAGCTGCTTCTTGCTTAACATTCTATTCAAGGGTGCGTTTGCTCAGTACAATCCATGTGAAACATCATCTGTATTTCATGTGTTGTAAAGCCACGTTTTAAAGAAGTCTTCAATGTACTCACAATCCATTCATATGTCATAGCTGCTTCTATGACTGTTGTGTTAAAGTATCTCATAATTTCGACTTTCTATAGCAACTGGAAAAATCTGGTCAGTGTTATGGTTACAGATGGATGCACCAAAAGTTTTTTTATTTTTTTTTGCTGGTGGAAAAAAGTAAAATAAAAAAAAATAAAAAATTATTAGAATTATTATTATTTATTTTGTGGGTGGATTTTTTTTTTTTTTTTTTTTTTTTAAGTTACTATTTTTTTTTTGTGATCTTATATTTTTTTTTTGCTGGCGGGAATGGGCTTCCATATTATACCCTTGTATGCATACATAAAATAAGCGTTAGCTACTGTCATAATAGTATCCAGTGTAAATACAGTGTCATATGTGAACCATGCATTGCCGATATTTCATGATTCTTTCTCTTTATTTGGTATATTGTGAAATTCAAGCCCTTTCTGAACAGACGTGATTTGAACCTAAATTCCTTTTTGGTGAAATATGTTTCAAATTCCAGCTCTTAATGGCTCGGCCCGGAGTAAGCGGAGACTCACGTAACACGAATCAATAAATCTATTCGGCAACCCAGACGGTCTCCTCCACAAAGCCTCTCTATGAGTCATCCATTGAGCTCCCACTGTAGTGAAGCCCACTCATAAAAAGTTGTACTATCAGGCTGACTCATGTTGTGTGTGTGTGTGTGTGGTAGGGTTGTACTGTCATAAAGGAAAGTCATTACAACAATAAGGAGCCTCAGCCTCATGAGCTGCTTCTGTACTGTGGATTTAATCCCATCTCTGTTCTATGTATTGCAAATTCAAACACAAATAAAACAGAAAAGAATAATTGTTTGTCATATATCCTGCAGAATACTGACTGTGTAATCATTCTTCATCATTGTGCACATTTCTAGTCCTTAATTGAAGCCATTGCATCTGCTACATGTAATGTAAAATGGGCTTTAATTTGCTGCCGTAACATCGTCCACTGTTCTGGTTTCATGTTGTCACCTCAGGTACCCAGAACCACCACTGGTTCGGGTCTGGACCCGTCAAGTTCTTCCACACCAAACTGGTAAAAACAACTTCTTCTTCATGTCGTGTCCACATACTTTTGGCCACATTTGCTCGCCCACATCCCACCGGTTTTACCGCCTTCCGAGGCCTCTCGCATGCAATAAAGTTTCATTTTCATCTTGTTCGTCCTCGAGGAATCTTTTCATTTGAGTATTGTGAAACATCGTGAATGCACCATCTCGCACACACACACACACACACACACACACACACACACACACACACACACGCAGAGGGTGATTCATACATTTCCAGCACAAATGATTGCGAGTGAATGAGTAACAGTGTGCGAATGATCTCACATGGGTCCCTGGGAGAGGCCGCCTCGCTCCCATCAGTCAGCTGCCTGCATGCTACCTGGAGGCAGAAACAGGGAAGATAAAGCACAGCTACCTTCTGGAAATTGCTGTAATTGGGTGATTAAGACCGATGACGTCAAATGAAAGCTTTTTTTTTTTCTTTCTGAATGAACGTTCACTTAGCCTTCATTCACACACGTCGGTGTGGCTGTGACTCACCAGCGCGCTGGCCTTGGGCTTTGTGCTTGGCGTCTGTGTTTGTGCTGCAGCAGTCGCTGGTGAAAGACAGAGCGGCGGTGGTGGTGGTGAATCAGAAACGCCACTTCTGCTGCTAAAAATCAAAACAAATTGGATTATTAGATGAGTGGACCTGCCTTTGTGCTCCTGTGACACCTCTGCGTTTGCAAAAAAACAGTGCTGGGTAATCACATGTTCATCATCGCTGTGATGAGCCCTGAAATAATCAATATAGTCTACTCAAGTGCAGCTGAATAACTTTTGTTACTGTGCGACACTCACACGCTGGCTTCACGGTCCTCACAGGAACCAGAAGAAAGCTTTCGTGACACTTTGGGTTTGGATGTTTTAACCCCGATCGTCAGCTCAACCCTCTCGTTGATGGACTCCTCACTGGTCACCGTCCTCCTGCCCTGTGGAAATCACATGGATTATATAATTCACATTAAATGTAATTGTTTACAATGGGATCTTTGCAGCTGCAGCTATTAAATGCAGTATTTGCGGGCTAGTGTCAATCCGTAACATGTTAATTTAGTTAATAAGAATTTAAAAGAAAGATGAGCTATGGGCCTTTTAATGTTGATTCATTTTATCTAATAAATATCATTAATGTTTGTTTATTAATGGGTCCCTGACATAGATTCTCATCACATCACATACAGGCAACACTGTAGTAAACATTTGTGGGGAAAAAGCCTAATATCTCAGAGTGTATATTTGATTTTTTTTGTTCTTCCCAGTATATCCTATTATATATGAATGCAGATACAATAGCATACAAACCATTGCTGATGCAGCTGGGCACTGAGGACAATGTGATGGTGACTTCCCATTACAGTCCATGGTTTTCCTGAGATAGTTACAGGTCAACACAGTACATTTAATTGGTTAATTAATGCAACCTTTGCTAACACTTGCATGCATTTTGAGCCCATCTTTGAGGTTATTTTTGTGTTTTCATGCAGCACATGAGTGACAACCCCCGAAAATAAACATTACAGATTTAGATTTTAGGGCGTAATGAGCCCAAAACACTCAAAACAACACGACATGTTGTATTTAACTGGTGGTGTGACATATTTACCGTTGATGTGATGGTTCGAGTTGAAACCGGTAACACAAATGAGGCGGATTTGAGCAGAATTCAGTTTTAAAAATCAGCAGAATTGATGACGATTTACGTCAACAGCTCAGGACGTCATGACGTAATGTTCTCCCGCCGCTAGGGGGCGGGGCAGAGCCGCGCGTCACCTCCCCTGTTTGTAAATCGGTGGGGAAATAGTTTTTCAATAAATCTATTTAAAAAAAGTTAAATGGGGATTAAATTAATGTATAGTTTTTCTGTTTGTGGAATTGTATCAAAAATGTACATTTATTTGAATGTTATGTTTTTAACTTCCGCTTTATCTGTATCTTTATCTTACCTTTTGACATTATGATACATTTTTTTGTTATTTGTCCTCTTCTGCTGCTGTTACTTTTATCAATAGTTTCATTTATTTGTGAAGTTTTGTGATGTTTTAAACACAGTTGTATATTTCAGGGGGCAGCTGAGCTAAAGCGGAACCTTTGTTCCGGATTCGTGTTTCCTCCGGAGGATTTTAAAGGTCGTGCAGTATTCCGAGAGGACGGTACATGGATGATTAAAGAGAACGGTGATCATTCTCATACTTCATAGCTGACAGGTGGACCGTGATGCAGTGCGGCTGGTCTCTGTTGGGTCCGCTGCAGTGGATGCGTTACGTCAACAAACAGGTGAAAGTGAAGGCGGGAAAAGATGAGGAGCGCCGCGGCTGGCTGCTCACCGTGGACCCGGTCTCCGCCAGTCTGGTCCTGGTGAACTTCGGGGAGGAGGAGGGCAGGGCGTCGGTGCAGGTGGTGATGGGTCACGCCGTGGAGGAGGTGGAGGTCCTGCAGGAGGCGGACGAGGAGACCACGGAGCGTCTCCAGGCCTCCTTCCTCCCACCGGAGACCCGCACCCTGGAACCGGCGGAGCTGAGGAGGAGGAGAGGGGGCGTCCGGAGGTGGCTGGAGAAGAACCGGTTCCCCGTGGAGGAGGAGGGGGACGAGCTGAAGGTGGCGGGGGTCCTGACCATCACGGCCCCGTACGGACCCGAAGACTGCTGCAGCTCTAACCAGATCATCCTGGACCGCATCCAGAAACTGATCCAGAATCGGATCCAGCTCCAACCAGACCACCCAGAAACCGATCCAGCCTGATCCAGATGATCCAGAGTCTGATCCAGAATCTGATCCAGACTGTCCCAGAACACCTGTACACGATTCAGAACTTAAAATGTTGTTTGAAACCTTTCAGGAAGTGAAATCCACCAATCAGATTCCTGCTCTGTGTCTCTCGACCAATCAGAGCGCGACAGCAGCTGTGACTGACAGCTGTTCTGGAACAGGTTGAGTTCAGATTAAGTTTTGTTGTTTGTCATCAGTTTGACTAATTTTGTCCAATAAAAAAAAAAAATAAGTTATATCAAGAATATTATGGACAATGATTTACATTTGGAAATGTTCAAATTATAAATGAATTTGTTTATTTGAATTTAAATTAAGTTTAAAGTTTCAGTTCTTTTCTTTTTTTTTTTTTTTTTTTTTTTACATTTGTACATTTTTGTAAAGTTATCCAGCCTTTATTAAAGTTGGTAGAGAAAGAAAAGTTGGTGGTTAAATGAGTGTTTTATGTTGATAACATTATTGAAAAATAAAAAAGTCAAAATGTGATGAATGTGTTATGTTAATCAAAGTCACTTGATCACTTATTTTTCATTTAGTAGTTAATTAAACATGCTGTAGTGGTGTGTTATAAACCGGCATAAATCTGTTTATTATTATAATCCTGTTCTTATTCCTTTAAGGATCATTGCAACTAATAATAATAATAATAGTGTAATACTGTGATATTCGTACCGTGAAAGGGTTGCCAGTGAAATTCAAACCCAGCCATGTTTGGGTGAAAGGCTCTACTTTTTAGTCCAACAAGGGAACGCCAGTGTTTACATATCGGGAACGTTTACGTTACTGTAATTGACAAATAATTGTAATCGCAGATAAAGACTGTAAAACTGGTATTCTTCTGGTATCATGTGACACGTATAAGCAGTTCAGATTTAACTTGGCTCATAAATATCTAATGAGTTTGGAGAGGAGGAGCCCAGCGACTAATGACTTCTCCACTTTCAGTCACACTAATAACAACATCGATTGCCAATATTCACGGAGTTCATCTCCAGAAATACTGCACATGGATTCTGAGGCCAAAGCCATTAACTGAAGATGGTCATTCAATATCAGAGAGGAGCCACAGCTGACCTCATCCTGTCCACCAGGCTGATAGATTACACTATTAGCCTTTTGAGTTTATCATCGTTTCGTGCAATCAATCACGTTTGTAGGAAATGGAGGCTCGTGTTATTTCAGAATTAGAAAAGGTCTGTTTCTGTAAAAAAATGTGTCGCAGTAGTTCAATTATTAGTATTTGTATTGGGCTGCAACTGTTTTCATAATTCCCAATTTACTGTGTGTCCAACACCTATACCACCATAATATTTAGTATGCCAGAAAAATCCCAAAGTCATAGTATGTCACATGCAGTATGCCAAAAAATACCATGTGCTCGACTGCATCCGGTTACATCTTGCGGGATGTAAGCCAGCATGCTTTTCTGGCTATTCTGACCCACAATCCTTTGCGAGAGAGGGTCAAAGTTCACAGTGCCATGTTTTGAGGAAGTAGTTTGTCCCAACTGAATGGATACTGGATGCAACAGTACTTTGTTAGGGCAGCTCCAGTAAGTAGTAAAGGTAAAAAGAAAACGTGTAACTTCCTATTTTTGAGACTTTTCATCGTAGTTCTTACAGTTTTTACACAAAGTGACATCTTTAGATTGCTTTTCTTTTTTATTTGCCGTGAATAAATTCATCATTATGTATTTACCAGTGCTACACCATATTATGTGATCCGTCAGATTATGTGACCCGATGCTGTTTCCCCTTAGTGGGAACCCGACCAGTGCAGCTCATGTGTTCTTTAATGGGAATATTGGGATTTTTAGCAACCTGGGAGGAGATCTACAAGTAGAAACGTACACATGGTGGGTATTCTGTGGGCTGATTGCCACATGTTTGGATGCAATTTATAAAAATTTGACTTTAATTTTGCTCCTGGCATCGTGGAGAAGGCTTTGAAACAACATTTGGACTTTCATACTGGGAAATACAATTTACAGAAAGGTCAAAGAATCAGACACCGGTACATCAATTATTTCACATTTTTGCCCTCAATCCAAATGAAAACCTTTACTGTTGAGAATATCACATTCAGAAGACACTGATCCTTTATGGCTTTTCATTATTGAATAAAAGTCTTTTTTATGGAGGTGTTCACATGACATCAGTCCTCCATAGATCAGCTGATCCACCTACATGACAAGGCAGTAGAGTGACGCCAGCTTCAAGGTTTTCATGAGCTGTGTTTCCAGATGTTCGTCTCTGCAGCAGTCAAACAAGGACATTTTAACAACGGGGGGGAGGCAAAGAATTGCTCATCAACAGAACCTGCTCATGCGTAATAACTGAACTGTGAGTGTTAACACGTACGTGTGTTAATGTGTGAATTATCTGCCAGTGGTGGAGGTGGTAGGTGGTGGCGTAACAGAGGCTGTCTGTGAGTCACGGATGCTCACATCACCAGGGGCATAGAGGGGGGGGAGCATCGCGTGGGGAGTCCGGACCAGAGTGAGGCTGAGGTCAAACGTTACAAGACGAGGTGCTACACTGCATCACGCATCACAGGAGGGGAGAAGTTAAACCAATTCTGTCATGTAATAAAGGACTAGTTCACCTAAAGTCCTGATTAAAACTTTGATGCAAAACAAACTACATGATTTCTGGGTATTGAAGTCCTCTGAGTTGTCAGGTGCAATACAAGAAAAAGAAAAAACTTCTATACTTGTAGTATTGTGTTGTGTGGGTTTCCACGTGTCTCCCACTGGGTGCACATCCCCCCCCCCACACACACACACACACCACCCTCATTTGTGAGTCATGAGTCCAGTACGACACATGCCATGTCCTCAACATCCCACCACCACCACCACCCTCTCCCTCCTGACCGCCCCTTCATCTGAAAGACACGATGAGTCAGCGACGGAGCGATGCTGGCTGGTGCCAAACTGATCAGCTTCCTCTCATCTCTCTCCTGTCCGTCCTCCTCCTCCTCCTCCTCCTCCTCCTCCTCCTCCTGTCTCAAAAGGCTTTGATTCATGCACCAAAAGGACTCAGTTTGCAGCGATTGTGGATGACGTTTCACTGGATGCTCGGAAGACACATTGCATAACAGTTACAGTCCATCTGCAGGATCCACTAGTGAGGTCTGGTTTCTGTGAACGTTGACTGGGTTGTTTGGGGTGAAGGAGAACTTGAGTCCCCTCAGAGTGACTGCTGTTTTTATGGGATTCAAAATTGTCCCGATCACTTTAGGTTGTTTTCATCAAGGGACATTTTTACACTCCAGCACGTGTTGGATCAATTAATGTTATAGCAGCAAAGTAGCAGCGTGGTCCCACATGTGGTTAATCCACAAAAAGCCTAATTAGGAAATATATTTTTAACTTAACTTTGAATGTTGCTTATTTACATTTTATGTTACAGAGAAAACCATTTGATTTTAAACCAAGTTTTTAAGGGCTTTGATAAAATACTGAGGTAAATATTTGTCTCTTTATCTGCTAAATGCTCCACTATGTTCACCAGCTGGTCTCTAACTGTGTCTGCTGTTTGGTGCTGATACTGTGGTGAGCAGAGAGTTTTTACTGCTGCAGATTCAGGAGATAATTCTGTTTATAGGTTCATGAGCGACACCTTTCACATTTGATACTGTCATGGACAGAGATACAAAAGAGCTGCAAAGAGACACAAAGAGACTAATAATGACGATGAAAAGAGGCAAAAACCCACAGAGAGACACAGATCAACGACATAAAGATGCAGAATGAATAAAAAGAGACGCAAAACCACTACAAAGAGATGCAAAACAGCTGCAAAGAGAAACAGCAAGATTAATAATGTCTATGAAAAGGGAAAAAACAACCACAGAGACGTAGATCAACTACAAAAAGATGCAAAATTAATACAAAGAGACACAAATCAACTAGGGAAAAATCACCAAAACAACAACTAAGAGAGAAATTTGTCTGTACCCAGAGGCTCATTGTCTCATGATCCATGGATCCATTATTATATAAATATCTTTAAATGTTTCTTTACGGACAGACTGCTATCTCACCATAATGAATATGAAACAGAACATCAATAGTTGCCGTACGTCAGCATCAAGTTATTTCTCACAGTTAACTGTCTTCCTCTCTGACGTTTCTCTATTTGCAGCAGCCTGTATTGATCTTCTATTTATAAGAAAAGGCTCCGAAAGTGCTCTTGCAAACAGGAATCAATGCTAACATGTTTTACACAATACTCTTTTGCAATGTCATTTGGCCACATCCCTCCGATATATTCATAGAGACATAAGCACTTGTGAAACAGTTTCATGCGTTATGCGTCATTATGCAGAATTTATAGGGATGGAAAAAGTATTTATAGAGCAAGAAATTATTTCCTCCTTTTTGGCTCATGGAATAAATAATTTCGGCTTGGCCAATAATTATTTTGGGATCAGAAAATAGCAGCGCTGGGTTTTTCTGCAGGGGTCTGGAGTCAGCGTTTGATAGCATCTTGTATCTCTCGCTTCCTGCAGAGCCTCCATTGATCTCCGTCCAAAAGACCACATCAAGCCATGAAAGCATTTCAGGACGGCCGCCAAGACGCACACATCCTGGAGTGGTCATGATGCATGAGGCTTTTTAAAAAGGCCATGGGTTTCTCCAACTGCACGTCCGCATGAGGAAGAAGCACACAGGCCTGAGACGGGGATGATTGCTGAGCACAAATGCATCATGGGAGTGTCTTGAGTCAAGTTCCCGTGGGATTAGAGAAGCGGTAGATTAAAAATAATCTCGGTCTGCAGCAAAACGTTCAGAAACACACAGAGCCCGCGCTTCATTTTCATATAAATATTTATTGCAGAGGAGGTATCTTTTATGTACATGCTATCACAATATAACACAATATAAATCTACCAAATATTCCCATATATTGATGCTATAAGCTTGTCATAGAGCAATAGTCATAACAAGCACATAATACAGTGGGTTAGGGACAGTATCACTCACTATACAACTTGTAACAGTCCATAAAAGATCAATTTTTTTCTTTTTTGTTCTATCAAGGGCAGTGAAACATCGGTCCTATTATTATTATTACCATTTTTTTTTTTTCTTGAATTCATGCAGAAGCCACAAGAGCAAGATTTACGACGTTACAGCGTTGAATAGTAGTAGCAATAGTAGTAGTTGTGTTTGGTTTGGTCACGAGAGAAGAGAAGTTCAAATGAAAAAAAAAAAAAGGCGGCTAGCCGACAGAACGCACCACGAACGCAAAGATCCGATCGGTGGACGAAGAAGCTACAGGACACTATGTGTCGTCCATGTCGAGATGGTTCGAGGACAAACGGTCTGTGTTTGACTAAAGCACGGTTATGATCTCTGAGGAAAACAGACGCCGGTTATGTTCACACGAGTTAGCACACAGACTGACTGAACCGAGGGACGCTACGGCGAGCTAACTATCTGAAAATATGCTAATTTAAACAACAAGAGTAGACCGAACCGAGAATGTGACGTATTCCATAGTGTGACGGTGGGATATTGCATTATTGTTACTATTATTATTATTATTATTATTATATAATCGTGTTCTATTTGTGCTCCAGCTAACTCTGATCTGGGCCCTGTGTGTAAAAATATACAAATAAAATGAATAAAGTTTGTATTTCACCAGTCAGAGCCTGTATGAGCTCCATCTAAGGTCGTGTAGATTTTCAAAATAATCACCATGAATTAAACACATCTCCTCATTTACAATAGCTTGCAGACAAGGACAAAAATAAATAAAATAAGACAGCATATTATTCATCATCCAGGGCAGTAAAAAAAAAATCAATGCGGCAGTGATTATATAGAGAGGGAGGGAAAAAAGGGCTTTTGAAATGTCGTTGTTGTTGGCTCCTGCATCCGCTACCACGGTGCACATGATGGATGACGCCTAACACGTGGTTCATAAATATCACACAGATCCATCAAATCATTACAATCAATCCATGCACGCCGCCTCCCTAAAGGAGCTCGTGAAGCAGGAGGTGATGACAAATCACGCGCCGCGAGGCGAAACGCTCCACGTCTGAGATATTTCACACGAGATCCCGACAGGTCAGCGGCGGAGGTGTAATTTGTCAGAGATACAAGACGCAGCGTTTAAACCGTGTTTATGGAGGCTAGCTGTAGAGTTAAACAAAAAGGTTACAAGTACCTGTCACTGGATTTTTTTTCAGTTTTATGCCAATAAAAATTGTGATTAAATAGGACTTTTTTTATAATTTTACCACAGTTAGTAAAGACTCCTACAGATCTTGGATATTGAGGAATTTGACAGCAATCATAGATAATTACAACCAGTGACAACATTCAGTAATTCTCACAAGATACAATAAAGTACCGTAGATGCTAAATCGATAACAGTTTTCCTCACGACTGCAGTTGCTGTTTTAAATAAAAGTGGGAGATTTTCTTTTCTCCCCCACTTTGACAGTTCATGATGAATGTTTAGACATTTTGATACAAAACACTGAACAAATCAAAACCCTTTAAAAGGTTCAGTCGGGTTATTAATTGATGACCACATTGCTAAGCCTAGTTCTAAAATGATCGTCTTAATAAATCAACGGGGCTTTAGTGCGTTAAACTGGGAACAACATGCGTTACGCTACTTGTGAATACTTTCAATACAGAAACAGGAAGAAACAACTGATGGCAGTGTAGTGCTAGTAGGAATATTATTATTTTAAAATATGAAAGGATAGTTTCGCAATATAAAAACGTGGGTTTTAATTTTGTAGTTATTCTCATTGTTTCTAATAGTTGTGATAACAATGCACTCTGGATCTGGAAACAAGGCGACATCGCTACAACAAAGTCTGACAGGAAACACGACTGGTCACATGATCACACCGGTTGATAACAAGCCAACTGTTATTATCTAAACCCTAATATCTTCCGTATAATATTTTTATCTTTCGTGTGTTTTCCTGCAACATCCTGCACAAACCCGGCAGTGTTTAGGCAACAAAAGTACTTGATTAGGTTTATGAACAGATCGTGATTTGGGTGTTTTGTGATGTGGGTTTAAAAGACTCCTCACTTAAGGACGTATGTTCCTCACAAGGGACACAAACAGCGGTCTCCTGGGTGAAAGTCCTTTGTTTTTAGACCTGCAAATCCACCCTGACCTCCTCCCTATCGCTCTTCAAACCACAAACAGTGAATGAGAACAGCCTGCTTTATTTTACATTGAAATATAAAATGAGTGCATCTAAAAGGCCAGTTACAATCCTCCACTAGTTCTAGTTCTAGTTAAGTTTATTAATACTTTTATTCTACTGTTTGCCTTTTTTTGTATGTTTTTTTGCTTGTGCCTTTAGACTTTGTTCTAGTGGAGTTCCAGGTCTCAGCAAGTACAATGTTATACAAATAAAACACAAGTTATGATAAACCAATGTTATCCTTTTAAGCAGCAGCTTCTATCAGCTGCTTGTTTTTTCTTCAGTTAAAGGTTAGTCTTGGTGTTTGAGACGGAGCGAGTGAGAGGACAGAAAGCGCTGCCAGGACTTGATCCTGTACGAGACTCCAGATTTACATTTTCACTTTAGATTCTTGATATATTGTTGTCCACACACACACACACACACACACACTTGGTGCAAGCCAACACAAAGACCCATGCTGGATTCATGAACAAAGCTGCTCCTGTTATTTTCTATTCCTACTTTTTACAGTGTACATATGAGACATCTTGACACACGTTCATGTTAATGCTGCTCTCATATACTCGTCACCACCCTGAATGAGCTTTTGGAAATATGAAAGCAGGAAAAAGGAGTAAAAAAAAAGAGTTATATATTCATCAAGACATTAACTGCTTTAGTTGACAAACCGTTAGGGAGCAACTCCTCTCGACACCTGGCTGTGCATGCTGTTTATATAGTTCACCGTCACAAAGGGCCGAAGGAGAAGCCACTCGCTTCCCTTCAGACTGATACAAGACAATGCTAGTTAGTTAGGCACATACAGTACATCTCTGCAGACTTGGAAGCATTTTGAAATCTGCAGAGAACTACAATTAAATAGATCTAAACAAAAAGAAAGAAACATGTCCATGTTTGGTCGGTGTGTGATGTCCTGTGTGGTGTCATGCCATGAAGTTGGAAATAAGAGGACGAAATGCTCAAGAAGAACAGAGCCTGGTCTTAATTTATGGTGTTGGCTAAAGTGCTATAGACTGATTTCCTCACTGAGTCCTTCCCTTCGTGTCAAGAGTTAGACACAAACTAATAAATTAATGTTACTGCCTTAAGATCAACATCTTCGCAGATGTTCCCTTAATCTTTGGCTTTCACTTTTGCTGTTTTGTACAACTTTAATTTCCTCTTTCTTTCTCCCTCTGAATCCAATCGTCGTGTCATATCTTAAGTCCATTAAGTGATGATTAATGCACAAAAAAAAAGAAACGCGTATGAATTGTTGACTGAATACAGAACATGACAGATGCAGATTTTTGACATTGCTCATGAGGTGAAAAGGCTGAATCAAAAGTTGCATAATTAGTCTAAAGATTTATCTTCAGGATTTTCCTGTAATAATCTGGAATGCTCGTCATGACTTTTTTTTTTTGTACATTTTACTTATTTTCAAAATAGGTAAAACAGGAACAAAACCTCGGAAAGGAAGGCAACTTGTGGAACTTGATCAACTTTTCTTCCAAGTCACCGCACTATTAGTAAAAGGTAATATTTAACGATTTCAAAGTGGAAAAAAAAGTATACATCGATAACTATAATTTCAGTGGTCCATTAAGGTTCGAGTGTCATGCCTTCTGTGTGCTATCGTCAAAGTCCCAGGGACAAACGTCGGCCTTCTTTCCGTCACTTGCAGCTCCGCCTTTAGGATTCGGATTGCTCTGTTTCACCACAGAACCGCCTTTGTCTGTACCTTTTTTATCTGACGTATCCTCAAAATCCCACGGACAGACGTCAACCGGCTTTGCTTTGGCTGCTCCGACGTTTGCGCTTTTCCTTTTTTCCACCACCGGCACTTCCTGATGACTCTCCACATCCCACGGGCACACCTCAGCCATTTTCTGTTGGCTCGCGGGTTTCTCTGAAGATTTACTCTTGTCCTTAGCTTTTGTTCTACTTTTCTCATCATCAGCGTCTTTTGATTTCTCTTTCTCAACTGTTCTCGGGGAAGAGGTATCCTTCTTTTTTGACAGGGATTCCTTGGTTTGGGACGCTCGAGAGGGACTCGGCGTCCTCTCTGAACTCGGAGATACGGCGGCGCTGTCGTGGTCCCAGGGGCACACGTCAGCTTTTGAAGACGGCGGCTGGAGTGAGCCTCCTGTTTTGGACGGATCTGAAAGGATACTTCTCCCTTTCCCATCCACAGGAGAGGGGCCTTTTCTTTGTGTCGTCACATCAGGTGAACGGGCCAACTCTGTTGTCTTTTGGGGCTCTTCTAAGTCCCACGGACAGACTTCTACTCGATGTGTTTTGGAGCTCTCTGTTGTAGAATGAGGTTGCTGGGTCTTAGCGGGTTTGCTAGCCTGACTGTATGTTTTTTGCTTGGAGCCTTCCTCTTGGGCCTGACTGTATGTTTTTTGCTTGGAGCCTTCCTCTTGGGCCTGACTGTATGTTTTTTGCTTGGAGCCTTCCTCTTGGGCCTGACTGTACGTTTTTTGCTTGGAGCCTTCCTCTTGGCTGCCCTGACTTTCCCCTCCATCTTCCCACGGACATACATCCGCCCGGACAGCGGTCATCCTCTGACTTTCCTTTGAAAGCCTGCCACTCGACGGAGATTGATCGGAAGCTTTCTGCTTCTGAGATTTGCCTCCCTTGGTGCTGCTACCTCCGTGAACCGTCGTGGTTTCCTTCGGCGCGATGGAAACATGCTTTTGGACCTTGTTTTCGGACGGAGTCGGGAGATCCTCCACTTCCCAGGGACACACCTCAGAGAGATCGTAGAGGTCTTTTCCCTTGACGGGATCGGAGCAGATTGAAGGCTGGCTGCTGCTCACCGGCTGTTTCATGATCCGGCCCATTGCCGTGGTCTGTTTGCACTCGACCGACTGGCTGTTAATCATCTTGGGCTGGCACTCGTTTTCCGGCTCCGCGTTGACCCTCGTGTCTTTGCTCTTTGGCTGACTCTTCTTATTGCTGTCCTCCGTGCTCTGGGCCTTTCCTGTCAAGCCCAAAGTCTTCTCTTTGGCACTGGCAATGACACTAAGGGACTTCTGCAGCATGGAGGCTCGAGGGTGAACTGGTTTCTTGTCTGCGCTGAGGTTATGGGCGCTGGCTGACTTGCAGACCAAAGGAACTGATTCCATGGACTCACTGGGGGCACTCATATTCTCACTGGACTGCTTCTTGACCAGCTTCTTGCCCATAAGCGTATCGAGGAGGGAGCCCTCAGCTGGGGTCACCTCCATCTTGTCCGTCGCTGAGCTGTTGGAGTCTTCACTCTGGTCCCGGACGTGGTCGTAGCTGCTGTGGGACTTCTTGAGGGAGAAGACCTTGTTCTTGAGCGTCTCCTCCTTCGCCGGCTTTGACTGGTGAGTCGGATCAAAGGGGTTCTTCTTCAACATGCAGATGCTGTTGCGGTTGCTCCCGTGTTCGCCGGCCTCCTTGTCTTCGCGGCTGCACTGCCGGTGCACCGACTCTGGAATCTCAGTTATGCGCCTCATCAGCGAGCGACCCAACCCTTTCTTGGAGCTCCGCTTCTTCTGGAGGTGAGGGTTGTTTGCCAGCATCTTCTTCCTCTTGTAAATCTCCAGCTGGGAGTAGAGTTTCTTCAGCTCCTCCTACGTATTCATGAGAGAAGCAAGATGGAAGAAAGAAGCAAAGGGATCAGTGGTCTGTTTAGAGCAAATAATAACATTTATACAGCTTAAAAAAGGGATTTTCTAATCAAAACACAGAAAAAAGCAGACATTCTACTGCACAGAGAACATGCAGTACAAATTCATGACACGTGACTAGAAACGGTTGTTAAATGATGTACGACGGAATATCACATGCGTGCTGAAAAAAAAAAGACAGGACAGTCTTGGACAGCATCAAATAAGGAAACGGAGAGTGTTTTAATGTTAGGTCTGAAAGAGCCTCGAAGCTCAGGTCTTTAAATTCTCGTATTTCTGTCTCTATGCACATCTGGTACAGTGAATAACTTCTGGTAAATAGGCCCAAATCTTTTGGTTGAGAGACTTCTTCGGCTCTGACAGACAAACGGAAATCTCTGCTCACGTTGGTACGTTTTTCCCAAAGACTGTTGCAAGACCTTACGCCACAGCCATTAATAGAACTGAGATGGCCCGTTTCCTCTGGTGTCTGCAATAAAAAACTGCCATGGCTCAGTATTTTTTAGAGGATTCAAAAGATGTCACCAGGTTATGCAATGGAGAGTGGAAGTTCAAAAGGAAACGCCGCTCACCCGAATGTCCTCGGGATCCAGACTGTGTTCGCTCCACGCTGACGTGATGCTGCTGTTGAGATACGACCCGGAGCGACCCATGTCCAGCTCGTCCTCGTAGGCCTCGGAGGCTATATCTTCTCTCATGTGGGCGCCAGCAAACAGGAACTGGTGAAGAGGCATACAAAAAGTTTTTTCCTAAAGCAGCTGTGCGCTGAAGCTTTTAACGAACGCCACTCAAACAGGAGTAAATAGTGTATTTGCTCGGGACTATTTTCAGCTGCCCATGAATACATTTGTTGCTTTAGAAACAACATGTCACCCAACAACATGTCTTTTCATGGGATTTGTAGAGAATAAGCAATATATTTAATAT
The DNA here is from genome assembly GCA_032191485.1 of Leptoclinus maculatus. NCBI lineage: Eukaryota > Metazoa > Chordata > Actinopteri > Perciformes > Stichaeidae > Leptoclinus > Leptoclinus maculatus. Next base: position 3,116,349 of record JAVDOI010000013.1, on the reverse strand, counting down.
TTAATTGAAATTAGCATTGGTTAAATTTGTAGGGCTTTGTTAACAAAGAAAAGCCACACTTTTGTTGCTGTTTGTTGTGGGTGTTTACCTTCGGGATGAGTAGTAGACCCAGTGTTACTGTGACAGTTAAGTGGGTGTGGGTGAAGAACAGCAGCAGCATCCAGTCTGGATGGAGCTCTGGAGCGAGAGTGAACCTGTCAGGACGTAAAGAGGAAACAAAGAGGAAAGATATGCAGGACGTGAGAAACAGGAAAGAGGAATTGTAGGAATATAAGAGCAGGGATATCAAGATGTTTACCTCATGTTAAAGTAATGACAGCAAAGATTTTTATTTAAATAAGTGCACCAAAAGCGTTATGAGGCGTGTCAAGGGTGTTGGCACTTCAAATCTGAGGCCTGCAATGCATTTAGGTTTTAAGCACAATTCCTTTGTTTTGACTCAAATAGAAATTCTCAGTCAACCAGGACTGAAATGTTAAAGATTGATGCTTCAGATAGCTTTCCTATTGGTTATACTACAGCTGGTATAATAATAATAATAATGCAGTCATTTATCAACCTCACCGTGTTCATCAGTATCTGTGCTCACATCTTTTTTTCCCCCCCGGTTCAACAGTTTTGTTAATAAACACATCGTAAACACCTTTATGAGAGCGGATTGTCAAACTCCAAACGTACGTACAGTAAATGCAGTGAAGTATGACTAAATTATGCTGTGATATTCATAGACGTTGCTCCGTCTGCAGTAAACCTCTTAGATACAGATGGCGCCGGGAGAGACAGCGACCAGCAGACTTAATGGCTTTTCAGCCAAAGTAGATTTATACACTGTCTGTCGAGGCGTCAATTCCACCGCCACATACAATGTTCCACTTGGTTGATCCTTTTCGACCGGCAAGGACACAATATTTTCCCTCATTCTTTCAATTGGATTCACAATGAAGGAGTGTGACCTTGATCTGGTCACAAGATTCGGCCTATTTATACATCATACAATAATACGGCAGTGTTGGAAAATGAGAAAATCACTGTGCGGAAACAATAGCAGCGCTGCAGCCTTTTTATTTGAAATGCATCTAACAGGCTTCGTGCGAGGCCTCGTGCGCACTAAAGATGTGAAGGTATGACCCGTCAGATGCTAATTCAACCACCAGAGAGCCTCTATCGAAGCAAATGTCATCTCGCAGGCTCATTACGTTGTTGAAGTTGGCAAATGGCTAATTAACGAACGGTTATGCGGTAATAGCTTTGGAGATATGAACGAAGGCAAAGGTCCATCGCATGAAATGTCCCGAAGCTTTGAAGTCTTCCCTCATTCATGTTCTGCGAGGGGTTTCAGTGCAGATGAGGATTTAATAACGCTGGCATGCTGTCTCCTCTCAGCCTGCAGCGTCTCACTGAAACACTTCCCCATCACTCACGCCTCCAGCTCCAGCTGTAACGCTCCCCTTCACTTTCTCTTAGCGTCACACTCACACCTGGACCCGGCTAAAACCCCGATGACCACCACGGCAAACGGGGGAAGTCTTAACTGGTCACCGTGGGATCAAACAGCGGGTTCTGTAAGTGAACACAAATGGACGCCAGATGCCTCTAACAAGCGGCGGTGTGCGCTGTGGTCTCTGGAGGCAGCCGGCAGAAATAACTAGCCACACCAGGCTACTTTCCAATTTATTAGGGGTCTCGTTTGGCCGTTTTCTGCAGAGAGAAAAGCCTCACAACAAGGCTGAGGAGGCAGATTTAAAGGGCCGGCTCGGTAATCACAAAGAGCGAGATGTTCAAATACCATCAAAAAGGTGAAAAACTCTTGACTCTTTTTGTTTCTGGTGTAATGGAGGTTAATTTATAACTGAAATATGGCTGCCAATAATTCAAGCTATTATTTTCCATCTTGAAAAAAGCCAACATCAATCATTCTGACACGGTTCATTAGTAAATAATGTGATGGAGCTGAGCTCTCAATTAGGGGGACTCCAGCTAGGAATGGCTGCGGCGGTGTCAGCTGAAAACGCCTCATTTATAAAGTGCACGCTGCAGCTATTTGACACGTACACTTGAGGGAGAAGGACGATTTCACTCCAATAAAAAAACACAACTCCCAGATGAACAGAGGGGTTGAGCGGTAGCCTATATGTGATGGAAATGAGACGCGCTACTGGAGGACAGAAACGTCAACATGACAACAGCGGAGGGCAATCAAAGACTACGATATTAAATATGGAGTGCATGTGGAACGTGCAAGTGACAGCATCTGGATGATAAAGGAGATGCTTTTGGTGGTAATTATGTTTGTTTTATCTTCCGTGGAGCCCCAGATGGGTGGGGGTTACTGCAGCAGGGCTATTAAGATGGAGCCTGACGTCTAAGTTTATAGGAACAATTCACATCATTTTTTTTTTGCTGAGGTTTTCAGATACTACGGAAGCCCTGAGAGGCCACTGGGGAAAAAAAGTGTAATCTATATTCTATTTTCTTATCTTTTATGTGCTAAAAACTGATTTTGACAGGATAATCTTTACAAGTTGCTTACTTCTTTTTCAATATTTATATATTCAAAATTTAATTTCAGTTTTTGTGTACACACAAAGTACATATTTTGTGTGTTAGCAAGTTATATTAAATTAACTTGCTGACACACAAAATATGTACTTTGTGTGTGAATTAAAAGCTCACCTAGAAGAAAACATGATTGCTTTTAATCCTATTTAGAACATGGGGTAGCGGTGAACTTCAGTCTCTTGTGGTCAAAATTTATATTACACCAAACAAACATTTAAATAAAAAAATAAATAAAATTTAAAAAAATTAAAAAATAAAATAAAGTAAAGTAAAGTAAAGTAAGTAAAGTAAAGTAAAGTAAAGTAAAGTAAAGTAAAGTAAAGTAAAGTAAAATAAAATAAAATAAAATAAAATAAAATAAAATAAAATAAAATAAAATAAAATAAATAAAATTCACCTGCCAAAACGTTTTTTTTCCCCACCTGTTTTTAGAGATGATAAAGATTATTTTGGCAAAACCTTTTTTATCATTAACATTTTAAATCAGACATCCTCACCTACATCTCAGGGTTTCCATTGATATCTATCTCCAATATTCATGCCTCTGCATAACATTTTGTCATTTTAGATGACTGTGAGTTCTCACCTGATGACGTAGAATATCGCCGTCAGGACCAGTTCGTTGTGAACAGCGATGGCCATGTAGCGCGGCTCGTGGAACGCCGACGGCACCGTCCTCACCGCGTAACACAGGTACACCGCCCACAGCAGGAAGAGGAACTCAGCTGCGACGCGAGAAAGAGAGAGAGGTGGTGAACACAGTGAACATTTGTACGCAGTTGCAACAACACAGGTATACAGGAGAATGCCCTCATAAACAATAAATGAGTCCCTGTGCACCTCCATGGCAACTCCATGTAATGTCTCCTAGGCAGCCAACTCCACAGCAATAAACACACTGCCCTTATTGTCACATATATATTGTGTCCTTTGCTTGAACTGTAGGGAGTGAATCGCATGTATTCCTCACAACAGGAGCAACTGTGAGCATTTGATGCAATTGGCCACTCATAGAAGAGGTATTTGTCAAGGTTGTGTGAGGGCATGTGAAGATCAAAACATCTAAAATGAATGAAAAGCAAAAGAAACATCCACAGCTTTCAATTTACAATTGAGATCCGTTTCTTAGTTTGGCTAAACAGAATAGATCAAAGCTTCATTCATGACAACATAAACTAAACAACATATTAACTACTAACAATGTCAATTTATAAACCCTTTTTAAAAGGTGCCTTAACAACGTGTGCTAAATAATAAATAATTTCTGGTTTGAAACTAGCAAATGTAAAGCAAAGAAAAGTCAAATGTATTACAATTACACCCCTCACTGCGAGTGTTTGCAGGTGCGGATTTCTAAATCAGAAAGATTTATTGCGTCTTGGTGTTTTTTGGTAATTTATGAGCTGCATGAAGTCACGTCAGAGCTGACTTGCACTACCCAACTACCGACCGATTTCTACCTCCTAATGAACAGGATGAAAATGTGCCTTCGGTATACAGTATCGCAGCATGGCAGCTCTGCTGGGGGTCCATCTGTTTTCCCAGAAGTACAAAAGGACCTCGGTTCTCTCTCGTTTAAGCCCGAGTCAGCAGACGTAAAAACAGCATGCGGATTTACTCGCTGCGAGTTGCTGCTTTCCTCCGAGCATCTTTGATTTCTCGTCTGCCCTCTCCTCCTCACACAGCACAGGAAAATATCCAAAAAAGTGTCGCACCCGGTGGAGGGGATTAACGTCTACTTTTGGGAAACGCGAGATCATCGCCAAATGTAGATGGAGGCAAACTGTTTCACTCACTCCAGCTTCTCTTTTCTTGTCTCTCTCAAAATGATTTTCACGCCAAACAAATTACTTCTTGATTTGATGCCACGAGTAACCTCAGATAACCCACTCGCACGCAGAGTTCAGTGTGTGTAATTCAAGGCAGAGGGCTTACCGACAGCCATCATGTAGTCCCAGCGATCCAGCAGGCACATGCTGAACTGCAGCCCGTCGGGCGTGTAGCCCACGTCGATGAGAGCCAACTTCCTGTCCGGGTTCTGACAGACGGCAGATGTCCAGGCCACCAGGAACCAGCAGACGATGAGCAGGATGATGCCCAGCAGACGCAGCACTCGCCAGCTGGTCATGTAGGGGATCCTCTGGGCGGTACGGGACAGGAACACCTTCAGCACCCTGCGGGGGGGGGGGGGGGGGGGGGGGATGAGAAGCTCACTTTGAGACCATCACAAAAAGAAAAATCATCATTGTAGATTATAGCAGGAATAATTCCAACTGTAAAGACCACACAAAGAAGGGAACACGTTCACCCTTTCATCCCCCTCACCTGAACTCTCCTGAGGCCTACTTCTCTAATCGAGTTCCTACATTATGTGCAGATATAAGAGATGACAGCAAAAGACAAGAGCTAGAGGGAAAGGGATTCAATGCATTATGACCTACTGATGTTACTTTACCGAACTATCTCTTATCCTAATGTTTGCTGCTGCCTTTCATTATATAATGCACTGTTTTACTCTATTCCATAACTGTCTTAATCTATTTGAGCTTGTTGTTATTTTCTTGGCTCTTAAATGACAGCTTTTAAACAGCTTTTAAACATGAATGTGTTTCTTTTGCAGTCCTCTTTTTTGTCTTTTGATGTTTTATTTAAAGCTCTTTGAATTGCCTTTTTGCTGAAATGTGCAATATAAATGAACTTGCCTTGCCTATAATATAAAATGCTCTCTCTACAGCAGGTTGTTACCCTTGACTCTCAAAAACTTTGAGACTTTTCCTTTTCTTAATTTGTCCAAACCCATTAAAATGACCATGGGCCTCTTGTGATTTGTGTCTCAGAAGTAAAGGAGCAGGTACTGCGACTTTGTTTGCATCCGGTTTTTCCTCGCAACAGTCTACGCTGGTTTCTTTGAAATCCAGACGGTTTTGATTTTAATTAGGGTCATCAATACCGACGCTCTGCTTTCTATGATGCTGTTGATGATTGATGTGATGTATTTTGGTGACAAGCCATTCCTCCGAGCCAAGCCAAATGAAGCTCTAGCGTAAGTTCAGACAGGAAGACTCTTGCATGTCTAAGCCCGTAGTTTATTTCCCATACATCTGCCAATCACTCCTCACGCATGCACACTCGTTATTTCCTTGCTCTTATTGTTCGGGGCTGTCAATCATGATATCAGCTGTCTAGATCAGCTGGTCTCTCTATCCAATAGCACAACGACACAATTACATCGTTAGCCTATCATCTTGCTGCTGTCTCTCTTAATATATGATTGTCTCTCTACCTTCAGTACGTTCATGCTGCTGTTACGCAACCCTCCACCTCCCCATCACCACCAGTGTCTGGACTCCACGGGGGGGGGGGGGGGGGGGGGGGGTTATCTTGCTGCTCGATTACAAATCTCCCTGTAGAGTCCAAGAGCCAAAGACTCTGAAGACCATCATCGCATATCATTTGTTCATAATAAACAATTATCTTTTTATTTGTCTGACTTGTCTCTCCTGATTGAAGTACCACAACTCAGGTACCAATTCCATACCAGTGCTTTTTCTGAAATTTGAAATCTGTTAACTTCCCTGTTTGTCCAGCTCTGAAATGCATCATTATTCTGAGCGTTTCTACACGACAGTATGCAGCTTTAACTCCACAGACGCAAAGACCGTGTAACAGGAATTAAACTCAAACACATGACCAGCCGTCGCTATTCTTAGGCTGTGCCCTTCACGCACATTGATGAAGTGTCCGCTGCTAATGAGCCCCCCATCAAAAATTGATCCGTGCAATATGTTAACTTGCATCTCTGAGGGTTTACTCGCCTCCCGCTCGCATTAGCCACGTCCCCTTCATCAGCATCGGGCCTTTTTGACAGGTCCACCTGACAGAAAGACCCTCAGATGAACTATTTTAAGTGCGTTACTTTAAATACAGCCGACCCCCCCGTCTCATTATAGACTATTCAGTGCTGGATAAACCCCCGTCTTGTCTCTCCCTCACTGTATCCTCCAGCTGTCTTTTCGCGTCCTCTGATCTCACACATTTGTCTCTCAGTTTGTTTCAATACTACGATATATGTGGGGGATCATTTGGGGCCAAAGCACCCTGTGTTGTCTTAATTACTTTTACTTGACATTTCCCTCTTCCACTTAATGAGGCAGTGAATTCGCCCCTAAACATGTGTGGCAGTGTCGTCTGGTGATGAATTAGCAGAGGAACATGCTGCCCTCCACACTCCTACTTTTACAAGGCGCTAACGCGTAAGACACAGTGTAATTGCACTTAAAGAGGTCAATGTAATCCGATTTCCCGGGATGGATAATGACGTTGGACAAATGGTTTTGTGTGGATGTGTGTGTTACCTGTACAACTTAAGAGTCAGAGTCCCGTAGACGGTAGCGAAGCCCAGCAGTCGAACCCATCGCAGCAGGATGCAGCGGAAAACACTCGGCTGGAAATAGAGAATCCCGACCTGCAGGAGGACAGAAGAAGCCTTAAGTATTGGGAAGTTGCTGCCTGATTGTGCAGAGTAATCTTATTTAAATGGTGGTTTGTAACACATAGTTTAGTTTCTGTATCACTCATTAACTCACAGTCACATGCTCCTTTGCTCATATTTCAACTATTTTTGACAATATGTGGTCGACTGATTGGCCTTTTTTCCAGGACTTCCCAGGACAGTGTGAGCTCCACCCTCACGATAACTTACTGCGCCCCACAACGTTCGTCTGCTAAACCGCCCCAAATACGTTGCAACGGTGCAGCCAGTGCTGTGATATCCTTTCATGTCGCCCGAGTAAACAAGTGCAATCGTTGCATAATACAGCAATTAAGCATTTTGCCATTCTGTGTTCAGTAAGTCGCCTCAGATGTAAGATCTAATGGATAAGAGAGACTGAAATGAAAGCGATTTCAACATTAGCATGAATTTTACTCGCACCGCTTCTACTTTTACAACATTTAATGTAGTTACTATGAGTAGTGCAACTAATAATACTACAGATCCCGCTATATCACTACAATTATAGCTAATCTTAATAGCGGTAACATTCACACCTGACGTATTCCAGAGAAAATTCATGAACTGCTTTGGCCATAACAGTAAAACCAGACGGATCAGTGAAGTGCAGCGTCATTCAAACAGAGCCTGATCCTGCTAACATCATACAAAGCTTGCCCTAGAGACAAGGAGGAGGGCATCCACCCATGTCTGCTACAAAGACCTAGAAACACTCTGACACGGTGCCCATCCAAGACGACAAACATCTGAGGCAACATAATTATCGGTCCATTGCAGATGTGCAGCGATTTCCCCTTTGGGATTGTTAATGTTAATCGGATTAGCCGAGGCATTACTACGTTCCCCCCAGGCTGCGGAGAAGACGCAGGCATGTGGATATTTTTGCACACATAGGTTCGAGTTCAGTCGAGGGACGCGGAGGACCCCCACCGGGGGGGAAGGGTGGCCCACATCCTCGTCCGCTCACTGAGGCTGGCCCACCAGACGCAGAAACTTCTGAGTCCAAAGAAAGCTCGCTCCAGTTGACTCAGAGCAAATGATGAATAGAAGAGTGCTCAGTTGTTAATCTTAAATGCATACAGGGTGTTTCATGCTGATGGAAAAGCTTCTAAAACTACATTTTAGAGTTTCCATGGACACCGAAACTCGTGAGCTCAAAGAAAAATATCTAAATAACAATGCGTAACTGCTCCTCAGTGCATTCTTTTATTTATTTCTTTCATGGAGGAAGAGGACCAGGAGCCGGTAAAGAGATAGCCGGGCCCAGCCGGCGCTGAGCAACTTGCTGACGCACATTTAACTCCACAGGGACGGGAGAGGGCACCAGAAGATGAGTAAAAACACACCGAGGGAAAACACTGCTCATCACTCCTTTTTAGATAAACTAGAAAACAACATCTGGATCTCTTTCACATGCCAGTTAGAGACTGGTGTCGTCTGTGATGAGACGGAGAGGGGGAGGTGTTATCTGCTCCCTCCCTGGACCGTCTGAATGAGTCGTCATAAAGACTTGTTAACACATTTATCTAATGGTGCCTTTTTTTTCTTCTAAAAATCAACAATCAGCTCCTTGATTTTACTGATGTTGAGCAGCAGGTTTGAGGATATTCAGAAAAATATTACAGAATATGATGAGGTTCAAATTCTCGTTACAGCTCACTGTAACGAAACCATCAATCCATTCCCGCGGACTCTCCCCAGTTCATCTGATACAACAAGGTGTGTCCCGTCCCCCCCAGTGCTGCTCAGACTGTCAACACACATATTCTAGGGCAAAAGTAACCGTAATCATTGTCCTCAAACAGCGCCATGACCCCTCAGACCAAACAATACTCAGCAGAAATTCTTTACACAAGACATGCACTTTCCATCAGTCGGGTTTCTGGGAAGAGATCGGCTGCGAACCCCCCCCCCCCCCCCCCCGACGTGTTTCTCATAACGCCAGTGTGCATAAAGAGCGAGATCAGTTTCTGCCCCCCTTTTCTTTTCAAACCTTCCATTAATAATCAATGCTAAGTGCTGGGAATCTTAGATTCAGCGCTGTGGGAAGGGAAGAGGATCTGGTGCGATGTGTATGTGGAGGGATCGAGAGGAGCAGGGTGCTTTATACCTATCTAATGGACATCAATATCGAGGAGACAATTATCAACACACTTACTACTCTTCTGCCCGCCTCCCGCCTCCTTGACTCGTCTCAGTTACAGCATGAGTAAAGGCTCCTGGAAATGCTGAGCGAGCGTCGTTGCCAACGTCTAGCACCCAACATTTAAAAGTTGGTTTATTATTCTACATTTCAACAATATCAGATCAGTGTAACAGCAACTGTTTCTGATTTTTTTGGGGGAATTCAGAGTCAATAGCATGTCCATGCAGCGTTGTTTTCCCCTTCCCTCCAAAGATGCACTTCATGGTTCCCTCTATAGATCAGTTGACTAAATATCTCGTAAACAAGCTTAGTAATGGTGTTTGATTTCAATTCAAACCAGATTTCTCTTTAGTATAGAGGGTTTGAGTTTTGTTTCATATACTATATTCTCCTTATTATCCCAAGATCTCCCTCATTGCCAGTGTTTTGGTACTGTTTGTAAAACAGTGTTCACGTGTTCACCCGCCGGTCTGGTCTCCAGGCTCCCCAGACACCCGACTTAACACAACCCGGTTCTGCATCTGCCCTCCGAAACAGAGCTTTGTCAGGTGGAAACTAGCAAACAGAACAGTGTGTTCTACAGACGCACACCTGAGAAGAGAAACATTTAGCTTCCACAGGCAGATGAAAAGATATTTTAAGTTGTGGAAGTGCACAATGGCACATTTGTCTTTCAAGGACCGACAGTGTGGAACACACACACACAGAAAAACACGACAACTAACAACACCTTATTCTCTTGACAAGACTTGTGTTAACTGTCCTGTCTTTTTTTCCTCGTTGTCTGCACACTTCAAAAATACAGACCCAACATCTGTTAGAGGCAGAGCAGAAGGCCCCAGTCTGTCCCATGAAAGTGTTACCGTCATGGCCACAGTGTCCGACGGCTACAAACCAACCACGAAGGTGCATGTGATAGACGGATAGCCGATATTCAATTTGAGGATTTATCGTCTTTCAATGGAATCGTATTGTGATCAAATCATATACCAAGATATCGTGATACACGATTACTTTGCTTAAATTGATAATAACGAGCACATACTAATGCAGCGTTCTCAGAAAATCTTAATTGTTAAGAATTCTACTCATGGTTACACACACAAATCAGATTTCTCTGCATTTGTGTTCATGCATGTCAACGAAGTCAGTAAATGTATTTATTTTTTGGTGAAATTTCACTTGAAACTTCACACAGAATTATACAAAAAAATGGCTAAAATAACCTGGACTCAGCCGTCTCCCACAGAGGTTTCTTTCATCATACCAAGTTACACAACCTTTGTTTCATAACTCACTTGGCAACGTGAGAGCTAAATACTTTCTATTTGACTGGCATGTTGAACGATGAGCACCACCTGGTTTTTCTTGTCTCTCTTATTAAAACTTGCCAAAACACAACCTGAGCTGCTGCATTCTGCTTGATGCAAACAACACAACATGAAATGTTCAGTTGATTAAGCCGTAGACTTGTAGCCGTGCTAGGTCTTTGGAGTTTGGTGATCAGGTTCACAGTGTTCACACACCTTGTGGAGTATCTCAGCATCTACTCTGTTTGTTGGGTTTCATTGAAATGTCTCAACTACTATTGGATAAGTTTCCCAAGAAATTTGTAACGGACGTTCATAAACAGCTTTTAATAAAGTAATACCGTTCAGGCCTCTACTATCTCTTATGTCTTCTAGAGAGGTGGAGTCACATTCCTCTGACAACGTTATACCATCAGTTATGTGTGGGTGTTTACAGTTACCAGAAATCTCTATCCAACTTCCTGGAGAACCAGGTTTTAACCTCCATCACTTGTATAACAAGGCAAGTTTTAAGGCTGACAGCCAGAGCTTTCGGCTGTTCTTCAGAGGTGTTCATCCCAGGTAAGAATAACCAGGTAGGTCTAAGGAAATAACTCGGTACTATCAGCTTCTTATCACAACGGACGAGTTCATGGCAGGAATGTTATTCCATTCACATTTGTGGAAGTGATTTTAAAGCCACATCTTATTTTATTAATATGTTTGTCTGAGCAGGTGGTCACACTGCAGAAATGGCGGTAGTTGACGCCCTTCAAAATGCTGACAGTGCAGTATCGATGGCGTCTGACGTGCTTGAAGTTGGAACTACATTTTTTAAACAGATGCCAACACAACGCCACTGCAGAGTCATGCTTACAAATGATTGTTCCAACTACAGTCTTTGTAACCCCAGGTAAATGCAACTTTTTTTCTCATTATATTCTTTATTTTAAAATCAGTTCCCATACATGTTTCTATTATTTCTAGAATGTACCTCCATATCGGACGCTGCATCGAACCCCTGCCCCCTCGCATTCAACCGTCCTCATCTGGAGAGGCGTTGTTTGGCAAACCTCTAATCGCAGCAAGAGGATGTGTCGGGGTCTTCACCTATGATCTCCTCAATATTTCCACAAAAGACCCCTCTAAGAAAATAGCTGTGCTGTTCCGGGTTCCATTTGATCAAAACATGAAGTCAAACAAGTACGCAGTGGGAATCTTTGGCATCAGCAAAGAGTGTAATATAGATCTTTACAACGACATGTCCAAAAATACAAACACGACATTTGTCAGTGGCAAAGCAAAAGGCCCCGCTCTGTCCCATGGAAGTGAAAATGTTACCATCATGGCCACAATGTCTGACTGCTACAGACCTGTCATGAAGGTGCATGTGAGCGACGAATAGGTGTGACGAAATCATGTATCGGGATATCGTATTACACAACTACTTTGTCTAAATTGATAATGACGAGTATTCTACTCATGGTTACACCCAGGTGTGCATCCATGTAAACAAAGTCAGGATATGGGAGGACATCTTTTTTTTAATAATTCTGACTTCTTTTGGTAGATTTTAGGTTTGATGTTTTTATAGTCTGAGTTCATACACTTTGGAGACACATATTCTTTCTGTATTCATGCTCATGTATGATCATATATTACTGTATTTTCCACTGTGTCTTTGTTGCTTCTGTCTTCATCTTTTAAATGACTTTTCATGTTATATTTGAAGCTGTTCTGCTCTCTTTGTTTTAACCCTCTTGTTGTGTTGAGATTGAATTTGACCGATTTACAAGTTTTCTCTCTGAGGAGTCTGATTGTTATACAGTTCTATGACTTTGTCCACACAGGACATCTGAACACATAATGAATGTGGATGATTCTTACTTTTATTCTAATTTGTTTTTTATTTACTTTTTTGCCATTTCTAAAAAATAAACCCTTCTATAACGATGTTGTACCATCTTTGTCTTATACATTATTTATTAATACTATTGATACTAAATGATCTGGCTTCTTTTACCCTGAATACCTCCATGGTTACAGAAACACGTATACAATATTTCCCTCTGAGATGTAGTGGAGGAGAAGTAGGCCAAGCATGAAATTTAAATACTCCAGTAAAGTACAAGTACCTCGATATTGCATTTACGTACAGTACTTGTGTAAATGTAGGCTACTTGGTTACATTCCAACCACTGTTAAAATCCTGTTTTCAAGTACACCTCTTCTAACTATATAATACTCATAGACAACGAGCTAGTTGTTGCAACGTTAGCTGGCATCTAGCCACATAAACAAGTGCAACTTCCCGAAATAGTTTGGCATCAAAACACGCTTCATGACACACCCATCCGGAGCATTTAAAACTGACATATACTGAGTATACTGCTTGGAATTACTTGCATTTATTTATGCAGTTGTCATAAAATATGGCCTGATCTTTATCTAAGTTATGAAAATGAACAAACACAATCTGTTGCAAGGAATAACCCACACATTATTGTATTGGACCATTCCATATTGCATATATCATTACAACTAGTTTGCAGGTGTGGATCAGAGCTCCCATGACTTATAAAAACCACTCAAACCTTTTGCTATTCACAAGATGTTTGATGTGAACCATGCCTCGAAGGAAAGACCCCTCAGCATCCGGAAACACAAGTGGGAAAAAATATTGTGGACGGATGAGTCTAAGGTGGAGTTGTTTGGTAAGAAAACACAGCACTACATATGGCTTCAGAAAGGCTCGGCATAATGTCATGAAATCATCCCCCAAACGGTAAAGTACGGTGGAGGGAGCGTACTGATTTGGGGCTGCTCTGCTGCCTCAGGGAATGGACAACTTGCAATCATTGAGTGGAGGATGAATTTGCAAGTTTACCAAGATATCTTGGAAAATGTCAGGGTATCAGTCCGCAAGCTAAAGCTCACTAGAGGTTGGATTATGCAACAGGGCAATGACCCGAAATACCTAAGAATGGCTCTATAAAAAGAAAATCCACCTTTTGTTGTGGCCCAGTCAAAGCCAAGTCCTCAACCCAATAGAAATGCACCATTCACCGCAGACACACAAAGAACAGGGTGGAACTGAAACTGTTTCGTAAGAAGGAATTGGCCAAATTCCATTTGAGGTGTGAGCAGGTTTGATCTGCGGCTTCTCAAAGCATTTCATTGAGGTCTTGGCTGCATGTATTGGGTGTGTTCAATCAATAAGCCTATTGTGTTGATCGGATAGCATTTTATGACCAAATAAACAAGAAAACCAGGTAATTATCCCGCCACAGCTTTATAATGAGCCCCGTACTAAGGACGCGACTTTCAATAGGGGCGCTCTGTCCTAAGTACGTCAGGGGTCTGCAAAGATGTGGGCGTCCCACCCAGCTTGTCTTAAAACATGGACTTGTCTCGTTAACCATGCTTTGTGGGTGTCAAACTGTTCCTTCAAACGTTTAATTTGCTTTGATTTGGAGCGCAAATATCCTTTCTTGATCTTTAACCAATAGAGTATCCTAAAGTATACTACTCTTTATAGTCTATTTGACTCTAAACAGACCATCATTTACTAAATGAACATCATGCTGTATTGAAGAAGACTTGAAACTAGAGATTGAGACCATAAACTCATGTTTACAATGTTTACTGAGGTAATAAATCAAGAGAGAAGTAGAGTGAGTAGAGTCATTTTCTCATGGACTTCTATACAATCAGACTTCTTTCTGCAACCAGAGGAGTCGCCCCCTGCTGGCCAACAGAGGGAATGCAAGTTTAATACACTTCCGCGTTGGCTTCACTCGTCAGAACCGGAGGTTGCCGCAGCAAGAAGACAATAAACTACACGTTCCCCTGAGATGTTGTTTCTTTGCTCAGATATTTAAGACAAATCAAGACTGTCTGACTTAAACACAGAAACATACCATATGTAGTACACAGACATCCCAGCAGATGTACATGCAGGATATCATCCATTCATTGTTCCATCTATCTATTCAACAATGATCACTGGTTGAATTTGGAGTGATGGAACTCTAAAAGAACAGACAAACACAACAAGAGCAAGATTCACACGCTCACCCACTTACTCATTCAATCAACACTCAGTCACTTAATTTGCAGTTATATTTCATTCCTAATCATCTCCCATTTCAGCACCCACCAGCTGGCCCCACACACACTCGGATTCAGCGGGTTGGTTATCCGCTAGAGAGTGTCCCTGTTGACACGGCGGTGACGCAAGACAGCCAGCTGTGGTGCGAGCAGCAGCTTTCCAGGGAGCTGTTGTGATGTTGCACAATTCACCTCTCCTTGTGGCTATGATGCTTTTTGCCCTGCCTTTGATAATGGCCGCTCAAAACAGGTACAAGACGTTGTACAACCTAGTTAGTTCGAAGCATACATGAGACCTAAGACATGACCTTAACTAGAGTTTAGATAATAGCAAGGTTTACCCCATGAACACAGCTAGTGTTAGCGCTAAATGTCATGAAAACACAAACTCTGGACCTCTGCATGTCCCCGAAAGGCTTCATGTGAGAATGGTAGCACACCCACAACCAAAATATGACACCCGACTGGATGCACCACAGAGCATACACAAATAATTTTGTGCTAGACCGCTTTAGATAATTAGCTCTCGCTCTAGGGCAGACAGGAGATATTCAGCCAATAACGCTTAAAAAAAACATGAGGGTGGATTCTTGTTTTAGACGAATGCAGTTAGAAAGAAGAGGATCGAAAAGCAGCAGTTTGTAATTAGCTTGTAGTGTGTAGACAATAAAAATGCAAATATGTGTGTGTGCACAGGGGGTCGATGAAGAGGAGGAAAGCTTCAGGGATCGATCCTCTTTCACGTGAAGGTCAGTGTCCCACAGCGTATCGATCACATAGGATGTCAGACCTCTCCCTCAATGCCGTGAAATGAGTTTACCGCACTCAGTAGAGAGTGAAAATACCTGTGGTCTGTTTTCATACACACTCTGTCTCTTACTTCACAGACAGTCGGTCATTTTGACATGAATAAAAAGAGAACTACTTCCTGCTACAGCTGGAAATGAGGTTGATGAGAGTAGTAAGAGTGAACTAGAACAGTTAAATTGGCTCATAAAATCAAAACAAAGAGCTAAAAGATACTAATTTAGATCACATTTTCCATAAATCTTACAACATTTTTACAATATAGCTACATCTTCCTGTTTGGTGCCATTAATAAGCAACCCTCCTGTCGTGTTCGGGTCAAATCTGACCGATTTACAACTTTAATCAATCATAAATATTGTGTTTTACATCTGATTACCTCAAGGCCTCATGATATCCTCCACACTAGGCATTTGAACATATCAAATTGCTGATCACCATTTTCATTGAATTTTTTGTGGTTTAGTCAACTTTGTAACACCCGTGGTGTTCCCGGTCAAAAGTGACCGCCATAGGAAATGAATGGGAAACACTAGATTATGTCCATTCATCAGATGGAAAACAGCCCCATACACACCCACAACCACCCCTCCTCCCATACACACAAACACACACACACACACACACACCTGTGTAAACACCTGTTCACAGCCCCATATACACAGTTGTACACATTTCAAACTTCAAACAAAAAAATCAGGTGTTTGTTATGGGAACCCATCTCTATACCGCGCTTATGTGCCCATCCCCCCACGTGAACCACACCTTCCAGACTAAACAATGTTTCATATGGAAGCCCATTCCCGCCAGCAAAAAAAAAAAAAAAAGATCACTAAAAATAAATAAGATCACTAAAAAAAAAAAAAAAAATAGTAACTTAAAAAAAAAAAAAAAATGTAATTCACAAAAAAAAAAAAAAAAAATAGTAACTTAAAAAAAAAAAATAAAAAAATGTAATACACAAAAAAAAGAAAAAAAGAAATTAATTCACAAAAAAAAAAATATATATATTTATATTTTTTACTTTTTCTCTGTCAGCAAAAAAGAAAAAAAAGAAAGATGTTTCCAGTTGCTGTTTATTGGTCGCCACCTCAGCCACATTGGTTTCATTCTTTATACTCCAGAGCTGCTTCTTGCTTAACATTCTATTCAAGGGTGCGTTTGCTCAGTACAATCCATGTGAAACATCATCTGTATTTCATGTGTTGTAAAGCCACGTTTTAAAGAACTCTTCAATGTACTACAATGTAATCCATTCATATGTCATAGCTGCTTCTATGACTGTTGTGTTAAAGTATCTCATAATTTCGACTTTCTATAGCAACTGGAAAAATCTGGTCAGTGTTATGGTTACAGATGGATGCACCAAAAGTTTTTGTTTTTTTTTTGCTGGTGGAAAAAAATTAAAATAAAAAAAAGAAATTATTAGAATTATTATTATTTATTTTGTGGGTGGATTTTCTTTTTTTTTGTCAATTACATTTTTTTTCTTTTTTTTTTAAGTTACTATTTTTTTTTTTTTTTTTTTAGTGATCTTTTTTTTTTTTTTTTGCTGCCGGGAATGGGCTTCCATACTTTCCCCCTAAATAAACCTTTATTTGTGCCTTGCTCTCATTTTACTCTGTGAGCACAATGAGGAGGCCACTGATTTTCTGTCAGAGAGGCTCTGGACCTACTTTTTGAACCAGATGAAGAGGAGATTGAACAGAGGAATGAATAGAGGAAGATGTCTCAGAAATTGAAGACAACATTGATCCTGATTTCGATCCGGACTATTATGAGACTGACCAGTCAACAGATGGCAACCAGAGGAACAGGCACCTCAGGTGACATTCCAGTCCAAGGGTGGCAACTTGCTCTGGTGTTCATCCTCCCAGGACAGAGGAGGCAGAGCGAGAGTTGAAAACATAATAAGGATGACGTCAGGGCCAACACGATATGCAACATCTCGTGTGGATGACTTCAAGTCCAGCTTCCAACTCTTTTTACCAGAGTCCATTGAGGGTGTTACACTGGACATGACAAACCTGGAGGGGAGGCGTGTGTTTGGGGACACGTGGAGAGCATTGGACCAGGTAGACCTCCAAGCCTACATGGGTCTGTTGATCCTAGCAGGAGTATATCAGTCAAACAATGAGGCTGGTAAAAGTCTCTGGGATGCGGAGTCCGGGAGGTCTATATTCCTGTCAACAATGTCCTCACAACAGTTTCATTTAAGTTAGCGATACATTTTCAGTGTCTATTCTTTGTATATTCACAGCAGTTATTCATGTAAACCACTAGTCTGAGACATTGTTTACAGCTTAAAAGGGTGTTAAAATTTGGTGATGATTAATGGTTTTTGTGTTAATGTAAGAGCAGTTAAAACAGACCGGTCAAATTTGACTTATCAGACCTCAAAGACAACAGGAAGCTGCAGTGTAGATGGTGAGCTGTGGCTGCCAATCCTCTCAAGACGTGTTCATATTCATATAAATATCTCTCATTGAATGTGGTCAGAACTTTAGAAAATGAAGACGCTGATGGTGCAGCCCAAATGGTTTTAATGCCTCTAAATCATACCTCTGTTAGACTTAGTAGAAATTTTAAATGATGGTTTGAATGATGAATTATTGTTATTATAGTTGTCAGCTACGATGAGCAACCTCATACTAATGGAGCACTTACTGAAATGAAAATGCCAAAATAAAATATCATACATTAGTCATCTGTCAATGACGCAGTACAAACACATCAGTTTGTAGATTTTTAATATGACTAAATCTAAAACCGTTAGCCAGTTCCAGTCAAAGGAACAGACGGCGCTGAAACGCAGCCTTTTGTTATCACAGTTTCTCATGAATCTGCGCCGAGCTAAAGGGGAGAAAAATGACTTTGAGCCATTTAGTGCGTCTGCCTCCACGTGAGCGGAGGATGGGGATGGTGCAGCCTCGGGAATCATTCTGTCACAACAAAGCTCTTGTGCTACTTTCACTGCTTTGACATGAAATAAGGACCGACACCCGGTGCGCCCATGGCCTGCTTTTCCTGGTCATCATCTCCTGCTCATTCCCCGTCTCAAAACACCTTCAATATAGAGAGAGTGGGAGGAGGCAGCGGAGGAGAGGTGGGGTTTTGTAATAGCAATGGATCCATTTATATATGAAAGCCGACACCCACTGCCACATGGGAAGGGCATTTTTCTGGAGGCAGGTAATGCTTTCTTCTGCTCCCGCTGCTCCCTGAGGTGGGCCGAGTGTAAATTACATCCAGCTCACACTCGGCGCAGTCGAGCCCGGGGCCGGCTGGTGCTCGCCTCCCACAAATCCCTTCCCTCCTCATCACCACTTAGATGCTGAGATATTCCCATCTCGCTTGGGCACAAAGGGACATATCAGAGAGGGAATAGCCTGCCTACATGTGGAGACGCTATCTTTCTCTTTCCAGTCTCTCCTCATTTCTGTCTGTCTGCGCATGTAGATAAAAGGAACACTCCAGCTGCAGCTGTGTATCCTCAACTTTTTTTTTGGGGGGGGGGGACGACTCCACAGCACTTTGCAGAGAAGGGGAGAAGGGAACAGCAACCCTCCAAATCCACTTAAATCAGATTGAAAGTGTCAGAACAGCTTGGATGGCAGGCCGAGCAGAGAGCACAGGAGGGAACTGGCTGGCAGACTGTGTTTCATGGCCTGTCAGGTCAGGATACATTATCCTCTGGCCGCACCGTTTCTCATTAGCCCCCCGATGTGCTGCGAGGCCCTGCCTGCCTGCCTGCCATGCACGGCGGAGCCCTGAGTTGGGCTGAGGTGGCACCTTGGCCCAGCTTGGCACCAAGACAATGCTGAGATTGGACAGGTGGAAAGACAAGGAACAAAGGACCTGGGGGGGGGGGGGGGGTCGTACTCAAAGGTCACTGGTTTCAAAACTGCAAAGGATTTATTGAGCAGGACATGACGCTCTCTACTCTGCCCCTAACCCCAAGGGTTGTATCAACATGGGGAAGCAGAGTGATGTAATCCTTCTCAGAGTATTTTCATCATGTTAGGCAGATCCAAAAATGTCCAGATTGGTACTTTTACAAAGATATTGTCATCATCAGAAGCTGTGTTGGTCAAGTGGTCAACACTTAGAACAGCCTTAAAACGATGTCATCTTGCCAACAGGAGCACTAGTTTAGAAGATGCTCTAATGGTTTTCAGAAAGTCGCTAAACTATGTGTTTGTTGGACGACTTGTTGCCAAATACCTTGAGGTTGAAGTAGTTCCGCTTAATTTAATATCCTTGAGATACACAGTGATTATATCAAAGTATTCAAGGTAAAACCTGACTAACAAGTCAAGTAACAAATCTCTGGGAAGTGCACCGCAAAAACACCGGCATTCAGTGCCTAACAAGAAAGGTGTCGTGGAAATTAAAAATAGAAACCTGCAGACTACCACTTTTACGTGTGAGTTAACATTTCTGACTGGATAAGCAGCAGAGCAGGAGGCGTGACACGCATCACGGGGGAGAACATGCAGAGAGCGACAACTGGCGTTATCTCTGGGGCGGCCGACACCGGTGCACACACAGATGGGCAGGAAGTAGCAGAAGGAAAATAAGTCTCATACGCTGCGTTTACAACGCTTCTTATACCGTTATTATGCATACTCAAATGTATTATCCCTTCGACAAGCTATTGTGTGACACATGAACTGCAAATATTGTTATGACAAGTACCGGTACAATCATGTTTAAATTATCTGCTGTTGGCATTGTGTAGCACCTATCAGTCTTCTGACGAGTTGAGGCCAAGTTGCACTACAATGCAGCTCCTCTGATTCAGTAGTCTGTGTGTGTGTGTGTGTGTGTGTGTGTATTCCTGCCTCGACTGAGGAAGAGGAGATGGTGGAGTCTGAAAAAATAAAACAAGCAAACCAAACTCTGTCACTTTGCTGCCATCTAAGCCTCCCCAGCAGCGTCAATAAGAAGCTGCAAAGAGACAAACGCAGGGCTGGCAAGCTAATCCAGGGATCACATTGTGAATCACAAATGTGTGTGTGTGTGTGTGTGTGTGTGTGTGCCCCCCCCCCCCCCCCCCCCCCCTCATCTCCACAGCCAGACGGAAATAGCCGGCTTTGGCACTGCCATACTTTTGACTTTTGCCTCTCTCCTTCTTGCACTCCCTGTTCCTCCATCCTCCCTTATCATTTCAAAGCAGGGGGGTGGGGGGGGGGGGGGGTTGAAGTTATTGCATGTGACACACTCAGGAGAGAAAGGGGGTTTTGGTGTGAGTGTGTGTGGGGGGGGTGTTGCATTACTCCATAAAGCCGAATGCCATGGGAGCAGGATGAGATGTATCTCCTGCTGCTTAATAACAGAGGAATTATTTAAAATAGAAGCAGCAGCAGCAGCAGCGGCGGAATATTTCTGAATCTATATTTAGATTGGGAGTGATGCGTCTCACGCTCGCAGCTCATGTGGGATTCGCACGGGGAGACATGGAAATGCATCAGGGTGGAGATCAATCTAGCGTGCCGCACAGAGCCGTGCAGAGAGATGCTGCTCTCACATGATCGGGCTCAGATATTTTATCAAAAAAAAAAACATCTGCCGTGTGCACAGTGACCGTTTTTAGCACAACAGTACAGAATAACCAAATAGAATAATCTCTGAAGAAGGTAGGATTCATAGCTACAGAGTAAAGTTCCCTTTGTACTACCTTTTTACAAGCAGTCTATTCTTAGCATTCGGTGGCATCACTACACCAGCTGGATACAGGATTATCATCCATTCACTAACCAATAACCTGACTCCCAAGTTTGCTTTCAGTCTGCAAATTTCAAACATTATTACTTCCCAGGACCTTGTCGCAGCAAATTGCATTGATTAGCCGGCTTTAAATCAGTTGCCGTTAATTACATTTACCCGGCATTGCTTCGGTAAGCATATAGCTCCACATGATTGCAACTAAATTGCAATTAGCCGATGCCCTGAGCACCCAAGAGGAGGACGTAATGGTAGATTTGTGTAAATCAACGGTACGTGGGTGTTGGACAGAGTCTGGTCATGTGCAGGAATAAATCTGGATGAATAACGAGGTGCTTCAGAAGCAAACGATGCCACTGTTTATTATTTTTAACAAAATTAGATTGATTTTTTTGCTGATGCGGATTACAATAAAAATAACTTATTGTCTCCACATGTTTAAGCTCTTTTACATTGTATATTCATCCAAAGAAACAATCAAAAACCAATGCAAAAAACTAAAAACACAGCCACCGAGAGCCACATCGTAAGCACATATCCAAGAAGAAGCAATGAAAATGGTGGACACAGCGCCGAAAAAATGCAAATATAGCGAGGAAAAACTAATCAAATGAGACCTTGGGCGACCAGCTAGCCGAACGGGTCATCGGTGGAGTTTTGCCAGCGGGTGGGCGGGGAGCTCCGGCATGGAGAGAAGCCGCGCTGCAGTGACGGTTAACAATCGTCAAATTTTCCCGTTCGTTTCACCCTCGTCCTCCTGATCTAACAGGTGAGGTACCCTCTAAGCCCGCCCACTTTTTAGCGGTCCAATCAAATGCGAAGGGTTTGATTTAAATCCCTCTTGTAACTGTCCACCACTCAGACATTCTGTTTCACTGAGAAACATGTCACCGTTCAGAAGCTAAAGGCGCTCTAACATCCATTTCTCTGGGACTTTAAAAGGTTAAGATCACATAAAACGTAATGGGAGTTTATTCTGTGTGAAGGTCTGAATGAAGCGGCGCGTGAGGCTGGTCAACAGATGGTGGTGTTGACAGGCTGCTGGGTTCATTGGCCTGCTCTGTGTACATTTAGCAGGGGGTCACCAGAACAGCCCTGGGATATTTGTCTCTGCCAGTCCCGTTTTATCACACTGTGGCTGTGAAAACGCTGCTCATCGCAGCTCCATGCGGCCGTGAAAAAGGAAACACGCCAGGTATGATTTATGGACTGAGGTATGCACTATCTGACAAGGCAAACGATCCCGCTCGGTGCCGCTGATGCAGATACGAAGCTTTGTTCTGGTTTAGATGAATGAGCGACAGCGTGAACCAAAGGTCAAACTGAATGCCAACCTTCAGTCAAGAAGAAGATTTTTGTTTTCAGCTCAAAGGAGCTTGGCATGAGGATTATCAACAAACATGTCGAGAAATGAGCACATGAAAGGATACCGGCCTGCACACACACACACACACACACACACACACTAGCGAGTGTCTCAGGCTTACCGGAAAGTAGAGAAGCAGAGCTCCACACAGGATGGCCTCCAGCAGGACTAGACCTGATGCTCGGATACTCTGCAGAAGAAGAAAGACACACCTATTATTACACTCATCGTTTATGCATCATATACTCAAACCTACATTAACAGAGTTTTGGCGACATGGGGCTGAGGCAACAAGCGTTTTTGGAGACGTGTTTTTGTCTCCTATTCACTCATCTTTTAGCAATCAAAACATGAAAGTTGCCCTTCAGTCGAACCGAAACAAGAAGCTACCGTTGTGGAACCCCGGTGATAATCCTCTGAGGGTTTGTCACTTTGAACTTTTACATTATGCGTAGTAATTTAATCCATTGTTGATTAAAAATATTGCTTACAGCAGCTTTAATTTGAAATGGCAAGAAATCTTCTTAATTTTTAATGTCCAAAATCACTCAATTATAATATTCACAATGATAATGTTTTTTTTATATTTCCTACAAAATGTATCCAGGACAGTTTGGAACACAACTCTCACATTGCAGCAGGTCTAAACAAGTGTGAAACAGCAGGAGATCATAATATTCCAGGAGGACTTAAAAGCGGATTGGAGCTTTCTTCTTTGTTGGTTGAAAGAGAACAAAGCCCATTGAGAGCTCCTGCCTCAAGGCCTTTTTATAGAAGGGTTCACCATTCCAGGCTCTTTCTGTGCTCCTATTGTGGAAGATATTTAACAAAAATATCGTCCTCGAACTGAAGAGACGCCTGAGGGGGCTTTCAAAGAGCATGGGACAACTGAGCCACTCATTTAAGAATACAACACACAACCCTACTCACAGCTAACTAGAGCAGACGAGTGTTTATCTTCTTTGAGATAAATTAAAATCTAAAAGCCAAATTAACTGATTTGTTTATGGAAAAACTTTTAATTTATTGCAAAGTCTGTGAGAAGCTTAGAAGCTAAGCTCTTACATTTAGTTTGATAAGATGAGTGGGGATTACATAAGTGGTGTTTAAATGGTGACAAAGCCCTGGAGTATCTCAAACTTTTATCTGCATTATTAATGGGAGCGATCCTTTGTTGAACTCTGGTTCTGATATAATGCCAGGAGGCTTCAGGTGTGAGGGAGATAGAGCCGCTAGGTGTTCCCCCGTCAGCATTGAGGTGAGTCTTCAGGCTAATCCTCACACGTCTAATGCTCAAAACAAAGCCTTTAATTAAGCCAATTAATTGAGAGCAACAACTAGAGGCTCAGAGGATTTCATAAGTTTGGTCAAAAGTTTACTTTGGTAGAAAGTAAATCACCAAACTTGTATTTAAATTGAGCTCAGCAGTTCAATAATCGACAGTTTTCTGGTGATCTGGATGAAGAAAACCCTCCAATGTTAGCGCCACACTCTCACTGGTCGCTGCTGAAGAGGCCGATGTGGAGTCGATCCGCGGTGCCTCGGCTGTTTGAAATGATTTCAAAGCTTTGTGGTGACCGCCCACAAACAGATTCACTGGTTTATTGATCCGAAGGGCTTTGATGACCACGTGGCCCAGAACACATCAAACGCGTGACTGATGTGAAGTTGTAATTGTGAATTGAATCTGTGTCTTTTAAACTCTCACTCTTGACTGAACAAATTCATTTATTTAAATAATAATAAAGAAGAAACAGAGCTTCAGCGCCTCTGCCGTGTGAGGATACCACATACCTTGTTCCTGCGAAAGTAGTAGACGAGCACCATGCTGACGAAGACGATTAGCATGCAGAGGCACTGGAAGGAGACCACGGCCAAGCGCAGAGCTCCGTCCTCTCGCGCCACACAGGGGGTTTCGTCCTTGCAGTAGGCGCAGCCCTGCTGACACGGCAGGCAGTCGCTGGAAGACCCCTCGTCCGCATTGGGACCGCTGTCTGCAGCTTTGCCCTTTCTCCCCCTCCCTGTCACAAAACAAGATGGAGAAGTAGAGAGGAGTTTAATTCCAAAAGCAAAAAGATCAGCAACTGTCCCAGTTATCTTACCGTCACCGGATTTGATCAACCTTCAGTTGTCGTTACTTTTCTTATATAGTCAATAATAGTTCAATGCTTAAAGTGATAATAGTTTAAAATGTGACGTAATGTTATTATTTTACTTTGTTACTGTCATCTATAGTGGTTATTCTTGCATAAAAACACAAATGGGTAGTAAATAAATGATTGTTTTTTTATTAACATATTAAATAATTGATTGATAAATATTATGATCAGAGGCAGATCAATCTGGGCATCCCTTAATTTGAACCTAATAAGTATCAAATGTTCTTATGCAGTTATTTAAATGGCGTTAAATCAGAATTTGTTCATCATGTTTCCATAATTTTTTTAGAAAAGAAGCAGATTGTGTCTCAACAACGACCATTTGTTAATGGTTTCCTTGGTCATTGTGTTTTCCTCTGGACATGAGGCCAGTATTGAAAGATAAAGGAGATGAAGTGCTTCTTTGACGGACTAAGTATATATTCTTATCCCTCTCTGACCTTACAAGGATTCATCGACATTGTGTCAACACAAGGGAGATGGATCTATATGTGTGTGAACATGAAAAGTCAACACCGCAGCACCTTGTTCAGTCACCGGCATATCCTTCAAGGCTGAGAACGGCGGCTTCCTTAGAAAAAAGCCCACAGAGACGCGCCACAACACGAGTCATTTGTTCTATCCTGACAAGGACGGGGATGATTGGGGAGTTGGGAATTGGGAAAGACGGGACAGATTGGCTCAAACCATGAGACAAATACATGTGTATTTAAGCTAGATCTGGGTGGGGGAAAGTACACATATTCAAGAATTTCCACAGAGTTTTAGGTATTTGAGGTTTTAAACCACGAAATGCTTAAAAAAAGAGCTGCTCTGTTGCCAAAACCGGACAGCAGCGAATGCTAAAATCCTCCCAGGGTAAACTAAGGTAAAACCCAAACAGGGACAACAAGAAGCGAGTGGACTTGTTATTGGTAAATCCCCGAAGAGATGCCCATATGGTTGGATAGATAACGAATGGTGGACTTATATAGAGCTTTTATGGAGGCTTTATTGGAAACGGCCATTGTCTCAGAGATTTGCAGGGATTTTGCCTTTAAAAAGAAACTGGCCTATTTTTGAAAGCTATGACTCTGCACATCATTGATCCCTTCAAAAGGACTACTTATCTCCGTAGAAATGAGTCACGTCCTTCAGCTCGCTCTCATCGGTTTCGCCGCTCCTACAGCTGACTTGACGGTCAGAGGAAGCTAAGTCTCGGCTTCTCCCACATATTAATGTGCAAGATCCACAGTGGAAGATCACTGGGAGACAAAGGAAAGTGAGTTGCTCTGGTTTCCTCCGCAAAGGAGTGTCAAGGATGTCCCCTCGTGGATTAACCAGGCTTGTTATTGGCCCCTTGGTGGGCCAGACTGCAGCACTACGCCTCGCTAACAGGCATGCCTCTCCTCTCTACACACACACACACACACACACAGCTTTCATGCAGACGTGCACACATAAACACGTACACAAACAGGTAGAAGCAGACAGCACAGACATCCAGCTCTCTGAGAAAAATAAGCGTTTTTTTTTGCTTTTCTGTGCATGAAGGGAACATGTTTTAGGGTAAAGAATGGGTGCAATAAGACGGTGGAAATGAGTGAGAAAAGGGGTAAAATTGAGACGGGCACAGAGGAGCATGCTGTACGAGGTGTGTGTGGGATGAGACAGGAGGGAAAGTGGATCGAAATGAAAGTATGAGAGTGATGGAGGGCAGGTGAAAACCACTGGGGTTCTGTGTCTGCAAAAGCTGTTTTTAATTAACTCACAGCAGACAGAATAAACTGGGAAAAGTAACTACCATTAAAAAGATATTTCCCATCTTGAACCTGATTAGCCTCCCCAGGTACCGGGGGCTACTTCCATTGTCAGACAGGGCGGTGACACGTGCCTCTTTCATCAGCATAGTTATGAGATGTTATATAACGACACATATTAAAAAGGTGAACGTGTGGTTCTTTTGATAACAGCTGCTGGTCAACACACATACACACAGAACTGATGAAATGAGCTCACCTGCTATATTGGTACAAAATGAGAAGAAGCAGGATTCACATGAAAAGACTTCGTCTCCTCCAAACAGGCTGCTGTGTTGTTGTTTTTAACCTTTGCTGGCAAATCACTTAAAATAAATGTGATCTCATGAAACATCTTAAGGTTTGTGCTGCATGAAGGACACAGAACAGACTGTCCAACAGCTGATAATTAACAACAGAGGAAGCAACGGTCTTTATTTTATTACCGTTAACCTCCTTTTCCCAGCGTTCCCTCTCTGTCTTGGTTAAAACCAGCGTTATGATTGCATGTCATAGCTTGGCATGATGAACGTGACCTCCTAAGTCACCTTGCAGGGACCGACCATCCTTCATAAGAATACGTGTGAACAGGTGATTGACTCGTCACCGACTTACTCGTGAAGCCGTTGACAGCCACTCTGTTGGGGTGGTAGAATCCCGTCTTGCAGCGGCACGTGTACTTGTCCAAGACGAATCCGTGGCCGTGGATCGGCGAGCACTGCGAAGAGACAAAAAACATGAACATCAGCCACACAGAGAAGACGGTGGATGCAGTTTGAACTGGACTTTCCTTTGATAATAAATGAGTCATTAGTCTTCTTGTTATACAGACTTATGAGACACCAATATAGAAGCAATTACAATACGTCAACACTAGACCAAAGGTAAAGCCTGTAGCCGGGAATCAGAGAAGAGAACAAGGGATCAAAAGTCTAATTATTTAAGTTGTGAGATTCCTCTCTCTGTCTAACTGAGCCGTCTCGCCACTCAATAGTAAATTAGTAAAGCGTCTTCCATTCGATTGAACGTCTGATAGGAAACAGACTGAGGGCTGCTGAGCAAAAACGAGAAGGGCGTCAGGGGGCATCCTTGGCAGACTTTGTGTGCTTGTTGGCCAAATTACGAGATATAATTAATATCTAAATTAAGAACAGGCTTGATTAAAAGGAGAACCATTAATTCTACTTCTTGTGGGAATGTGATTTTCATCCTTCTGTGCGAACACATTTGGGTCATTGATGTAAAAAAAAAAGCAAAATGATTTTTGTCTTGCTCTCTCTCTCTCCCTAAAACTGCATAACATCTTATTTTCACACTAAGCAGAGATGATAATGACTTATGAGTCCCAAGAAACGACAAGGAGCCCAGAATAGCGACGGTACTTCAGCCGACACTTGACACGCTGTGAAGTGTTTTTGGCCCCGACAGCGAGATCCAGAGGCAGGACCAGCGTCGAAATGAAGCGTCTTCACAGCGGACTGGACTCTGCAGGTCTTGAGAGGACGGCTATTTCTGACCCGTCTCTCGAGGTACTCGGCGAGGTATGAATGCTGAGAGTGCGGGGCCCTCCGTCAAAGCCTCGGAGGGCCTCAGCCTCAGCCCGGCCAGGGCTCAGCAGCACAAGGTAATTACCAGGTTACAAGTTCCTCAAACAAACTCCACTGAAGAGACCAACGCATTTAAAGTGGCACTACACCGACGTGTTGAAGTCCTCGTTTTTAGTGGTGACAGTCTTGAAATGGGTCCTTTTGATGTTAAAATGGTAAACCTTTGCCTCTATGTCACACCCACAAGACTGGAAATAGTTGCTTATTTCAAGACTTCTTACACGTGTTTGAACATCAGATGCTATGAATGCACATCATGTATTGCAGCTCACTAGTGCATTTTAATGGGAGATAAAAGGTCCCAGACACCATGTATTTTTCTTTTCATACTAGAAGCAAAAAGAAGGCTTCTGTCATATTTAACACATCCAGTACAACACGGATACATTTGTTTTAAAGTGAACTTGCATAGAGGCAATGTTTGTGTTTTCAACTGAACTTAAAGCTGCTCTTTAAATAATTTAAAATGTTCTCTGGGGCAAATGACTGTGTGTGCATAAAGAATGTGCTCATTGTTTAGATATTTGCTGGATGAGTAAACTGTTTCTCTGCTTACACATCGTCATATAAAACTTACTGTATGTCAATCTTGTGTTTGTTTTGCGATTAAAGAGGGGAAAAGCGAGCCAACATGGCAACCGCCAAGAATTGACCAATAACTAGTAAGCAGAAGCAAGTGTGAGCAATAGATGATTTAGATTGTTTCAGCAATCCAAGCTTATGCTTTGCATGTTTTAATGTGTGTTCTTGTATTTAAAACCTGCAACAAACGTGCATGTGAGTGTCTCTTAATGACAGCTGGAGGTAACTGCTCACTCAACAGACATATTGACCAACCCGGCAAGACGGAGAGACGTTCAAGAGTCAAATCTGACGTTCGTGAGTCGGCCTCTCTTTAAATATTGACAGCAGGTTTTATTCAATACATACAGAGTCAAAGTGTACATTTTGTTTGGGTGAATTTGACAAATCTCCAGGTTAGATGGTGCTTTATGTTGGTGCCTCTCTTTTATGATTCCGGCTGCTGAGTCGTGTATTCCTTCATAAAACTGGTGCAGCTTTAAATGAGGTCTGTGGTGCAACGTGATTTCCTTTCTCATTCCCCACAGTCGTCTCCTCAGGACAGGTGGAGCGTGCTGCAGCTACTGCCTGCCACTGCTAATATGCCCGCCTCACAAAGGCACGAGAAGAAACAGCCAGAGACAGGTGTGTGTGTGTGTGTGTGCGTGTGCGTGTGCGTGTGTGTGACAGGGAGAGCCAGGAATAGCCCTGACAGTGCATCCCACTCCTGCCTGCTGCGGTGATTGATGCGGGGACTCGGATGTGGAGTAAGTTGAACGAGGGAACGCAGTCTGGCTCCCAGCTACCTGCCATCAGTCACATGGGATCCTAGCAGCCAGACTCATATCAAGGGGCCGTAAAAAGGAGCTTTTGAACCAGATGTGTAAAGGTCTCCACACAGGGATGAGGAGCTGAGGAGACACCAGGGACGGATGTCTACGTCTAGGGTGAAGTTATATTCAGATGATTTCTATTCCACCATTCGAAAAGAATTGGCTGTTTTCTCAAAAAGCAATCGAAATGCAGTATTTTTTCTATTGATCCTTTATAAAAGCAAAATATTTTTTATCCAACTACTCGATTAATCTGCAGAACACTCGGTTACTAAAACAATCCACAGCTGCAGCCCTGCAGCTATCACAAGGCAACATACTGTTCTAGTATTTCAAACAGAGCACACATAGCACTGACCTACTTGGATATGCACGACAGTTGCTATTAATTATGTTTTGATGATGTTCTATTGAAGGCGAGCAACTCAGGCAGCCATACTGTTCTTTCCATAGTGAGCAGAAGGCGTCGACTTTGCTGCCTGACAGCAGAAATCACATCAACTGATAATTAATCTATATTTGAAATATTAAATCTTGAGAACTGTAAATATGATGTTTGTTCCCTATGACAGCCACATGTGAGAGACACACTACGAGCTTGTGTTGTCCTTCCGTGCCCCAGGTTCCCCCACCAGCACCGCTCGTTGGTTCCATGCCAGCTGTGGCAGCTGTCAATCACACGCACCCTGACATACTAATTGCCATGGTGACATGTGTGTGACCGCAAGCGAGAGCCTTTTTATCGGCGTGCGTCACGCCGCCATGGTCTGCCTTGTGCTCATAAAAGGGCTCAGAAACAGACACAGCACACACTCTCGGTCTCCTTTTATTTCTCCCTTTCTTACAATCAGTGGTGTTCGTAACGTGGTCGGAATCAATTGATAACAATCTAATATCAATTAAACTCATATGGAGCAATAAACAGAAACCACAACTCCATCTCAGCTCTGACCCGAGGGATGAAGGCTCGAATACCAAGTGGCCAAAAGTATGTGGACACCCCAGTCACATCGTTCACTGCTGGTCTGGGGCTATTTCTCATGATCTGGGCTGGACCCTTAGTTCCAGTTAAGGGAAATATTTTATTTTAGACACATAACCAATTAGGGCTGCAGGACATTGGAAAAAATTATATTGCAATATTTTATTTTTATTCAATTTATATTACAAAAAAGAAAAAAGGAATATTTACCCTACATTATCGAGGCTTGGTGCACTTTGAGAGCAAGATGAAAAGGCTAAATAAACAATGTCGTGCTCTAGTAAATAGGGATGTCAAAAAGATTGTTTGAGATGTATGAATGTTTTATTTTGTCTTGTATAAACTTGCCTCCTGTAGCTGCCTTTTTGGTTGTCATTGTAAATGAGAACAGGTTCTCATTTGACTCATCTGGTTAACTAAAGGTGAATAAAACATGAATAATACCAGAAAATGTTGTATTACCTGTGAAATTTAGCCAAGCAGGACTGGAAGGCTAGCAACGTTAGCTGTTAGCAGCCGGTGGGCAGCTAACAGCTAACGTTGCCACCTTCACACCGGGCCTTTCTAATCCGACCTACTAAATTACTATCAGTTGCAAATTGCAGATACATTTTAGAGTCCTCTCACATGCTCGTACGTCGGTCACAAGTCCTGCGTTTCCTTTGATTAGCTAAACGTGTCAAAATGAGTGCGAGAGGAAAGCTTGCATGTTGCAGAATGTGTCACAGCTCTGCCCCTTCTCTCCTGTCTCTTTATTTCTCACTCACCTATCAGCTCATTCAGTGCACCTGTCAGCCTCCCTCATCATCAGCCTAACTCCCTTCACCTGCCTCTGTTCATCAATCATGCACTCCCTCCTCATCAGCACAACTCCCCTCACCTGCCTCTATCCAGCCACTATATAAACCCCTGCCTCGCAGTCACTCTTCGCCAGATCATTGCCATGTCTACCCGCCCGTCCTGTTCCCGGTTTCCCTGCCCCAGGAAGACCTGGGTAACTTTCAAAATAAACTCGGACTATAATTGCATATCCTCTGTACATCACTGCATTCCACTCTGCATACAAATGTACACACACTACATACCCTTCCTCCTGACATCAAACACAGCAGTTATCTTCCATCACCTTTCTGTAACATGAAGCGGGGGAATAAGAACCAACTCTGAGTAGAGCACTAATTAATGCGGAGGCCGGTTGTCTTCCATCTGACCAGGAAACCAGGAACTAGCTCAATTCTGCCGGCTAATTAGAGGACTCTTCCTCTCTTTGAAATAAGCCCACGCTCTTCGGGTCCAGCACAGTGCCTAATCAACCACTAATAGGCCTCTGTAGATATTTGTAATGACCCCACAGAGTACAACGTAAACCCTGAGGAAAGCTCATCGTCCAGTAATTACAGACCGAACTATCAAATGCACAGAAAGGAGGTGAGAAGGAGAATACTTGACTGCAGGGCAATTTACTCTGCTCACACAGTACAGTTGTTACTGAGTTTGCATGTATGTGCAGTGTGCTGTAAACTGCCAGTGTGAGTGTGAATGAAGGCACTGGGGAAATTAGACTGTTTGTTCTAATGGAAGGATAAAAAACAGGAGTTTCACCTGCTCTGTTAAACAATGAAGTATGTCTTCTGTGGCCCTGGAGGAGCCCTGTCAAGCCTGAGAAAATAACCACCAGGCTTATGGGCTTGGAGAGGCATTGACCAGGTACGGAGGGTTTAACGAAGAGACACCATCAAGTTGCATGTAGGGATTTGTAGGCTTAGGGAGTTTGAGGACCCATTTTAAGGACTAAAAGTTGGACTCTCTCTACCTGTGTTGACCGTTCTTTTATTTATTTGACTCCAAATGGGGGTATAAATTGCTGAAATGCCCCTTTGACTCGTCTGTTTATTTGGGTGTGTTGCATTTCCAAGGGTCGGGGTCTGTGCAGTCGTCCACAGCAAGGAGAGAGCATTGTTTTCAACAATCTTTTATTTCTTCTAATTTTTTTCTTAATGCTCATGATGAACTGGTCCACATTAAGTCGGAGCAGCAAGCCTAACAAGTGAACTGGTGGTTGTGTGTAGCTCTGTATATGAGAGAGCAAAGGATACAGAAAGGAGAGAAGAATGAGTTTTGACGTCAATATCTTTGCTTCTGGTCGGCTTCATCCTAAAAAAAGAAGTGTTTAGCTGTTGGGCATGGACTGGGCTAAATAAATTGGTGCTGGATCTGGCTCAGACCACAATTTCAAGCCTGAGCATTAGTCTAACTGAGACACACAAAGAGACACTGCTGAGAGCTGGATGGCTGTGGCTCCGTGCTCAGGGGGACAGACAGCCAGCCAACGGCCTTTAAACGAGGTCAACTAGCACAAGTTAGCCGGGGCCGAGCTGCCCGGGCAGCGAGGCCTCGTTTTTTGGGTGCAGTCCAAAGACCATGAGCCTTTAACACCAGTGAGATAAACACTCTGGCCTGGAGGGAGCTTAGCACTGCCATCAGACTGAGACTGGTAAACACACAACAGACACCCGCTGGGATATTGCCGTCATAATCACATTCACAGCTTACGCAAGTGTCAAAGTGAACCGGGTGCATACTTATTCCACGTTCGCACGGTGAAATGCACAGTAATGTTGACTCTTGCAACTTGCGACGGACAGTCATGCAAACAGACACACCACGCGTACACACACACTCGAGTACATGAGCACAACAAAACAAGGACAGTGAGTACCAAGGGATATCGGGCAATCACAAAGTTTTCTGACATCCTCAAAGCAGCCTCCGGGGACAACGGGCACAAATCGCTGTTGTCCACTCAACCGACACTTCGACTCTCCTCATACAGTAACCGCAAAAGTTCTTCCTGACTTGAACTCCCTGTCATCCTAATTTGTAACTTGAAAGTGATTCAAGAAGTTGCCAAAGATCAGAAATCACATCATAGAGAATAAGCCTTTCAATATAGAGGAAATCTGTAAATCTGACCTGCTACCGTGCCTTTGACGTTATCTTCGTCAATGCAAAATGGTTGTGCTCAACAAAATAATCATGACACCAGATTCTGGGTAAAGAAGACGTTTTCTGACCTTGTTAATTGCAGCTTTTGTCCCACATATTTTACTGAAGCAGTTCACCATTGAGTCAATCGTAAGGGTGTCTGGAATCACCCTTTAGAGACACAATGAGCAGCTTCAATATCAGCAAGAGTTTTTGGAGTAGAACCCCTGATCTTTCATGTTGAAAGGACCCAAATGTCAAGAGTATCTGATCCTCCTTGATGCCTCCCTGTGGAGGTAATCCTCTGTTGGTCCAACTGGGAGGAGACCCCGTGGCAGAGCCAGAACACACTGGGGGGGATTATATATCCCTACTGGTGTGGGAACACCTCAGGAGGTACTCGGGATGCTGCGGAGGAGAGGGACATCTGGGTTTTCTTGCTTTGCCTTACATGGAAAAGGAAAAGTGATGGAAAATAGATCGATGGTCCAAAATTCTATGCGGAAATAAATGTGTTGGAACACTGAGGCTCAGTGCAGAGTTAGGGTTGTATAAACAGCTTAATCAGACTGAAACTACAGGAAAGGCAAGAGCCAGGTTACTTTTGTGTTTGTAAAATAAGATTCCGTCACTCGATGTGTTTTTGTCTGTATTCCTCACTCTTTCTCAGTCTACTTCCATCCTTTGTAAGCATACAACTGTACTCATTTCACATCCAATCTCATGGGTCCCTAGACAAATGTTACCTCTACATTCCAATCCTCCGCGGACCGAGTGTTTGCTTTCTGTCTCGGTCTGCGGTGTGCTGCCGAGGCTGGGCACGGCAAATGTAAGACTGCGCCCGGGGGCGAGTGTACTCGAGTCTTCAAAGTGTCTCCATGTAAATTCAGAGTTCCAGCATTATCCACAGAGCCAATTAGAGGGACAGTGGTTAAGGAAGGGCTGCACTGCCGAGGGCCCGGGGCCACAGTTAAAACCAGAAGTGTCCTGTGATCTCTCGTCCCACTGCGTTACGGCCAGCAGCCCTCAACCTGGACGTTTTTCATCTCCAGTACCCCAGAGACAGAACCGCAGGACACACCTCACTGCTGTCCAATGTGGGACTTGAATTTGGTATATCAGCGGTTCTCTTTATTGGGAACATAAAAATGTCCTTGGATGACAAGATAGCGCATTAACTGAACCTTCTATATTTTTTAGGGATATTGAGTGATGAAATCTTGGCAATGTTAAAGAAAATATTCAAAGTATACTCAAGTATTCTGTACCAGACTGTGTTGGCAGGACATCATGCCATTGGATGTTTCATTTCCATGGCGCTATGAAAAAACATTCAAAAAGACTTTTTTTTCTTTCTCCAGCGCGGAAAACTTCTAAAAAGTGTTTCCAAGATGTAGCACTCCATCCATGTGCCAAGCTGCAGATCTCTGCTCATCCTTAAACTCCTTAATCTTTCTTTCTACAGTGGAAAGAAACTCACATGTATTGCCCTTTTTCTCTTCCCTAGTCTCGAGTAGAACTTAATGTCCTGATCTCTCTCTACGACTTTCTTTAATTAAATCACAGCAAACTGATTTTGGGATTCGCTCCGGACCAGGTCTCTACAAACATCCTCCAAAAACCTGGGCTTCAATTTTGACTACCAGCTGAAATTTGATAAACACGTAAAGACAGTTAGCCAGTCCTGCTACATTCACCTGAGGAATGATGCAAAAATACAACCACTGTTATCTTTCCAGCAGTTGGAAATGGTTTTAGTAATCTGATTGGTCAAGTCTTGGTATCATTATATAGAAAAATAGTAAAACCAACATTATTGGCTGAGATACATGTGCTAGCTGTGTTTCAGAATAATGGACAGCGCTGTTTACTGTGTGTGTGTGTGTGTGTGTGTGTGTGTGTGTGTGTGTGTGTGTGTGTGGTTTGCGTCGCTGTCCGTGGCACTGACAAGGTGCGTCGATTTATAGACAGAGAGACGAGGTTACTTATCCTAGAGAGTGAATGAAGAGAGCCGGGAACAAATCAGTGACTGAGAGAAATAAAACGTTATTTACTGATTGTATCCGGTTACATTCTACAAACACGACCCACACCTCCGCCCAACCCTGCACGAAGGTGCCATACTGCTGCATTTTGAGTGAATGCAACTGAAGCGACACGACAAGCCGCAAGTAGATCCTCGCCTCACCATTGTTACCTGGGTTTTTATAGTTGCTAAATACAATTTGACTTACTTACTTTACTACAATGCTGCACAATTCACCCAGCAAAAAAACCGGATTTGCTCAAATTGAAGGGTGAACATATATCTGCTGGTGCACAGCATTATTCTATTTCCTTCCTATCGAGCCCCCTTATCAACTCTGAAGCTTAATCACAGCTTTGGTGAGATCACTGTAGCTAATTACCAATTACCCTATTTATAGGCTCTTGAACATATACTGTAATAGGCAACCAGTACTGTCATTAATTAGGATGCTTTCGTTGCCCTTTTTTTGCCACTCAAATTGCCAAAAAACGAGATCAGCAGGTTAAAAAAGGCCGTGGCCTGGTGTGAAACTACTCTTAATATAGCTCCCTTGTGGGAATCCCTGCCCCACTACGATGCCGTGTTTCTAACAGCAGGGGAATTCCCAAGATGCCAAAAGTCTATTTTTGTCTTACACTATGCGGCTGGGCGTGCAGATGAAGGGGTAAGCACTTTAGTTGAATGAGTGTAGAGGGAACACCAGGACGGGGAAGCTGTCAAGAGAAACAAGCTGCTAAACGTTACTCAACTAGCGTGAAGCACATTCTCAAAGGGGTTTGGGGAGTTTAACGGAGCACGCGGCATGTCGAATGAGCAATCAAGGGCCAGTGAAGAGTGACATATTTGGATGTGATGTAAAACTACGTGCTATCTTAGGAATGTGTGTATGACTTTCGGGGGAAATACGACCAAGTGAGCTGTTTTCATTTCAAGCAAATAAACTCTGTTTCGGAGGTAACTTCAAACCAGAAACCATTGTATCATAGAAGGTTTCCTCACGTTTACAATGGAAGGAAACTCATTTAGTCTCAAACCTTCAAAAGCACATTTGTAACAGATTGTATTACTGCGTTCTGGGATACACTACCACTCCTAAATGATCGACTGGCTAACAAGAAGTAAGATTTAATTGCACATGTCGTTGTTTTTTAACGAGTTAATTTCAGCAGTAGAATAC
This sequence comes from Leptoclinus maculatus, assembly GCA_032191485.1. Classification (NCBI taxonomy): domain Eukaryota; kingdom Metazoa; phylum Chordata; class Actinopteri; order Perciformes; family Stichaeidae; genus Leptoclinus; species Leptoclinus maculatus. The sequence goes on along the minus strand of JAVDOI010000013.1, from coordinate 3,079,721 downwards.
TGGACAAACCCTGCAGTTTCATTTACAGCACATCCGCCATTTGGAATTCCTCGTAGAAAGTGATTGCTGACACAAAAGACAACTCATTATGGGACAGAACGGGGCCTAAAGCCGCTGCATGCAAATAAAGCAACATTTTTGATTGGCAAATCAATCTTGTTTTTCTGACACTCGCCGATGAATGAATTTCAGTTGGCAATCAGTTTTCAAAGTATTTTAAATGAATCTCATCAATTCAACCTGCCATGTGTCCGTCTGAAGCGACAAGAATGAACCCGACCAATAAGACCGGCTCTTGTGCACTCAAGTAATTCAAAAAGTGTCCATTACACTCTTGTGCTGTGATCCCGGAAATGATTGTTCTTCCCGTCGCCGTCCCAGTGCAGATAAAGGACTTGTTACAATAGCTGCCAATGCAATGCGTGGCCTTTGTCACGTCTTTTGTAAGTTACAGACAGCTGTAAGTAAAGATTACAGGACATGAGGCAGATGTAAATCACAGAAACAATAGATGACGTGAATGGCTTGTGTTGTGGGTCACCACCTGCGTTTTAAATCCATCTACAACTGCAACAACTCAACTACGGCTGGAATTGAGAGAGGTTTTTTGGCTACGGTTCAAATCACACTTCGGTTAGAGAACTTGCAGAGTCCTGCTCTTAACGGAGCTAACAGCTAATGCTAACGGAGGTTACGCACTGGTTTCCATTATGATTCATTCAATCTCTATTCAGCACAAATGAGTATTGGGATTAACTCAATTATAACACTATCATGACGTGTTCTAATCTTGTAAAATGTAAAATGTATTTGGAGAGGAAAATTAATAAACACATGTTGTATGAAGGAGATGTTTTCACAGCAATATAAAATAGATATTAGAGGGAGAATTATGACCTGGATAACTCCCTAACTCTAGAATGTAGGTCAATATAATGTCCTTACAAGTGACAACTACATGTGTTGTGTTCACTTTTCTGTTTGCAAAAGAGAGAGAGAGAAAGAGGGACAGAAGGTGAGAGCAGACAAAGCAGGAGGGTACCATCAGTTGTGTTAACACTGACGGTGTTATTAATTCAGCAGCACAAGGTACGCAGCGGAGAAATCAGCGTGTGATTGAGATGATAGCCGGCTGGGCCGGGACAACCTTGTGAACCAAGGTCAAGATGTAACAGTGATTTAACAGACGGAGCGCGAAGATCCACTTCAGCTTTTCAACAACGGAGAGAGCTAAAATAAACCACGCATGCTGCGGAGTGTACAAAACACCGCGACCATCAAACGTCCCCGGCCACGCGGTGGTTTGCAGCCATGTGGGTCGCAGGTCTTGGTGCTAGAATGAGTGAAATTTCACATGTAATTCTTGGCAGGAGAGTTTGAATCCAAAATGTCAAATGCATTCTGGAAAGTGAATATGTACTTTAGTAAGTTATGAACGGCTAAAAGAAGAGGCAGAGAATGAAGACAAATATGAAGAAGAGGACATTAAGTTACTGGATTCCAGATAATGTGAACTTGATGGCAAAATGTTTAACTAACAAGACTAAGAGTTTACAGCCATGCCAGCTAAATGCTAACCCAAAATAACGAGGTTACCATGATGATGTTTAGCAGGTGTAATGTGTACCATCGTAGTTTACCGTGTGTGTGTGTCTGCACTAAACAGAAAGAACAGCTGCTGCTGGTGAGGGTATTGTGAGTTGAGCAGATATTTGCCCAAACTGAAATGTTAATCTAATAATGTCTCTAGATAAATATTATGATTCATCTTGAAGAATGTGTGTAGCAAATAGTTTCATTAAAAACCACAAACCTCAACCTCATGGTGGCGCGAGAGGAAAAGTCAGAGGCTCGTCCTCGGGTTCATCCTCTGGGGACCATGAATGCTCCGTGGCAATCCATCAAATAGCTGCTGAGGTATTTCAGTGAGGACCAAAGTGGTGGACTGAAATTACCATCCCCCGAGCCTCACTGGTACCATTACTGAAAAACGGGTACGAGCCAGACCTCAGAGCTACAAATCAGCTCTGGCAAACCTGGTTACTGTGACTGATAAAAAAAAATCTATGTATTGAGTTTTTAGATTGGAAACTCAAAATCCAGATATTATGTCACTACAAGACACGTTTTTTACCTCTAGAAACATCCCATAAATAATCCAAATCAAACATCGGTGAGGTGCACAATACTTCTCTGTATTTATGGTCAAACTCTGAAGCTTTGTCCTCGTTCTCAGTTTATAAATGTTCATTTCCTCACTCAGCAGCCCTCAACAGGAAACAGTGCAGAGTCAGGAGTCCTCGCCGCGTACGGCTGAAGTAATCATTCAGGTTATGTGTCACGGTCCCCCCCCCCCCCGAGGGCCCCACCACTTGTTCTGAGCAATAAGCTAATTGATTGAAACATTCATCATCGTCCAACAGCCGCGTTCTCGTATGAAAGGTGCCCCCAGGGCGGCAAAGTCCTGGACTTTTGAAGAACGGCGAAACACACTAATGGAAGTGCCATTAAGTGAGAGATGAGAGGTAGTGGGGGGGGGAATATGGCAAAACGTCAGCCTCATAACAGCATGTATACGCCTTTTCAACAGGAAATGAAGTAGAGATTGTAGTTTGAAAAATGTGTGCGCTCCATGCTTGGCTATGTGATGATCCATAGCTTCACCATGATTGGCATACATCAGAGCTGCACTGTGTCGTTAATCAAAGAGAAATACAACGTTTGCTCTCGGCTTACTACATGCGGCGAGTGGTCTGCAGTCAGTTTATGATCAAATTGATTGCTTTGTATGTATACTTTATTGTCCTTTGACAGCAGCGTTGGCATGTTCTGCTTGATTGTCTACATTGTGTGCAAGTTCCTGACGGAGATAAATGTGGTGCCTATTTTCAAAAACAACTGATTTACAGCAATATGGAAATGGTATATAGTTTGTTTTTACTATAAAGTTACGTTATCTACACTGCGACATTTGATCAAGTCATGTTTGTCTATCTGTCTGTCCATCTATCTCCCTTTCAAGCTTGTAAGCACTAACTGATACACACTGTGGTACAACTCTCCGATCGATCCCCCAACCAATCGTTATCAGCCGAACAAACAGTCGTCAACTCATGATATTTTCTCTTTCTCATCATTTAAATACTTAATATACAATGTTGTAATAGTTAATCCTGACCGGAGCACCGTTAACTCTGACATCCTCTGAGTTTGGTTGGGATGTTTGTTTATAGCTCAATTGGGGCACCACTGGTGAGAATAAGTAGGCTGAAATCCATCAGTGCAGAAAGAAACGAGGACAACTGTTGGATAGTAAAACAGCATTGCCTTCAGATAACCATAGGCTTCTGACACCGTTGGGTTATTGTATTTTTCTTGTCAACAGTCCGAGCCTCATTTTGTTTTTCCTCTCTCTGCTCGCCCGGTGAATCAGTCATCCGTAGCATCTGCCTCCATCCGAGTTTGGGCCGCCGTGCATGCTCGGCTGGGCAAACAGCAGCTTGAGAGGCAGGATGTGAGGCGAGGCCAGGGAGCCGGCCGGCTGGAGGGCCGCTGCATTTTGTCAAATCCAATTGCTGGAATGGTGGCACTTAAAACGCAAGCAGGAGAACAACAGTCGATATGTGACGAAAGGATCTCGCAGACGTTAAAGGACAAATCATGTCAGAGTCGTGCATGCAAAACACAACGATGTGGAGTCCACATTATGAGTGGAAGTAAAGAGCATCCGAGAGGGGGGGGGGGGGGTTGGAAATGTGACTACGTCAATGAAACACTTAAGTAAATGAACCGCTCCAACACCAACTAAACCAACTGCTTTGTTTCCAATAAAGCAAAGAAAATACTCCGAACGTGGATCTATAGCCGCCGGAGGTGATTGTCTGTTTTATTCAAATGGCCTCAAAGAAACCCAATTAAACAACACATTGCTGCACATGCAGAGGGAATACCTGCACGAGGAGACAAATACAGCAATAACACAAAATTAATCCCTGTTTGCAAATACTGGGGCATCCCTCACAAAGCTGTATTTTTTTTTTAAATCACATTACCACACACACACACACACACACACACACACACTGCCCTACAAGACTTGATTACACTGCAGTCGTGCTTCCTATTCATAGCTGGAAAGACATCAGCCTCCCACGTCACCTCTGATTCACCTGGTCGTGCACTTTAGGACCGGGAAGATAGGTATTAAGCTCTAACTAAGGATAGCTTGTTCTAATTCCGATTTGCACAAGACTATTAGGACACAAACAAGTGGCGCGATACACATCGACAAGTGATAACAAGGTGGTTAAAATCACTGCTGCTCTTGTGGTATTCACGTCCATATATTCCTTCTTCTATACCTCTCTGTGTCCGTGTTGTATCTAGAGCAGATATGACGGTAATGACATCCTGCAACAACAAGCAATGACCACAACAGCTTTCATTATTCGGCTGTAAGTAAGCATACTCCCGGCACACTTCTGCACTGTAAGCACGCAGAGATCATTATTTTGCAAACCCAGCTAAAATCTATAGCAGCAACAATGTATTTCTCTCCTAGCAGCCACCCAACACACACACACACACACACACACACACTATGTCAAATGTCTCTGGCATTGACTGTCCACAGAAAGGTGGAAGTACTCAGACAAAGAGAGTGATTAATTATTCAAAGAGGCTCACTGCAATCCATTACATCACATGCATTATGAAGGAGTCCGATCGGCAGCATGTCGTCGAGATCTATTGCTCTTAATGATGAGACTGAACCCGGCAGGTAAGAGGCATCGACCAGAAGGCTAGCCGCTACCTAGACAGCAGCTCTCTGCAAACCAAAGGTTACTATGAAAGCAGGCAGAAAGAATTAATGAACTGTGATTTAAAAACGTGAAGTTTTAATCACGCATGCTGTCGACTGGAATGTAAAAAGACATTATTGGTTGCGACGCTAACTGCTGGCGTGAGTTGAAAAGCTTGGTTTCTCTCTGCTGTTCACACTGAATTCAATAAGTATATTTTCTTGGAATACATATCTATAAAAGCTTGCTAATCGGTTACGATCTATTCTAGCTCGCATTGATGAAAATTAAAAAAAAATGAATGACAGCTCTCCAATTTGAAATGGAGGAGGTGGAGAGATGAGATCATCTTAAAAATAGCAGAGCACAGAGAGATTTTTCATCTTGTCCAAGAGCTCTGCCCACATGTTCCACGGCCTTGAGACGGGCTATTTATCATCAGCATAAAAATGGCCGGGCTATTTTATCCTCTGCCAAGAAATATGTATTTCTTCTTGACCATGTAAACTGACTCTTAAGATTTGGAACAAAGTCCTCCTCTCTGTTAGTTGTGCAAAAAGAACATTTGTCATACTGGGCCCCATCTGTCCACGTAAAGCTGTGCATTCAGTTTCATCAGACGGACACATCATACTGCATAACAACCTTGGTAGAGATTCGGAGGTGCAGGAGCGTTTAACAAAGCTTCAGGTGCGACAAAACACATTTACCTCACTGTAATCACGACACGCTGACGGATACATTTATAAGGATGAATATCAAGGGATGGTTTGCACAGTAAGAGCTTTAAATATTGTATAGTATACTGTGTTTACTGCAAAGTGCTAACTGCAGAACATTGATCTGCTTTGGAAGAAAGTCAAACTTTACAAGCTTTTCTTATCTTAAAGGATGTTTAAAATAGACATTTTTATGCACATTTTAAAACAACCTATAGTGGTCGTTACAGTATCATTAAAGAGGAATTAGATTACTATCCATCACGTGATGTACAGATTTAGCGCTTTTCCATTTATTGCCTCGTTGAGATGTGACTGAATGCGTGTACGTTACAGTTCAGTTTTCCAGAGCGAATCAATCTTCTGTCTGATCCGCCTGTTCGGCACACTCACCTCCATAGTGGTCAGGTTGCATCGATGGGTTCCAGCAAACCATCCGTCAGTGGAGCACTGGTCGATATCAACATCCTGGAGATTAATGTCCACTCGCACCACGCCCCTGCAAGACAGGAGGACACCATTAACCCGGCTGCTGAAGGATTAGCGGTGTCAGTGCACCGTGAGGAAGACTGCACTATTACAGGATGCACTGAAAGTTTAGGAACATTTAAAATGTTGTCCAGGTTCAGTAAGATGTTCTTCTTAGTGCTACAGTGATCACATTGTTAGTGTAGAGAATTCACACAATGAACATTTATTATTTACCATTTAAAATTGTCTTGTGTTCAAACATGCATGAGATTAACAGAGAATAGTGAAAAAACAAATCCTCACATTTATCAAATCATAAGATGGTAAGTAATAATATACAATAGCCTATTAATAATGCATTCTCCCTTACATAATAATAGTGCATTAGCTGCTTTTCATACTGGTGATGCTGGCCCTGGTATTTTGTGATAAAAGAAACTGTATAAAATCATCAATTCAACAATAATATCCCCTTTCTACAACTCCTAGCATTAGCAATTAGTGCTAATTAATATAAACCAGAATTACTAATGGGACGTGTGCGAGCATTTAAATACAGAAATGAAGACAGATAGTTCATCCACAGAACTGGAGAATCATCACGTTTTTAAGTTTTCTTCAGAATCAAAGTAGTCCAGTGATTGATGTCTGCAGATAAATACTGCTAATATATTATTTAGCATACTTATTATGAGGCCAATTTGTCAAAAATAACAGCTAACTAACTGACTCGATGGCTACATTGCCCAGAAGAGGATGGGGATTTTTTTGGGGGGCAGCGTCACACTTTGAAAACCCTCAACCTTTCATGTACATAAATGTAGAGTTAATTATGGATTACATTTTTCAAACCACACACAAAACATAACCGGCTATAATGCAAATTAAGAAAAGACATCGTACTACTGATCGACTGTAAAACAAATGGGAATCAGACAAAAGAAGAAGATCCACGTTTGAATCCTCTCTTCCTGCTCAGCTGAAACTCATATTGACAGCGAGACGATAAAGTGTCGATAGATCACTTAACGCAACAAAACACTCAGCAACGGTTGCTTGAAAGGCTCGAGTCTTTGGTCGATTTCGGCCAGCTGAGCCGGGCAGGAACTTCTAGCGGGGATGCTGAGGATCTACACTTACTTAGCTGCTTAAAGCTCTATGAAGAGAAGCTCAGCAGCTCTGGTACTGGAGGTCAGACCGTCTTTTCACTGGTGTGGCATATGTCTTCTCTATCTGACAGCTGCAGCACACAGGACAGACCAATGGCTGGATGCAGTATGTAAGGAAAAACAAGCAAGTTTATCCCTGTTTAATTCTACACGTACACTTTACATCTCAGACATGTGCAGTTCAGCAGGAAGCTCTTAACTGTCTCATGGTGACAACCGGCTTTTCCCTCCTGGCAAGGTGGTGTTAAAACAATCTATACTGACTTTAAACTTTGTGGAGGACATGCTGGAGAGTTATAGCTCTGCAGGGTAAGTGTAATGACACCCAGATAATGTGCACCAATAAAAAAAAAGAGGCATTTCACATACACATGCAAGACATTTGCATAGAGAACAACTGGCACAAAAGGAGAAAAACTAGATGTTCTCAAGTAGTTTTCAACAGAAATCCACAAATAAAAATGGATCAGTGTGAATAAAATACACAACTCGTCCAAAGCGAACACCTTGAATCCGTGTTTTAATCCGTTCAATCAGGCAAAACCTGGAGCTGCCTCACCGACAATAAACCAGTGACTGACTTTGTAATAACCTTTAACTGCCGCGATGCTTGTGTGAGCATTGACGTCCACGTTATTCCTTTAGAGGATTAACAGATAGCAAAGATAAAAGCAGAGTGCAGACACTACTGACTTTGGTATTCCAATTTCTAGCCTGAGCTACAGAAAGGATGAATGATTGACTTCACCTTTAGAGTAAGTGTGTGTGTGTGTGTGTTTCTACCAGTGATCATTGGCTAGTACGGATTTTATTAGAATGCTATAGATTTGTATTATTACCCAGGTGGCAACCTCCGGTTCTGCCGAGTGAAGCCAATGCAGAAGTGTCTCTCTACTGACCAGCAGGGGGCGCCTCCTGTCGTTGCAAAACGAAAGGAGCATATTGTATAGAAGTCTATGAGAAAATGACTCTACTTCTCTCTTGATTTATTACCTCAGTAAACATTGTAAACGTGAGTTTATGGTCTCAATCTCTAGTTTTAAGTCTTCTTCAAAACAGCATGATGTTCATTTAGCACATTATTGTCCCATTTAGAGTCAAATAGAAGATTAAGCAGAGTATGCTTTAGGGCGGGGCTACCTTGTGACTGACAGGCCGCTACCCTACCAGAGCCGTATACGGTGTCTCTACGTCACTCCTCCGCGGTCCAAATGTGGTCACTTCCGTTCACTGGTTGCAAAAAAGCAAAGATGGCGACGGCCAAAACGCCGAACTCGAGGCTTCAAAACTGCAGTCCACTAACCGACGGGTGGTGTCACGACGACTACGTCCACTTCTTATATACAGTCTATGTTATTAACACATTTTGTTAAAGCGAGATATAAATGGAGAATGCAATGTCACCTGCTCTTAAAACAGCCTTTTTACACCACATTCTACTCTCCTTGCAGTTTTGACGAATGAGTAAATGTATTGTGCGACAGCTGTTCAGGGAATGATACAATCCTTTGTTTTTATATCATAATACTCTGAGTAGATCTGCAGCCACTTGTAAAAATAATAAACGAGGCAGAAAGCGACAGAGCATGTTGTTAGTGTTTGATCACTTTTTGGGAGGAAAGAGTTCCAGTTTTCTGTAATTAAAAAGAAGAGATGTCAGAAAGCACAGAAACTGTGACAAACAGTTGTCGACATGTCACATGTTGTGATCAAAGGTTTAGTCTCTCTGTATTTCACAGCACTCTTCAAATCTCACTCTGTTATTTGCACATATAAGCACCTCTGAGGGAGTGCACTGTTATTTACTTAAACAAATGTATTCAGCTAATTCTGACTCAAGTAGACAAGACGGGTGAGAATACAGGACTGAGATTAAGACCCTGATCCTTTCATTTGATACTGAGCCTTAGTGATTACATATTCACAAACAAATTTGCAATTAATCAAATTACCACAAACCAACAGACACTCAATCTTTGATAGTCTGGGGGCCTCGGGTAAAGTGCCCGCTTTGCTTTCTCCGATTGACAATCAAGGCTCGAGTATTTAACGGGGTAAGTAAAAGCTCTATGGCGCAAACGAGCAAAAACTGGAAATTCAATCACGTGAATAACAAATGTGAACCAAAATAAATATGTTATCTGTTGTTATACAACTAATAGCTGATTTATTGGGTAGCGCAAAAAATATATTCAATCCTTTTTAAATATTGACAACGCACCTATTCATATTTAAACCATGACACCACAGAGAGGCCAATATTTCACTTACAAACAACACACACACACACACATGAGTAGTGCTGGTGTGGCATGCTCTCCAGGTGTAGGAGCTGGTTCACTACAGCCAGCTCCCTGTGGACACCTGGCGAGTGCAACGCTCTCATTGCCTGTACTTCTGTTATTAATAACTGCTGCTCTGGTCCTGCCTTGGGGGAAACTGACCCCCCCCCCCCCCCCCCCCCCACACTGCACTGCTGGTTGTTTTGCTGAGAAATTACCTCCGTTTCAACTCTCCTGTATGTAATAAAGGTTGGAAAGAGTCCACTGAATCATACGCAGCACAAGAACAGGACGCAGGGGCCGTCAAGATGTATGTTTCACTGGCAGCTCAAAGCATTAACATTTGCTTGGGTTTTGCTTGTTAAATTGAGAGTCTTATAAAAAGAATAGAATAGCCTGTTTTCTCGCTTTATTTCCACTCGCAATCTTCCGCTTCCAACTTCCAGCCAAAGTGGACATATGGCGTATAAAATGAAGCCGTGGGGCTGGATGTCAACTGAAGATGCGTTCAGAAAGCACAAAAGACGAGGTCGTAATTATAGAGCGGGAACGGGTAAAGTGAAGCAGAAGCATCATGGTGGCCATCAAGGCCCTCGGGCATAAAGACAGGATTATCACAGAGAGCCGGAGATAGTGGTGCCCCGGGAAACAGAGTGCTCTCTCCTTTCATCTCCCATTCTTTGTGGGTCTAAAAGGCCGGGACAGTAAAGAGAGGAGCGTCCCACCAGCAGGGGCTCTGGTCTTTCTGACACACCAGTCAGACTGTGCTAATGTTAGCCCCGGCTTTATGAAGTTGACTGTAGATATATCTGGGTAATTGCTCACGGGCTACAAAAGGATATTCACCAAAACATTCTCGCAACGCAAGGCCCCCATGTCCAACCCTTTGTTACAAGTCAGTCTCTGATGTATTCATGAATGAATACTGAATGTCAGGCCTTTCGGCTTTGAGCTGAATGTCTATATTCAGGCCCAGAAAATGGACTCTGAGACTCATTTTGCCCATTTTAGCCACTCTGTGCAGAACTGTGGTTGAAGTCTGAACTGATCAGAGCACAGAAGACATATTCATACGATTCTTGTCATAGTTCATTTCATAGTAAACCCATTGCTCTTCACAGAGATGTGGTAAAACAAGCGCAGTGTATAAAGACTAATACCAGATTAAGCGCTGCATAAGAATCTATTCTATTAGCAGCTATTATTAGCTGTCTCTCAGTGGGGACTGCAGTGTGATAACATGAGGCTTATATGACCAATGTAGCTAATCACTTTAGTGCTTTACATGTACAATTAATTTATGAAATAAAAGCTTCACGGTTAAACCTAGCATGGTGAAAACTGTACAGCTCCTCCACTTATATAGGCATTTCTTATATTTCTTTCCATATTTTCTATTGTATTTCTTTCTTTCTTATGTCTCTTGACTTTTACTGTTTTGTATTTATCATTATGCACCAAATCACAAAGACAACTTCCTTGTAGTAGGTGTAAACCTAACGTTACTTGGCAGTAAAACTGTTTCTGATTCTGTAAATGATTAGCTAACAATAGCAATCACCTGTGTTCACTTCATGGTGAGGACAGGACTCCTGGCTAAGCTAAAGTTATGCTAGCTGCTGATAGCTGCTGACCCAACTGTTGGCAGGGTTGCCAGATTGGATTGATAGAAATTAACGTTAGCACAATAGAGAGCCCGTTTTCTATTTCTACACATATTATTAACACAGCAGATGTGACATGTGTTACGGCTTGTAAAATAACTGTTGACAGTTTTCCAGTGAGCATTTGCATTTTTCAAGTAACCTGTCCAACACTTGTATACGTTCTATTAAACTTCACAAACAAAATGAGATTTAATACTTTTTTCTACTTTTCTGGAGCATTTTCTTTCTTTCTTTTTCATTACAGATGTGACTTTTCCCTCTGTTTACTTTTGTCAATTGCATTGTGGGTCAAATTGTACAGCAAACCACACATCAAAATAACCAGCTCAAGGGTGCAGCGTGTGGGATTTAGCGGCATCTAGTGGTGAGGTTGCAGATTGCAACCAACTGAAACTTCTCCAATGTGCCAAGAATGTCCTGCGACATAAGAACGTGAATGTCCCCCTCTAGAGCCAGTGTTTGGTTTGTCCACTCTGGGCTACTGTAACTTGGCGACAGGCTCCATGAAGAGGACCCGCTTCGTAGGTATAAACGGCTCATTCTAAGGTGACAGGATAGTTATTATTTACCGGTGATTATACACTAAAGAAAAAGTACTTTCTGCTAATATACCCCCCTCAATGCTACACACTGTTCCTTTAAGTATGTGCTCTAACTCTTGCAATGTTAACACACTATTGAAATCCTGTTAGTATGATGTATGTTTGTGTGGCATATTCTAATCTGTGAATCTTGAACACAGATTATATTTTTCTATAATATTGAATTAGTTTTAAAACTGAAGAGCATCTGCATGTTTCTTCTGAAGCGGGAGAATTAAGCTCCGATGTCTCCAGTTACACTGACTGTGTGCAGATAAATAATAATATAAAGGAGAACATGGAAGACCGGCACAAGCTTAAACATGATCCTTTAGCTTATCCATGTAGCCGGAAGACTTGCACGCCCAGATGAACTTGCATGCACATTTCTCCTGCCCCAGAGTGTCTTGATAAGAACACATTGCTGTCCTTTTAGAAGGGCACAGTTCGTGCATTATGTCATGGAACAATCACAACGCGAGAACCGTGCAGCCCTCCCGAGGAAAAGAAAATGCCTCTTATGTGATGGAAATGCATTAAGCTGACAGGACGAGCAGAAGCTAATGTGAGTGTGGCCGCCGGGCACGATGCTGCTTGTCTACCAGCGTTTCAGTGCGACCTGGGTCATTTTACTGAGTCCTGTCGCCGGATTATCAAAAAAAAGACACGGCGCCTGTGGCGAAGCGGCTGTCACAGAAAGGGAATAACAGACTTTTTTTTATTTTGAGAGCCGGCACTTCTGGACTCTTGTCATTAAAAGTACTCCTCTGAAGACCGAACACCACGTCGCTGCTGACAAAACACAACCTGACAGTCCGACTGTAGCTGGTGACAATTTGATCCTGAATGAAAACTAATCATGGCTTTTAACAAACGGCACTTTATCCTCGTTATTTTAAGCCGTATCAGCCCATAATGTCCTTAAAGTTCATAGACAAGTTGCATTCAAATTCTATATTCTGTCTTTAAACTCAAAATCATACAATAATGCTGACAGCTGTAGGATTAGATGATATGATTATAGTAAGACACTTAATGTACAAAAGGAAAAAGAGATATTCGCCAAATTAAATAAATATGAAATGTCTTAAACCTGCAAAATGGTGTTTAACTTGTCCTTTTTCCTTATGTGCTTTTCCTCCTTTACAACTTATATAATTATAATGAGACATCTACTGTAAAAAAGCATTTCCTGTATTTTCCTTACATACAATTTTAAAACCTGAAATTAGCTAAATTCCTTCTCCTACAGGACATTAAACCCTCTCTAGCCCACTCTGATGCGTATAATCTGCACTCCAGATTAGTTAAGGATAAACCTTCAGTAACGATGTTACAGACTTAAATCCTTCGAGAGGCAAACAAATTACATCACCGTTAACAGTGTAAAAAATCCCAGAGATTATCCCGTACTTAGCAGTATTATTAGGAAAACAATATCTCCTCACAGCGAGCCAGAAGGGCCGGTGGTTTGGATGTTCTGTAGCGTTGACATTTACTGGCTGAGGGCGTCGTATCGACAGGCCGCCTCGCTGAGCAGCGGAGTCCCAGTGACGTCAGCAATGGGGGCGGGGGCGGGGGGGGGGGGGGGGGGGGGGAGCACCTTAGGATCTTTAACCCCCGCTTGCTTCAGGTTTCACTCAGTGGTGCACTCAGGATTTCTGCGTTCTCACATCTTTATCGGGTGAGAAATACTCAGCTCAGAGTCTAATTTTCCTTCTTGGATGCATTTTTTCTTCTCTCTCTCTCTCTCTCCCTCCTGCTCTCCCTTTCATCTCAGCTTGCCGTCATATATTATGGTGTTTAGCCTCGGGTATTGTGGGGTTTCCTTCCTATTTGTTTCTGGATGGTGTCCATGGAAGCAGATGCTGCCGGCTCCTCCCGGAGCTCGAAGGCCTCCCCACCCTGTCAGACGGCCGGGCGTCCCACAGCAGTCAGGCTGTCCAGGCTTTAGCTGCTTGTGCAGCTAAATTGGGGGGGCGCTAAGCCAAGCGTAAACGAAGACTATCCCGCTATCTAATTAGAAACCTATTTGGCCTTTGGAGAAATGTGCAGAAAAAGAAATATCTGTACAGTTTTTTTACTTTTTAGATAGTTTCAACTAGTCGGCCTGATCACATTGCTGCTGCTGCTTCAGCCTCAAAGCAATTAAGGTCTGTGTTATGAACGGTGAGTTTGAAGTACAGTGTGTTCACCGAACACACACACACACACCACCTCCCTCTTTTCCTCTTCTGTGCATTCCAACTCTGTAGTTTGTTTTGCATTTGTGTGTCTGTGTGCATTTGCGTCTGAAGTTTAGAGTGATCTGCCAATTAGGATGGTTCGTAGCATCCGGAGGAATGTCTCAACCTCCAACAATGACACACACACACACACACACACACACACACACACACACACACAGGGTTACACGCTGCAGGCTTGACAACAGCCAGTCCTCTGTGTGTGTGGTCTAAGCTGCCTCCCCTGTGCCTCCAGTGCAGCCGAAGAGGCAGACGGGAAGAGAGGAGTCGAAGTGTGAGAGGTGCGATTTCTTACACCTCCACGGAAAACAAACAGGCCGATCTATCGCAAACACGTGTCCACACACTCCCGGTCTAATAAAAGGTTGCACGAGTTGTTTAGCACCTGCGCGTTCAACAAACAAACGGCACACACACAAAAAACAGCCCCACGTTCTTTTTTTTTTTAATCTATTTCCATATGCCAAACACATAAAAACAAGTCACGATGCTTCTCTCATCATCAAACAGGAAGTGACTGAAGCATTAAAAAAGGCTGGAATCAAGATGGCCCATGCAGGGTCGGTGTTCTACAATCTTTCATTATTAATTCATTGTTGTATTGATTGTGTATTCATCTGGAGGGGAAGCGGAGGAGAGCTGATGTCTGAGGCGGCTATATTATCCATCCCCTCCTCTCCAGTTTCTTATCTGGCATTGTGCTGAAGCACAGGGAGGATGAGCCGCCCGCTACTTTGATATGAGCGTCTGAGAGATGTTGGCTGTTGAGAAGCAAACTAAGCGAGGGATGATGCGTGGCAAAAAGGAAACGAGAAGGTGCAACAGGTAGTTTTTTTTGTGCCGTGAAATATTCCCCAATAACTCTTTAAATCGAGCTATGATTAGCAAGGTTGTTCAGATATGGCAACACGAATGCATGGCTACTCCATGTGAAGGTTGGTCATTAAAGGTCCAGCGTGGAGCATTTAGGGGGATCTGTTTGCAGAAATGGAATATAATATTATCAAGTATATGTTTTCTTTGGTGATAATGAGACGTTTATATATCTTCATCGGTAGCGTGTTCGCTTTAAGGAGCCGGCCGCCATGTTTCTTCAACATGCTTGGCACACGGGAGAAGTTTTAGTTGGTTGCAATCTGTAACCTCACCGCTAGATGTCACCACATGCTACATACTGGGCCTTTAGAGAAGTTAGACATTTTGGGAAATACGCTTATTCGCTGTCCTCCAGAGAGAGAGTTAGCTAAGAAATGAATGCCTGTACTCTACACTTAGCAAAAAGACTGCGAACAGCTAGACCGGCTCAGTTTTAATCTCTACAAAAACAAATGTGGAGAAATGGCAAATTGTGGTTTTACTGGAGATTATGTGACAAACTATTTCTTGGCTGTTTCCCTCTGCTTCAAGTCTTTATGCTAAGCTAACTGGCGTCTGGTGGTTGCTTCATATCTAACATACAAACACGAGAGTGTTATAATAAACAGTTGTTTTTGTATATGAGGATAGAGTTTACTGGTGTGTTTGATGAGTGTGGATATTGCAGTTTATGTGAATTTTTCCCGATTTTGAGCGTCACTCCCTTCTCTTTTACCCGTTTTTATTATTTTGTTTCCCTGATTGACTTCTGTATTCCTATATGACTTGGGAACTATAATTGTGAACTTCATTCCCCACGTGCACTTGCATGAAAAACCAAAGGCATGCACAATTTGACATTATAAGCGCTGAGATTCCCTTTTGTTAAACATTTGCTCTGATGGATGCATGATACATTTTCTCTCTGAGAGTTAGACGAGAAGATCGACGCCGCACTCAATGAAAATATGAAGCGCCAACTAGCAGCTCTGTTAGCATAGCTTAGCATGAAGCCTGGAGAAAAATGCTGAATGGTTTCCGTTCCGCATTGGTCTAAATTGTTCTACAAGCAATCCATTAGATCTACAGGAATCCCCAACTGCATTAGTAGTAATGCTGCTAGGAGTCATAAATAAAGTGTGATAATGTGGAAATGTCCCTTTTTTTTTTTGATTGCCGCTGCACTCGACTTTTCCCCCGTGTAAAGAAAACATATTCATGAATGGATGTTGCTCTCGTGCTCCTTGAAGCGCAGCGGGATGTTTCTTTCGGTGCGGCTGAACAGACCACTCTCTCCGGGGACATTAAACAATACCAAACGCCCACGCATGTCACACCTTCCATCTAATTATGGGGGGGACGACAACAAAACGGCTTCTTTGGCCATGGAAGCATCTCTAACACAATTACTTGGAAAAACCAAAGCAAATATGAAAGAATTTAGCTTCACAAACAGACTGGAGGTCTGACTGATCACCAGCTGTGCGTGTACCGGCTACTCTCAGACTGCTTCAGTCGACTTTAGACTAAGTGTGAAGCTGCTCTGAGAGGCTTTGGTCTCCACCAGGTAGCTATTAGAAGCCTATAATCACTGCAGGTTTTGACTCATTTGCAATCCGTGCCTGCCATGTGAGCGACTCCAGTGTATCAATTAAAGATTCACACAGGCAGTACACACAGTGATCTGGATTAAATATTCATTGGGGAAGATGTTGGATCATATATGGAGCCTTAACACTTCACTGTACGTATATATCAGCACCGGTGGTGGCATAAACGTGGCACATTACACAAGCAGGATGCAGCAAGGGTGGCTTCAGGACATGGATTGTGAGAAAAAAGAAGAAGAAAAAACACCCAAACATCAGACATATATTTCATAATTTCTTCATCTGCTGGCTGCTGTGCCAGTATGAGCACGATGTGTCTCTCATCTCATGATGAGGTTTCACAGCCCCCCCCCCTAAAGAAAAACACAAGGGCATGCAACATTTCCTGAGTAGTAAAGCATGCAGCTGAGAAGGTTTTTGATAAATTAATTATAGGGCCTGTAGCCAGAGGTTTCCACCACTGCCACATCCAGGGTTATTTTTAGCAGCCAGACTGGAGGAGAGGAGAACCCCCCATATAACAGAGGGGGGGGGGAGGCCAGTGGGAAGCTGCAGCGTGTTTGGGGAGGAAAGAGAGGCAGGGGTTGAAGATGAAGTGGTGGTTAAACCCACCTGATCTCACATTTACCTTGACACAATCCTCACTCACACACAATTTACAAGTAGAGTAACACAAGAAAACGAGCACTTTTGATGACAAGAAGGCAAAAGTGAGCTTTACCAGCTTTTAGGCTACATTACTGTTCAGATTTCTACCATCTGTGTGCCTACCTGAATTCAGGAGACAGGTTGGGCTTCAGGCCATAGAAGGCAGCCGATAAGGTCAGAAGCCAACGGGGGACAAAATTCCCATTTTCACACTCCAGGTAGGGCGCAGACCATTTGACGTGCGTCTTGTCCGGGATGAAACTCTCCCCTCTTTTTAAAGAATTGTCAAGTGACCTGAAATCTTGGCTCAGCACCCTCTTTTGGAAGCTGGGCTTCTTCCTGTCTTTGACACCGTGGTACCACTCCGTGTCTACCGTGCGGTTGTGCAGATGGCGGTGCGCCACGCCGGAGAGGTCTTGCAGGACTATCTCCCCACCGGCCCTGGTGGCTTGGAGGAGCACCGAGGGCCCCTCCGCGGACGAGTCCCCACCAAAAGTGACGACCGCCCGGTGGATCTTGGCGTCTCCCTCCAGCACGCTCCTGACTAAGGCATGGTACCACTCAATGTCTCGCCGCAGACTCTGCTCCCTGGACCTGTTGGCTTGCAGGATCATGTTGAGGAAGTTCGTGGCGTGGAGCACTGTGTCCAGCACGCTGCCCATGGAGTGATGCGGGGTGCCTCGTGACCTTCCGCGCAGAGAGGTGAGCTCGTACCTCCGCGAGCAGTTGGCGCTCTTCAAGGTGGTCGAGTCCCCCGTGTGGAGGAAAGCCGTGACCACCCGGGGGAGGTGCTCCTCCGCTTTCTTCGCGGTCTCACCGGGAGGAGGATGCTGAGGCGCGCGGAGCTGCGCCAGCTGCCGACTCTGCGTCTGAGCGCCGTAAATCGCATCGCGCGCTCCGGCGTCTTCTCCCCCACGCGCTGACCATTCCGCGTATTCGTGGTTCGATCCGATCACAAATCCCACATGCAGCAGCAGCGACAGCCGGAAAACAGCCATCCTCCCTCCAGAAAAAAAGAAAGCGTCCGCAGATGTTCAGGGGGAGGGGACGGGGGGGAGATTGCTGCTCGGAATTACGGTGTCGTTGGGCGGGCGTGCTGGAGAAGGAAAAAAAAAAAAAACTACCGAATTGCTCCGCTAAACCATCGCTTCACCACTTGTGGTGTTCTTGCAAGCTCCGCGCGTCAGATCTTGAAATCAGTAAAAGCAGATGAGGAGGAGGAAGCGCGAGGAACCCCGTAGCTGTCCTCGCTCAATCCCGTCTTCTTCCTCACAGATGCCTCATACAGCTTGTTGATGTTGAGTATCCGCTTGCAGCTGTTTCCCCCCAGCCTCTCTCTCTCTCTCTCTCTCTCTCTCTCTCTCTCTCTCTCTCTCTCTCTCTCTCTCTCTCTCTCTCTCTCTCTCTCTCTCTCTTAGACTGTCTTGGCTTTGCTGTGCGGCGGACGTTCTCCCTCTGCGTGCAGGCTACACAGACTGAATCAAAACGAGGGAGGGGAGGGGTAAAGTGGGCAGGTTATTGTTATATTTATATATTTTTCTTAGGAGGCACCGAGTCAGGGAGCTTTCTCACTTGGATGACAAACGCACTCCGCCCTCTTCCGACCACGGCAAGCATTAAGTGAGGCCTGCGTGTACAAAAAAAAAGCCACGGAGAGCCCGTCTTCCTCGTCATCTCATCGGGGCTCCAGAAGCGCCATCGATCCGCGCATGTGGCCGCATGCTTCCGTCAATCACGGCGCGGTGTTCGGTTGGGTGGAGCGCGAGGAGGGAGCTGTCCCGGTGCTGAAAACAGATGAAGTCAGCGTCGCGTTGATTCATCAGAATGAAGCGCGTGATTTAGAATCAATAGGTAGAGATTTTGTTCTCACTTTGGCATTCAGGAGTCGTTTGTTTACTGTTGATCAGTGTGAGAAAATAAAAGAGGATTAATTACATCCACTTTCATTTCTAGTTGGAAAACTATTTGAGAATATATATTTGAAAAACAAATTCACTGACAGTAGTGTAGAGGAGAATATACCCATGCCTTTGTTCATGAAGAGAGACTTAATATAATGTCATTTTATTTTAACACCTTTGGGAGCCAATATTGTTAACAGGGGCCAATAGGCATTCAAGCCCCTTGAATTCAATTAAATCCCCTGAAAAGTCTGTAATAATCTATTACATTAAATATTCGTGATAAAAAGTATCAAACAAAGTTAAAGAAACATTGAAAGATGTTATTTATTGAGAGTTTAAAACACAAAACACTAAGCCGAGTGGCTTTATCACGACTGTTTGAGTGTAATTTGATTCACAGTGACCAAACAACCCATCAAATGTCATCGGATTCTGATTCAAATCCTGATGTAAGTAGGTGACATCACCTTTTTCACATATGATCCCCGCCCACTGCAAGCCAATAAAAAGAGCCCAAAATACTCGCACTTACTTACTTACTTACTGGCACTGTCTCGTATCGCGCATGCACAAAGCATGAGTCGGTGGTTGTGGAGTTACTTGAATGGCCTGCACAGAGCCCCGACCTTTAACCTCATCCTACTCCCTTTGGGATGAACTGGAGCGGCGACTGTGAGCCGGGCCAACTTCACTAACGCTCTCGTGGTTGAATGGAAGCAAATCCCTGCAGCCAGGGTCCAAAATCTTGCGAAAAGCCTTCCCAGAAAGAGTGGAGGATTTGAGACGAGATATTCAACCATCACATGAGAGAGTAATGGGCCACACGTATGTGCAAGATCGGGTTTTAAAGATCTTTTTTTTATTTTGTCAAATACTGTAAATAGATGTCCTTTGGGCTTCAAGTACAGCAAGCACACTATAACTTAAAGACAATGTGCTTTTATCAGCAAAGATTACAGTGGTCAAACATTTTATTCAATTACTGTACAAAACCACAGCTTATTTTACTGCTCAGTTGTCACTTTAAACAAACACATTCTGCCTTTTCTCCCAGGCTGGGCACATAAAACTTGCTCCACTAAAGGTTTCCTTTCCTGAAGCACTACTAAAGTTTTTTATCGTCATTCAGCCAAAAGAAACGAACATAAATGGAGATCTTTTTACTGAAGAGTACGTCCCGTATGTCCTCCTAGATAGGACATAAAACAAAAAAAGTGGCAATTCAGACATGCCTTCCCTTCAACCTGGACATGTTTCTAATCAATAAACTCATTTATAGTCGATGCAAGCGGATGCTCCTTCACGTGTTATCCAAGCACACTCCACTGAAGCATCTGGGTTTTTAAAATCTATTTCACCACTTCGTCACCAATCTATCAGTCTCTCTCTTTCTTATCAGTCCGAGCTCCAAGGATGCTCTCTCCCCCTCTCCCTCTCTCCCCCCCCCCCCCCTCTCTCTCTCTCCTGGGTGTAGGGGCATGTCACGTCACGCTGTGTGGGCTACAGGCATCTCGTCCTGGAAGCAGGGTGAGGCAGACAGGCGTGGCGGAGGGTGACAGAGCTGAGAGTGGACCCGTGTGCTGCGTGGGCCACCGGGGGGGGGGGGGGGGGGGGGCGCTGGAAACTGGAACCTCGAAGACGTCCTGGACTTCATGACCTGCCGACGTATACGGCTGCATCCACAAGGAGCATCCTTGCTTGTCCTTTCTTGAAATATTGATATCTTGCAAAGCAAACGGCCTGGAAATCCAGCAGCTGCCATCAACGCACCGCTGTACAGAACATAATTGGAATAGCTTGATGACACCTGCACAGCTGTTTTGGTCAGTATATCAAAATGGCTGCTGTATGTTCTCACTGTGGAAAAAAGTCTTTCTGCTTTCTCAAGTCCGAAGCAATTATTAACATCCCTATTATATTCCATTTCTGCAAATAGATCCCCTAAATGCTCCACACTGGACATTTAACTTCCCAATATGTTTACATCAGCCTCAATCCTTCCCTAAACCTAACAGGATCATTTCTCCTCTTTCTCTTTCCATTTTGATGTTGGCGCTATCAAAGTGCTGCAGAGAAGGAAATGAAAGAAACACAAAACATCAGTCATGGTGATGATGACGGTGACGAAGGTGGACATGGCACCTCCTCTGGAGGTGTGAACCATCTGCATGAGCCGTGGGTTCTTAATGTTAATGTGCTGCCAGTTGGAGACTTATATGTCATCAACACAAATTGTGGTTCAGCTTAATTACGTGCAGTTTTGAATAATGTGACATTTAAAAAGTATGAGTACCTGATGGGAAAATCTGAATTTTTTTGATCTGCTGTACTTGACAGGTTTGTTACATCACTGTGACAGTGACAATGACACACTTAAAAAGTGTTATTCGCCTCTATTTTGTAACCCAAGTGTAATTCTTTGCACTCTAAATAAAAAACGTTGTGCTTTAACAAATGATTTATATTTAGTTAATGATGACTTCCAATGCAAATGTTTTGGAATTCCTTTTTTATTGTGAGATCTGCAAGTAAATGCACCTTCTTAACACATACGATCAACGCTGTAACTGTGGTCATAGTTTGCTGATCTGCAAAGTCTTGTCTTTACTTTCCTCTTTACTTTTATCCGATCCGTATGTAAACTGTGACAGAAATACTGGAATGAAAATGAGGCCGTGAAGCATCCCAATAGACATGACAAGAAAGAAGATCTTAAAAAATGTTCTGAATATGTGAAATTCAGACGTGGCCAACACCGACACCCCTAAAATGGTGGACAGGGCCCCTTGAAGTATGGGGTAGCCTAAACTGGAGAGGGCGTCCACGGCCTTGTCGTCGGGACTCGTCCTCTCGCTGGTGGCGAAGGCGTGAGACACGTGAGCTGAGAAATCCACGGTGAAGCCGATGCAGAGGGTGAAAACGATCATGGATATGGAATCGAGAGTGACGTCCCAAAGCGCCATGAAACCGGTGACCCCGACGGTCACCGAGCCGATAGAACAAGTCAACCACAATGCGCACAGCGGGTCTGGAATCAGCAGGAGAGAGACGACCAGCATCCCAGCTGTGATCACAAAAACGTTCTTAATCGTGCTGCTGACCACCACGTCGTACTGGTCGTAGAAGATGAATTGATGGTTATAGACCGATAAAGATGCGGCGTGGCATCTTCCCGCCGTGGTTTTCAGACCTGCGAACATGTGAATTTCCATGCTGGCGTTGGCGATGTCGACGGTCTGAATGAAGAACCGGGATGCGCGGACGGCGTCCCCGGTGAGGTTCACGTCTTGCTGGAAAAAAGGAAATAAATCAAAAAAGCCAGATAGATTTTTTAGGAAAACGTCTTTATCGTCGAGGTTTAAATGTGTTTCTCGTCCGTATGACAAATAAGAGTCCAGCCAGGATGTAAAGACGTCCTCGTCTACAAACTGGAGCTTTTTAAAATCCTCGATGCATCCCTGAAGTTGGTGCCTCTTGGTTTGATCCCAATATGGGAACTCCTCATTCACAATAACCATCACAGATGGGCCGTAATCGGAAAAATGCTGCCTATCCTTCCTATTGAATCTGATAACGTGGGAGTTATCAGCTGCCAGATCATAGAGCTCAATCCCCTGTTGAACGTGGAAACATCCATAAATACTTGAAGCTAAATATACCACGTAAAGGAAGATTACAACCCCCTTGACACAGGGTTTGATCAAAAACGGGCCGTAGTAATCCTTAAAGAAATTACTCGCCGGTTGTTTTTTCTCCGCTCCGGTGTTCTTATCGTAGTCGCCTCCCACACAACAGATGTTATACGCCGCAGAATAATCATCACTGTGGTCTGATGGTATTTTCTTGCAGGTCAGCCAGTGCCTGTTGCTGGCTTCTCGCCTCCCGTTCAGAGCCAGGAAGGCTCCGAACAAGGTGATGGTGTAGATGTAGCAGAACACGATGGAGACACATGCGTACAGGCTGAACGACTGCACCGACGGGAAGTCGGACACGACGCCTACGGAGAACTTGAAGACGTCGGTCAGGGCCGTGATGGTGATGGACATGACTGCTTCTTTGTAAGAGTGAGCCATCCGCTTCGGCACCGGGTCTTTCACGTTGGTGTTCTGCCAGTCGGACACCATTACGAACATGTTGTTGAGACCGATTCCTGGAGGAAACAAAATGCAGTAGAGATGTAAAGTTGATGACAGTTTTGAGGTACTTGCACTTTGTTTGAGCAGTTCCATTTGTGAGACTTTAAACATTTTACAGGAGTTTTACTGTAAAACATATAATGCTCGTAAAACATGATGAACCGCTATTGTCTTATAGTCCTTCAAATATATGAAGCGGTTAAAATACTTCTCAATTTAACGCTCCGCAAAGCCCCACAGAGATATCTTTTTCACTGTCACTTTTATGTAAATGCAGTGTATTTCTTGATGGATGTTGCATTCCAAACTACACCCTAAAGACACTTTTTCTCACCAAGTATGAGGAAAGGAGAGTTGGCGACTGTGATAACAAACGGCACTCCGATGTAAAGCAGCAAACCAAAAGAGGAGAGAACAGCCAGGCCCGTGGAGAGGACGCCGAAGATGGCCACCCACACCTTGTTCCTCACATTGTCCAATCTGTCAAGGAGGTAGAGACAGGGAGGTGTTGGAGTCGCATTCAGAATCATGCAGCTAACAAAGTACAAATAGCATCCCTTTAATCCCACACTTGTGGTTTTGTTTGTTCTCATGCACACGTTACACAA
The DNA here is from genome assembly GCA_032191485.1 of Leptoclinus maculatus. Lineage (NCBI taxonomy): Eukaryota > Metazoa > Chordata > Actinopteri > Perciformes > Stichaeidae > Leptoclinus > Leptoclinus maculatus. The sequence goes on along the minus strand of JAVDOI010000013.1, from coordinate 3,056,023 downwards.
GTGGTAGCGAAGAAGAAGACTGCTAGTTAGCAAACATGGACGTGAACACAAGTTTCAAACTTTCAAGAAAAATCTGCTATTCAAAAATGTTATGAGAAAGGAAACATAAATACATTTATCTGATCTCAATTAGCTTTGAACGTAAACACAAACTCCACCGGCGCCTTTAAGTTGCTCTTTAAAGCAGGACTTTTGCTTGCTAAGTAGCAGCTACTAAACACAGGATCGTGGTAAATGATCAAACAAGTGGAGACGAGTCATAAAGTCGACAAACTGCATCACTTGTGTTTTGCTTTGCCAGATAAGCAGGGAGACTCACTATGATACTGGTCGTATCAGACCAAGTAGAGATATAGCAGCAGAACTTCTGAGGGTGTTGAATTAAGAAAGGGTGGATCTGTTTGTTTATGGATTCAACATTTCATTTGCAAGAGGCTGAATGTGCTGCTCACTAAAACCTGTCATAACATTTTTATTTTAAAGCAATAAAATCTTCCGGGGAAACCTAAATAAAGCTGTGTACAATAAAACAAGAGTAATCAAGTTTAATTGTGTACTAAAACTACCTACAATATGTTAAGCATCATGTTCAGTTATTGTTTAACTCTGTATTGTTTTGATCCTGTGTATGTCTCAGACTTGGCTTCCAGTCAGGACGTCGCTCACTGTGTGACGGTCGCTGATCACTTCTTACCTCAGGCAGGATATCACAGAGAAGGTGATAGCACAGGCATAAGTGATGAGGAATAACTGGAAGCCATCTGTGGTGTGACTGTCAATCTCCTCCTGCCTGGATTTGGATGTGTAGTAAGACACCTATAGAGTAAAGCAGGAAGACGGAGAAGTCAGAAAACTGTGTTTTACACACAGATGTCACTACATGACAGCGCAGGATTTCAGGACAAAGGAAGCAGTGTGTGTGTGTCTGAAACTTTGCCAAACACATTCTCGGAAAAGGAAGTGTAAAGACACAGTTGGAGCACAATTTAGATTCTGATATTTCTTGACTCAATATCTTTAAATCGACATAAAATAAAATGTAATTTTGTATTTATCCACAATAGTCATATAAATTGTGGTGCAAGAGGGCTTTTTAAGGAAGGTATAGAACATTTATGGGGACAGTTAGAGGAATAAAGAATGTGAAATAAATATGGAATAATATAGACAAATATATCTTTGTTGGGGGGACTTGAACTTGTGAGTTGGTCCTGGCTGAAGGTTTTACATGTGAGAGCAAAAGCCGTAAAACAGAGCATTCAGTCAACTTTTTGTCGTTGCATTGCATTGTGGTCTAGTGAGGTTAAAAACTGGTATTCTTCCACTCTGACATTCGTCCTTATATGTCCCTCTCTTAAAAAAAACAAAACTAGTCAGATATTTCAAATACAATAGAAAAATTAACCAATTCATAAAAAGAACTGGTGGTCTTATTCTCACTGAAAAGCTGAAACATGCTCTAGTGGCACGCTGTCGAAGCCTCATGGGAGCTGTAGTTGTTCAGAGCAAAATAAATAATCATTGTTCCATCCTAGTTAAAACAAAGAAACACAACACAGCATCAAATATTGAAGAGTGTGTGAGAAACAGCAGCGGTGTGATACGTACGTCGATGTGTTTGCTGCCCGTCTCCTCTGATAAAACTCTTTTAAATGCTGTCAGCCATGATTTGGAGGCGTCAGCTGTGTTTTCCTTGTTATCTAAGTGATAGAAGAGTTTTACGGCCTGAGCGCTCGCGACTGAGCCGTTGGCTTCTGCGATAACTCCGCCGAGCACCGAGCCCAGGAACACCGAGCTGGACCCGTGCGCATGTACTGGGAAGGTGATGCTGGTTTGATCAGCCTCACTGGAGACGATCACTTCCAGGAGGACGTTCGAGACACATTCTCCTCTGGCTTTTGCACACAGCTCAGTGAATCCCATGCTCCCGTTGAGCACGGTGATATTAAGGACCCTGTTGTTGAGTCTGACGATGTCCTCAAAGGCAGGATTTGCCAGTATGTTCGAGCTGCTGGTCGATACGGCGATGAGGGAGGCGAAGCTCCCCTTGTCGTACAGCCGGTCGTCTGAAAACATGGAGTCATTGTAGGGGAGGTGTTCCCTGACAAAGGCCCTCGTTGCCTTCGAGGGTCCTTTCCTGGGCGTGAATTGCCTCTCAAAGTCGTTGTCCTCCCTGTCTTTGAGGAAAGCGAAGCCTCCGCCGAGCGCCGCTGAGATTATGAGAGGAATCACCAAAAAATACAAAGGGCAGGAGCCCACAAGGGACCCAAGTCTTTCAAAAAGGCCCGACAGAGGCTTCGCCACGCAGTCAGTTCGTCTGCATGTTCGTCCCATCTTCAGACTCGCAGGACAGTTGGCTCAGATGTGGAGGAATTTTTAAAGGCACTCTTTACACACCCTTCTTTGGAAGGTTGGAGGGAGTCTCTTGGGCCAATAAAGATACAGTAATCACTTTTAAACCAGAAAGGAAAAACAGTACTGGAAAGTGTTTGGTGTTACTGGTAATCTCGTGTTTCTTTGTGGCTGTAAAGCGATACGTGAGAAATGAGACACACCTTCAAACTCTACTTCAAACAGAGAAATGATAAGAGTTCTCAGAAAACCAACGTCACTTACAGAAAATCAGTACCCAGCATGTATCGTAAAGTAATAAAATGTATTCAAAGGCGTGCCACAGCTTTAGTAACTAAATAACTAAATCACACTTTTATACTCCTCAGTTATTTTCCTCAGTGTCCTCATGTCCCCGTCCCCGTCTTGCTTTGTGTCATTACTTAGCTCGTATATGTGTTTATTAGGGGTGTAACGATACGCGTATTCGTATTGAACCGTTCGGTACGGGGCTCACGGTTCGGTACGCATTACGAACCGAACAATACGTTTGAATAATATTAAATTGCTTTTGAAAAATAAAATATAGCTGGAATTGGTGGAGCCACTGCGCTCAAACATGGCAACCCACCCGACGTACCGTGCTGTCCTTCCCTGATTCGCCACGCTCACATCACGTGACCGTTCCCGGATGTTCACAAACAACAACAGCCTTGATTACCGATCGACTACCAGGTTAATTCAACATGAACAACTGATTACAGGCGTTGTTGAACATGTGTGAAGTAATGACTAAGAGCATTTCATTTGAAGTTTGCATTGTTTTTACTCGTGCCTTTCTTGCATACAATTTGTACATAAAAACAATTAAAAAACAACAACAACAATGTACTGCTTTACTGTGGTTCAAGGGACTGGTCATTGATATGGTTTAACAGTATTGGTATTGAACACTTGAATGAAATAATCATATTTAAAGAACTTCAGAAACTAAATAGGGCATATGTGGTCATATGTGAACAGGAATTCAAGTGCAACACCTTTGATATTTTCATCTACACAAGCCCAAAACCAGAGCTGATGGAGCTGATGGCCATCATCATGTCCTGGTGGAACATCGTATAGGTCTGGTAGTGGCTGGGGAGCTTCAATTTGAAGAAGCAGGTGAGAGCAACCGGGTAAGTTGAGGTTACAACCTCAACGACGAGGTTTCTTGTCGGCAGCTCCCACCCAACCCAGAACTTCACGAGGTCACGGAGCACCTCCGGTGATGCTATGGAAGAGAACATGTTATGCACGCGACACCTCAAATGCATTTAATTGAAACTTGAGCCACTAAAACTTGCCAAAATATCATATACACCACTCATAGAATTATATCTGTACCCCAAATTGTATGCAGATTTCGCAACAGAACTGCCATCTCTTCCTTTTTTGTTCATTCTTAGCAATCGCAGCACCCAAACAAGTAGGTGCAAATAGAGATAAGAGATGCAATACATATGTAGAGAGGATAAGACAAGTGTTACCTTCCTCTATGAACTTCCTCAAAAATCCAGTGACGAGACTGACGTCATCCAATGGAACAGGGTCGTCCTCTTCCTCGTCACCGTCGCATTTCGGTTGTGGCCAGTGGATGTTCTGGATCACAGCCTACAGGGGATCCAATACAAGTGTGTATCATGCTAAGATTAAAACTTGTTAGATGTGATCTTAAAAAGAATACAACATTGGTAACAGAGACCTAAACAAATTCAATTACATGAAAGTATTTGCAAACAAATCTCAGGAATAACATGAATCCAATAAAGACACAAGGCAGCTTACCTGTGGGTGAAGCTCCTCATGAGACTCCCTTGGAAAAATGATGGGGTGCACATCTGGCCTGTCTGAAAGAAGCGGCCAGATTCCCGTTTCTTTGAGACCTTTGCGGATCTGTTTAATAGGCTGCTTAACACGTTTAAGAACCTGCAAACAGAATTGATAGGACAGAAGGCAAGATTCAAAAGAAGGCACCACAGATGCTTACACAGCTGACCACTTGATTGGTTAGACTGTCGTGTCACAATTCTATTGTTTCAATAAGGTCATTTATAAAATGATTACTGCATGTGAAAGCAGTTCCTGGAACAGCCAGTCGTGATTGGTGGAGGTTGGCACAGGGAGATCCCAGGACAGGCAAAGATCAGTCACACTGGTGGTTTCTTCTGCAGTAAGTTCTGCATTCTTAAGCTAAAAAAAAGCAAACATTCACAAAAAGAATTAAGAATTTAATAATTGCATGCAGTTATTTCTGGGCAATCAACAAAAAAAGGCAAAAAGGTAGAAATAGCCAACATCTGGAAGAAACCACAGCGACAAAACAGCTTTGGAAATCAGATCTTGCTAAATATCCCAACACTGACCCCTGAATCTAATCTATTGGTGACGCATGAGATGACATACACATGTAGCATTGTGGTGCATTGGTGTTGGGCATGCAAACTTTTAACTACATTACTCACAAATCCAATTGTTTCACGGTGGTCAAGATCAGGACAGTCCAGAAGGGTCAGAGTCGACACTGCAGTGTCTGTGCTCCCGCCAGTCAACAGGGTCACCACGGGCAAACTGAGTCCTGAGAAACAGAACGCACCGTGCAGGAAGGAATGGCCTATCATTCGACCCGCCATCTCAAACAGGTTGCTTTCCCGAAGCACAGCGGCTGCAGAGGGAACCCGATGTTCTTTTTCGCCTTCAAAGAGGCTTGTACGAGCAGCAGAGCCTTAATTAAAATAAAGGAGGAGGTTTATTTAGATTGAGCATTGACAAGGGGTGTATTTAAATAAGCTGAGTTTTTTCTGTGAAAAGATAATGGGTGACAGACCAGCTGTTTCTGGAGGGGAGTCAACATCCCTCTCTTTGTACACGTACACACACACACACACACTCACCTAAATTTATACTGAAGCCAGTCTTAAGTTTCTGCATGGCCATTGACAAAACATGTCGGTTGACACCGTCACCGACTGCTGCATCACCTTGACAATGAAGATGACCACAGATGAAGATTACAAGCAACCAGATGACAAGCGATATACTAGACAAAGCATTGCGCTACATTCTTTGGCGATTCCACTGAGAATGCAACAATTTCTGTCTTCTGTGGAAAAGGAAACATGCACGAAATCCTCATTATGCAACTCTTTTTTTTAAAAGTCAGTAACTATTCAGTTACACGGTTTGGTAATACCTCTCAGCCTGCACCTGAATGGACTGGCCCAGTTAACATCGTTCCTTTTAAAGAATGAAATGATTGAACTGTCCTGTTCTTCTTCTTCTTCTTCATGAAACAAGTCGAGTGAGAGAAAGAGCCGTGGACATTCCGAGTGACGGTCCAGGAGTTCTTCTCTGAACAACTTGCATGCTTTCCGGGGGTCTACTTCATTCGCCCATGCTGAAAAGAAGGAAAAGGGTTGGTGCAAAGGAGCTTCTAAACCATTTACAGACAAAGTTTTCCCATTTCAAATGACCCTACACCAGTAAAGATTCTGAATACATCACCTGCTGAAAAAGACGGTGTTAATCGTGGAACCGAAGGTCCGGGCAATTCCTCTCTCCTTGTGGGACTGGCTGCTACACCGTAGAAAGCATCGTCCACTCTTAGGACAGACGGAAAAAACATTTCACTCGCGGACAAATCAAGAGTGGTGATTCTTTTTCATATATTTCTTCCTTTACACAGTCTCCCTCCATCATACAAAAGTATGCCAGGTGCTCTATACATGTTCTCCTCCTCAATCAGAACATAAAGGTGAATTAGTCAAAGATTCTTACTGGTCACCACATGTGCTTGCATGAGATGGGAGGACAGCCAATGGGAATGATTCAAGACAGATTGGGCAAACCTACAACAAAAAAAGCCAATACAACCAATTACATATCAATGAGATAAGTGTCATGGTTAATGAACCTCTTGTAGACATGTGACAATTGCTAAATACAGTATATATATAATGATATAATACAAAATGAGTGCACACGTGTGTCCCAATACAAACAGTCCCTTCACACTCCTGCAAGCACCATGTCACTATGTACTAAAAAGACGCTTTATTAATGAATTGCAAGGTTACATTAAAAAAAACACATCAATTACCTCTAAGGATTCCTCCATTCCTGTGGTAGGTGGGACCGGCTGCTCAATAAGATGGCAATCTTCGACAAGAGGCGTCCTAGATTCACTCTCCTTAACAGGAACAAAAGAGAGAGCTAGTGCTATAGAACTTGAAACTGTCATTTGCGCAAGCAAGCTTTATTTGTCAAATTAAAGAAATGTCGTGAGAACAGCTTACAGTCAGTGTGCCATCGCATCCCTTCACATGTAACGGCAACAGCTGTAAAGGCATTTGATCGCCACATGTGATGCAGTTTGACTGCGGCATCTTTGCGAACTCTGCCGAACTAAACGGAAGTGGTTCAGTGGAGAGATGCTCCTGTAGTGGAATCAAGAACACTGTGTTTTTGCCGTTGTTGGACGCCGCTTTAAGGAGCCTTGTGGAGTACCCCTCAGAGTCAGCTGGAATTACAGACAGCTTGCGACGTCCGCTGCCACCTGTTTTAAAATGGAAATAGGAACCTTGTAACCATACATACATTGATATCAGGCAAACTATAACTGTGTCCTCTACAATGTGAGGATTGATATGAATAGCGTTTCATAGTGGAATGTCGCTACCTGAAGCCTTGAAGAACATCCAGCCTCCTTTTAAGGTTTTCAGTTTAGGAAATTCTTCCTCAAGTACAGCCACAATCTTTAAAACAAAGCATGCGATTACCAATTTTGATTGTTGAGCATTCTACAATGTTGTTGTACATGTGATTACCTCACTGTGTGTCAAGGTGTCTGATAGACTAAGCGTCCTCTTGCCAAGGCCAGCATGGGCCAGTTCTAACTCGTCAGAGCCCTTTGGTGTAGACTCCACGGGTCCTGGAAGGGCATATATATGAAAGTCTGTCCTTTTCACAATGCAAGGGGGAGGGGCTGAGAAGCGTCTTTGTCCTCTTGGCTGATCAGTACTGAACATACTCGGGAAGTGCCTAATGTGGGAATGACAAAAATATTCATCATTGCCAGTAAAGTTAAAAATTGCAATTTAATGGACAATACACTCGGACCGTAGTAATCTTCGTTGGAATAACAGTGTTTCATCTTTTTTGAAGCATTACAATGTTGTGTCTGGGACGACGCGATGCCCCGCGGCAGTAAGGACCATCGTAGCTTTACGCTGGTTGATGTTTGAATAGCAGCATAAGAGGACACATAGAGAAACCCAGACTAAGGAAAAATGATCGAACAATGTCATAAAACCACCAGCCATGATATTGTCATTAACTTTGTAAAATGGTGGACGAGCTCAACGATCGGATGTGTACAGGATTAAAGCTATCTTTTCGTCTTGTACTGCCAAATGTAGAGATAGTAAACTAAATGCATCACCTTCTCATGGCCTGCCTCACCCTATCATCGTTATTAGGCACAGGTTGGGTGCTGGATCCCAGCCTGACTGGTGCGCTGACTGGTAGGCGCTCTACTCTGCTCACCTGCGATGCAGTTGTGGCCACAGACAGCTCCCTCGCTAATAATTGCACAAAAGCCCGTGCATGCAGAAACTGTAGACAACACTAGCTAGCTAACTGAGCTTATGGAGCTACAAGATTAAACCGAGTAAGAAGTTTCAAATAATTCTCGGAATTATCTCCGCTAACATTATAACTTATCAAAACTAATAATTCATGGTTCAAGAACATGTCATGACTTACAACAAGGGGGGGGGGGGTACATTAATTATGTTTCAGTTGAAGATGGAGCGCCGCCACTACCAGACGCCATTGTTTGCTGACTTCTGACCTGTCGCCTCCACAAATTGCGCAACTGTAACGCCGGCAGCCTCGTGGGGAGGGGAGGGGAGGGGGGGAGCTGCGCTCATGTGATTGGTTGAAAATGAGGCTGACACCTGATTGGCTACAGATAGGTCCATGTTGAAAAAAACGCATTTGCGAATCCAGCCACGTCAGGGGAGTCTCAAAAAACCCACAAACAAATGTGGAGCGATCCACAAACAAATGCATAGAAATCCACAAACAAATACATACAAATGCAGAAATATATTTGTGATTTTTTTTTTACATTTATATAAATCGTAATTCATTTATGTGTGCATTGGAATGTATTTGTGAATCGTTCTGTGCGCATTTGTGAGTCTTTCTGTTTGCATTTGCATTTATTGAGACTGATCTGACCCCATAAAAATCTGCTATTCAAACATTTTATGAGGAAAGAAACGCGCGCAATACATTTATCTGACCTCAAGGATACACACAATACATTTAGGCAATTAGCTTTGAACGTAAACACAAACTCCACCGGCGCCTTTAAGTTGCTCTTTAAAGCAGGACTTTTGCTTGCTAAGTAGCAGCTACTAAATACAGGATCGTGGTAAATGATCAAACCTGCAGGAGCCCACAAGGGACCCAAGTCTGTCAAAAAGGCCCGACAGAGGCTTCGCCACGCAGTCGGTTCGTCTGCGTGTTCGTCTCATCTTCAGACTCGCAGGACAGTTAGCTCAGATGTGGAGGAATTACATCCTTTTGTGTAAAGGCACTCTTTACACACCCTTCTTTGGAAGGTTGGAGGGAGTCTCTTGGGCCAATAAAGACACAGTAATTACTTTTAAACCGGAAAGGAAAAACAGTACTGGAAAGTATTTGGTGTTACTGGTAATCTCGTGCTTCTTTGTGGCCGTAAAGCGACACGTGAGGAACGAAACTTCCCCTCAAACTGTACTTTAACCAGAGAAATGATAAGAGTTCCCAGAAAACCAACGTCATTTACAGAAAATCAGTACCCAGCATGTATCGTAAAGTAATAAAATGTGACATGCATTCACAGGCGTGCCACAGCTTTAGTAACTAAATAACTAAGTCAGAGTGTATTTGGTCATTTGATTGGTGTTACAGATGAAAACAACACAACTATGTATGTTATAGTATGTATGATAATCTTATTGTTTCCCGTGTTGGGGATTAAAAGGGATCGTACATGGCAGCAAGTGAGAGAACTAACTTAACTATTAACTACTTTAAACAAAGTCTTGGTCAGAGATCGGTTAAGGAATGAGTCCTCAAACAAAGGAGTCAACATTTATGCACATCTCGTCTCAAAGTCAGTTGGTTTTATGAATGGGTCTGTGGTTAACACAAGCTGAAGAGATCTCACTTTTATACTCCTCAGTTATTTTCCTCAGTGTCCGTATGTCCCTGTCTTACTTTGTGTCATTTCTTAGCTCATATATATGTTTATACTTGTCTGCACTGTACTCACTTTTCTACACAATAAAAAGATAAAAAAATGTAATACGTCAGTAAATGCCCCTTTCATGTGTCTTAAATGAGGCGGTTGCCATCTTGCTGAACAAAAAGAGCTTATTTTCTGCAATATTCCCAAAATAGAAAAGAAAAATCCCCATTGTCTTTTTGTGGAGTGCGATGCTATCTTCCTGTTGTCCTACAGAAATATGTCATCCCTGCAGCACTCTATACGGGGCTCAGCAGACAGACAATTACAGGAATATCTTGGGACTCCGGCCTACATGTAGCCGCCCTGCCCTCTCAACACCTGGTCCGAGAGGGGTCAGTTTAACACCTCCGAGCCAGTCGGCCTCTCCCAGTTAGCCCCTGTCAGTCAGCCGTCAATCCGAGCCCCGCCGACTCCTCCGAGACCGACGCTCACATCTCATTTCACACAGATCCAACTCGGGGGGGGTCATTGATTTCTCATTCTCCGAGTGAGAAATGGAATCTCAGGCGGTCGCCAGGAGCCCGACGGAGGCATCTGTTAAGTGTAATCTGTTTCAGGACCCTTCAGTTGTTTTGTTCACCTCCAATTGAATCACTTGCTTTTTTTTTTTTTTTGTCCGCGTGCTCGTCAAAGACTGTTAACACCAGATAGGCGCCCGCCGGCGGGTGCTGTGGTGCCTTGTGTTTTGCATCAAAATGCAAATAAGTTCAATCCAATAACAATCATCTTCTGGTTGGCGAGCTCCCGTTGACGCCTTCATTAGCTCTCCTTTCTCTCCTCCTCTTCCTCACAGAGGTGCAAATCAATGTCTGGGGTAATTAGCAGGGAGGCCTCGGGTGAACACGACGTTGAGATGTGTTAGTTTGTTTGGCTCTGGCTTCCAGAAATAAACCACTGATCACGGAGGAAAACACTTCCCTGTGCAATAACACTCCTTGTAAAAAGCACCTACACACACACACACACACACACACACACACACACACACACACACACACACACACACACACTGTTTTCACTGTGTTGACAAATCACATCAGACCACTTGAAAGGTCACAAACCCTGTGTGTGGAGTGATATTGTCAATGATACTGAACAGTATAGTAAAAAGTTATATTGCACATATATTGCACAGAGTATAATAAAAATATGATTGCACAATGTTGAAAGAATACCAGAATATCCACTGCTGCTGTTAAAGATTATGTCACAGTTTTTAGTGCACACTGTCTGCAGTAAATACAGATCTACACATAGATGCATAATCATCCAGTCAATGTATATCTATTCAGTATTTATATATTTGCAATACTATTCGTATTGTTTACAACAGAACACTTGAACACTTTACATCAAGAGAGATGCAAAAAAAGAAAATCCTCTAATGTGCACACATACGTACCAATAAAGGTGATTCTGATTAAACTTGCTCGTAAACAGACATACCAAAGTGTGGATTGAGGATATCAGGATGCAGAGCAACTAATAAAAACATTAAAGTATCAGAAGCTGTTTCCTCTAAATGTCTGATCTTATCCAACGACATCAATGCAATGTCTGGAGTAACACTGTACATTTTAATAATAATACTAATAATGCAATTAAACAAACGATGAGTTATACCATCAGCTACAACTGTAACTATTCATTTGTTAATTAGTTTTAGTAATAAACACAACACATTAAGTACAAATACAAGTAAATCAATTTCAGCAGCATTACACTGGTGTATTCCGCCCCACATACAGTGAATATGTATATGTTTAATCCTCTTATTATGACTTTATATAAGATTACACGTGAGCTGGACCGGGACGTGATCCCTCACTGGCTTCCCACTCAAACGCTCACAATTGTGTCTGTCGAAGCACGTTGGCAAAGGCAGACGCGCCGCTGCCAAGACTTTAACTCAGGTCTTTGCAGTGGTGGGCGAGTGTTTTACCTCCACTTCAGAACCGACGCTTGGTGCCAAGTGTTTCGCGCCAACATTTATAAATGTGACGATTATTGGTGCCAAGGCAGACAAAGATTCCTAGTTCCCCCTGTGGGTTTTGTTCTTGGCAGGAGGGGAAAAGCCTCTGAAATAGAATGTATTCAAATCAGGGGACGGAACAATTCCACTGAAACCAATGCAAATGACTGTTTTTAAGGACACTTTGAACCAATTCACTTTCTCAATGGGGGACATTTACAAAAGTCACCTACAAAACAAACTTATTGTGCAATTAAGAAAGTTCAAAGTTTTTATATTAAGACTTGACATAAACCCACTTTATCACTGAACTGTTGTCTCAAAGTTGTGGTAAATGAATACATTCTGTGAGCTGAACAGAAGAGACTTGTATGGAAGCCCATTCCTGCCAGCAAAAAAAAAAAATAAAAAAATAAGATCACAAAAAAAAAAATAGTAACTTAAAAAAAAAAAAAAAAATGTAATTCACAAAAAATAAATAAAAAATCCACCCACAAAATAAATAATAATACTTTTTTTTTTTTATTTTACTTTTTTTCCACCAGCAAAAAAAAAAAAAAAAAACTTTTGGTGCATCCATCTGTAACCATAACACTGACCAGATTTTTCCAGTTGCTATAGAAAGTCGAAATTATGAGATACTTTAACACAACAGTCATAGAAGCAGCTATGACATATGAATGGATTGTGAGTACATTGAAGACTTCTTTAAAACGTGGCTTTACAACACATGAAATACAGATGATGTTTCACATGGATTGTACTGAGCAAACGCACCCTTGAAGCTCTGGAGTATAAAGAATGAAACCAATGTGGCTGAGGTGGCGACCAATAAACTATGGAAGCCCATTCACGCCAGCAAAAAAAAATAAATAAGATCACCAAAAAAAATAATAATAATTAATTCACAAAAAATTAAAAAAAAATTAAAATGAATTCACAAAAAAAAAAAAATAATAATTAATTCACAAAAAAAAAAAAAAATATATATATATATATATATATATTTTTTTTTACTTTTTCTCTGTCAGCAAAAAAAAAAAAAAAAGATGTTTCCAGTTGCTGTTTATTGGTCGCCACCTCAGCCACATTGGTTTCATTCTTTATACTCCAGAGCTTCAAGGGTGCGTTTGCTCAGTACAATCCATGTGAAACATCATCTGTATTTCATGTGTTGTAAAGCCACGTTTTAAAGAAGTCTTCAATGTACTCACAATCCATTCATATGTCATAGCTGCTTCTATGACTGTTGTGTTAAAGTATCTCATAATTTCGACTTTCTATAGCAACTGGAAAAATCTGGTCAGTGTTATGGTTACAGATGGATGCACCAAAAGTTTTTTTGTTTTTTTTGCTGGTGGAAAAAAAGTAAAATAAAAAAAAATAAAAATTATTAGAATTATTATTATTTATTTTGTGGGTGGATTTATTTTATTTTTTTTTTAAATTACTATTTTTTTTTTTTTTTTTTTTGTGATCTTATTTATTTATTTATTTTTTTTTTGTGATCTTTTTTTTTTTTTTTGCTGGCAGGAATGGGCTTCCATAGACTCGTGCACCATGGATGTAGAATAAGAAATGAATACGGCACCGCCGCTCAACCCAGATTACAGATCTTACCCGGTGGCCACTCGCAGTGTTGCATCTGAAAGATTCCCCCTTTGGTTCAAAAAACATTTTCCTCAAAGACCACCAATGAAAAGGAGGCGTCTGTAAAACTGAAGCTGCAACTAATGTCAACTTATGATTGTTTCTATTATGAATTTTTTATCCATGAAGTAAAACTTTAGATATTAAAATCTGTTGTAGTTGTATTTGATTTAGTTTGTAATTTTGTTTATAAATCTGTATTTGATTATGATCCTGCTCAATTTGGGGCAAAGTATATTTGTAATTTGAGACATGTAAGGAGGCCTTGTTTGTTTGTACTTGTCTTCTCAAATTTCCAGTTCTTACAATAATATAATAATTCATGGTTCCCAAAAGAAGTTGGTGTACTTATATTTTGATACAGTATATGTTTCATTATATATATACTTTAAATTAATAAATTAAAGGCAGAAACAACTATTTCACGTTTTCCTTTCCACAGTGAAACCCTGAAAAGACCACAGTGATGCCTGCTCCAAATACTGTTCATACAAATCTCAGCTCCACCACATTGTGGATTGCAACAAAAAGAACCGAAGGATCTCGGGAGCAGAAGCTCGAAACAACCCGTTGGTTTCCTCCTCCCTCCTTTCTGTCTCCCTCCACTGTGAGAGAGCAGCTTCCATTATTCCACAGGTTCACATTAAGGAGATGGGAACAGGCTGGTACCTGCAATTATCCTTGCTCACCCAGCCGTGGGCCCACTAGGTGCTGAGCAACAGCTGGCTCTCTCTTTCCCTTCACCACTCGCACACACACACACATGCACCTCCCCCCTACCCTCCTCCCCCCCTTTCAGACACTTTACCCACCCATTCCTCACACTCACCTGCCAAGCAGCTTGATTAATAAGGCCAAAGCTCCCAGCGAAGCAAACCACAGACACAGAGGGGAGGAAGGCAGAAAGAACAAGCGCCGCGTCGGTGCAATAGAAGCCTCCAGTATGTGCGAGCATGTGCTATGTAATATATTCATGCATATAGGAAGAAAGGAAGGCGATCTGTCATCGAGTAAGCACGGAAACCTGAGTACAGTCGAAGGGGCGATTGTAAAAATACTGCACTGATTGAAAACAAGAAGTTGTAATTAATCCGGACGTCCCTCCGCACCTTTCTCCTCCTCTCTGTCTGTTTGCTGCGAGCCCACCAGCAGCAGAGCTCAGGTCTGTCAGGAGCAATGGATCACTTCAGAACCACAGAGACTGTTGCTCTCTCTCTCTCATCTCCACACTAATAGCCGACGGGCTGCTGTAGACGTTGCACTCATTGTTGATACTTTGATTGTCCAAGATGAAGAAATAAAGCAGAGACTAATACTCCTGTTGTGTTTGTTATCTCTCGGTGTTAATGCAGAAACTGTCGACTCCTTTCCGATGGTAATTTGCATAACATGGGTAGAGTGCAGACATTATATATATTTACTAAATAGCCCATCTCTCTGGTTTTTGGAAACCCCGACCACACAAAGGTCAGAGCTGATAACTTATGTATTTTAACTTGAGATCCAGCCTTGGACGAGGTTGTTGGCTTTTAAATGATGTGTAATTTAATTCATCCATGCTCATGAAATAGAAATGTGTTCCATAATAAAGTCTTCTCTTTAGGTTTGACTTGGTTGCACGTTTATGCTCCTGAAAGAAGATAGCTCCCCGGAGGGTTGGCACAGTCAGCACGGAAATAAAGAGGCAGAAAATCTAATAATGAAACCAATAAAATAGAGAGGGTAGATTAAAAAACAGTAAAATAATTAAAAGACAATAACACATTAAATAGACAATAGAGAGTAATACAGAAACAGCTACGACACGAGAAAATTAACCTCATTTTGTGTCGTAGAAATACGTTTATATCCCGTTAAGTCTCGCATCACTAACACTGACTTTGTGACCTCTCTTGTTTTAAACAATAGATTTTCTTCAACTTGATGGCAACAGACCAAGAGGCTCCAACCACAGAGCTCCCAGCTCTGCCAGCCAATGGGAAGAGAGTAGCAGGGTCGCCCACAAAACCATGAAAGCAAATAGACTTTTAAAACTACTTTTACAGGTAAAAAAGATAAAGTGAAGGAGTTCAGAAAACTTGTTCCTCTCAGTTCTGGCAAAGACTCCGAGAGACAGAGATCCAGATCAGAGGGAATGTCGGCAAAGTGCTTCGTCAAATCTGGCCCGACTTTCCATCCATTTCAACAACTGCAGCCATAAGCAATCCTGGAGGTCTATGAAAAGGTATCTTCCCCCCCGCTGCTGAGGCAGCACCTGGGTTTAAATGAGTCGACTGATAGCCACAGAGACGGGAGTCATCTCTCGTCGGACGGTGGAAAATGACCCTCAGGCCCACTCGGTTCTGTTTACAGGATGTCTGGCAAATAAGAGCAAAATGTGTTTTTTGTTGTATCATATAACCAATCTCCATATATTCACCCCAAAGCTGCTCATTTTAATCGTGTTATTCCCAAGATAACTAAATCTGCTTTAACCGTCTTATTAAAGAATATGTGCTCCTGAATGTTCGCAGCCGAGGAGCTCATGAAACAGAAAAGGAAACGGTGCAGTTCAAAAGGTTTTTCTTTTTAATGAAATAATAACCATTTTTCTACCTTCAGTCGGGTAGCTAACGAGTCAGAGGACTCTGATTGGACGAGTGTACCAGATGCTCCAGCTTCCCCTGGCAATTAACGGACTGTGCAGATCAGTTCATTAGCCGTGTTTTTAATGCCGCTTGCGAGATCTACCACGCAAGCTTTCACAGCCCGTCATCTGTGCTCACGTCAGCGGGGAAAAGTTTTGAGTAATGAGAAAGAGGACGAGGTAAATAAAGCGTTTGTTATATAATCATTGAACATCAATCAAACACACGGCAAATATGTACGGCCACAGCACGATGCACAAGCATACAATTATCTTTAAGAAGGGGTTCTCCCTGACTGATGGTATTGATTTGTCATTTACTAGTTTATTTGACCTTCTGACTTGATCATTAATTAATCCCCCCCACCAACAGTAATACACATTTACTGTTACTGCACTGCCTGCACCAGTGTTTCCACACAGCAGTGGCCAAGAGGTAGACATCCCCATCTAGTGGGCCAGGGCTCTGGGTAATGATGTAAAGAAATGTTGCGTAATCAATAGGCCTTAAATTGAGTTTAGAGCTCTATTACAGTATGTGTGGTTGTTGTTCTTTCATTAATCCTGCAGACTGAGTTTAAATGAACCCTTCCTGCTTAAAACTGGAACTTTTCTTTCATATCTTGCATTTTGTTTAAGAAGGTTTGTTCTGTTACTTCTTGAATTAGCTTTTAAAAAAGTGACATGATGCAAAGAGGACAGAGTCCTACATAACTTTTAAGAAGGAGTCCTGTATCATGCTCTCCACCTCTTCAACCAACACGCCGTAATCTGCCTGACAAACGGTGTGTGCCCTCCCGCCTCTCTCCTCCAGGCATCTCATCACGCCTCTGTGCACTTCAGGTGCGGACGCGGTCGATCCGAGCCGCCTCAGCTGCTCGACGGGATCCTCCGGAATATTTTGGATTTGTAAAGCTTTGAACACGGCCGGAGCGAATTTCCCGTAGTGAGCGGTGGCGCAGAGCACCACGGGGCACGAGCCGTCCTGCAGCCTGTCGGCCACGACTTTAGCCACGGCGGTGTGCGTGTCCATGAGGTAGCCCGTCTGCGCGTGGACGCTCTGGATGGCGGCCAAGCAGTCGCCCTCAGAACACCAGCCAGCCGCCACCTCCTGCTGCATCCTGCCAAGAAGAGGCTCAGCTACCTGAAAGTGCTGCTGCCGGTCCAAGCGAGCGAACAGCTCCTTCACGAGACGGCCGTCTCCGTCCGAGACGTGGTGGATGAACCTCTCGAGGTTGGAGGATTTCAGGATATCTATAGCCGGGGAGTGGGAGGGCATCAGAGGCCTCTCCCGGAGGTCGTACTCGCCCGTGGCGAGGAAGTCGGCGACGACGCGGTTGTGGTTGGACGCGCATATGACTTTTCGTATCGGGACGCCCATCTGCTTGGCGTACAGAGCGGACATGGCGTTGCCAAAGTTACCGGAAGGGATGCAAACATCGATGGGCTCCCCGAACTTGATGACGCCGTCTCTGCACAGATCCAGATAGGCTGAGGAATGGTAAACCACCTGCAAGAGGAGGAAACGTTAACAAAACTGTGTGACTCTGTATGTTGCTTGTATGATCCCTCCTCGGTCATCAACCCACCTGTGGCAGCAGCCGCGCCCAGTTGATGGAGTTGGCGGTGCTGAGGACCGTGCCGTACTCCACGGCGAGGTGCCCGGTCAGCCCCGACTCTCCGAACATCCTCTTTATGCTTCTCTGGCAGAAGTCGAAGTCTGACAGCACGCTGACGGCCCGGGCGTTGCCC
This sequence comes from Leptoclinus maculatus, assembly GCA_032191485.1. Classification (NCBI taxonomy): domain Eukaryota; kingdom Metazoa; phylum Chordata; class Actinopteri; order Perciformes; family Stichaeidae; genus Leptoclinus; species Leptoclinus maculatus. The sequence goes on along the minus strand of JAVDOI010000013.1, from coordinate 3,038,353 downwards.
TCCCTGTAGCTCGTCATCTGGAGCTTCTGAGTCTCGCTCACGCCTTCCTCTGGGAAGAACACCAGCACCCCGGTCCGGTGCACGCCGGTGCCACCGAGGCCGCCGAAGCCGCTGAGCACCGCGCCTCCCGTGTCCCCGGAGGTGGCCACCAGCACGAGGTAGTTGCACATCTGCGGGAGGCAGTGGGCGAAGAGCTGGGGCATCAGCTGCAAGGCGAGGTCTTTGAATGAGGCGGTGGGGCCGTGAAAAAGCTCCTGGACGTACTGATTGCGGACGAGGTGTTTCACCGGTGCCACTGCCTCGCTAGAGAAGTTGGACCCGTATGCCTTGAAGATCATTGTTCTCAGGTCCACAGCAGAGACGTCCAGCGGGTGTATGCACTGTTCCAGCAGCACCAATGCTCGTTCTGGGTACGACATGTCGACCAGTCTCAGCCATTCACGAGCGTCCATGATTGGGAAGCCGCTTCTGGGAACATAGAGGCCTCCATCTGTGGCGAGACCCTCAATTACCACGTCGCTAAAGTGTGTCTCCTGATTGGACGACGGCGCGTCGTCGCTCCTGGTTGACACGAAGGTTTCTGCAGCGCGGTTGCGATACCGCTCGACGGCCTTCAGCACCTTCTCCGCCACCTCCTCCACCGTGACCCCTCTGCCGCACAGCACCCGCACGTCGAGCCATCTCTCGTAAAACTGTTTCCTGTAGCGCAGGATGTCCCTCATGGACGCCCCCGCCTCCTGGCCCACAATCCTGTTCACCTTCATCTTGGCGAGCCTCTGCATGACGTCCTCGCCGTCCACGTCCAGGTAGACGACCAGTCCGGACTCTTTGAGGCGCCGCATCGCCGCGGCGTGGAGAGGGTTAGAGCCTGTGAGGGAAACGACACACCCAGAGGCCGAGAAGTTACACAGAGCCTGGCCCTCTTCCTCCAGGAAACGCACTCCGCCGACCGCCGCCAGCTTGGCGGCCACAGGCATCTTCCATATCGTCTCCAAGATGTCATCGTCAACAGCGGGCAGTCCCAGTCTGTGGGCCACTATCCTCCCCACTGAGGTCTTCCCTGCACCAGGAGCGCCCATGAGCAGGATGTTCTGGTCCCCCAGCGGGGGGGCTTTGGTAGAAAGCCATGATTTTGATGCTGAAAGGGGACTCAGGGAGCACCTGACAGCTCTCAGTGTAGTCAGCAAACCCATTGAGGGGACAGCAAATGACAGCAGCCTTGATCCTGTTAACACAAGAGACGTTTAAAATAAAGTTACTTAAAAAAAATCTGTATTATGCAGACTAACAACCTCGTGTTTTGAAACAGTGCTGCATGCATAGACTGTGTTGTGCACGTGGCTGCGATAACTTTGCACGTGTTTTGCAGCCAGGACAGTAGTGACCCGTCATAATATTATATTGAGCAAGACACTCACGTGTAACGACGTGTTTCCGTACTTGTTGACTAATCTTTTAGTTAGTTAAGTATTTCGTGTTGTAACGGGGAACAGCACCATTCTGAATCACACACGTGAAACTACTGACTGCACAAACATCTACGGTCAGCCTGGAGGGACAAAATGTATGAAGCTTCAATGAGAAGTCGAAGGCGCACCAGTTTCCCGTTGCAAAAACAATTCACTTTTTATAAAACGTTTTATGTTCTATGCAATCTAACCACGGGATTTACAAACATTACGATCAAATCACTCCAACAACCCCGTAACTTGTACGAGTGGTCTTTGTGCTGCATTCAAATGCTCCTCGGAACGTTGAGCTTCAGTGAGCAGAAATCTGAAAAGTACGAGTGAAAATAGAAATGTTACGCTCATTCTTTATAGTCCATGACATCCAAACAGACAGATAAATAGCTAAATATATCCTGACACATCTGCTTCTGATGACAGCTGATTATCTGTAGAAATGATGCAGCACAGAGCTATGTGTGCAGTAGATAAACGAGAAGAATAACATGTATTTAGTTGTGTAATTTAAATTTAAAAAAGAGTTTTAGATGAAGACTGAGTGCTCTAAACCAAGACACATTACTTGTGTTTGTACTTCACATCTGGGCCGCTCAGACACCTCAAATGTATCGCTTTACAACTGTCCTGAAATGCAACATTTGATACGACAGTTGCCTAGAAACTAGCCCTGTGTTGTTAAACAAACCCCACGATTTACCCGTGTTAGCTGATGGTAGCTCGGTCAAGTGTCTAACGTTAATTGAACTTCATTTCAGTGTCTTTTTAATCCTTAAAGTCCTTCAAGATGTCTGGAGTTGTGAATCCACTAGAGAGCGTCTACAGTCGGCTTACAAAGGAAGAGGTTCATGCTCAAAAACCGCAAAGGTAAGCAACTAGTTTGCTAGACCATAGGTTAACTAGTGTACAAGGTTTTGCACAAAAAAATAAATAAGACATTGAAAGCAAAGTATCACCTCAAGTTGGGTTTAACTTTGTAAATTGTGTGCACATTTTATTTTATTTTGGCATGTAAATAAAGCAAAGTAAGGTAATAAAAGGAATTGATGGGTATGTGTAGTTAATAATATAAGGGTATAGTAAAAAACAGAGATTCTTCTGTTATGATTTGGCACTGGATGAATATAATTGAATTGAAATTATAAAATGATTTATTCAATGTCCTGCTTCTGAAGGTATATGTCCAAGTACAGGCCGACAGTTGTTCTTGAGGAAAAGTCAACCAAACGTGCAATGAGGACGATGGGACCAGCGAAGGTAGAGGTGCCCTCCCCAGAGAACTACCTCAAGAAGCATTCAAAAGAGCCCAAAGTATCCGAAAGTGAGTTCACTATCTGAGCAATGCGTGGGTACGTCTTTGAGCAGTGAATCTGTTATTTAACTTCATATTCATATGTACTTTCAGAAGCACAGTGTTCGAAAGAACACACCCGCACCGTGAAGAAACCAGACGTTCCTGCGCAGACGGACAGACCACTCATGGGCATTCACACCAAGAGAGACTTTATACACACGGCTACAGCGGTGACAATGAAGCCCCAGCTTACCAGTGTGGACACCCGGCATGGACACAAGCAGCTCCTTGAGAAATCAGGACTTGTCCCCAAATACATCAAGAAGAAGGTTTTTCTTTCCACATCACTACACACAAGAAAGAATCCAGAAAGACATCTTGCATGCTTAATTCAGTCACAACAGTCAGATACGTTTAGATAAACATAGAATAGTACATGACAATAGTCCCCTTTTTATTGATTACATCATCTATCTGTGGGACTTGATTTAATGTTTCATTAGGTCCACTACATATTGTAAGTTTCCACTTCCTATTCGCAGCATTACGGAGAAGTACCCGAGTACCTGCAGCAGCGCAATGAAGACGAGCGGAGAGCTCAGGAGGAGTACGACGACTTTGTGAAAGAACAGAGGGAGAGGGGAGCCATGAAGCGCCTGTCTGACCAGGAGCGACAAGCCACGCTCGAGGTACTCCAACACGTCGGAATCTAAATCAGAAACGGTTTAGTGTGATCGCACATGCAAGGAATCTGACTTGGTGGCTTAATAATACACACAGTACAATAGTATCAAGACATAGACAAAATGAGAAAATGCCTTTTTCCTGACAGTGACATTACCAAGCTGATTATATTGTACTAGTGATGGGTGTACCTATGTGGGTTCATGCTGCAGGGTCTGAAGAAGACTTGGGATGAGCTGCACCACGAGTACCAGGGCCTCTCCTTCGTCACAGACAACCTGAGGAAGAAGTCCCACAGGGATCAGCTGGAAGTGGCGATGAAGAAGCTGGAGAACGACATGGACCTCTTCAAGAGGTTCAAGACCATCTACATACCCAATAACTGAGACATAAAAACACTGGATTCAATCAGATGTGCTGTGTGTCTTGAGACCCCCAACCAAATGTCACATGAGCTTGAGTAAAATAGAATTCTGTATTCGTATGTTCTCTCTGTCATATGAACAATGAAACAAAGATAAAACTTGAGCGGTTGAGATATTTCCCAGTGGATTATTGCCATTCTTAAGTATACAGTTGCAGTCTTTTTCTAATTTTAAAGGAACACTTGTAATGTAACGCCTCTGTATGTCTTAGAGATAATACATAATCAAAAACAAGCGTGTCTTTATCCCTTTCTTTCTTTTCACCAATCTGCCTTCTCAATGGAATTTCTTGGAGAACAAAATAAGAAATACTTAAAGAGTGTCCTTTTTAAAATCAATTTAATTCTGACTGAATAAAATGTACTGCATTGAAAGTGAGCCAAGTGTTTCTTGTCAAACTTTTTCTCTTGCCCTGGCCCATGACGAGGCCACAAGCCAGCGTGGCATCACATGCAGCTGATTATCCCCGTAATTCTCCACCACTAACACAACGCCGTCCTTTTACGCAAATGTCTGGAGCGTGATCCCACAGGACCATGTGGTCTCTCTACACTCTCTCTCTTTGTGTCCCGTCCTGAATCTGTACGCCGGTGAACACACCAACAAATGGACAACGCCGCGATGAAAAGAGGAATCGTGGTATGTTTTTTTTTTTATCAACAGAGAATGATTGGGGTTTTTTGTGTGTATAGTTATTTGCTCAGCTGTTGTAAAAAGATAACGTGTTTGTAATTCTCTGAATTAATTCCTTGAAGTCACTTTTTGATTAATTCAACAGTAAGCAACTTTTAAAGAACCTTCAAGCTTTTTATTTAATCTAAACCTAGAGGAATATAATGAGGCTGAAGTCTATTATTAGTATGATTACACTAATAATAGTTTGTTGTTTGAGCTGAAAGGTTACAGATGCTATGGGCCAACAATCCTTGTGTATATCTCATACACTTTATATTCAATCTTTATTTCCATGACAATTTAACGATACTATGAACTACAATACATTATACAGCCAGATAGACCACGTGAATGTTAAGCCATCAAGATGATATCATCTAATCAATATTACATATGTACATCGTTTAAAGCTGTATTTGATGTTGTAGCTAGCTTGTTGAGTGGGAGCGAACTGCTTTAACGCTATAAGCTGCTGGGTAGTGTAGTTCATAGTGGTGGAAGAAGTGGTCAGATAGTTAGCTATAAGCAGCAGTACCACACTGTACAATGCCAAGCTGCTTTGAATTTTAGATTTCCAGGTTTTAAAATGCCTCTACATGCCTTCCAACAGCAAAATTCAGATACATTATGAGAAGAAATACCAGTAACCGTCACGATTACATGTTTCTTCCACCTTTGAAATCCACCGGCCTCTCTGAAGCTTGAACAGGTCTTTTGTTTTTATTTGACTGCTCCCTCTCACATATTGCACGACTGAGTGGTTTAAACACCCACAGCTGTGTACTAACAGTCGGCTGTCTGTCCCAGATAAAAGACGACTGGCCAGGCTACAGTCTGGACCTGTTCACTTACCCTGAACACTACCATGAAGACATAGAGAGTGTTTACATACCACATGGGGTTATCATGGACAGGTAAAGAACAACAACACATGAACACACCTGTACGGTGACTCTTTAAAATCATTTCCTGGTCATTTGTATTTGTCTTCATGTGTTTTTCTTCCTGCAGGATAGAGCGTCTGGCCCGCTACGTCATGGATGACTTCGGGGACAACATCATGGTGCTGTGCGTCTTGAAGGGGGGCTACAAGTTCTGTTCAGACCTGGTGGAGTTCATCGAGGTTCTCGGCCGCAACTCCAACAAGTATCTGGAGACCCGGGTGGAGTTCATCCGTCTGAAGAGCTACCTGGTAGGTGAACTGCACCGCGTACTAAAACACGACTACATTACTTTTGATTCTTACGTACATTTTTTTTAAATGTAGCTGTTTTTATTCCTATGTAACAATGACGTAGTGCTGAAACGATTAGTTGATTATTTGGTTAGTCAATCCACTGAAATTTCATTGCCAAAATCAATAATTTTGAGAATTTTCTAATTGCCAAAGTAATCTTTTGATTGTTTCCAGCTCCTCAAGAGTGAGGACTTCCTCCTATTCTAAGTTGTATAGACAAAAAAAGCAATTTGAGGGCTTTGGGAATTTATGATTCATTATTTCTGCACATTTTATAGATACAATTGAGAACAGATTTATTAAAATAATCCTCACTTACAGTCCCAACATCCACCCACCACCAATGACACTTTTCCATTTGAAACATCCCAGATGTTGCGTCTGACTTTGGGCTCAGCCACCAGATGTCCCTGTTGTTCATGTTTAGTGAGGAAAGAGCCCGGTTCAGACAGGACACCTCAAGGACGATTGATTGTGGAGCCGCTGCAGAGCTCAGGTCACGAACATACCAACACTGCTAAGTGGTGCTGTCACCTCTGCCAAGAGAAACAGCTTATGACACTGTCTAACACCTGGAATGTATAAAGCGAGTAATGATATAGTAATGTTTACAATGATGTCGCTTTGCTCCACAGTCACTTATTATGCTTCAGTGTGTTTTGGCACAGAGGACATCCAAAGTGATGTGATTTACATTTCTCTGCATGTGGTCGCATTCCTTCTCTCCCTTTAGAGCACAAGGGAGGATCCACTATTTCTGAGGAATTGACTTTTCACGGAGGTTTAAGTAGCTATAAGGACATTTGATTTAATTATGGATGTATTTTTTTGTCTCGCTTGGACATTTAAACCACACTGAGTTCATTATAATGTCACAAGCTTTCTTAAAGGCAACAGATAGAAGATGTTTGCCACCAAATATGACAAAATATACCTGCAGCCTGCAGGGAGTTGACAGGGCTTCATAACAGCAAGTAACAATGAATTAATTTAAATGATTTATCCCTGTAAAGACGGTTGTATGCAGCAGTTGTCAACAACAGCAGCAGCCGCTCTTACTACGCTCGTGGTCAGTGTCTGAGTGATGGCACCGTGAGTCAATCTCACAGCTCATGATGGAGTCATGTGACCCGCCCCCCCCCCCCCAGGGCCGGGATTTTGTCCATGTCGCTGCTCCTCTTATCCGAGTGATGCATCTGTAGCCGACCAAATCTAACTTCAAAGCCGCTGTCCTTCAAAGCTTTTGCTTTCTGCGTGCTTCCCACAGGAACAGAGAGAGAGAGAGAGAGAGAGTCTGGCTTTGTTTATGTTGAGGATGATATTTTACACTCACTGTCCTTTTGTCTCGCATTTGAACTGCAGACAGATAAAACGTACAGTATGCTGTCTCTCAGTCTGACGGACCATTTGTTGTCATTTATGGTGGCTGAAAGGAGCACATCTTGATTTCATGTTATTGACAAAAGCTGCATCCATTATTTTTAGCTATCGCATAATACAAATCTTTCCATTTTTGTCTTCCTCTCCCCAGAACGACCAATCAACAGAGGAGCTGCACATCATAGGAAGCAGAGATCTGTCTTTCCTGCGTGGAAAGGTGTGTGTAAACACATTTCCCGCCTAGCTTCTAGAGATAATGTGGTCAATGGGGCAGTATTCTTTGTCAGCATTTTGATTTATTGTAAGAGAGCTGAGAGACCACTGGGTGGTAAAATCACATTTTTCATTCTTGATTAATATGTGAAACTGTTTCAAAAATGTTTTATTGCCCCAAAACATGCCCTTGGACCAGACCGAACCCCTTTACTTCTGCTTTTATTGCTTTCTCCTCACAACTGTCCTCTATGTGTGCGCACCTCGTGAGTGTCACTTTGTTAGAGTGGTTTGCCCTCCACCAGTCTGGCCATGAATCAGGCGTTTCAGGAAAACGAAAAGTTCCCACAAGGCAGATTTACTGACTGAGCTCTGGCCTGGAGGACCGAGGAGTCTGTAAGGATTAATCCCGTCTCACTGCATTATTCTCTCAGATAGGCACAAGACATAAAGTTTGTTTACACAGCTGAGTGGGCGCTCGAATATGCCCACAAGCGTTTGCATAAAAAAAGACTGATGTCTGAATTCTTCGCTGAGATGTCAGCATGTGTTACGATGCATTTTCACTGTGGGTAAAAAGGTCAATGGGAGTAAAAACAGAGTGACCGCCGCCATGCACTGAAACCATGAATCACTCCACTTCTGTGTAACTAAAGTCGTCTCCTGTTACAACCCTTCACCTCGATGGAAACACTGAACACAAAGTCACAGTTCCATGTAGATTATGAGTGTGGTGCTACTGACACTGCTCCTTTTTTCACCTATTAATCTGCTCCGTGATCATGGCGACGTAATGACAGCGTGGACAAACGTAAATGTTGTGTTGAGGAGGGAGGTGGCATCCTCCCCGGTTTCAGTGAGTTGAAGCCCGGCCAGCAGCATCCACCATCACGTTAGAAAAGCTTCTCATGCGATCGTTGCTCACAGTGAATTCGTAGCACTCTGATAATCCAAAGCGTTATTATGGTAATCTGAGTAGTTAGGTTTGCATGTAGCACAGCTTTATTGCGGCTTAAAATTCATATTATCCTTTTATATTCCCAAAGAAATGAAATCATTTTTCAACTTTTTAATTTTCCCTGTTTTTAGCCGTGCTAGCAGCAGAGCTTAAGGGATAGCAATGTCCGTCTGTTGGTCGGCCCAACTGTTTATTAGACACTGAAATATCTCATTACATATTGAATTGTTAGCCAGAACATTTTGTACAGAGATTCATGTTCCCCAGAGGATGATTCCCAATGATTTTGTTGATCCTCTGACTTTTCATGTAGCCCCACCATCAGCTTCAGATGTTCGTTTTTTAGGGGAAATGTCACAACAACGATTGAATGGATTGCCATTAAAAGTCGGTACCATTTGGTACACACATTCATTGAACTTCTATGATCCTCAGATTTTTCCTCCAGCGCATTTGGTATTACACCTGCTAAACAATATTAGCATAGTCATTTTGAGCTTGTTAGCATGCATGACCTTAACATAAGCACTAGCATAGACGCTGATCAGACAGTGTGTGTTGCAGGTTATTTTTGTTGAAAATGTCCGATTAGATCGTTTTTACAATTATTGTTGTTGCTTGACAGCCACCAAGTGAGCGCTAACGTTAGCTTAACAGAAAACCATGAACTATACGCTACCTGAAGGTTAATAGTGCAGCTTAAATTAATGAAATCAACTTCAAGTATCGCACTAATTTGCCTCCAGGCCTGTTGTTTTCTGTTCAGATCATGGTAACTACGTTTGGTATACAGCTAAAGTCACCACAATGAGAAGAAATGCTGATGATGTCGGGCGCTTTTACGCTCTGAGCTGTAACTGTTACCTGAACCCGAGACAAAGTAAATAAATCTAATTTTTTTGCCAGAGTCAGGATCGAGATAAAGAAACCTCGTAAAGCTTGTGAACCAGGGATCCTAGGAGAACTATAAATCCCCAAACAATGATGCTTTACACAGTCAAATAACTTTCAATGGACAGTTCTGGCTGTAGACTATGTTTACAGTCTGCAGCGCGACAGGTTATGTTTGAGCCTTCTTGTTTTTTACACGTTGGGTTGTGTAACAGTGTTCAGGTGTAGACCGAGAGAACATTGGCCGGGCGCCTGCATTCTCTCCAACCACTCTCCCTAAACCATAGATACTCTCCACTGGTCTCACAAAGAGCCCCATACACCCGGCCCAGGGAACAAGGAGTCATTTGAAACCCTGCAGCAAGGGAAAGTGTGCACCACCCGGACACTTAGAAGTGACTCTTTGCTAGACACAGATGTTCATTACTGCCGGGAAGAGAACGAGTTGTTCTGTGTTTTTGTTAAGGCGCCGAAGATGCTGCCAACGTTGTTGCTATCGATACCATCTGTAACAAACCTACATTTCACAGAACCAATCCAGCTTTTAGTCCTTGAACTGTATTCAAATTCAAAAGGGGATGTTTTACTAATGTTTTTCTTTATTTCCACATGTTACCAAGAGTGTGCTCATTGTTGAGGTGAGTGCCTTCTCTCTTTGAGATCATGTTTCATTTGTAAAAGATTTAAAGGGGAGGCATTGTGTGCACTGCATGTTAATATAGTTAATCTATAAAAACATGAAGTTTTTCCTCCTATAATCTGCTTATTTCTCTGCCATGTTCCTCCTCTTTCAAAGCATTCCGCACTCAACATGTCTCCATCCCTCCCTTATCCCTGTGCTCTTCCCTTCCCTAAGGCCATAGTTGACACAGGAAAGACCATGAAGGCCCTTCTGCAGCATGTGGAGACCTTTGAACCCAAGATGGTCAAGGTCGCAGGGTGAGGCAGTGTTTCGGTCATCTGTTTTTTCCCCACCAGGGGAAATGCCAAGCGAGTGACGAACTGAAGAAGATATCACTTGTCCACAGCCGCTATCTCGTGTCCTTGTGCTGCTCCTATGCAGATAAACATCTTTCCTGGCACATGTCGAAGGTTTTTCCTTCCTCTACTGTATGTGTAACGCTGTTTAAGTGTTAGCATGTTGCATGAATGTAAGTTCTTACTTTGGTATTTCTTACAGTGACATAATACTTTTAAATACTAGAGATAAAGTCATAGTTAGTTACTGCAGTTCTGCACTGTTGCATTTTGGAAATGAACTCTATATTTCATGTGTTTCAGTCTGCTGGTGAAGAGGGTCCCTAACATGGCTGAAAACCTGACAGACTGTAAGTACACCTGGTTTTAATGAAATCCATTCCTCTCTCATTATTACATTGGTATGGGCTTAATCATCTTTCATTGTCCTACATCTGGTATGTTTGCCAGACCGCTGCAGTGAATCAGGTGCATGTTTCTCACTGTTCTCACTGTGTGGTTCTGCTCTCTGAAACGTGTTCATCATTTCTGATCTGTAAATCCTGAAACACATGACTGAAACAATGACGATGTGGATTTAAGCAGCAGAAGTGTTCATCTGCCAGGCGTCTTAGTCTTGTGCATTGTGTCGAAGACGGTCAAGAACTAACAGCTGGGACGTGCAGGGTTAACATGCTACGTAGCTACAAAAAGTATTAGCTCTCTCTCTCTATTGAACTCCATTGGGAAAATACCAATTTTCTGGGATGTCCCGGTAAATGAATGGTTAAGGGACATATAGTAGCATATAACCACAAAGTCCCTAATTCGATCTCAGCTGGGGAGCTTTGTTGAATGTCATTTTGGTCATAAATGTCATTTTACCCCAAATAAATGTCAGAATTTCCACACATCATGCTACTCTTTAACGTTCCACGTCTGTGTTTGCTCTGACAGATGTTGGATTTGAAATCCCCAACCACTTCGTTGTCGGCTATGCCTTGGACTACAACGAATACTTCCGCGACCTGAATGTAAGTCACCTGCTGCACACTGCACATGACCTTTTGAAGAGCTAAGAGAAAGAGATGAAAGAGACCGAGGGAGTGGAGGGGGGTAAACACAGCAAATCAAAGAGATGAAACCTAAACTCACCCAACAGGTATACTCCGTGCTTGAGGAGACTTTCCACCGAGGCAAAGCAGCTCAAATCCATTATTTCTGTGTGGATGGTTTCTTCTTATCAACGCCATCAAGTTTAATTCGTCAAATTCTTCATTTGGTTTCATAAATTATTACAGAAAATCTGATATTATGACAGCTCTAGCTGTACTTTGTGTTTAGCACTATTTAGCTTAGATGCTGAACATTAGCTGCTAAGCATTAGCACTTTAGCTTTGTCATTGCAAGCATGTCGCCATTATTAGCATTAGCGTTAGCATTTAGCTAGAATTTGAGCCATCATGATAACCTAATCTGGTAAAAGTAAAACGACTGACAGTGCTATAGACGGACTCTCACCATTTTCTCTTATTTTTTACGTTTATCCACCATGCAAAGAAATCCAACCCCCCCTTTTCTCCTCTGACCATTCCCCTGGTGCCTTGAACCCATCTTACACCTCTACACACTTTGAGTCAGGCGTGCAACCAATCCTCTGTTTTCTTTGTTGCACCCATGACACGTTATTTCATGCCAGATTTTCTCAGCCTGAAATTAGTAAGTGCAAACTTATGTGAACTTTGTCATTTTTATATCTGTAAAGACTTGGCCTCAAATTGACCTCTGACTCATGTGCAACACTGAGCCAAGACCGACTCCCATAGCTTTGTGTGTGAGTGTGTGTGTGTGTGTATGCACATGGGCGTGTGTGTGCTGCATGTAATGTATGTACTGTACGATTGTGAGTGTGTCTTGTGCATATTTGAGGGGGTTGGTATTCATTACGAAGGTTTGAAAGGGGGTGGCCTGTGGAATGTGGAGGTTAGGCTCTCATTATCAGGCAGAGTTAAAGCTTCCCCTCTTATCTGTCCTTATCCTACAGAAGAAATATGAGTTGAACCCCTGGGACGCTCCAAAGTTAGATTAATGAATGTGTCATATCTTTGATTACCTTTCCCTGCTTTCAAATTATTGCATATGGAGAACATACTGGAATTCCCCACAGGGCAGGGTGATCTTAAACAAATATTTTCCTGTCATCAGATGCAACGTTTTGGACAAGATTGAAACATTCCCAAGTGTAATGAAACATTGAAATTACACACGCTGATTTGTCTTCCTCTTTCAGCATATCTGTGTCATCAGCGAGACTGGGAAGATGAAGTACAAGGTTTAAGAAGCAACGCACAGTTTTACATGTGCGGCACGAAAAGTAAAGGCTCATTTCTGTTTTCCATTTCTGTAACAGCCAGTCATTGCACTACTTTGTTTAAATGCGCCACTGTTTATTATCATTCCAATGTAAATTAAATTGAAATTGAAAGAACATCCTTCTTCTCAAAGCAGGCAATCATAACTGTTGAGAAGGCCTTTATATAACGTTTTTTAAATAAACAACAAAAAAGAAGTTGTTGCCTCATCCTCAATTTTTTTGTACTTTGTTGTGATTCAAGCGGGAACAAAGCAATGAATGAATAAAAGAAAAAAGAAATGCTGGCGACCAGGAGAGGACTGTTGGTGACAGATGGAGAGAGCTTATGGACGTTGGCATCCCCGTGCCCGGATGACGCCCACTCTGACTCATGGAAAACACACAGTGGGTGCAGCAGACCGAACAGCGTCTCCTCGCCACACTGTATCTGTTTGTTCCCAACTTTAACCGGGCCTTACTGGAGAGCACAACCAAACACATGAGCATTTTGGCAAAACTGACATGTCTGTTGATTATGAACTACTTTTACATCAAACCTCACAGACGTTCAAAGAGCAGACAGCCATTAAAACAGGCATCTTTGGGTAAATTGTATATTTTATTTATTCTAATTGCGCTGACCGACCCTCCACAAGTCGCTACTGCTCGGTTGAGTACAAACGGAATGGAAACAAAACTTTTTGAATGTCAAATTTACTTAGAACCCATTAGTTCTTTCATCAAAGAATTCCTGAATTACAATTCCTAATAAAAAATCTCTCCTTTTCAGTGATCACAAGATTCGTTGGGCTGCAATTACACTCTGAGCCCTTGATCTCTGGGGGGGGGGGGTGCTCACAGTAAAGGCTAGATATCATTATAAACACACACACACAAGTATTTTGTATGTTCTGTTGCCATCTTTGGGGCGACTAAGAGAGTCAATTGTGCGTGTCGACAAACAGACCAGAACACGCTTCACCTCCCGCAGCGTGCACTCGGGGAGTGTTATCACGTGGCTACGCACTCTTGATTCTTAATCACCTGAAACTCCAAACAGCCGTCACATCGAGCAACAGCACGCACACACACACAGGTATTATTCTAACAGTGTAAAGATTTGATGGGATACGAAGTCCCAACTGAAAGATGGTGCACTAATCAGCCTCTTATCCCCAAGACCCCTCCCTGCTCTCCCTGTGCAGACTTTGGTGGTCTAAGAAAAATAAATGAAGAATTATTTTTAAAGTTAAACAAAATATATTGACATTCTTATGGTTGTTCCAGTCATTTTTGTTAATGCAAACTGTGTGTTTTCCTCACGTTTTCTAAACACGTTTCTAAGCCAAAGGTAATGGTCCAGCTCCGGCTACAAGGCCTCTCCAAGTTAAATGGCCTGACAAACGAGTCGCTATGTGGATGATATGAGTGACTGCAAACACAAGAGAGTTCTGGGAGGTTCGGAGCACTCGGATTCCACGTTGTGCTTTCAAAATGCTCTCAGGTTTCTCGTCTGTGGTCGTAAACAACACTTTCTCTAATACACTTAGAGGAACCCTAAATTCATGTCAGGTTTTATTACTTGTCCTTGACCCCTTAACATACAGAGGAGTGAGATAAGCAAGACAGAAGAAACTCCACAAATTACACAACTTTTTGGTTGGGTGCTATCCGTGCAGCCTCAGCCACAAAGACGTCCATTGTACCTCCCGGCTGCAGCCCTGTGTGTCCTTATCATAAAACATCAGCACTTGGCGGTGGTGGTTAACTTAATCCCAGCGCTGATGCCCCCCACACTGCCCTGGGAACCCAGAGGCCATTGTCTTTCACCTTGATGCAGGGTTTTGGTGAAAGCGAGATGGGACAAAAAGCCTGGCAGGTTTCACATGCTGCGGCTTTGTAGTGCTCCGTCAGGGGAACTGAGGACGGGGCCGACCGCAGAAAGTAGGCTACAGGTAGACTGCGCTCAGCACAAAAGGAACAAAAACAGGAATTGTACATTTGAATGGCAACACATTCATGCGTTTGACATATGAAGCCTGTGGTTAGAGACAGAGCTGAGGGATTTAATTTCACATCACCAGCACATCAGATAGAACACGTTCACTACAGAAACCTCGTTTTATTGTTCTGCGTTTAAACAGTTTTAACTTTTTGGAAATGCGCAATTTGCTTTTTTTTGCCAAGAGTTAGCTGAAAAGATGGCTAGCTTAGCTTAGCATAAAGACAGGCCCCTTGTTTCCAGCCTTTATGCTAGGCTAAGCTAACCATCGTCTGGCTGTAGCTTTCAAGGAATTGTTTGACGTTTTGGGGAAATACACTGATTTGCTCTCTTGTTGAGAGTTAAAGTTAAATGAGAAGATTGATAAGGCAAATAATGGAGCCAGCAGCCGATTAGCTTAGCTTCACACGAAGAGTGGAAACAGGGGGAAATAGCTTGCCTCTGTCCAAAGGTAACAAAATCCTGCCAGACTATTTCTTGGCCAGTGTAGTAAGTTCCTGGAGTACTACACTTTGGTTTTAGAAGTTCTGGCAGATTTTATTTCTTTACAGACCCAAGCTAACTGGTTCCCTCTGCTTTCAGTCTTTGTGCTAGGCTAAGCTAACCGTGTCTTAGCTGTTAGCTTCGTATTAAACGGATACACATGAGACTAATCATCTAACGCTCAGCAAGAAAACAAATACGCATATTTCCCAATTATTTCTTTAGATATTAGACCTCTTCGGTGTCAGAGCTTCATCATTTACACATTTTTATGTGCGCTTCTGCTGCATTTGTGATATAAATGAAGCAGCCCTTCAATTAAAAATCTACATTTATTTGACCCGATTTGAGCTAGCAGATGCCAAACAATTACATTCCCAGTTTGGAATTAAATAAATGCTGTTTGACTGACGCATCTCGGTACACAAATAGAAAGAACATCCTCTGCAGTGTTCATTGTGTTCCAATTAGGGACTGGCTGGCTAGAGGGCTTGATAGATTGACTGCTGCTGGGTTTCATCCAGTCATCACACTCAGTGCCAGATCCCCTTATACAACCTGGAGAGGGGAGGGAACCTCATCATTTTTTCTCGCATGTTTTGCATGAAGGAGTGTTTAAAACCGGTGTAATGCACTAGGCACTGCAGAGTCATTTCCACCTGTCCTAATCCTAACGCCGCTGGGTCTTGAATTTGGGCTTCATGTGATGTCCTAATCCAGCCAAACATTTTGCTTCCACGAAAGCGATCGTAATCTCTCTTCTGCAGGACATTTGAGTCACTCTGGCTCTGCAACACATTTGGTATAAAGGAATTAGCAATGAATGCAAAACATTATTATTGATTATTAGAAACATCTGGATGGAAAATGGTGAAATAGAGTTACAAGCATGCTTCAGAAAGACAGTATGTATATTACACAAGGTGACACAACAGAACGTTTAACTATACAGACATGCATTCGGTCGTTATGGCAGATTACAACTCCTCAGTGAGCTTTGTTCACCGCTCATTGATCCGTATCTCCTCACTTTGTCATTCATAAAAACAGCACTGCACTGCATCTGTGTCTCAGTGTTGTGCACAGAGGAGGGTGTAGTAACACAAGTGGGCCAAGGTTTTTTTGGGGGGGAAAAGTACCACACAAAACAATCACTGTTGGCTCATAAGCTGTTGAACCAGTAAAACATTTTTATAGTTTGCTTGTGAATTTCGATACACGCATGTAATGCAGAAAAGATTTAGCTGTTTTTGAGGGAAAACATCATCCATATGTTGTATTAGCGATAGCTGGGAACACTTTTTTTTTTTTTAAATCTTCTTGCTGCATTAATAGTGTGGTATATGTTTAATAAACAAATTGCATTAAATGAATATGAACCTCATGTCCACCGTCACATAATGCAGAGTCCCACTTACATCAGTTTAAGTTCTCTATTGTCTGAATGAGGGTGCACCGGCTCTTTAGACAATAGCTCCTCTCTGAAACCAGGGAAACCTCGCCACAGTGTGGGTCAAAAGAGTCCTATTGTCCCATCTTCTATTGTGCTGCAGGAGTAGCCTGCAAACAGAACACTGTCGGCCTTTGTCTTTGTCCGGATCAGCTGTGCAGCCCTTTTTTTTTTTTGTCATGCTCTGGAGTCCCATGTGGCCACCATGCCCTACATGTCACCATAATAAAGTTAAGGACACCGCTGTTACAGTTGATAATGGATCGGCAAATATGTCTCACCCGCTGGACGTTAGGAAATAGGAGAGTTCAGCGTATGTGTTGGGGCCTCGGGGCTTTTCCTCGTCCCTCACAATGGTGTCCCTGTGATTTCATTTGCTCACTTTAAAGGTCGGAAAAGGCAGAATGACGGAGTGGGAATAAAGTGTTTATCAGCTCGTGGATAGCTGATTATTCAAAAGCATTGTGCGAGTGAAAAGTGTGGCCACTGATCATGTTCCATTAGTGGAAGAAGAAGTAAAAATCTTAAAAGTAAAAGTAAAAGTCACGCATTAAAAATTGCACTCAAGGGAAAGTACAGAGTATTAATAACTGCAAAATAGCTGTAAGTATTTGCAGAATTGCCAGTTATAGTGTTATTTTATTAAGAGGAACAAGTTCAATATTTCTCTCTCAAATGTAGTGCAGTATAAGAGACATATTGCAGTAAAGTACCAATAGGCTATCTGAACATTGCACAGTACTTGAGTACATGTACTGAGTTACTTTCCACAGTATTACTACATCAACCTTTCCTACTGTTGCCGCAGTTTTCCAGGAGAAATGTATTTGCTACTATAAAAAAGTGTTTCCTCTTATTCGAAGAAACTACCAAATTCTAAAAAAGTACGAGATTTAGATGTCACAGCTAGCTTCAATGAATACATACATTTATATTAGAATAAAAACACTAATATGATATGAACTATACACAAACTTTCAATCAGGGTGTAAGAAGTATTCAGATCTTCTAGTAACAGATAAGCAATTTGAAAATACCCTACATTACAAGTATAGCGGGGTAATAGAAGTACTCAAAACGCAGAATAGTCCTTCAGATGTTATATTGTCATATTATAGTATTGGATTATTATTATTCAAGCAGCATTTTAATGTTGCAGCTGGTGCAACGGGAGCTAATTTTAAAGTTTGTTTTGTTTTCTACTGATGTCTCAGTAGACACTTGCACTATCCACTTTGCTGCTGTAATCCTGCAGATGTCCCTGCTGTGGGAGTAATAAAGGATTATTTCATTTTATTTCATTTTAATATTTCTATCTGAGATGCAGTAGAGCACTTAAAAGCTGTACTTTGTGCAGTACTTAGAGTAAACGTACGTACTATAGTTACTCTTCACCACCGCTGTGTAATATGAGTACAAAACAAAAGACAAAGTTGCAATGATCCAGTGACCAGCAGGCACCAGCTTCTCCTCTTTATTGAAATTGTTATGTAACAACGCCTCCAATTGGCCCGCTTCAAAATTCCAAATTTAATCCGCCCACCTGATTGGACGACGCCTGGCGAGGGTGGGCAGGCAGAGGGGCGGGGCTTGCGCAGAGTCTGGAGATTCGTCAATCTATGTGCAGATTGTCGCGCCGCCAACCGGGGACCACGCAGGAGTACATGTTACTTTGTAACTATTTTGACTATTTTAGCAGCGAAGCGACGCTCTGAAATGATGGGGAATGAATGAAGAGCAGCGGGTTATTTTGTACCGGAGCTTCCCGACGGAGGAATGCACACTAAAGGGCGTTTACCGTGTTTTTTCTCCCCTCACACCTCAGCTGGAAAAGGAGACCGAATATCCCGCTTTTGTAATCTCATTTTTTAACCCGTTTTTGGACCGAGCGAGGCTCTTTTTTTTATTTTTTTATTTTTTTTAAACGGAACACCCAGAACTCTTCCCAGAAGACATGGATGTGTTTTGTCTTCGGAGTAGTTTTCTGAATTTGTAAACAGGTATGTTTTGTTCGCAATTAAACGTGATCGCCACAGCAACAACCTGTCGTCCGCCCGGTTAGCTGGTGTTTGTCAGCTGCAACAAGGGGAGTTTCTGGCTCCGAGCGATGGGAAACAAACAGAAAATAGGTCTGTTTTTAAATTTGTTTTTGGTGCATGTGTATCATGTCGGAAGAGAGAGTGTTTAGCATCACAATCCTGGCTGTTTTATATTTAGCGTATGGCTTAATTCATGATGGCTGGATGTGGCGCTTTTACACCGCAATCCTTTTAATGTGCCCTCCCCGAACAGAGAGCCATGAATTCCGCTTTTATTTGACATGCACGTCTCGTTTTTTTTTTCCCTCCTCCATGTGTGCGAATATGATTACAGAGCCCGTCAGACATTTTTCTTTTTTTTTTTAAATCAAGGTTTGCAGAAAAACAGCTCGACTATCCACCTGCCGTTTCCCACTTTAAGCCAAATGCACCCTCCATTGATGGAAACAGAAGTATTAGCTGAATGTTCACCATTAATTCAATGCTATGCAATCTGGAAAACCTCCATAATATTCCTCTTTGGTCTCTATTTTGATCTCAATGTACTGTGCTTTTTAAATATCAGTATTTAAGGTATTATAAGGGACATTTAGATGCTGTAATATCTTAATAGTATTCTTCATTTTGAGTGAGGAGGGTTAAGATGTTGGGCTGTCCTTGGTTGACCAGGCTCATCATACATTTAAGGACTTGGAGCTTTCGTGTGACGTTTAGTGGCTGTAGTATTTTAAAGAAAATGCCTTTCAGGTTATCTTCTCCTCTTGTACTTCATGTAGCTGTTATTCAGCTACACGTCGATGAATGGGCTCATTAGTCTGGGTTAGAATCTGGAAAATAGCTGTTGTGTTTGGCACTGTGTCCTGCGTGGGACAGTGTGCCAATGAGTCTCTCCAGGGCTGCATTTTCACCAACTTGTGTTCTTTGTGCTTTAGATTCCAGCCACTGATGGACACGAAGAAGGAGGACGGCGTGGATTAGGATCTTTTTTTCCTCTTCCCCTTTTCTTTTTGTTTTGTTTAGTTTTTTTTGGCGTCATCCTCCTCACCTCAATGTGGTCTCTAAAGGACTTCTTCCTCCTCTGCGGTTCGAAATGAAATGATGGCAGCACGTTGGAGTGATTCACCGCAGGACAATGAAGCGAGTAAACACACAGCCGTGACTCCGTCTTGCGAGGTAAGACTTTTGGATAGAGATGAGGCTGTTACTCCTCGCTGTCTGTTTCTAAGTGCAATGCCTGCACAGCTCTGTTGTGGTGGCTTTTCATCTGTAGCCATCATGGTGCGTTCACAGTCTCTGTGAATACACATTCAGTAAGTACACTGTGTGACCTTTGGCAGTGTGGCGGAGGGGAACTATAATCCTGAAATAGTTTGCATTTTTGCCAGATTTCTCTTGCAGCAGCTATTTTCTGACACAATAGAGACTTCACACGACTTGACTATAGATATGACTGTCACCAGGCTACACGTGAGGCGTCCACGGTAACCATCACACCACATGGCGACTGTGACTCCATCAGCTCGGCCTCAAAGGTGTCCTCGCTCTGGTAAAACTCGTGACGCGCCGCCAGAAGTTCTCAAAGTGTGTCTGCAGCAGAAACAGAGCCGAGTGTGAGCTAAGTGTTTGCAGCACATCGCGTCTGCCAGCGCTCGGGGTGACCGAGTTCCTTTCCTTTCTCGCTCTTCACAACTGTTTAAAGTGCACAAAGAAGAGTTTCATACTTTGCAGCTCTAATCTCCTCCTGGGTCTTCTGTGGGTCCGCATGCCAAAACGCTGACAAATGGCACATTGTGGAGCTCATCCTTTCCCCTCTGATGAGCGGCAGCTTCAGCGGTTACATCATCATCATCATAATCATCATCATAGCCCAGCCAGGCTTCATGCATGCAGTAACAGCATTGCAGCGGCGGCATGTTCTTGGATTAATCCATCATCAGCAAATAACAACAGTGCTCTCTGTGTGTGTGTGTGTGTGTGTGTGTGTGTGTGTGTGTGTGTGTGTGTGTGTGTGTGTGTGTGTGTGTGTGTGTGTGTGTGTGTGTGTGTGTGTGTGTGTGTGTGTGTGTGTGTGTGTGGGGGGGGGGGGGCAGTAATCCTCTTACTGTGTCGGAACTAGCCGAGGATGGACGCCATAAATCGTTGGGAATGTGGTAAAGCAGCGACCTCACGGTGCCGGGGTGTTTAGAGACGGTAGATGGAGTACAGGAGGAGAAATGTCTTGATGAGAAGTTTGAGATGGAGCGTCGGAAGTGTTAATGGCACAATCTCAGGAGTGAGAAGTTAGTAAGAACAACTTTGTTTCTTCTCTGCTGGCTGCTTCTGCGGTGCGGTTGTTCCTCACATCCGCCTCTCTGCGATCTAATGAATATTTTCCCGTAACATCGCTTAACTCTCCCTCGCTGAGGGAAACCGCCACAGCCTGCTGAACCTCCAGCTGTTGAGCAGAAGCATCAAAACAACACATGAATTACTTCTCATCTCAAGCTGTGACGGAAGTTTTGGACCCTTTGAATCAGCTGAACTCACAGATGGAGCCTGATTTTTAAAGATTTAAAGGAGGGCTATTTCGCTTTATTTATTTATTTTTAAAGATGGGCACAAGCTGAGTATGCTTCGTGCATGAAGACGGCAGAATAAAAACCAGGACTTTGCAGGTTGCCCGCTGAATCTCCTGAAACTTGATTCCATCAGTTTCCCTAATAACCTGAGGACCAGCAGGCTTTCTGGAACACACTGTGCAGAAGATGTGAGTCACCTGTGAGTCAGTACCGCTGCTTATCCTGATGGTTTGCAGCCCGGGGGCTTGACAGACGCGTCACATCAGCTCTTTTTTTTGTATTTATTTTTGAATCTACCTGATGCCTCACACTACACAAACACAATTCTCACCCAACTTTCAAGCTTCAGTGCTTGTGAACGGTTTCTCCCCTCCGTGGGGCCTAATGGGAGTAGAAACCTCCCCTCCAAATCCCCCCCCCCCCCCGGCCACCGCATCATCTCGCCTCGCTAATGAGGGAGATTGCGAGGGGCGTTTTTCTCCCCCAACGCACACACACACACACACACACACACACACACACACACACACACACACACACACACACCCTGCTACCGCCTAAACGATGGTAGCAAAGCCGGGGTAATTTAGGCACAGCTGCCCCGATCATTAGGGGAGAAGCAGCCCACGTGTGCAGCGTCTGCTTCTCTCTTGGCCTCATTCACATTCCCAACCTCAGCGGACCTGCTGTCACTCTCACACCAACAGCAGTGTTCCAGAGCAGCTGAGGCTCAGCTCTGTATGGCAGAGAAAGAACTCCACCAAGTGATGGACGGAGTTACTCCTCTTTTCTTTCTTCATTGTTGATTCCTCTGACCATTGATTTCCTCCATGAAGTCCATGAAGTGTTGGATAATAGAGAAAGTTTTGTGGTTGGGCTTCGTGGCCGCATATGATTGTATAGATTTCATAAGACACCTGCTCCTTTGTCGAGGTCTCTCCACTGCTGTTGTGTTTACTATTAAAACAGGATGTTAGCTGTTGGGAAATAATGCAAGGTAAGCAAATTAGTCAATAGAGAGGAAATCAACCGACAGCTTATTTTGATCATCGGTTCATCGTTTAAGTCATTTCTTAAGTAAAAATGAAAAAGCATCTGATTCAGGATCTCCAATGTGACGATTTGCTGTTTTATTTCATCGTGAAGTGAATATCTTTGGATTCGTGGACTGCTGGTCGGACAAAACAAGACGGACCAGACCAAATGTCAATCAGCAAAACTAGTAATAGTGTCGCCTTGAAAAGAAGAAGTAGATAAAGCAAACGTGAGCGCTAAAGAAAAACACACGCAGCGGGGAAACGTTCTCCGGCCTATTGATGGCTTCCCTCCCTCATGTCGGGGCGGATGAGACCAATGGCGGTGCTGTGAGTGGTGCTGATGCTTTGCTCTAAATATCTATAAATAAAGCCCCTCCCAACGCCATAAACCCCCGCTCTTTATTCCTCCCCTCTCTCCCCCGTCCACATGCTAGTCTTTCACCCCGTCCTCTATTCCCGCGTGTTTTTAGTGATGCTATATTTAAACCCGTGGAAAGATTAATGCCGGAGAGGGAAAAATGGAATCACTGTACTGGAATACCTCGGCTCTCTCTCCTGAAGGCTGTTTAAAGCAGCGAGTGTAACGGGTGTTGGGTGGGACGGAGTCATTATAGGGGTCGGGGAACGCGACAGTGGTCAGTCTGTTTCTTTCTTTCTGTGGAAACTAGAGAGACGTACATACACAGCTGGTAACGACTTCCAGTGCCACATCCCGGCCCTAATTAAGCTCACCATGATCTCACTTTCTAAAAGTCTGATGGTTTATTTTAGTCATTGCAAAGGGGGGGGGGGTGGAATAAGAAGAGCGATTACAGTGTCTCCAGCAAGAAAATGACCTCCACGTTTATCAGCGTTCAGAGCCGTTGCTGTTCATCAATCAGAGCGGCGACGCAGCGATTCACATTTGCATAACATTTGAAAAGCAAATGTGTCTCGTGCAGCACATCAGGGTTCTTTCCCATTCGGCAAACAAGACACTGACCTGGACGTGACCCGGCTTCTGTCTTAGCACACACACAGACACACACAGACGCACACACACACACACACACACACACACACACACACACGCACACACTTGGGAATTACCAGGCGCTCACTATCTGAAGGGTTTCCTGTAGATCTGCCTCATACTCACCACCGTCAAACTGAAACCTGGAGCGTGTGTTTTGGCATCTCTTACCGGAAGTTGTCGCTATTGTTTTTCCCGGAAAAAGGAGGAAATCTGTGCACGTGCTGCGTCACACTCAAGGGCAACACAAATGTGTGTGTTGGGCGGCGCCCCTTTTATCTCGTTCCTCTTGTGGAGAGGTGACGTTGGTGCTCGGCATGGCTCCTCTGCATGTCATCCCTCAGTCTAGACGCTCTAATCCTGCTGGGCATGGATGGATGGATGGATGATTGATGGATGGGAAAATAAATGCCACCTTTCCCCCCGATTGGCTCAAAATCCCAGCCTCTTCTGCCTGGATGCCCCCCGTCCCTCTGATACAGGGAGGGCAGAAAGAAGATGGTGAGATGTAGGAGTTTGGGTGTGGGTGGGGGGTGGTGCTTGCAAATGAAGGCAGACAGGCAGAACAGAACCAGTCTAATGCTCAGCGAGGCTGAGACGCTATCCATTACACATGCCCAAGGCATCTCCGTCAAAACACCCGCCCTCTATCGGGCTCCATCTCTGGCTCCGGGACACGACACACACTGGTGAGGAGCGAGTTCATCATACAGCTCATTTCTTTAAGGCGGTGTCATATTTTACATCCTACAGTCTTATATAGACTGCTGCCATGTAGTATTTTCACACAGGATGTCCATACAGCCCAAGTAGATTTGAGTTTCTTTCACTTTTACTTTTGTAGTTCGCATGTAAAACCACATATAACTGTGTGTGTGTGTGCGTGTGTGTGTGTGAGAACTGTATATGTTTTTAATCGGCCCTTATGTAACGGGGTGTTATCAGGAGGACGTATCTTAACCCGCCGTGTTAGTTCAGACTTTGAAGTCTTGGCAGGAAAGCGCATTATTTCCTGTCAGCGTCAGCGGTGGAAGTGAACAAGGGCGCCCTGATGAAGGACCGGTTTCATGAATGGATGAGAGAGGAGCCGCAGAGCCGCTCTGTTTTCTCCAGCTCTGAAGACTGAACTTACAGATAGTCGTCTGTATGACAGTAAATATAATTCCCCCAAATTGACCACAACGGCTTAATTGTAGACCAGCAGTTATTGCTAGAGAACCCACCGGGTTTATGTCATCTAAGAAAAGGCCAACAAGCTGTCAGTGAAACTTTGAGAACATAATCCGACACAGATTTTTCTGACTTTTTAAAGACTATTTAAAAAGAAATGAATCAGCAGATGAATCAATAACGATAATAATCTTTAGTTAGAATCACAGGTTGAATCCTACGAACAGTCTTGATGAACCGGACTGGACTGCAGTGGCTCCAGCTGTTGACTCAAATGTGTAATAACTGTTTCTCTTCTTCACTGAATGTAATAACTCGTCCGTCGATAATCCTCCACATGACTGTGGTGGAGTTCCATTTCTCCGCCCTCGCGTCCTCGTCTCTTTGTGTGTCAGTGGAATGACCTCAGCATCCTTAAACACGCACACGCCGCCTGTTGTTGTGAATGCTGTCGGAGGTTGTGTGAGATCCATAACTCGCCATTGATTGGATTATATTGGCTTTAGCATGGGGGGGGGGGGGGGTTGGGCACACACTTTTACTCTTTACTCTTTACTGACCCGTTTGTGATGGCGGGTGGTTTGTATTCCAACATGAAATCATTTAGATTAAAGTGAAATATTAAAAAGCAACCGACGCATGTCCTCTGTCACACTCTGCACCGTGAGCATTTTCTAGATTTAATAACAACATTTCTGTTCAGCTTTTTTCATCTCGCTTTAAGGGCGGTTCGTTGTGTTGGAGCGCTGCCCTGCGCTGAGGCAGATTTGTGAGATTCCCCCGGCCTAGATATTCAGTGAACAGCGCGTCACGGTTAGCAGATCTTGGTTTTGCTCGCATTAGTCTAATCCCTCCGACTTCTTAAGTGTTAAGCAATGTTTTGTTTTAAGCGTAAGATGGCAAAACGGGGGACTTGGATGGCTTTCCTTTTGCCAAGAGAAACCTGGCGATCTGGAGACAGCGGGGCAACATATTTTCCCGTCTATGTGATGAATGGGGGGGGGTTATCCTGCTGTTCAACAACCGCCCCAACGTGCTTATTGTTTCACTTTCGGCGTGAGAATAAACACCATTCAGTGAATCATTCCCACTGGGGGTCCGGCCTCCAACGTTAAGGGGAGCAGAGAGGTTGTGTGTTGATAATGAGGGGGGGGGGGCAAGTAGAGGAGAGAGGTGAGTGATCACCTCCCCAACTGGTCTGCTGATGGCGTGTTGGGAGGCCAAGGGTTGCCGTGTCTGGACTTGTGGCCGTCTGAGACACGGCTGACCTTTCTGACCAGACTGTGTGCGTAGCCTCCTGACCTGACAGAGACTCTTGTGTCCGAATTATCACTGAAGTCGTCTTTGCTTGTCTTTTTGTGACAGTTTTTACATCAGATTTGGTGCACAAAAAGACTGAATGAATGAAGTGTCCAATCACCAGAGTTGTCTCCGTGGTGTGTTGGTTTTAGATCTTATCCTCAGTGGATGTGGAGCTCTTGCTGATCGCTTGTAATTGAGAGAAGAGGCTGGAGTGACACTTGGTTCTAAAGGGTTATTATGAATATCTTAAACCCCACCTCAGGCTACGTCTTTGATTCTAAGTGGTCGCTGCGTTCCTCTTGTGAAGTGAGCTTAGAGCGTCTCACTGATGTCGCAATCACAACCATCTGGACGTCACGCAGCATCAAAGGCTGCTGAGGAACATAAACAATCCCAGACAACTATTTGCTGGCATCCAGCAGTTTCCTAATTCTCTCTTTGTGCATTTCCGGCATATTTTCCTCCCTCAAAAGCGCGATTTCTTCGACATCCCGGCGTGACAGAAAGTCTTTAAGTCAATGATAATTTACTTAAGAGAGAGAGTTTCAGCTCCCGTGGCGGTGGGGGCTGCGGCACTCCTCTGGCCTTTTGTCGGGGGGGGGGAGTCTTCTCTCTGCAAAGTAGTATTTTTTTGCAGAGTAATGAAATAAATAACTCAGACGGTCCCGCATTGCCTGCAAAGTGCAGCATCAGGCAGGTTCGGAGTAAGAGGCGGAGAGCTTCCTCTGTGTGTTTTTTTACAGGATCACAAGTTGACGTGTTACGAGCCTTCGGTGTGTTTGCACTTTAACGAGAGACGCCGGTGGAAGAGGAGTCCTCTGATAGAGGGAAGCCGTTGTGTCCTGCATTGCGGGCCTGATGCCTGATGCTCGATGATTTAGGGTGAGGCTTCTGCTGCTCCGATAGCCGGGTTGCCTCAGCCTGGTACGACTGCAGAGACGAGCACGGGGAGGCACGGCCAGCCGGGACGAGAGACCGTCACAGGAATCAAAAAGAGGCAGAGGGGGGGGTGTTATCAAAAACGCAGAGGCAGATGACAAGGAAAAAGTGCACTCTGCTCCGTCGTCCTTTAGGATTCTTCTCTTCCACCGGCCGGTCTGCGCGGCGATAGACAGGTGGACTCGTCTGCTCCGTATTGCTGAGGAGACTTTCCTGCTGCATCCCTCTCTCAGGAAGGCTGTCTTTCTTTCTTTCTTTCTTTTCTTTTAAATACATATATAAGATAATCCCCTGAGTTCCTGCGCAGCGTGATTCATCATTAGCATACCGCTAATGAAGCGTGTCTGGGGGCGACGGCCGCGGCAGATAGGATGCCTGCTGAGTTCGTAGACGGGCCAGAGGATGCACCCTTTTGCCGGCTGCTGAGGATCCTCCCTCCTGCCTCCTCCCTCCTGCCTCCTCGCCGTCAAGGTGGCATCGAGGGGCGCCGCTGCCAGCAGGGCGCCGCCGGGGACGGCTGGGTTCGGTACGCGCCGCTGAGGGGAAGATTTGTCTTACCTCTGTGAAACGTAAAAAATGTCTCTTAAAGTTCTCGACTGTATGGTCAACAACAACTGGAGTCTGATCTGTGATCTGTACTGCGCCTGGAGCAATCAGGTCAGTTTCTCTTTGTGTTGAGAGCATTTGACTTCTTGTTATTATTTATTTTAAAGCATTTTTCTTGATAGTGACAGTAGAGCTCGACAGGAAACCTTTGGAGAGGGATAAGAGGGTTGACGCGCAACTGCAAGAGTCGTTCTTGCTGCAGCAGGTTTTCCTCTCGGCCCCACATTACTCTCTGGAGTTCTCCAGGAAAGGCATCCCTGACATCTCGCGTATTAATAGACCAGAATTCATTCAGTAGTGCAACGTGGAACTGGAGCCTCTGGAGCGCCTGGCATGCTGACCTCCTGGTGTCCCCAGACAAGAGTGCCTCGTGCAGCGTCGGGTGATTTTTGGGAAAATCAATCTCATGAAGTAGTTTAACAAGAGATTCTTTGACTTGAATCTCAACTTCTCTCGGCTCGGCAGGATTTGTTTTGTCGTAAACGGCTTCATTGAGAGATGTGACACTCTTTTGGAATCAAAATATCTTGCAACAAGTGTACCTATGTTGAAACGATTCCTCCGATTGGACGATTGGGAAGCGCAGTCTTAACTTAAAGGCTGGCTGGTAAAAAATCCAGTAGAAGATGTTCACTGTTCAGAGAATGACGTGTTTTCCTGTGATCTGATCGTATGAATGTGGACGTTCTCTCGGTCATACAGCGCTCTTTGTCTTTGTCATCCTGTATGCTGTATGTATCCATTTGTCCCTATGCGCTCAGAAGTCAACTTGGCACCCTTACTAACACTTCATATCTCATATACATGGCCTTTCTGCTTTTTCACTGGGGAACTCTTACAGACCGCTCATTGTTTCCTGCGTTTCTTTCCCCGCTCCCCGTTTTTCATTTTGCCACGGAATGCCCGATGTGAGGAGTAAAGAAGTCTTGCCGTGTCAAGCGTCTCTCTCGGCATGCCCCTTCCCCTAATTTAATTTTAGCAGCTCTGAAGATTGTTTGCGTCCCGAGCCGAACTGATAGGCCTCTGTTTCCAGAGAGCCTCTGCTGTCCGAGCCGCTGAAAACGGCCTTTGTGCGCCAGCAGCGAGGCACAGAGGAAGCCTCATGAAATATTTACAGGCCGACACCTGGTGTGAGACGGAGACAGAGGAGAGCCGGGGAAGCAACAACACCGTCACCAACAACAGCAAGGCCTTAGTGTGCTGGACGCCAGAAATGTTCTGTTCATCGTCTGATCTTTAGCTTTCTCATGAACATCATCGTCTATGTACAGGAGGTCTCAGTGGAACAAAGAATGACAAACCATCACAGAAGTATTCAGAGCTGACTCAGTTAGTCAGTTAATAGTCCATTATTTCGATCGATTAATCATTTTGGTTGTTTTAAAAAAGGAAACCAAGCCAAGCTTTCTCTGGCTCAAAAGGCCTTTTCACACCGAGGGCGTTTTTTGTTTGTGTGATTAATTCACACTTCAACATGTTAATATATTTCAAGCTGTTGTTTTTGTCATTAGAAACTTTGACCTTTCTCGCTGTGAATAAAGACGTCGACCATTCAAGTTGTTCAGAACGGGTTGAGTTGCTCCTATGAAGCAACAACATGGAGGCTCTGTAGTCTGAACCAACGCGGCAACTTTATTATTCCTTTCAACCTTGACATACGCAGCACAGCACAGACACACTCCTTCTGCTTTTCCCTTTCACAATAAAAGCCCTAGACATAAGACATTCACATTTCCTTTCTTCATCACACCATGACTTCTAAAATGCTGCTTTCTTTTCTTTGCCGTACTTCATTGTAAATTGAATATCTTTAGGTTTCTAGCTTCTGATTTTCAGAGCTCTTTGACACCTAATATTAATCGATATTATAAATAATTGTTGGTTGCAGCATGTTTGACCAGTACATCTCCTGCTACCACTGCCCTAGATGATGCACCGTTATTACTGCAGGAGGACGTCCTTCATGGTTGTGTCCGGGTGTCCCCACCTTGTCTGGAGGAATAGTTGTAACATGGCACTGGGGGGTTAAACAGGAGCGTCTACGTGTCGGAGGGTGCACTGTCGTGACCCCACCCTGTCAAAAACCTCAAAGAGCAACCGGGATTAATAATTCATAGATGAGGAAACCAATTATACAGGGCTGTGCTCGCATCTGGGTGGGGTGGGGTGGGGGGACCCCGGGGACCCTAATTGGCCCACCTGCTCTCTGAAGGGCCGGGCTGAGGTGGCTGGCTGGATGTGAGGGTGGTGTGTGTGTGTGTGTGTGTGTGTGTGTGTCTCTTTGTCCTGAGTCTTTAATGTGGTGTGTTGATGTCCACCTCAGCTGACATCCCTGTAGTGATGGACCACACCCACATCAGGGGAGAGGGCTTCCCATGTGACTCTTAATGCTGTTTTTGGACTAATAGACAATTACAAGGCAAGCTAGAACCCCCCCCCCCCCCCCCCCCCATACATAATAATGGCATAATAGTGACATAGGGATTGTTTTTATAATATTAAGGTGAATATCTTTCAGCGTTTTTGACTTTTGGTCGAACAAAACAAGCTGAAGTTTTGATTTCATTATAGAAGAATCACTGAATGGATTATTGTAAAAACTAATGTGTGGGTTAATCAATAATGAAACTAATCATTAGTTTCTGCCGTAATTGTTTCGTCAATACACTTCCAGAAAATTGTAAAAAAAAAAACAGACATTCATCAATAATCAGTGCATCTACTAACAAGCTAACCGCTAGACTGAATGTTTATAGTACAAAAATGTATTTTATTATTAGTTAATATTACTATATAATACAAGAAGCACAACTCTTAAATTAGGTTTGTTGGAAACGAAACTAGAGCTAAAAGAATTGGATAAATCAAAAAAGATTTATTATGTAACAATTGTGATAAATCATGAAACCCTTTTAAAGGTCTGGAATATCAGTAGATTTATTAGAGAAAATAAGCTTCAAATGCATCTTAAATCATTTGTTTGCAGCCCTAAGCCAAAGTAAACTATCATAGTAAACAAACGTACTCTAGAAATATCACGAGTAGAACTCCACCTCTGGGCTCTCTGTCCTCTGGGCCTCTGATGTGCATCGGCCTGTCTGTCCCTCTCTGTCCTCTCTCCTTCCATCTCCAGTTCTCCTTTTGTGGAGAGGAATTCCAGGCTGTTGGCCCGCACAATCGCCCCGCCATTAGCATATGAAAGCTGCAGAGGGGCGGGAAAAAAGGGAGGGGAACGGGGGGAGTCATAAAACTTCCAAATCAGTCCCGAGCACACGGCTTCTAATCAGCCTCATGGTGGCACATGTGCTGATGCAACTCCTCGATATTCTCCTCTTTCACTTTCATCCTGTGGTTTTATTCATGGCCGTTGTCCTGCGTTGAACTGCTCCTCCTGACAGTTAGCAGCACGTCAGTGATAACTGACAAGCTTAACTTTTCAGCCCCCCCCCCCCCCCCCCCCCGGCAATGAGACATGTCATCAGCCCCAGATGTGACATTTGCCTGCTGCTTAGACTCTCTTCTCTCAGCCATAAAATCAATCTGAGGGATTCGCTTCACTCACTTGAGATCTTAATGTCGTCCCAGATGAGGCCGCATGGCATTGTAAGGTGGATTAATGTGAGAGGGCTGTGTGTATTTGACAATGACAGGTGTTTGCTGGGTAGTTTTTTCAGTGCATTGCTTTCATCATTTGGTTAGTAGTTGGACTGAACTGGTTGTTCTGAGTCTAAGCAGTTAACACCTCCACGTGTTTCTTTCTGTATTTATTTCCTTGTTTCCAAGTGAAGCCTCTCTGTAGTCTAGAGGGAAAGATGCATTTTAAAACAAGTGACTGGTGGACAGACTGTGGAGTGTGTGTGTGTGTGTGTGTGTGTGTGTGTGTGTGTGTGTGTGTCGGTGGGTCCGGCTGCAGCGAGGCATTAAACTATGAAGTAATGCCTCCCGCTGAGACCGGTTAATGTTTACACACAGAGGGCAGATTCAGACACCACTAAGCATTTTGATGCAAGCAGCAAATCGGCTGTTTTTGGAGGCACACGATTGGATTTAGTTCATTTGTACTTGAGTTCAAGCAGCTGCAGTTGTGAGTGTGGGGCTTAAATAGACATGTTAGTAAACATGTTAATTTATGTGAAGTTTGGAGTTTATTGTGACAAAAGAGTCCCGATAATTGACAGAATGCAAACATTTAGTTTTACTCAACTTTAAAAATGGGTCACATTCGATGTGATTAAACGTAAGATATCCCTCCTGTGGCCACTATTGCTGCGTCATTGTCCCCCCCCCCCCCCCCCACAGCTGCAGACTTCGGGGCCGTCTTCGCTCACATTTGTCGGGGCTTTTTCTCGCTCGTGCTTGTAAACCGTAGTCCTCAGCAGTTTGGCTGCAGCGAGAGGCGGCGTGAGCAGAATGCTGATTCACCTCACACTGCCACAGTAACCTCCCCCCCCCCCCCCCCCCCACCCCCACGCCTGCACACAGACACATAATCCCCGGCGACACGTGATCTCCGTGCTGCAGTGAACGTACAGGGATGCTGGTTGTAAAGGTCCGTCTGTGCATGGCGGGGTTACAGAAGACAAGCTGGAAAAGAGACAGTGTCCCTGCAGGCTTAGACCAACACACACCTCGTCCTTAGAGTGTTTGTAACACATGAATAGGATGGCACATAAAGACGCCTTTCTTCTATGATATTTCAAGTACGCCAGAGAGAGAGAGAGAGAGAGAGAGAGGACAGCGGAGGATGTGAATAAGAAGTAGCTGGATGCTGCCGGCTCTCCTTTGCCCCGGATGATGATGAGAAAAAAAAAAAAAGTGTCTTGGAAAAGATGCAGCTCTCTTTGGTGCAATGCAGACAGGGCTGGGAGGAGCCATTGTCCAGTGGGCGGAGCTACGTCTGCACGCAGGAGAGTGTGTGTGGATGTGTTTGTGAGAAGGTGTTGTTCTGTTTTCATCTATAAGTGCTTACACATGTTTGCCCAACCCCCCCCCCCTCACTCAGGCTCTCTCTCTCTCTCCCAGGTTGTAAATATCACCGCAGGGTTGTTATGGACATTTTTTGCTCGTGTGTGTTTTGAATGGCAGTACCTGCGCTGTGGTGCGTCTACATTCAATCAGCCTACTAAGAGCAGTTACGTCACGCGGTACAGTGTGAGGGTGGAGCCGTGGGAGTGAATAATCCCTCTGCAGAGCGCTGACAGAGAATCCATAGATCACTGGTGTGTGTCGGTCACCCTCTCCGTGCTCTACCTCTCTCTCTCTCTCTGCTGCTGCTACCAGAGCTTGTCCTTCTCCAACCTCGTTTGGCCAACACGGATGGATCAATAACTTTCAGGCGAACAGTTTGCTTGCTTTATGTTTTCACATGTGTGAATTCATCGGCCATCATGTCCTTCTCCCCGTGCTTCCAGCTCTCCCATAAAAAGGTTGAGGGTTTCCTGTCCTCCTCCTCACACAGCCCTCGAGGCATCCCAGTAAAAGAGGCGTTAATTGGCTGCCCGCTCAGCGCCAGAGCACGCGATTGGCCGCCTGGCGCCGCGGGCTTCCACAGTGATCCGGACGGTGATGGCGGTGACCCTCTGTCCCGCGTCGGTCGGTCGGTCGGTGTGCACGCGCCGCTTTGTCCCGACGCCAACGAGACGTACATCAGCATTCAGAGCGCCGCCACACCGTTTGTGACGGAGACAGGCTGAGCCCTGATTTGACTAATCAACGGTGATGAATCGCCATCTGACAGTGTCACAGGAGAGGTCACCAGAGGAAGATGGTGCCAAATGAGCTTTTTCAGCAAATCTGAATACCTC
Organism: Leptoclinus maculatus; assembly: GCA_032191485.1. Taxonomy (NCBI): domain Eukaryota; kingdom Metazoa; phylum Chordata; class Actinopteri; order Perciformes; family Stichaeidae; genus Leptoclinus; species Leptoclinus maculatus. The sequence goes on along the minus strand of JAVDOI010000013.1, from coordinate 3,005,418 downwards.
TCCGGCCGCTCTATAAAAAAGCTATTTCGTTGCCATTGTCTGTCTGTACAACACAAATGACATCCATCTGTTTCTCCCTCGCTGTGTTTTTAAAGGGGCCTCTGCGTGCATGCCAGAGAGACCGGCTCACTCCGTTGACTGTTTACTGTGGTGACGGAGAATGCAGCGGACACTCCCTCTCCTCCCTGTTAAATGGGACGCCGAGGATGATTAGAAAAGCAGTCCGATAAAAGGGCGGACAAAAGAAAGAGGGGCGCGCCACGGGAAAGAGAGAAGGTGAAAGAGATGCTGGAGTTGTGGGTTTAAAGTGCTGTGAGGTGGACGGCAAATACAGGACAGGGGGATGGAGGGAAAGAGGAAGAGATGAGGAGAGCGAGGTTTTTTTTTTTTATTGTTTCCAGCTGGGCCTGGGTGTGGTCATCATGGACGGGAGACCTGCTGTGTTCAGTTCTGCTCACAGTCTCTACACCCATCTGCCAAATGGCTCCTCTCGTGCGTTGTTCTGTGTCTGTATGCTGCTGCACGTTTTCCATTTAAGTGGGATTTAATTGTGTTGTGTGATGTTGTTATTTCGCCTTGAAATATTGACATTTTAGGGATTTCTGTGCAAACTGGAGCGCTGCGGGAATCGAACCGTTTCCACTGCAGGATGATTTATTGAAATAGTAGGAAACGGAATACGAGTCTCCAGGCCGTAAATCTAATTGTCATTTTTTACTGTTTGCTGTGACTACCATCAGGTTTTGAAATGTTTTATTCTCTGTTGAGGGTCAGCTGAGGCAGTGCCAGCGGTATAACTTAGTCAGCACTTCCTGTCCAGGCTGGCATACACCCACATAGCCAGCAGTGTCTTCTCTTTATGGGACTGGGAGACATATTCTTTGTCATTTTGCATACGAGAGAATTACATAACCGGTTCCCTGAAAAGCAACAAACACCTGCAAATTAATCTGCACTTAAAGTTAAATGTTAAAGGAGACATTCCCTGTTATTGTGTTGCGCCACAGTTTGAATATGATTCAACACGGTGTACAAATGGATGGAAAAAGCAACAAATGCGTCCAGAACAGCCAAACATCCAAACAGTTACGGGAAGAAAACCGGCTGCCAGATGCACTTTGAAAAGGCTCCATTAGTGAAAACACCAGTTAACATGGATTGAATTTGCTTATATTAACCAAACCAAATTATGAAGCAAGGATCTAATTACACTGCAAACTTTGGCGATCCCATTGATGGATCGAGTGTGACAAAGAGAAGTGACTCGGTCGGTTTATTTTTCCTCCTGGCAGGATTTAGTTTGGACATGAATGAGAGATAATGAAAGTGTCGCTGACAGACACGCAGCCACGGCGCTTATAAAAAGGCCGCTTTTAAAAACCAAAGTTTGCAGCCTTCACCGCACAATCTCCCACTGGCAGCCTTTTGGTGCAGTCCTCCGGCCGTGTGGTTTTTTTTCCTCCTCTCTCATCGCTCCATTATTCAATTAAGCAGTAAAACACATGTTAAGCTGAACATTAACCGCACGGACGATCCCCCGTTGGGACGAGAGCTCTTGTATCACGCTCCATCAGCAGCGAAAGAGACTCCCAGCCTGGTTTTCATTTGGACAAAGGTGATGCCGCACGTCGGGTGCACCTTGTAAATACCTTCTGGTTCGGAGGCTGCGACTGCGGAGAGCCAGGTTGCCAGGTCTGGGAGCGGATGAGGCGCCGATGGGTGCGCTGAAGAGCCAAGAAAGAGACATTTTAGCCTGAGCGAAGGAGACATTTGGTTTCTACTAGTTGTGATTACTGCAGAAGTTTATGGCAACAATGCTAAACCCTGTGTGTGTGTGTGTGTGTGTGTGTGTGTGTGTGTGTGTGTGTGTGTGTGTGTGTGTGTGTGTGTGTGTGTGTGTGTGTGTGTGTGTGTGTGTGTGTGTGTGTGTGTGTGTGTGTGTGTGTGTGTGTGTGTGTGTGTGTGTGTGTGTGTGTGTGTGTGTGTGTGTGTGTGTGTGTGTGTGTGTGTGTGTGTGTACGGAGGCTAATGGGGTCAAGGAGCAGCATGTAGAGCAGTGATTCAGGTGCAGAGATGCTCCCATCCAGCCATCCCATCAGTCCCAGTGGGGGCATCCATCAACCGAGCTCCAGGCCCTATTTTCTCTTCTCCGATTTGATTGATTGCTAATGACTGGCACTAATAGACTGAGTGTGTGTGGCTGAACACACACACACACACACACACACACACACACACACACATGATGCAACACACACACGAGTGGGTTGCATGCAAACACATCGGCGGAGCAGAGTATTGCACACGCGTTTGTAGAAATTCACACTCCTCTTAGACACACTTATTCTGGGCCCTTTTCCACAGTCTCCACATTCCACTGGCCGTATCTCACCGAAAAGGCCCCAACTGCTTTTAATCAGTTGGGTCACGAGGCGCTCCAGATGGGCCTCAGCGTTGGGTGGGACGGCCGTGTACGACGTGCTGGTGGTGGAGGAAGAAGGAGGAGGAGGAGGGAGGGGGCTTGAGCTCGTAATAGTCAACATATTTGTGCCCCCTCTCCTCGATCCTCAACATCCCCTCCCCTCCCGTCCTGTATTGCGTCACCCTCCTCAGAGACCGGTCGCTGGACAGCTTGAGCTACACTGCCGTATTCAGCGCGTGCATTTCTAAGCCTCCAACTTTTCCAGCGTTTTACTAGCTAACATTTTCCATCGTCAGACTGCATGCTCCGGGTGTTTCTGAAAAGAGCACTGTGTGCTTTTGGAGAGCGCCGTCCCAGGATGTGCTTTTACAGTCTGAGGAAAGATGTAGGTCTACACTGCAGTTTTGTTTTCTTTACCCCTATATAAATATATATATATTGAGTTCACTGAGTACAGAATGTCTTGTCTTCACATGAAGGCCATGAGGCATAATATGTGCAGAATGTGCAGGAACTTCTTATTCCTACTCTGCCTAGTCAGAGTAGGATAGACTCCATGGATGTACCAGCATCTCAACAGGAATGTCAAGTTACCAGGAATTTAGGAGTCGATGCCAATACCAGTGAAATTCCAAAATTCACGAAACCCAATTCAATACCTTGGTAAAAAACTAAAACAAAACACAAACTTTCTCGCCAAAAACTACATCTTACAGGATTACATTTGAACACGTGATATTACGTTGTAATTTGCCTTCACCTAATACCAATATTAACTGAATAGAGCTTGAATGCCACCTCGTTAGCTGTTAGCTCTGCAGGAGTGTGCTGCCCACCGGCTGCTAGCAGCTAACGTTAACTAGCAGCTAACGTTAACTAGCAGCTAACGTTAACTAGCCCTCGTCCTGTCGATTTCAACACGGATTAGTTGTTCACAATGTCGCGTTATCAGGGAAAATCAGGGTACCTGACCTTAAGTCTTTTGAGTGAGTCTTTTGGGGTTTGTATACCGTTAGTTTTTAACCTCCCCAAACCAGCATTGTCATTGTCATTTTGGCATCGACTTGGTACCAAAGTGTTCTTCACCCTACGCGTCCTATCTAGTTAACATTGGGACAAAGGAGGAAGATATTGTGAAGGACTCTAGAATGTAAAAGTGCATCCAGTCCAAAATATTCAGAAGCTAGATCAAAGCTAGACCACGATGGCAATGATCACTTTCTCTCTTGCATAGCGACCAAAACACAAAGCATGCACATAAACACACGGCGTAATTTCATCCATTCAGTTGTTTAATTGCCACAAAAGCTGGTCTTTGTCAGTATGAAGCCTCGTTGCTCTGATCCGCTCCGTGTTCAGTCTTGCTTTGACAGTGTTTACGACCCGTTACCTGGATACCGTAGCACTAATCTCCCCCTTTCCTCTCTCTCCCCTCGTCACCTCTCCCACTTACTGCCGAGGTCTCGCGTTACAGGGGCTGACGTCGCCTCGTTCCTCAGCGCAGGCCTGCTGGGTTAATACTCACAGGGCGCACACCCTTAGGTGAAGGTTGCAACACATCCGCGCTGCAGGAAACGCCTGGGATACTCTCGCATACTCGTATACATGGCACCGGGTTGTTCCTGAACGCTCATCCCCAGCAGAGCGGTTCCTGTCCTCGTATTGACGATGTGGTTTGGTGCCAAAATGTGACACCACCAGCTGCCCCATGATGCTTGACAGGCAGGCCGAGTAGGACGAGAGAGAGAAGCAGATACGAGAACAAGAGGGGGGGACTTTCCAGTTTCATAGGCAAAGAGCGAGCTTTAGTCATCTCAGGTTTTTACCTCTTTGGAGACCTCCCAAGAAAAATAATCGTCTCAGCGACTGCCCCGAAACGACACATGTTTACATGAAGTAACAAAGCCCTTTAGCAGAGGAATTGATTATGACGGGAATCAGGTGACATTGTTGTAGAGCTTAAGTGTCCACATAGGGAGGAGGATGGAGGGGTTAACACGGAGAGCTGCTGTGTCTCGAGGCAACATTGTTGCACGATTGTTTCCTAAAGAAACAGTCTTTTTTTAACCCAAACATCATCTTTCCCTCAACATAACCAGGTCACTTAAACCAAACCAAACCGTAATGCTTTTTGCAAGACACGGACAATTGATGTTACCCGGCAGATAGGGACGTCAGATCAGACAATGCTTCCACGTGTGGGTTTGATTTTGGTTGCAAACGTATCACTGACAAGTGCTCTGCAGGCAGTTGAAAGCCCCATGCAGAGTGAGCTCTGCCACTATTCCTGGAGCATTCTTGTCAATGGGATTGCCTGAGTAAGGTTTGCTCTGTTTAGCAGCTGATCTCGGCTCTCCTAAAAGGATTAGTGTGGCTGCACCTATAAGGTGGACGTCGGGCATCCCTCCGATGGTTGCTCCCGTAGCTTAAAGTCGTCTGTGACTGTTACGGCTGCCAAGCGGCCTCGCACTCGCCAACTCACTCGATTTGTCCCTCCCAGTTTAGACTGGAAAGGTGCTAAAGTAATGAGCTGTGGATTAAGCTAACCCTCTGCTGCTATCTATCGCTTTCTCTTAGCCGGCTGTTTAATCGTGACTTGTTGCCTTGTCAGCAACCCTGCAGCCCTCCTAGCCTACTACTTTGTTTATCCCTGCTATCATTTTCTTTATCATGGCTTTTAAAGCTCTTTACTCTGGGGTAATATTACTTTTTATAGGAGGATACCTTTATAGCTTGGAAGATGTTTGATGTCCACGATAGACCTGACGAGTCTTCAAAGTCAATAAAAGCCATGTATAATAAAAACACAGATCCATGATGTGCTGTATTTTGGTTTTGCCAAGGTGCCCACGTAGTGTGAGAAATCCAGCCGCTTTCTGAAATGTAAGACTGACGGACCCACCCGGTCTGAGTCGGTGCAGCATTCACATAAAGAGGCTTCATCTGTTCAAGGCCTCCATTAAGGCTAAGTGTCTTGTCTGGTGTTACTCACACGCAACCCTTCACCTTTCGCCCTAACCTTGAAACCTAATTCCATTTAAGTTGCCCGGTAAAGGCTCAGCGTGTGTGTGTGTGTGTGTAGTTGTGTGTGCGTGTGTGTGTGTGTGTGTGTGCACATGTGTTTTCCACCACATTGATTGTTGTTGGTGCCATGCAGCAGTCCTCAGATTATAAACGGATCTAATGCTTAATCAGTTGCTCCAGCTCTGCCCCATCACCATCACCGCCGTCTCATTCATATGAGATGTGTAAAAGACAATGAATCATACACAAACATCTCAGCCAATGGGGCACCCACACATAGGTTGTTGGGTCATTTGGTTTCAGGCCAAACACGATCCCAAACTGGCAGAGAGGCACCGGGTGTTCCCAATGACTCTGTTTGCCGTTGAAGCCATCTGGCCCTTAATCTGTGTTTGCAGCAGCCTCTTACAGTAACACATAAGCTCACACATGTGCCACATCCCAGCGCAAACAATCGCACTTTTGGACAACTTTTGATCAGCTATAGTGGATGTGAGCATTTTTTCTGTTATTTCATATTCTTGTTGAGATTAAATTCAAGTTTGGGCCTCCTGCCTCCAGTGTGTTTGTGTTTGATAGTAGCTCTTTGTTTAGGGGACAGATTGTGTTTATTTGTTGTGCATTGCATGTTCATTATGCATGTGTGCTTTATTTTTAATGGCTGCTTAAAGGCAAGTTTTCCTGCAAGGGGCAAAACAATTATAAATAACCGTGGAAAATTTCAAATATTTGACTTTGGTGCCTGCAGCAGTTAAATCTTTAAGTATGCTGATACAAGACGTTTTGTTTCCAGCACTGCTGAGATAATAATTCATAAAATAAACATCTTGGGAACCAGTTGTGCAGCCGTACAAAATGTTTCTCTGCTGACCCTGTGTTCATCTCCAGCTGTTTTCCTGCCAAGTGTCTGTGTGATTGACACAGCAGCCTCATAACTTGTTCATGTTTAGACCTTTTTGCACATTACCCCCCCCCCCCCCCCCCCCCCACCACACACACACACACACACACACACACACACACACACACACACACACACACACACACACAAGGCAAGCAGGATTGGGAGATGAGGCGTGACGGAAAGTGTCTGGTGGAGAGTCAGTGACTTGGCCACAGGAGAAAGTTTAGCAAACACAGATCTGAACATTGCTTTTAATCTGAATTCTCTCTAGTGTCCACCAGCGGGCGACTCCTCTGTTTGTATAGAAGTCTATGAGAAAATGACTCTACTTCTCTCTTGATTTATTACCTCAGTAAACATTGTAAACATGAGTTTATGGTCTCAATCTCTAGTTTCAAGTCTTCTTCAATACAGCATGATGTTCATTTAGTAAATTATGGAACATTTAGGGTCAAATAGACCAAAAAACAGGGTATGCTTTAGGGCGGGGCTACCTTGTGATTGACAGGTTGCTACCAGAGTCGTATACTGTGTCTCTACATCACTCCTCCGCGGCCCAAATATGGTCACTTCTGTTGGTTGCAAAATCCAAGATGGCGACGGCCAAAATGCCGAACTCTTATATACAGTCCCTGGCTTTAACAGCTTGATGTCAGACACCTACCTGATGTAGTTGCACCCGGCTGAGTAACAGTCAGGGCCGGTTGAGTCGGTGGGAAGAAACTATTTACAAAACAGTACATGCTGTGCCTTCCATACGGACCGTAATGTTTAGCACATTCATCGGTGTTGAGCTACAGGATGTTAGGACATTTTAAAAGTCTTTACAGTTACACACAAGCTTGAGATTTATTAATCCAAAAGGACTGATTAGTAAGAAAAAGTTCATGTTTAAGGAGACAATTTATGGACTTGATTATTGATAACTGCAGGAATTTTAAGGGTTTTTGTATTTGTGACGGCATCAAAATGTATATTCATGTAGATTAAAATGTATTGTCCCAAATACCTTGTAATGAAAAGCAAGACTAGACGTCCCCTTGATGAAACAATGATGTTTATTTGACCCTCGAGTGGTCAAGTGAAGGGTGTGTTTGACGGGAAAATTATTCAGTTAAGAACACTTAACAACTCTTATCTTTAAGTGCTTCCTATAAAGGGTTCGTCAACTTGGACTCGTTTACCGTAGGTTAAGACAACACAGACGGACAGACAGACGCTCACTCACTCACACAGGGTTCTGATTTGTCAGCTTCGGGGTCTCAGCCCCCACCCCCCCCCCCCCCTGGAAAAAAAAACCGCGAGAGGAAAACATTCCAGTGTCTAATGGCTGAGCTGCTCCACACTGCAGAGCTAAATAGTCTTCTTTTCTGCAGCTCATCTGGCCCAGGTCCTCATTACATAACTGGGTTTGGTTGGACAGACACACCGTTAAAAGGAGATGCTGCTCGGGTAAACCGTCGGCACTGAAAAGAACGCTTTGATCCAATTTGATATGTGTGTGTCTGTCAACGACTCATATTTGTCTGGCTACTTGTTAACAGCAGGCGGCCCGTGAGCTATTCTCCACCGAGTGACGTTAGCGCTCAGCTAAAAGACGACATTCTTCTCCCCTCGGCTAATACAGGACGTTACTGTTAGGTCACACCTGCCCCGCCCTGCATAAACCCCATGTCTGTCTGAATGTCTGCAGCAGGTCACATGAACTCCGCTGAACCCCGCCCTGGACGGCAGCCCAGGCTGACGTTAGCAGCAGCTACGCACCATCCAAAGCATTTTTAAACTGAGTCCACTCAGCATCTCTTGGGGCCATCTCTTGAATCATCTGTATTCCTTTATTTCACGCCGACTCTAAGGCCTTATCTCACCAGTCCTGACGGCCCTTTATTTAGCTTTCAGTTTCTTCTCCGTTCCCGTTTGGATTCCCACTTTTTTACGCCAAGTTCTCATCCCCGTCTATGTTCCCACCCGTAAGTCCTGCAGGCTGGTCTCATCCAGCGTTTGTAGCTGAAGCTACGCTAAATAGTGCGGCATAATTCGTGCACGTAGTAATAAAGGAGGAAGTATAAAGACCGCTGAAGCACACACACACACGGGGCTGGTGGTAGTAGAGGTGGACGGGTCCAACAAACAAGCCAGGAGATGGCGTTGAATTATTCGTCACGTAACTTGCGTACTTCAGTAACGGCAACTCCGTAGTTTTTTAAAACCCAAACAACCATCTTTTCCGAATGCTAACTAAGTATTTCTGTTGCCTAAACCTAACTGAGTGGTTTCCTGTGAAGATGGAAGTTTATTTGGAGAAGACCGTATACAAGTAATGGGCAGAAATTGACACATAATGCTTTCGTAGGAAAACGTACAAAAATATCGTAAATTTCGTATCATAACATTCGAACCGTTGGACGAGGATACGTTGCGTCATGTAAGCCCAGACTCTGCACCGACTTCACTGAGAAGTACCAGCTGGTAGAAAGCAGCTCAGACGAGATGTAAAAAAACGCTCTCTGATTACAGTCGTGCTGATCCACAGAATCACTCGGGCCATAAATCAGACCTGCATCCTCTCTGAGCTGCTGCCAAATGAACTCCGCAGGAACGCCTTCTCCCTGCTGCAGCACTAAAGCTGCCGACTGACATGTCAAGAAATGAAACTGTGCGATGCTATCTCACAGTTCTGGTCGGGGTTTCTTAGGTCGTGACATTTTAGTTTTTCACTTGCCACAACTGATGAGTAGAGCTGCAGCTAAATATTATTTACCAGAAGATGTGAGGAAACCAGAAGATGTGAGGTTCACAATGATGTGAAATAAAAAAGAAATCTGTAAATCTTCTAATTGGACAATTACTTGATTATTCTTCTGTCAAAGGATTAATCAACAAATAGTTTAAGCTCTACTGTTTATTATATTGTATACTATATATATACATATACACAGTATATATAACCATACGGCTCGTGTTCTTTACATCCAAACACCATTGTGGTCACTGTGATGAGATGCAGCATGATGTCACTAACTGAGGTTCTGGGCGTGTACGTCAGCGTCTTAATTGATGAACTCGAAGGTCTGATGAAGTGCAGCAAAGGGCGTCTGCAGAAGGGGGGGGGGGGTTTGAGAAGACGCACCCATTGGCAGGAAAGTGAAGGATGGAGGGAAGTGGAGAAGGGGGGGGGGGGGGGCAGATCCACAGGACTGTGTCTGCTCCTCTCAGGCCGTATGTATAGATAGGAAGTCACCAGGGTGTTTTCCACGGACCAGCATTCCTCTCTCACACACGACGGGCATCCACGATGACTCACAGTGCACGTTTTCTTGAATTCCTCCTCTCATTCTTTTCTGTTATTTTCTCTCCCCCCCATTCTCCCTCTCTCTCTCACACACACACACACACACACACACACACACACACACAGCCCCGAGCTGACCAAGAGCTGTAAATTACACCGCTATTATGATCCAAGCTAGAGAAGGAGTGTGTGTGTGTGTGTGTGTGTGTGTGTGTGTTGTTTAAAGGGCGTGTCCCACAGTCCTCATCAGTGTTGGCTCCAGTGCAGACCCCCTCTCTGCATTACCAAAACCAGATCTGTCTCACACTGAGTCTCTCACAGTCCTTTACAAAAACGCTGGTTAAAATGTCTTTTAGTATACGTGCATATGCATTTTTAAATATAATAGAATATAAGCAGCATATCCATAAAAGCTGGAGCACCAAAGCCCTGAGGTGTCCATGAGAGAAATGGAAGATCAGAAAACAATAAAAAAAAATCCCACTAGCCAAAAGTGATGCCTTGAAATTGCTCTTTTTCTCCGACAAAACAGTCAAAACCCCAAATAAGTTCAATTAATGAGGATATAAAACAGGGTAATGCAGCAAATCATCGCACTTGAGAAGCTGGAGCAAGCAAATATTAGAATTTTAGCTCCAAAAATTGCATAAACATTTTATGCACTTTTGTCAATTCACTAAGCAACTCGGAGAAAACATGAGAAAGTGTCATTAGCCTGAGAAGTGGGGACACAGTCGTGTGTGTGTGTGTGTGTGTGTGTGTGTGTGTGTGTGTGTGTGTGTGTGTGTGTGTGTGTGTGTGTGTGTGTGTGTGTGTGTGTGTGTGTGTGTGTGTGTGTGTGTGTGTGTGTGTGTGTGTGTGTGTGTGTGTGTGTGTGTGTGTGTGTGTGTGTGTGTGTGTGTGTGTGTGTGTGTGTGTGTGTGTGTGTGTGTGTGTGTGTGTGTGTGTGTGTGTGTGTGTGTGTGTGTGTCACCCTCCTGTCATGTGTGATGAGTTTCTACTGAAGTAATTAGGATCAAGAGAACAGCAGCTGCTGTTTTGGCTGCAGAGCTCCGCAGCAGCAGCACAGTTGGAGAAGCTGCACGTGAGTGAGGTAAACACAGGATCTCCAGACGTGGTGGTAGTTCATATCAAGATGAATATTTCATATTCCATCACGCTGCAAGGTGTATTTTTAGAGTCTGGAGGCATCTCTCCAGTCGCTTTATACATTTTAAATGTCAGTTGTGAATATTTCACTAGTGGAAAAGAGGAGAGAAGATGTTGGATTCAGTCAAAAGGTGTTTTCACACTTCTCTGTTGGACTCATGAGGATGATATTTCTATTTCTATTTCAATTGTTTATATGTGTTACACAGTGTTACAAACTGAGAAAAGCTGCAGACTTTTGAATCAAAATGTGAGATTCCCACAAATATTAGCTACATCTTTTCTCCATGGTATTATATTTCATTACGTATGATCTAAATATGCTTTGGTGCCAGGCTAAATGCTGTAGATTAAATATAAATATTCTCACATGTTAAACAGAGTCACAAAATCACTGTAATCTCCTCTCAGCGTTAATCCAGTTTTAAAAGGGTCTAATCACAGCAGAGGGCCTCACTCGGCGTTAGCTTCACTTATTTTCATACCGTGACTTAGCGCTCATAATCACCATCATTTGGGCTTTTGGTTCCAGACAGCCTGGACTACTTTATCTCCTTTTCTAATGAATGAACACCTGAATGAATGAGGCTTCATTCTGATGCATGTGTCGGCCGTGCGTCTGGAAAAGACCGCTCCCTCCTCCCCTCTGAGCCTCCAGCAGGCCAACCTCAAACCTCAGCCGAGGGAATTCCAAGATCGACTTACACCGCTGCTATATGGGCTCTTTTATGAGACACGCGTTGGCTAACGGCAGCGTCACGCTTTCTCAAAGGAGCCCTTTCAGATGCCAGCGACTTCGTTTACATTCAGGGTGGACAGGTTCGTCCATACGTCCCAGCGCTGCTGTTTGAGCAGCCCCTCGCGTCTTGAATCAGGTGTTTGTCTGCGCGTCGCACCCTCTGATTGATGGTGTCTGTGTGGAGTTTTCCAGACGTGTGGGCGGTGTCGCGGTGTTGGGTTGGTTCTGGTCTTATGCAGGGTGAATCCTGCTTTACCTCCGGTGCCACTTTAGCACTTTAAAGCCCCGTGTCTGGCGGGTTGAACTTGACCCATTGGTACGTAAAGACTGCTCTCTAATCCCTGGTTAGTTCAGACCCGCTATAATCAGATTCATCAGCTACACTGGAAGTAGAGCGTAGCAGACAGTGAGGATGAAATCATCTCATTTGTTTATTTGAGCTCTTAATAAAAGGTAAATACAAGCGCCGACACACTGTTTTCAGTAGATATCTATATATTTCATATATAGGCCAAACTGCTATTCTGAATATTTAATACCAGACATCGGTGTGTCAGATATTGCATGTCGACCTCAGACACGAGCTGATCTCACGTGACCGCGTCGGTCTGACAGGAGCACCGCCGCGTCTTCATTAGCGCCTCCCGGTGATGTGAGGGGCTCTTCCTCGTCTCCCCGTGTGGTGATCTCCCCGAGGGGGAACCGTCTGAGCGATGCAATGATTAAACAACGACAGGGAGAGGTTTTTTTGTTGTTTCATTTATTATTATTCGAGAAGGGTTCGAGATGGGGTGGGGTTATTCGTCTGTCATCACAAACATCATTTTTTTTCCGCTGTCTGCGAGCAGCTGCTGAGGAGTGAATGAGCGGACCACTGAATGCCTGATTGGCAGAGGCGTTTGTGTGGAAGTGTCGAGGGACCTCCGGAGACAATTGTCCAGATTCGAGCCCCCACCTCCCCCCCTCCCGGCTCTGGCCTTTTGTCCTCCCTGTTAGTTTTTGTGGGTGAGTTTCCAACCCACAACCTCTCCTCTCTGCAGCCACCGCTCCTTCGTCTTGAAGGAAATCCCCTGTATTCTTGTTTCTCCTGGACGTGTTTCTCCTCTGCTCTCCACAGATGGTCTCCACAGCAAACCGTGACTTTTGATCGTTGTTTCTGCCAGTGGAAGAAGAGCGATGCACTGGTTCATATATATATATATCGCGGGCATGACTCACGGGGAGTTCTCGCGGTAGCTTTTGGAGTTGTTGCGTCATGACTTATGTCTGAGTTGGATACTTCTTGAATTGAAAGGAAGGCTGGTGCCAACTTCCTCCTAACAACAGCATGCATGAGAAAAGGCAGCCATTGTGCTGCTGGTGGGTTTTATAATGAGGACTTTTAACGGTGGCTTTGACATTTCTCGTAACATGATCTTTTACTTTCGTTAGATAGAGAAAACAGTAGTTCCTCCTTTGGAATTACAATGTAAAGGTGTGTATTTTCTGCATTTAGAAGCAGGATATGTTGCTGCTAAAACAGTATTTTCTACTTTGATAGACCAAAAACGAACTAAGAGGGGACAGCCCTAACATTTTTTTTATTTATTGCTTTAAGCAGACTATTTAGAAGATTCACTCGTAGTATCTTTGTCCTCATTTACTGTCTCAGTTTCTTCCCTTCCCTCCAGGAAAGAAATTCCTCGTAGTGTATTGGCACCTGATAATGCATTCAAATGACATTATGGACCCTCGTATACACTAACTGACTCCATTACTGCCTCCCACACTCAGACCGAGGCACTTATCTGAGCCTGAAACCAGATCAAGCTGCTCCAGTATCGGCCTGATCAGCCTGCTGCCTCCCCATGGCAGCCGATTGTGGGGTTCGTACCCCCCCCCCCCCGAGGGCCGTATGAAGAAGGGCATTATGGGTGCGCGGCGGTGTGGGCGCACAGTGGTAGCAGTCTGTTCCCTCGCCCTCATTAGCCAGCCCTTTGTTACAGTAAGCCTTACCTCGCGGAGCCCAGATGCAGCATGTCCAGATTAGATCTCACACCCGCCAGGAGTCCTGAAAAGCCACCCTGAATCGAGCCTAATCCTCCTGCAAGACTTTCTCTTTTCTTCTCGCTCTCTGCACCACACACACACACACACACGCACACAGCCGCAGATATATAAAGTTGGTTACACACGAGAACCAATCAGAGACTTCAGAATGACTTATTGTAGTTTTTAGAGCCCAGTCGGTGGCTTGTGTCTTTAATCCGCGTCCAGAGATCCCGTCAGCTGCTTACGGACCACAGGCCCTTTTCTCCCCCTTTTGTTACACAAATCAGAGCTGCAGATAATCATCTAATAAATCCTGGACTCCACGATTTGAGGGGATTAAAATGAAACAACCTGGTTTTCATTGTGTTGTGTTCTCCAGAAACGCAAACATCTGAAACAAGTTTCACTTCTCAGGGAACACAACTTTGGCTGTTAAGTTTCAGGATTTATGCCTCTGCTGAGTTTTGGCGTTCTGCTTTCAATGTAAATATAAAAGACAGAACAGCAACACGTTTAGCTCCTTTAGCTTTTACACAAGCTGGACTTGTTTCAGCACACCACTAATGTAATTTCAGCTTAAATAACGCCACACCAGTCTCTGGGAAAAGCTTGTCGATTTCTCCGCCCGTGTCTTTATTTCACCACAGCCGCAGTCTGGATGTTGTCTTTGGCCCTGCGTGTCATGTTGTGTGAAGCCGCAGGGCCATCTGCAGAACTATCAGCGAGGAGACTCCAAGACCGGATTGCAAACTGTGTCGGGTCCAGCAGCCCTCGAGTGGTAACGGTGCAGAGAGAGAGCGACACAGACCTCTAACCCCTGTTGTCTGTTTCACATGGAAGTAAACTGAATTCATTGTTGGAAACCCAATTCAGCGTCTTCACTGGCTCGATCAGGTTCATACAGATCAACGGTACGGTAGGATGTGATGTGTAGGCGAGGACGTCTCCGCAGTTTGACAATATGTCATTTAAAACAGTATTTTGACACATATTTCACCTTTGACAAATATTGCACCTTTGAATGGCAGGAGGTCTGCATCAGACCGTATAGGCCTTGATAAAATATGTAATAATTGTGCAGCCATGCCCTCTCTCTCTCTCTCACACACACACACATCATTCAATCGTCGCGCTAATCAGGGATCAGATCAGATAAGCACTTCTGTATGTGTTGAAATAGCTTGAGCCTGATTTGTGAGTGACTTTACGGTCGACCATTGATTGGTCATAAGAGCTGGATATAAGTGGCTATTTCCTCAGATGGCTTACTGACGTCGTTACGTTTGTTAGGAGTAAAATACTACATGTGTGTTGTGAAGACATGGAAGGGTACAGCGTCCCATACATGTCTATTGCTCTGGAGAATCAGCATTTTCCTGATTTTTCTTTTGTGTTCAGGCTCTGATGAATGTGTCCGTGACACGCCTCCGTAAACAAAGTCCCTGTGTTGTTTACAGCAGTTAGTTAATATGCCAGAACGCGGTTTCTCTGCTTATTTTTACGCTGCGACTACAATGCACCAGAGATGACCTGGATTATCCTCAAAGCTGTGTCATTAAAACACGATCCAGACGAGTAGCAACGAGAGAACATCTAAATCCAGAACACTCTCGCATACATCCTCCGCAACTCTAACCATCAGCTCCTCGGCACCGTGCTCTGGCCTTCATGGCGCCTTTAGACACACTGATCAACAAGAAGCGCCCAGCGAGGACACCCCATCAGTCCAGTGGCCGACATTGCTGTGGTGTGGTTCGTTGCCACAACAACAGCACAATATTTCGGGGTGGCGTGTCTAGTTTTTGTGTCTGCATGGCACCAAAAATCCACTTCCTAGCCAACAGGAATTCCACTGAGGGATCTCTCTTTTTTTTTTCCTCTTATCATGTGTTTTAGATTTACAGGAATTCAGAGACGTATATGATGTGGGCTTGAAACCCTATAGCAGTGTACCAGAGGAGGTAAGAGGCATTGTTTGGCTGCATATTGGGGCTGTGGGGCTTCTACATATGCAGTAGACCGTTGTTGTGAGACTTAATCCTTGTTTTGGCTTCCACGAGTGAAGTGTCTCAGCCGGCCGTGTTCAGGCGACGTCTATTTCTGCCGTCCTTTCCATCCGGAACACCACATGCTATATTGAGCCGAGTGAATGTGGTAACAAGATGCTCCGCGACAAAAACGCTGACACGGAACATTCCTCCGCTGGGTTCCTCATGTTGTTTTCATCGTCTCGGATGGCAAATATTCCCTCAGAATCACAATAAGCCGGTATTTACGTTTTCCGACCGCTTTAGCAAGTCGCTCTCATCCGCAGCGACTCGACGAACCGCAGCGGCTGTAGACGGACGCGCTTTAGCTGTGGTTGGAAGTGAGCCAGTGAACTCACAGCTATGGGGACAATCTGTGCCGCTAATAACTCACCCTGGAGGACATGGTGAGGTATTGAAATTCAGAATGGACAAACGGGCGGATCCATTGTCCTCGAGCAAAATTTCACGGCCTTATTCAACATTTAGCAACGGACCATATGACGGCACAGAGTCCTGATGGAGCGGCACCAAAGCTCTGGAGAGCCCTGAGATGAAAATGTGATGAAATATTAAAAGGATGTTTTTGGCCCTGCTCTCTACCGGAGAGATTTACTAAAAGGTATCGGGGCGGAGTCCGTCCTGCTCTCCCAACCAGCTCGCTGCTGCTGAATTAAAGGCCGAGCCTCTGTGGAGTTTTGTTTACCTCGACGGATTGAGGAGGCATTCCCCTGTGGTGTGGCCGGCCTCTTGCGTAATACTGCAAGGCGAGTGGGGAGAGAGAGAGAGAGTCGCTGGTTGTGGAGTTTCGATTTACAGACTCTAATTCAGAGCAGATTGTCCTGAGTGAGGAGGAAGGGTTTTACTGTCATGGTCAAGGTGATTTTCAGTCATTATGGGACAGTTTAGGGGATTGAACATGTAATCTTTGGGTTTGTGACAGCCAGCAAATAAGGATTCCTGTGTACATGAGAACCTCTATGAAAGCATAACAATGATAACGGAGAAAAATGTCCCGCCCTAACAGATGCAACAAAGGAGACGTCAATCAAGCAGTCTGTAATCAGGCAACAGAGGTGGAGACGCCTGTGTTTGTGGACTGTGTTGGTCCATCAACAGGCTACTTTATAGTTGTAAACTTTATCTGAAAATCTAGTGAATAAGATTTAAAAAATCCTATAAAAATCCTATAAATCAAAGTGATTATTGGGGAGTTCTGCAAAGCACCGAATCCTGCTTAACCCTATCTTCATTCTACAGCATGCATTGTGTCACACTTTGTTTTATTACCAATCACCTGTCACACAGAGGAAAGGTCTCTGAAATAATCCCTACAAATCTTGAACTTTATTCCAACATCTGTCGTTTTATTTGTCACGTTTGTTAATTAAACTCGACTGTTACGCTCTAAAAAAAAACAGTTAAAAGCCTAACCAGGGCGAGGGCTGCAACTGCTCTGCTAACTATATAGATTACATCTGTTGCACTGCTTATTCTTACGTAACCGCGTTTATCCATATGGACCCTGTTAAATAAACAAATAAACAAATATTCGGGAGTTACCGTGTGTTTATGCAACTCCTGGTAGTCTCCCTGACCACACAGCCTGCCACCCAGGCGTCGGCCCTTTGTAGTTGCCAGATGAGCTGCAGGCATGCAAAGGTGGGTGGGATCGGCTGTGGATTTTTGTGCCTTATAGTTTTCACAGAACCCATATGCTTCCTTATCTGTATTAGCCCCACTTGACTTCCTCCGCAGGCTGTGAAAACAGTCCCAGTTATTCCTGCCCCCTGACAGATAGACACGATGTCCCGCTTGTGTTTCCGACTATAAACACATTTCTGAATATTCCTCATATTTGATATACCTTTTGACTGTGCGTCTCGTCTCCTCCTTTGTTTTTGTTCTCGTGATTTATTGATTAGCCTCGACACAGAAGTCTGTTGGCGGGCGCATTACAGCTAAAACTTTTCAAAGGTTGCCAGCGGAAGAGCTGCATTAGAGAGAGATGGAGGAGACAGGAAAGGGAGAGAATTCACTTCAGGCCGCCTGGTGTGTGTGTGTGTGTGTGTGTGCATACTTGGGAGAGAGTTGTGTGTGGTGAGTGGGTGGGTGCGTCAGTCAGTCGGCTCTCTGCAGTGCACTCAGCCGCTGTGCTCTCCTCTCGGCTGAGTGGAAACATCATGTGTCTGTGGGACGCCCCGTTTCCCCCCAAACTGAGACCAGAATAGACAGTTGGAGACGGACCGCGGGAGGAAGAGAGCGCACAATGGACTCATCCAGAACCTCGGAGTAGACGACGTGGAAAAGAGGAACCAAACCGGATTTGTGAGGATAGTTTTCATCTATTCTGCCATTTGATCTCCTCCACCTCAAACCTGGCTATGCCATGCTGGCTCAGAGGAACGGGCTACCACCGGGCTGTAAGCCGGTTCCCCTGAAGGATCGGGACGTGGACGTCGGCGCCGAAGGGTGCTGCTCCCTCACTCCGTCCCCGTCGTCGGGAGGGTGTCCCTGGGCTCGGCTGGCCGGGGTGGACGGCTGCCTGTCGGAGCCGTACTGTCTTTGGTTCCAGCTTCTGGCCAGAGCCTACTGGGGGGAGGTGGAACTGGGGCTCACCAGTCCTAACCGCAGCGTGTCCTGGGCTCGGCTCAGGGAAGCCTCCAGGAAGAACTGTGTCCGCTCTCGGGTAAGGACGCTTTTGCATGACAGAGATGGAGAGCATCCTCGTGAATTTGGCATTTTATGGAGGCAAGTTGTGCTCCGGTTTTTGCAGGCATTTAGGAATTCCCTGACTCGCTGAAAATGTGTTGAGGCGATATCAGTGTCTGGCAGAGATGTCTAAGGTTACATAGGAAGCATTGGAGAGGTGAGGGGCGGCTACACTGTTGTGCTGTCTGAGGAATTTAGTGTGCGTCATCCTGCTCTCCAGCAGTAAGGCTAGTCCTGTTTCACTGACCGATATCTTTTGTAACGTGAGCGAGTCTGTGTCAGTGTGTGTGTGTGTGTGTGTGTGTGTGTGTTTGGGTTTAAGGTTTCATTTATTGTTGGACCCTTTTTGGAGTTTCAGAGTGACACTTTGCTGTAAGCTGTCAGAGGAAGATGATGTTTATTTTCCAGCTGTGCTTATTTTAGAATTTCTTCTTCTGCCATTACTTAGCGAGGGCTGAAGTCTCCTCCTTTTGTGGAGGCAACTGAAGGCATATTTTCCTATAGTATAGTGGAGAAGTGTGACTAATGTTAAAGTCTGTGGTCAGAGAGGGAGAGAAGTTTGGAAAGGAAAGGCGAGAGGGAGTGAAAAGAGGTAGATCCGTGAGGTCAGACGTCCCAGGGGTGACTCACGCGCTTAAAAAAACAAAACAAAGAAAGAACTAGTGAGGAGAAAAGCTGAGTCCACAAGTAACGCCATTCAAATTCACTCCTCTCATATACATAAAGAAGCAGGAGTGGGCATGCAAATGCACCGTCCCGCAGGCCACGGCACCATATGGCAGCACGCAGATCAAACCCTCGGTGTGCACATGACGGTGACTGTTGTGATGAACAGACTGCATGCATAATGAAGTCATATTCATCAGGTTAACTGTGTGTTCGGAGCACATTTACAGTATCGTGGCTGTAGTTTCCCTCCACACTGTGCCATGCTGCTGCTTCTTTTACCGTATAAAGAGATGGATAATATGTGTGCGTGTGTGTGTTCCTACTCAGTGGGGCATTTGAGCCAAATGGATTAGCGGTTGCATAATACGACGTTACATTTTCAGCATGAAATCAAAACAAACAGCAGAGTCGGGCTGTCGTTGCTCTCCTCTCTGTAACACTGTGGGCCGTGGCTTGCTTCCAGCTCCGCACCGCTGGGTATTGGTGGTGATTTCACACCATTAAGCCCACACCCATCCCACTCTCCCGAGGCCTCTACATCTGCTGCTCCCAGACCGGCGGAGGAGAGGTGTGGACAGAGAAGCCTAGAGGGGCGGCGGGGGAGAACGTCTTTGTTTTGGATCCACACCGAAGATGTGTTTTGGTAGGAGGAGAGCCTGCGGAGGGATCCGGGTTGAGGCTGAGACTCTTGGCAGGCTCCCGTAGCCCGGAGCCACGATGGCAGCGTTAGTGATAACCGCTAACGCACGCCCTGCGGTGCAGCGGTTCAGCTCCATCATTACGTCGACGATAGATGTGACAGAGGTCTCGCCGCTCAGACAGCTCGCAGCAGCAGGAGAGGTCAGAGTGTTTCTCAGTGGTGCCGCAATATGGAGACGTTGGGATTCAGATCTATTGCATATTTCCTGCTGTATGGTTATGGAAGTTATGAATCTGTGTTGTGAAGTTCTTTGGAAATAAAGAATATGGATAGATTATTCTGAGATTGGTATTGTTGTCCTGTATGTTGGGCTATTGCAACACCGAACAAAAGGTTTGTCTGTAGGGCGGCAACTATCGATACTTTTAACTATCATTTATTTTCTTCATTGACTTATTAAAGATGCTAAATTCCAAATTCAGAGCATTAATATAGCAGAAAACGACTATTTGCAGTGTAAAGTGGAGCAATGTGTATTGTGTTTTTAGTGCATGTTAGTGCACGTGAGCGCACCCCACTGGCTAGCTCACGGCTGCTGCTCCGCACTGCTCTCATACGGCGGTTACAGACGATAACGTCGTTCCGACCCACCGGGTTGTTGCGGAAGCGTAGCGCCCATCCTCTGGTTCTCAGGTGTGACGCCGTTAGCTATGTCCGCACTGTTGTAGTTGTTTGCACAGTTAGCGCTGTTTGCACAGTTAGCGCTGTTTGCACCGTTAGCGCTGTTTGCACGGTTAGCTAAGCCGCAGGCTCGCTGCCACCATGTTGAGAGCTGTGTGGAGGCAATGGAAATGCTGTGAATTTTGTATTGAGCCTTTTTTTAATCTTTTGGTCTCTAAATTGTCCCAAAATAATGAAACGTGCTTATCACAATTTCCCAGAGCCCATTGCAACATGCTCAAATTGTTTGATTTGTCCAACCAACTATCCTAAACTCACAGATATTCCAGTTACAAAGAATTGGCAAAGGAAAAGCAGCAAATAATTACATTTCAGAGGCTACAAATAGGTTTTGGGCACTTTTGCTCAAAACATGACCGGGGAAGATAAATGATTATTTAAAAGAATTGCTGATTTTTGCCGAATATTTATAAGACTAAATTATGAAAATAATCGATAGTTGCAGCTCTACATCGTATAATGTAAAAACAATGAAGTTTTGATGTAATTTGTGACCACCCACACTCCCTCTGTGTTTGTGTGTGTGTGTGTGTGTGTGTTTGTTTTGTAAGATCATCTTCAGGAAAACAGGGTCGTGACTGTAAACTTCTCTGACTCACTCTGTGTTTCCAGCTCAGCTACAGTTACCAAATTTGAGAGCGAGTCAGTGTAAACACTTTGTCACAGGACGGTTACATGCAGAGTTTTGCTGCTGATGTGTAGCGCATGTGTTGTGTTATATAGGCATGAATGTAATGTTACTGAGGCTGAGAGCTGCCAGCACTTAAGGCTTGTTTTCATCCCGTGTTAGTCACAGTAGGAATGTAGAAGATAAGTCTGTCATCGTGCAAACACGCCAAATAGCCCCGCAAAGCCCCAAATGTGCAATAACTGAAGCCACATGTACGGCTGTGTGCAGCTCGCGGCAGTACAAATGTGGCTTAAATGACGACCCTGATTATTTTGACAGATATTGTGATCACTGACATGGACCACAACTTAGGAACTAAATTATTTGACTGCATTTTTGGCCTCTGTCACCAACATTTTTAACTGCCGAATGTGCTGAGTGAGAGGATTTCTTTCTGTATCTGCAAGCTGGAACTCATGTCTTAATCAACAGCTTCTACTGAATGTGTCACGTTATTGATCAGCAGCAGCAGAGGGAGATCAGTTTGCTGCTATTTGAGGACATTTTTGTTTCACTGGTGATGGCATTAAGAGTCTGGGGACATTTTGAGCTCATTGACGCTTAATGTATGTGAAGATCAAGTCAGGAAAATAACACAGCTCAGGAGATTAATCCCATGATGAACCAATGATGTCGTGGTGGAAATGAAGGGCTTTGTTGGAAATATGTTGTATGTTTGTGTGATGGTATCAGCCTTTGTGTTTGCACATTACAGTCTACAAACCATATGTCATCATTTATATTTATGTAGCAGAAACAACATATTTTTAACAATAATGCTTCTTGTTAACTCTTTTCTTTCTTATTCCTAAAAGCGTAAACCTAGTCCACAAAAAGACACCTTTGTTATTGAGCAGCATCAACCCAACCTAGCCCGACTAATGACATCTATGTCTTGCCGTTGGCTGTTTCATCTGTGAAAACACACTTTTCTTTGTTTAAGCCAAACCGCTTCTCTTTACACAATTACTGAGGGCTGACGTGAACAGAGTGACTGTATTTGTTTGGTTTATGCGAGTCGGTTCTCAACAGTGAACACGTGGACATGACAGTTTTACTATCAGTGCGTCATTGTTTTCACAACCACATTTGATTGACCAAAGGGTCCAAAGATACATTTGGGGTTACACAAGATTATGTATATTTCTTTCCAACTTCTATCAATTATTTGCGTATTTTCTTGTTAAATACTGGATGCTCTCACCCGATAGGCCTCTAAAAGTCCTTTTGAGTTCAAAACAAATCTGAGAAAGAATAAATATTACTTGGTTGAACTGCTTAGTTTTTGTTCACACTCGGGGTTCAGGAGTAGGCGTTGCTTAAAAATGTCACCAGGTCAAATCTGTATGCTAAATATGAAGCTAAAGCTGCTCAGCTTAGCTTAGCTTAGCATAAAGACTGGAAACAGGGGGAAACACCTAGCTTGGTTCTGTCTAAATGTAACAAAATCTGCCTGTCAGCACCTCTCAAGTTCAATCTTTAAAAACAACAACAAATAAACTCTTTTCAGTCTTTATGCTAAGCTAAGCTAACTGGCCTCTTGTAGCTGAGAGCTTATGTTTGCCGTACACACATGTGTGGTATCAATCTTCTCATCTAACTCTCAACAAGAACGCAAATGACTGTATTTCCCTAAATTAATTATGAATTAAGCGCTCCTATCTTTTCCAGTTT
This sequence comes from Leptoclinus maculatus, assembly GCA_032191485.1. NCBI lineage: Eukaryota > Metazoa > Chordata > Actinopteri > Perciformes > Stichaeidae > Leptoclinus > Leptoclinus maculatus. Next base: position 2,982,724 of record JAVDOI010000013.1, on the reverse strand, counting down.
CTTTCTGTGTCAACAGTGCAGTTGTTTTGTCCTAAAGATCAACACTGACGTACCCGTTTGTTTGTGTTCTTTTCAGGCCAAGCAGAAGGATGGGCGCGATCAGAGCGAGGCGTCGACCGTGGCGTCTCTCGGGGCCGAGGAGGAGCCTTTTTCGTGGCCGGGGCCCAAGACGCTTCACCTGCTGCGAACCTCCCAGGGCTTCGGCTTCACACTGCGACACTTCATCGTCTACCCGCCGGAGTCCGCCGTCCACAACTCTCTGAAGGTGACACAACGTCGTCTCTTGCCCAAAACACAGACACAAAACAACCTTTATATCATCTAAAGCAGTTTAGGGCTGAGTAAGTGTTTAAAATAAGCACAAAATTGTGACCGTTGAGGTAAGAAAATATACTGAACTGACTTTATTTAGCTTTTTAGTGTCTGCAGTGATTAGAAAACACCTGATTTGTGTGACACAGGGGGAGAACACTATCAGAATCCAGACTTTAAGCTGCTGTTTGAACACGGCTGTAGACAAACACCTCAGTGTTCAGAGCTGCTGGGACATTAGCGATGTGTCCCAGTTCCACACTACTTACTAACTGCGTACAGTATGAACTATTTATCATATTTATCATGCTGTTTGCTTGTCTGAGATCCTCCTGAAGCTGTTTCACCACCATCCACCACTTGTTGTAATTCTTTCCAGCTGTGAGGAGCTCCTTTATTTCCTTTGTGCGGTAGAGCTGTGAAGTGGAAGGAAGTGTTTTTTCCAGTGTTCCCCATTACAGATGTTGTCTTGAACATTACAGATGAATAACAGAATTTGAAGCTTGCTGATTGGATGTTTGTTACCGAAATGCACTTTGGGAGTTGTGGTTAACTTTACATTTCTATGTAAACAAGCATCTTTTGCATATTGATGTCTTTGAATCTTTGATACAGCTGAGGTTTATTTGAATGGTATCTATAGTAAGTACCGCATAAGCACTTTCAAATATAATCAATATTGAATCTGCTGAAGAAGCTGAGCCGACTTGTTTAGTTGAGGCCTCACTGACACAGACTAAAGAGCAGTACCATGTTGTCATGGCGGTAGTGCACAGCCTCCCTGACTTGTGTCATCCCACCTGGGAAGTCTGCCAGCTGTCTTGTGGATAACATCAGCACCAATCAGCTCTTTGGTTTTAATCCTGATGTTACAGCACGTCCGGCTCCTAATGGGCACCGACTAACGCACACTAAAGGGCTTTGGCTAAATACCACGGGGCTTCTTTAACGGTAGAATGTGCCGGTGTTTTGTGTCCGCCTCCTCAAAGCTTATCATGGCCTCCCGACTGTTAGTTTTTGTAAGTGATAATTCAGGATAAGTTGGGTTTACATTTCTCTGAAGTGTATTTTGACAACCTCTTCAGTTTGCAAAGGAGGATTTCCCCCAAAGTTAGCATAGTTTCTTCTGTTTATAGCTTTTGGCTTCTGTTCTGCATGTTGAAAGAGAAACTGTGGCACGACAGTTTGGATTTTCAGACATGTGTGTAACCAAAACGATGGATAGTTTCTCCCAGAGGCCTTCCTGGGTATCACAATGTTGTCCAACGTGGGCCACTTCGTGCTCGGTGGTCCTGCCGTAACTATAACAGAAGGATATGGAAGTTTGTGAACCTAAAATTTAACTGACATTAGCAAGTTTGACCAGAAATCTGGAGCCCAGCGATCTACGATGCAAAATGAAGTCAATTAAACTTCAAACACTCAGCAGAATTCAGCTTTTAGTCTCCTGCGTAGTAACAAGTCGTATTCTCAGGTATTCATGTAATTCATTCTGAGACATTGATGTTTGGAATTACACAACTAAAACTACATTTTGTGTTGACTTTGAGCCGACTGTCTTGAGTCATCTGAGGCCTTCTTATCATAAGACGGGATTCTGGGAAATACTCAAACCGAAGCCTTAAACTTCAATCCGTCAGGTCACACTCACTGTACACCCGAACCAGTCCTCCCATTACGTAACCCCGTCCTCATACATTCATCACATTTCATTGTAATTACTTTCAGGGTCTTGCAGTGGAGCTCTTGATTAATCACAGTCTGAGGGTATTGGGGTTAGCTTGAAGAGGGTCAGAGCGTCTTAAGGAAAGCCTTGGGAGAGCAGGGAGTCTTTAAGGAGACATGCAAGACATGTGTGTCACTGGGGGAGAGGTGGATTAAAGCAGGAGTGTGTGGGTCTCAGCTGGGCCGCGGAGGGAAATTAGGGTTGGAAAAAACCACCAACATGGCTATGAAGTGGTTTTTGGGTTGCTACGTCTATCAGTTTTAAGTATGTAGCAGTGTTAAATGATCATAAACACTTCTAGGGCCGTAACCAACTATTAGTTTGATCATCAATTCACTGCTTTCATTTTTTATTAATGACTCAAATGATTAATCGATTATGAAACTTGATTATGAAAAATGGTGGATGGAGGATGATTGGAGATGGTGAGAATAATGATCTGTATTTTTATTTGGCATATGAAATAAAAAGATATTAAAAGTTAGCTGCGGTGCATCTACCCGTGAATATACTGATGCAAAAGATAAATAAAGACATAATTCCCCCAAAAAAGGGAATAAAATTAAATTAAATCACATTTCATCATCATTTATTTTCTGTCTTTTCTCTTCCAGGATGAAGACAACGGCAGCCGAGGTAAGTGTTAAAAAAAAACCTGTTTAATTTTCCCTTTATTTTGAAACCCCTGCATGCATTAGAGATGTGCTCTGTGATCCGGGGCCTCAGGTGTCGCAATGAGAACGACACAGAAATGATTTACTATTAGCTGTTCTTCAGTAGCTCCCCAGAATAGAGACCAAATTGGGATTGACAGTCCATTACTCTAATGTATTCTCTCTCCTCTAGAGAGATCGGTCTCACCATTTCATTAGCGTTGTCCCTTCAGTCCCGTCGATAGCTTCATGAATGCACTCATTTGACCCCGGGCACGGTGCTGGAGCCGGCGTAAAACAACACGGTGCAGGTGAAGCAGCGCGCTCCATGATGTCGTGCTGCACTTCGTGCTGCTCGTCAGTCGCAGCTTTGCTGTCAGCTTGGCGACGCCTCGGCATTCCTGAGAGCGTCCGGCTCGCCGCTCCAGTCCCTCGGTATTCCGCTCACGTCTGCAGCCCGGCACCAATGCAGGACGGGTCGCTCCGCTGCATCTGAAGCCTCCTTAAACTGCTTCCCGTCTGTGCGGCGTACAGCAACACACTGCACGTGTACGTCTGCTCCCATAAACATGCACAACGGCTGAACAGCAACAGCCAGGTCTTAAAGAACTAATCCGTTGTTTAAACAAACTCTACTTTACCTAGTTCATGTAAGCTCTTGTGTTTTCTCATCTAAGCTCAGGGTTTGGTCGATCTTTCTTTTTTTGGAAGCAAGCTGATACCTTTCTGGCAGACGCAGACGGTGTTTTGTGTTTGTAATAAATGGGGGAGAAGATTATCGTCATTGTTTGGCTTGTAATGAACCCAAAGCCCCACCAGGTGTGATTCAGTGAGTGGACAGTGAAAGTGAAGAATCCAGGGTTAGAGCAGGGTGAGCGCAGGGTTTTTGTGATAATTCTCACTCTTAACCGCCTCTCAACGGGAAATTGAGAGATTCCTGTAAGTGTCCCTCATCATCCCTCTTGGCCCTTAGTGTCACATTCCTTACACTACACCCCCCCCCCCCAATTTAACCCCTCCATGTCCACCCGCCTCATTCAACACAGGCCTCAAAACATTAAACAACCCACACACTGCGGGCCCTGCTGTGGAGGGAGGAAACCCCGCAGGGAATGTGTGTGGCTGCACATTCTTGAACTTGGATTCCTTTATGTGACTCTACCTGAAAGAAGTCATGTAAAAGCCATGTGTGATTGTGTGAAGAGGTACGGGGAAAGAGCATGAGAACCACTCACTGCGAAGCTCAATAGATGGAGAATAATGACCCCCCCCCTGCCACAGGAAGTCACTCGGCTTACTTCCAGCCTCTCATAAATCCTCCGTTGCCTCTCAGTGGTGGTGATGATGCTGACAGGTAGGAAGGCCACAGCTGACAGCAACAAGGGCAAGAATGAAGAATGAACATTTTATAATAAGAATCAAATGATACCAGAATCATTCTCTACTTCTCTGTGTAGTTAAGTGTATTCATCACTGCAGCCAGCTGTGGCCTTTAATTGTAGGTTTTCCGTTCTCCAAACTGCTGCTGATTGTAATTTGTGTCCAAATGTGCATTGTGTCTTCTGCTCAGCACCACCAATCTAATTCTGGCTCCCAGTGATCACGGCTGTTTCTAAAACATACACTGAGCTTCCATTCTGTTAGTCCTCGCTGAAACTAATGCAATCCAACACAGCAGTACTGATACATGCCCTTTATGAAGGTTATGTAATGGAGTCATAATAACAACAGTATAATGTGGATACTAATAATACATTCCTCAGCTAAAGAGCCTCTTAATTACAAGCTGCCCTTTAACTGCACTAAAACGATGGAATTAAAGCATAAATAGATTAAGTAAAGAGTTTTAAAGGATTGTCCTCAGCAGATGGAGTTTGCCCAGATGTCACTGAGTTTATAAGCATATTGTCCATGTCAGCTAAATATACTGTGTATATATAAAGTTCATTCTTGACCGTCTCATTATCTTTCTGTTCTGTAGCAACATGTAGGCAGAGACTGATAGAGAAAGAGATTAGTTGTGGGTTTGAACTCGTAGACATTTAGCTTTGGTGTCACATCTCCCCGACGCCTACAAGTTGTTATTGTTGCTATGTGACCACCCGGCGCACTGCTGCTCACGATCACAGCAAACGGCACACGCCACCAAAACACCCGGAGCATCGAGGAGAAGCAGCGTGAAGACACGCGGACCGGGACGGACAAAACGTCCGACGTGTTTAGTGGTTTTAACATTTAAAGAAAGTTTCATTCTGCAGCTTCCTCCAGTCTGTGAAGCTCTGTGAAGTTTATTTGCTTGACTCTGAGCCAGTGTGTGATGAGGCTGTTGGTGTTTGGGGGGGGGGGGGGGGGGGGAGGGCTGCCGACCGCATGTTGACTAGCTGGGTGTTGCCGCTGGAAACACACCAGAAAACATGGACTCACACACACACACACACACACACTGACGTAGATACGCAGATAAACAGACGTAAACAATGACATCCAGCATGGAGGTGCATAGTGGAAGCGGAGGAATGATGAGCGTGTCAACTTTGGATCAGTTTGTTTCCTCTCGCAGCGGTTGTCTACATACCAAATCTTCCTCCTCTATCTCACTTCCTCTCTTCTTCCTTCCCTCCCTCCTCTCTGTCTCCCCCCCCCCCCCCTTTCATGTGTCTCTCTCTCTCTCTGTCCAGCTGCATATTTTAGCAGCTTGTTGAAGGGTGAAATCCGAATGAGGCGTTCTGTGCTATGCTTATGAATCTGTGGTGCCTCAGCAACACAAGAAAACTGTCTCCATCTGTTTAAATATTAGTTTTTCACTCAACGTGAAACACTTTTCTCTGCAGATACCGGCTTTATTTCCATTTTTCTTTTCTTTTTGGGTCAGATCTGAGTTGGTTCCCATAGAGTCTGCAGAGGGAACGTAATGCAGCACAAGCAAACAGAATTCCCCAGTATTCTCCAGTGGGCTGTTCAATGCTCCACCTTCTTTAACAAAGCTGTGTCCAAAGATCTGTCTTTCTGTTCTCCTCTTTCTCTCTGCGCTCTAACCTGCTTTTCTCTCTCTATCTCTGTCCATCTTCTTACTGGAATCAATGATTGTTTCACTTTTACAGTTTGAATTAGTTACCATGAGGCCTGACACCAAACTCCCCAAATCTAGATTAATTTAATATTGTATTTTTATTTAATTCTGGCTGTAAGTGGTACTCCTGACCAGTTCTTTTCATCTTGAGTGTGAGTAGTTGTAAATCTGACAGCTTGTTTATTCATAATGACATCCACATAGAAGTTGTTGAACATGAAGACTTGAGTCATAAAAGCTTTTTTTTAGGCAAATGTCCGAATACAATTGACCGTTTGCTCCCCTCAGTTAAGTGTTCAGAGTCAAGAGTCAGCGCGTGTGACATGCAACAAAGGTCCTGAAGCTGGAACCGAACCCGCGACCATTCAGTAACGTTGCCAAACATTTAGTTCTCACATACAGTTTTCAGTTATAATGTTAACAGATTTACTGGTAGAAATCCATTGTTATGTTGATTTAATTTCTTGCTGGAAAACGTACATTTTGCTGAATTTTAAAAAGACTTACAGATTGTATCAATGCTAGCTAGTTAAGCTAGCTAGCTAGCTAGTTAAGCTAGCTAGCTAGTTAAGCTAACTAAAGCTCAGTGAATTTGTTGTAAACAATGTCTCAAACTGACTTAATAAGTTGTTTGGGCGTGAGAACCTTGTGAAAGGAGTATTAAATATGCACTTGATGCTGTCACCATGTACACAGTCTGAGGCTAAAGCTGCACGTTCTGTGAAAACCTCCTCACCAGTTGAGTAAATCATCATCGTATGAACCTCAAACAAAGGTATACCGGTACATCTCAATTACAGAAATGACGGGAGCAATTTGTGGACTGTCCATCACAAAAAAACAAGATTCAATCCAAGAGTATGAATCTAAAATGCAGAAGTGAGAGAAGCGACACCGCATTCCACTTTCACAGCCAGTTGGCTTAAAGCAAGAGACCGTATTTTAGGCTCCGATCATCAGGTTCCAGATGTTTGTCGCTTGTTCCAGTTGAACTTTAACTCCCTTGGTAGATAGTTTGGCTTGATTCACAGAAAGAAAACAAAACACTGAATCAAGTTTATTCTTTATTTTGCCGTGTGGTCAGTATATCCTTTTTTTTTTTTGGTATTTGGAATTTATAGAAGGGATGGAAAGTTCTCCACTACCTTCCTGTCTGTGCTGGAAAAAACACCAGTTTTGTGTGCGTGTGTGTGCGTGTGTGTGTGTGTGTGTGTGTGTGTGTGTGTGTGTGTGTGTGTGTGTGTGTGTGTGTGATGTAGCGGCGGGGTCGGGCATGTCTCTCAGGTTAGGAACGTTACAGTGGAGGAAATGACTTATTTTGAAATGATCCTTGCCCTGCAGGAATGCAGCCCTGCTGGGTTTTACACATACTTGTAGAGTTCCAAGTTACATATTTTGTGTCCATGATATCTTCTCCCATCTGTCTCTGTTGAAATAGGAAACAACATTCTGGGACAAAAGCTCTTTAAGAGCTGTAGTGTTTTTCTCTTTCTACTGTGTACCAGGTCGATAATGAACTTTTCACTTATAACTCATGTTCTTTGTGCTATTTTGCGTAAGTTTATTACCTTATTTACTTACATGTAAGGACAAACTGCTGACTTGACAGTCTCAGTGATGACGGGGGGCTTTCAGGTGTATTGACATGTCCTCCCCCAGTGTGTGTGTGTGTGTGTGTGTGTGTGTGTGTGTGTGTGTGTGTGTGTGTGTGTGTGTGTGTGAGAGAGAGTGAGAGGTTTCTGACATAAAGCTGTGGCTGTTTACAAAGAGCAGCGATTAGTGAAATGAGACCTGTCCATCTGAGACAAGTCTCTGACCAAGTCTGTCCTCAAAGCATGTGGATGTGGGTTTGTTACGTATTTCGAGGAGGTCAGGAGACGCCGGTTGTTTTAGCTTTCAAAGCCGAGCTGTGTTTGGACTAGTTAGTGTGTGAACGTCTTCATGGGAACGGGAGAAACAAAGAATCACAGTATTTATTTTCATGACGGCTGTTGTCTTCAAGCAGTCCTGTTTGGAGCTTGACAGCGAACAACTTCTTTTGAAGGGAGTTGGGAGTTTATGGATTTATGTAAAGTGTACTTGTGCTTTGACCTTCCCACACTATGAGGGGAACACGCTGTGCTAGGATTATGTGCCTCCCATTTTCATAATTCCTCCTGCTGGAAGAGACCCGACACAGATAACCATCTAAACACATGCACGGTCCTCCTCTGCTTCAGCGTTGGGAAAGTTGGAAAACAAAAAAACACTTCTTCCTCTCAGTACCAGAGCACAGAGCAACACATCTGTGTAGGTTTCACTGTGTTTTTGTGTGTCAGTAAATGCGAGAGTGACACAAATGGTGAAGAAGAGTGAGCTGGACGGAGAGGTATTACGCGAGGGTTAATGCAGCGGGCGGGCGGCGGGCCAGACCTCTGAAGAATAACATTATCGAACCCAAAACGCCGGGGGGGGGACACACAACCGGGCCCAGCTGTGCAGCCAGAGAGCAGCGCTGACATCTAGCCAGCAGACTTATCACTGCTCGTGAGAAAATGGCGGCGGGTAAAGACAGAGTTTACAGGCTGAAGCTTAGCTTGAAGCGAGTATTTCATTCACCCTGGAAACAGGAGTTCAGTTTGATTTACTTTTGATTTACCAAGCCAGCAGCTTACATAATGCTGTGCTTAATGGCGTTGATGTGGTAAACTTCACACGTGTCATCTGCTGTAATTTGAGCAGTTATTCAAATCTATTTTTAAGCCGAGCTCTGCCTCAAGCGTGCACCTGCTTAGAGTAAAACGATGTAATGACGTGTGAACGAAGAGCCTCGTCCACTGAAACATTCGCCCCATGTACCACCCAAGAGAAGCCAAGGTTACTCAACTCTCACTCTGAGTTTTGGAACAGCCAGCAGTCGATTTGGAGATTTCCTCCACACAGTAGTTTATGCTTCGGTAAGACAGTTGGGGAGCATTAAAAAAAAAATATCCAGAGCTTTAGATTTCCACATTTAATCCTGTTCATCCAGCTGCGTGCTATGGAAACTTCCAGAAATCCAATTTGTGCTGCAGAGTTGGAGCTCGGTGAGATTGGCTCGGGATTGGGAGTTTGCCGAGTACACAGAGAGAACGAGGGGGGAGGGGGGGGGGGCATTGGGCTTTGTTAACATCTGTACCTTCACCTCGGGTCAGTCATGTCCTACATTGCGTCGCTGACGTTACACATAAATGCATCGGTGCACATTTTCCCTCGTGCTCTGTGATGGGCTGCACTAGAGCCACACTGCAGCACTTACCTTCTTTATATACGTGAAGCGGATCATCCAGTGAGATACTGTCACAATGTTCCACTGCTCCTCTCTAACAACCATCACGGCGTGTGCTGCACTGCCTTCTGCTGGACGGAAAACAAGCCTGCAACTTTGCCTGCCTGGCAAGCCTGCTCAGTCAGTTTTATTGGACAGTTAGTCTCTGCATCAGTACATTGAACATCACACATTTAAATAGTTTGCAGTAACATGTTCAGCCACTGGGGGGCAGCAGCACAGTGACTTTGTGAAGGAAAAAGGTCTCTCAGACGGTCTTGTTACAGGTTTGGATTCCTGAACTGATCATTAAACAACTCTCACCTCCTCCTCACCTTTTGAAGTTGCTCCTCAGCGACACTGTGAACGCACATCTGCTCCGGTCCAGCTGTTCAGGGCTCCACACACCACTTGATTGCACTGGGTCATAAATGCATCGGTGTAAATGTGAAGCGGGGCCTTCATGAAAGGAGCATGCGCACTTAGTACCAGTGGGTCTACGAGGCAGCCGAGGCCGACTGAGATTGAGGCTTATGGCTCAGGGAAAGACGATTTCACAGTCTTTCGCTGTCTTAATTAGACGCACCAACGCAGTCCCTCCCTCTTTATTGCATGCGCATAATTGCTATAAATCCCATATTATCCATGCTTTTTACTTGGTCTTAAATAGCTTGCCCCTTACACCTCCCACCACATGGCGTGCTGTCCCTTCCTCTGCCGTATGAAACCTAACTCCCTTGTGGGCTGTTTACCGTGGGCTGTTTACCGCGGCCTCTCCTTGCTGCCCTGGACCCATCTGACAGCAGAGTAGAGTCAATGGATGGATGTATTAAGGGAGGGAGCACGAGGAAGAAAGCACCAGGAGACCGAGCGTTTGAGATGTAAAGGGATATTTTGAGAAGAGGCGGCATTAGTTTCCCCCGTGTGTTGTTTCATACAACCTTGGAGCTTGGAGCTGCTGATGCCACTGAGGAAGAGAGCGTGTGTGTTCTGAGTGAAACATCTGGAAACGATGCCCATCAGGATTGAGAATAAGGCATTTTTGCAGAGCTGTTTAATAGTTGCAGAATACATTTTCTGTTAAGTGTTTGATTAATCACATAATCGTTTCAGCTCTACTGATATTTTCACTTCATAACCAGTTTGAGCGAGGGACAGAAATCAATATGAACTGCAATTAATAACTTAAGCGGAAAAGCTCCCGAAAAAACCCCACATGGCGCCGATGCCCCGGTGCTGCAGCCGTGCGATGTGTCCTCGTTGTGATGGTGCTGCCTCTCTTCTCCCCTCGCTCTGTGTGACCAATCGCCTCGCTGCATGTGCTCTTCTTGTTGCCAGGGCGACAGCGGAACCGCCTGGAGCCAATGGACACCATTTTCGTCAAGCAAGTGAAGGAGGGAGGCCCCGCCCACGGAGCTGGACTCTGCACAGGTACACACACACACACACACACACAGTCTCTATGGAGATCGTTGCTTCTGATAACCGGTTGATCTTACGGTTAACTCTGCCTGTCTCACGTCTCACCTTAAAAGCCCTGCTTGATGCCAAGGTTTCTTCATGTTTGTGCTGTAGGTAATTCCACTTCCTTGTTGACCCGCCAAGCAAAACAGACACGGGTTACAAAATAACAGATGGCTCCCTCGTGGGGGGTTGAACAAAGTGTAATATGCACTCTGTTATTCCAACCTCTCCTTGATTCATGAATCACTTCTGATTTTAAGCAGTCGGGATAAAAAAAGAAAGAATTCTTGAGCAAACTCCCTTCTGGTGAAAAGCAGCTCCTTCCAGCTGACGCCGTGTCAGCGTTATTGCCAGATTAGCACTCTGTGTTACAGGAAATGTTAAGTGGCCTGGACAAGCCCTCTAAACTGTCTGCTTTTATCTGTTCGCTCTCCTCTCCTGGGATAAGGGAGTGCAGTGTTTTCCCACAATTATCTAGTTTCTCCCCTAAACTCACCTCGCCTCTCTTCCTGTAAGATGGCCATCTTCAGGGAGCTTGAATGGACGTGGATCTTCACATCGGGGCCTTCAAATAAACACGTATTGGTATTCTCCGTTTGATCTAAACACGGATGTGTGAGCTGCTTCAGAGTGCTTTTCTTTGGTCGATAACCACATTGACTGGAGTCCAAGATCTTTTCTTTTTTTCTGAGCAGAAGCTTTATTTGTCATGTTTGCAGTAAAGAGCAGGTTTGTAATATGTTCTCTAATTCTCTCCAGGGGACCGGATAGTGAAGGTGAACGGAGAGAGCATCATTGGGAAGACCTACTCGCAAGTCATAGCTCTGATCCAGAACAGGTACGATATGAGACATTCCACTGTTAAAGACTCGGACCCAGATGCCCGGGTCCTCGTCAAAAAAAAGAACCGCAGCCGTTGTGAAACTTCTTTGGAAAAACACATTCCGTACATCCAGAGAGAATCATTTCCTTATCGCTGACCAGCACACATTAAACTGCAGCTATTAAAGTTTACATTTTACAAGTTGGACTTTCAGGCAGTTTGAGTCCTGTGTTGTAACAGTTTCTCTCACCCCCCCTCACCCCTCACCCGTCTCTCCATCAGCGATGCCTCACTGGAACTCTGTGTGATGCCAAAGGATGAGGACATTTTGCAGCTGGTAAGCATTCATGAGTAAATATTGCAAGTGTGCTTGAAAAATGCTTTGCAGTTTATAAAGCAGAAAACCACGCGTTTTAATACCACACCAGTTCCCCTTCTAAAAATGTTTTATTTAGCTGTAAAATGGCAATTCAAATGTATTTTTCAACCTGGTCATGAAAGGCGTATGTTGGCTGTATCTTGTTTGTTTAACCTGTGCATGTACAGAACATTTTAAAATCACAATTTGTGATTTTAGGGAGAGTAACAGTATTCCGATCCGGCCTCTGACCTTAGCTCAGGCTGTCAGATATGTGAGCACAGGCTTTGTGTCTCTGTGTAGGATCAATGTTATCCAACCTGGCACTTCCTGGTCACTAATGAATAGCTCCAGCATGTAACACCCACTAAAACCACAACTTGTGACTTTTATGTGCCTGTTTACAGCTCAAACAAACCAGACACAACATGTTAATTGGCCGACGTTCCTGTTGTTTGTTGGGGTGTTTTTGTACTTTGGACCGGGTTGTTTCCCCCGTGTTTTCCGGCTAAGCTAAACTAGTTCTGTACTCATCACAGATGAGTCTTCTTCTTCTTCTAATCTTTCTATGAAGCGACACTCACCTCTGAGTCACGTCCGACTCGGTGTCTGACTCCCTCACAAAGAGAGAAAGTGTTGACCAGCGGTCCAAACTGTAGCAGATGAGCTTCTAGTGGACTCAAACGTACTGGACTCAGATGACCAGACAGGACTGTGTTAAAGAGTGGCTGATCATTTCATTGTAAAGATCTAAAAAAAACATGGTCACAGTGAGGCCAGATATTTAAAGAGTCACAGCGTTGATCCATGCAAGAACGGGCATAATGAGATAATTCTGATGATGACACCTGTGTTGACACACGTTTAGTCTCTCCGCCCACTTGCTCATTGAATCAAGACTGTCAGAGATTGTCTCATTCTTGGCCTGGTTTCCGAAAGAGCTTAGCACAGAAGTAGCAGAGTTAAGACTTCATGCCACGGCCCTACACCCCGTCACGCTGATGAGCTCAGCGACGCAAACCAGTCACCAGTCAGGGTCCAGAGCCCCGCAGACGATAAACCAGTCGCCACACGTTATTCACCTCCGTTTGGGAAAGTCTCTCTTTGGAGCAGAGATCCGAGTCGGATCCCACTGTGTTGCTAAATTCCACACATAGTTTGTTAGCTTGGCCGGGGCTCACCAGAAAAGCCACAGAAACTTGCTTTTAGCGTTTTGGAATGAGTCTGAACCCTCACAAGGCTGAAGGGTTTCAATGAAGCAATTGTCTCAATTCAACGTCGACCAGGGATCGTTCTACTTTACAGTTCGTTAGGATCTGTCTGCCACAGTTGTGTGGGTTTTATCTGTCGATTGAAGGAAAGTGGAATACAAGATGTATATGATTCAGTTCTCAGATGACATCACACTCGAGCCATTTCTTTAAATGTCAGAATGCACATCGATACAAACTGCTGCTCGATGTGACCTTTGTATCCGCTTCATACGAGGAGAAGACATGATTTTTGGGCCGTTTCAAGGATGAGCGGACGACGCTCACTGTGGTGTCTGTAGATGTGTCTGTGTCCATGTTTTTCAATGTGTTTGTCTGTTTTTGTTTTTTTGGGAGACATTGAGCCCACTCAGTACCAGAGGGAGTGTAGCTGCCGTCAGCTGACTCCTCTCTGCTCACTGTTTATGGGAGTGAAGGGAGGGAAGGAAGGAAGGCGAGCGTGCCGTTGTGCTCACCCTGAAAGTGACGATACGACAGATAGAGTCTAACCGATGAGGGAGAGGATGAAAGAGGCTCGTAGTCGTGTGTTTTTAGCGCAGGAGCCGCTGAGCCACCAGGAGAGGGGGAGGGGCGGTACCACGGTGAGCAGGTGAGAGTGACAGAGCAAAGGAAAGAAATGCTGAGTATGTTGAGAGAGAGAGAGAGAGAAAGCAGAACACATTCACCAAATGTAATCTGTAACTGCAGCTGGGTTTGTGGGTGGAGGAAATAATGGGGATGAAGAGCAACTCAGGAGACATTCAGGTCTGAGAAGGAAACCAGAAGTTCACCTCTCTTCTTCTTCTTTCTTCTTCTTCCACTCCGACTGTGATGCCTCTGCTCAGCGAGTGTATTTTTAGCCCGTGCTGAAGTCGAGAGAAGTTTTCCTGTCTCCCCTCCATCGATGGCGTCTCATTTCTCTGTGCTCACCTGTGTACTTCTCTTTGTTCCCTGTCTTTTCTCTCTGCTTGCCCTTCTCTAACCTGTGGACTGCAGTTTTCCAGGGATATCACTGCTCTGGTAAGAAGGGGAACTATACTCACTAATCACTTTCCTTTTCAGTTCACTCTCCATATGCTTCAGAGCTCTCATGACATGCTTCACCGCCTTTTAAAGCTCGTATTTGCACATGTAGACGCTGGCAAATCCCTAAAACCCCTAATATATTTCCCCTCTTTGCAGCATGTGTACTGTTTAGTATATGCAGGTTATTTTTTTGGGGGCGTTTCAGGTTAAGGGAAAAGGTGTGTGTACTGGGAAAAAACCATTCTGGCACTTTGCCCTGAGATTTCCCTATTGAGGAAATTGGTTGCTATTTAACTGTATGACTGATGCAAATCCAGAGGGAGGCACGGAGCTGCAGATTTACTGCGGCTGCCTTTGCTGTTAGTACAATTGTAACCCGACACTTCAGGTAGAGTGCTATCGATTAAAGTCCAACACCACGGCTCTTTTCATTTTCATTTTCTCAAGAGTTGGTGTGCTGAAGGGATGAGGAAATGTACCGCGTTCAAGTCGCCTGAAGTCGTCCGTCATTCACAGGGTTATAAAATAGCTAGTTCTCAGTGTTTCAGTTCGGGTTTTAATCGAAGGAAAGAACCCTAGTTGCTACAGTGACAGTAGAGTTGTGGAGCCATGCTGACAGAAGTAGCGTTAGCTGCCAACGGCAGACAGAGGCGTCCTCCGTTCAGCCTCTCCTCATGCCTCAGGGCTCACTCTCCAGTACCAAAGGTGGGTAAGCCTCTGCCAGCTTAATCCTCACTCCTGGCTCCGCGGGGTTATTCTGGACTTTCCAGCCTTCTTTCTCTACTGATTAGGTTTTCTGGCTATCCTCGCTTTTCCCCACTCTCTCACATCTGTTACTTCTCAGGGCCGTTAATTTGTATCATGGCATGCTGTAACATTTGTTTGCAGTCTCCTAGGAAATGATTGAGAAACTGTAACTGTAGCCGAGTGTGTTTGTTTAGGAGGAAAAGTACCGGAGCGCTGTGTCTACGTTTAGCATGCTGTTGTTTTATTGTTATAGACGGGCTGGTTTCAGTCGTCTATCTGTCACTTACAGTGTTCTGGAGGGAATTCAGTAACGCGGTTTGTCTTGCCGATAATCTCATCAGCTCGCACAGAAACTCTTGTCAATAAATGACACTAGTGGATCAACATTCAACCTCCGCTTTCAAGCCGTGAGCAACCACGTTGTCGTGGTGCAGTCGATGCCGTAAGATACTGTAGCCGTAATGGCAAAGACAAGATGAAGTCATCGGTGAGATGTGGCAGTGAATTCATCATCTTGACCGGCTAACTAAAACAGTCTCCGTATTCTTTTGCATTTGCAGCATTTTTTTTTCGTTTCTACAGCACTCCCTGTTCAGTAAAAGTCTTCAAGCTAAGTCTAATGTATCCTGTCCGTGGTTGGGTGTGACGTTCTCCCAGGGTTCAATGTGATCTATTTCAGCTTTCCAACCTCTCAGCAACCAAAGTGACATAATGTCCTATAATCTCTTGCAGGCGTATTCCCAGGATGCATATCTCAAAGGAAATGATGCGTACAGCGGAAATGCCCAGAACATCCCCGAGCCCCCTCCCATATGCTACCCTCGGATAGAAGTTAAGGCCGCGGGCATGGCTCAGACATCGGAGCCCGCCGCAGTCAGTGAGACCCCCCCGGGGCCGGCTCAGGGACCAGGAAGAAGAGGGGGGGCCGCGGAAAAGAGCTACCGGGTTGAAATCCCTGTTCCGCCGTCTCCTCCGCCCCAACAGACGTCAAAGTCTCAGACGGTGGTTTGTGTCTGTAGTGAGAATGTGAGGACAGCGGCAATGCTTCCTGATCCGGTTGACAGGGGGTCCCGGGTAGCTCGGGCTGGACCGAGCCACAGGACAGAGGAAAACCGGTACAGTCCTTCAGCAGATTCCAGCTCAGCCAGACCGAGACCGCTTATTCCCTCACTACCTGGGGGTGCACAGTTGCAGCACCCCTCATCCTGTCCCACAGAGAGCCCGGTCTACTCCCCGTCATCAAGACCTGGTCCTATCTATCCTGACACATTGTCTCCAGCTGTACGGGCCACCGCTGCCTCACCGGACACGTTCTCCACCGCCATCTCACCCAGCGCCAACCACTACTCCCCGTCTCCCACAGCCCCCTCCACCTCTCCACACCAGAACATTGACTGGAAAAACTACACCACCTACAAGGACTACATAGACGCCAAGAGGCTGCACACGTACGGTTGCCGCACCATCCAGGAGCGCTTGGACAGCTTGCGTGCGGCTGCCAATTCCAGCTCCGCCTACGCCCAGCAACGTACGCCGCCTCCTCCTAGCACCAGTCAAAGAGGGGCGCTGGGCTCCCAGCACAGACGGAGAAGCACCTCGAACGACCGCGGGGTGGATGCAAGTAGCAAGGGCACTGCAGTGACTCCATTACGTAGCGTCTCCCAAGAGAGGCTTGGAGGTGGAGCAGAGAGGACGACACCAATCAGGAACTGGCCTCGGAGTGCTTCCGAGGATGCTCTGCCTTTCTCCAGCCCCACAGGAGTCCCCGAACCTCGGGCGCGGTCTTGCGACTACCTGGGGCAGCAGCCCGGAGAACCGTTGGCTGTCTTTGCAGACCGGGTGGTGTTGGAGGACAGGCTGATGCTGTGTCGGGGAGAGGAAGCCAGAGCTAGCAGGCAGGGAACAGGCCTGAGAGCCTTACCTCATCTGAACAGGAGTCTCACTGGACAGGAGGGAAGTGGATTATCAAACTCTGCTCCTGTGTTTACTACATTTACGACGGATTCTGTGCTAACTTCAAGGACAGACGGTGTCATAATGAGACCATCGCGCCTGCCTGTTAAAAGCGCCATCTCAGACCCTTCACCTGCCTTATCCTCCAGTAGAACCACAGACCCTCTTAAAGACCAAAGAGCTAACCTCGTGGGCAACCACCTGGGCTACTCCTCCCCTCTGCACCTGCAGCTCAGAGGCCGGGCTGACAGTCTGAAGATGGAAAGCAGGTCAGATACTGGGTTGGCAGCCAGGTCCTCCTCTTGCTCTGGTAACTCCTCTAAACTGCCCCTGCAGAGACAAAGTGTAGTTCTGGCTGCCTCTTCCTCTGGTTCCTCCATCACTAATGGAGCTGTTACCCAAAAGCCAAAGGTCAGAGAGATCTCCAGTTCTACCAGCGCCCTTGTACGGACTAATGGCGGTCTTGCAGAGGGCGTAGAAGGACCGGATGCGACAGTCGTCGTCCTAAGAAGGGACAAAAACTCTGGGGCTCCCCACATCCGCCCTCCGTCCTATGTGCTAGCTGTTAATGACAACCAGGGAGGAGTGACTCACAAGTCCCCGCCATTAGTGAAGGCAGGCTCTGTGGACGGAGCTATGTGCTGGACGTCTAATGACAGCTTTAGGGAGATGCATCTGAGAAGACTTGGAGACACGCGACACAAGTCTGGCTCCAACAACTTGGACGACTCCCTGGATTCAATCCCCTTCATAGGTAAGACTGCACTAATCTGCATACCGCCTTCTTTTTAAACTCTTCCTGTTTCTACAGCAACAGCAGTGACATGGGTGAGTCCTGTGAAAAAATGATGACACAGCATGTGTTTGTGTGAGTGACAAAGCATGTTTATGCATGAAAGCTTCGCAAGACTCCTCAGCCAATTAGAGATTATACCAAGTTGGCACCATGCTTTTAATGAGCTGATAGCAAATGTCCTGACATGACCAATCTATGTCTAATCTTTGTCTTCAGACCTAAATTAGTTTTGCTTCAAGTATCCAAGTCGGCATCGTATGCTTGGCAAGACGTATTGATGTGTTATTTCCTTATCTCAATCAGGAAATGCTGTATGCAAATCAGGAAACTTTAGACTGTGTTTTATTTAGGGAAGGTATTTTTACAGCTGCTTGTGCTAAGACAACGATGGTGATGCTTTAAGAAGTATTTTATAAAAAAACAGTTTTGCGGAAAAACAGGTTTATATTCCTCAATTTGATGAAAAAAAGTGCTGTTTTCTATTATGGAAAAACTAAAGT
The DNA here is from genome assembly GCA_032191485.1 of Leptoclinus maculatus. NCBI lineage: Eukaryota > Metazoa > Chordata > Actinopteri > Perciformes > Stichaeidae > Leptoclinus > Leptoclinus maculatus. The sequence goes on along the minus strand of JAVDOI010000013.1, from coordinate 2,964,760 downwards.
GATACCCAGTCCTTATATACAGTAGATAGAAAGTGGGCATTCTTTTCATGGGTTAGTCCACTGTGTGATTCTATCAGCGGTTTTACATGCTCAGATAATCATTATCAAGAGAGAAAACTCAGCTGCAGATGTAAATGAGAGGGTGTGTCTGTGTGCACTTTGCATATTGCATGTTGGGTAGATATACAGAATGCTATTTTCTGCATGCGATGTGGAACTGGTGGGAGTTCACAGTCGTGTTTAGTTGCATTAATCTTAAAATCCACATTTTAAGGTGGCCTATCTGGTGTTCCTGTTCAATATTAGTGTAGACATAAGTGCGGTTGCCCCTCTCTCCATGGGAACCAAATTACAAAAAAACAACCCGAAGCTCCCTTTTTGCTCCAGTACAATATACAATACAATCACAGAACGGCAGTGAATATCAAGTGTTAGCCTTTGTGGCCTCACTCGTCATACTACAAAGACATCTATTGTGTCTTCATGTCATCGTGAATATACTGTGGATCACCAGAAATAAGGGTGGTCTTACAGGAAATACCCCAGGGCTTGTGTTGCTTGTTAGGCTCTTTGTCTTTTACTTAAACGAACACTATTCTATGTGATTTAGTGTGTTACCCTGTGAAACCACTCGTCCCCCGGTCATAAAGGCAGAGGCATTTATTTAAGGCATGATGTACTTTACTCAAGTTACATTCCCAGCATTATATCGCTATTTGAATGCGTAGGTAAATTGGTTCCTCGTGGCGTTTTGAGCCCGGGGTGACATGGAGTCAGGTGTGTGATTATGTGACAGTGTGACACTGTACTGCAGGCAACCATGACGTATTCAAACCACCCTTTTGGCATCTGAGTAGGGCAGCACACACACACACACAGAGCTGCTCTCCAACTCGATACACCCCCCCCCACCTACTCCCTGAATTAGCTCATATTTCCCCCTTGTGTTGTTCAGCAAGAGAAACCCAAGAACATGGTCCTAATGGACTGTGACATAACGGAGAATAAGAGCATTCCTGCGGCTTCAATTAGATTTCGTAGCACAGTTCCAAACAATAAAGGGAACAACTGCTGTACATTAGGTGTCTGCCAAACATGTACTGGGAACAGAGCACAAGTGGTCCTGCTAGAGTACGTGTCACGTCCCCCCCGGTGAGGAGAAATCCTCCTTTTTTTGTGTTTTTCCTCAGAAAACCGGATTCATTCTTAACAAAGCTAATGCATCATAGTGGAGCTCTAAATTTACTTGTTGTGGTGTTTGAACCAGAAAGGAACAATACACAAAATAGAAGTTAAGTGTTGTTTTTTCACACCTCTGCCAACTTAGCGGCTGACATAACCAAAACAAGCTTGAACTCGATTTTGCATCCCCAGTTGTGTCGTCATCGGTGACTCGTCACCAGCCAATGAGAGCAGCTCTTGTGTTTTTCTTCGTGCCCCAGAACCTGCAGGTGTTTAATCATCATGTCCTCCTCCAGCAGCATTTACCTGTGTGTACACAAACACACCTCAGCTCCCGCTTTTTACTTCTCTAACATTTCGATCCAGATTAGATCATCTTACGATTTCAGCACTTCCCAGTGTTCTGTGTTTGACGCCTTGTGATGTGCTGAGAGGGCAAAGCACTGATCATTTGGACAGACCTAAGAGGAATAGTTTGACATTTTGGGAGATGCATTTACTGCTGAGATATCATGTCTGTGCTTTAAATATAAAGCTACAACCAGCAGCTGGTTAGCTTAGCTTAGCATAAAGACTGAAAGCAGGGGGAAACAGCTAGCCTGGCTCTGTCCAAAGATTATAAAAATCCACCGACCGGCACTTCTAAAGTTCACTAATGAACATGTTGTATCTTGTTTGTGTCATACAGAAGCCAACAAGTTGTGCTTTTAGGGGGTTACTATATGCCGGACTCTTTCTAGCTAGCCGCCTCCCTGTGTTTCCCGTCCTTATGCTAAGCTAAGCTTACCATCTCAAAAAGATGTGGGAATAGTATGAGCTCTTTTTATTCACTTCGCAGCAAATAAGTGTATTTCCCAAAATGTGAAGCTATTTGTTTGAAGATGAATCTTCAGTTTAAAGTCTTGATGTCACAACTGATCCCCTGTGAAGTATGTTGTAATCATACGAGTCAGACATCGTATTCCCAGAAACAGGACTGGAGGTAAACGTGATTAAATGAATCTGTCGGGATGGGCAGCAGTGAGGTCTGCCGTGTCATGGGAGACGTCTTTGAGGTTTTATGGGTAGGGAGATTTCACAGCAGTCATCCGTACACAACCAACAAGCAGATCACATGTTTCATATTAAATCTGTTGTGCAAGTTAATTAAAGATTTGTATCAGTGAATTGGCAGGAATTTAATCTTAAGAGAGTGTTAATGTTGGTAGTGCTACATTAGGTTTCACCTGCATCACCACAGTCACTGATATGATTCATCGTACAGCGTCCCTTCATTTGTTTTTAGGGCTTGCCATCCTGCTGATATTGCGTATCAGACATTATGACACGGCCGTGTCTGTGATGATGTAATGCTACCGCTGTGTTTATTTGATGGGGAAGGTGTGGACCCGGCTTATCGGAACAGAGCCGCAGTCAGCCAGTAGAAAGGTGTTTCTGTCTGCGTCGCTTTGCTTCAGACCCGTGCGCCATTATCAGCGTTTTATTGCCGTCTGCTGAAATGTTTATTCAAGTGGAGATAGCAGAGATGGATTAGACTTTGTTTTTGGGGTAATTTAATGTACCAAATGATATTTCCTGTTGCAGACTACACATGAATTTATGTCAAAGTCTTATAGGAGTCCAGCTGGATTGCCACACAATTAGAATTTGACACAGTGGATGTGATAGTCATGAAGGCATCTAACAGGTACAAGCTAATGTCATATTACAAATGACATGGGAGCAACCATCAACCCAGCATTTCATTTCATCTGCCATGTTTCTGCGTAATATGACGTCAACTCAGCACGGCGGGAAGTCCTTTCTCCCGATCTTTCCGACGCCTCATTGATGCAGTTCATTCCTTCCTGTCCTCAGATGAACCCTCTAGTCCCAGCACCGACCAGGACTGCACACACATCCCCGCCTCTGCCGTTATATGTGGAACGCCCGTCATCACCACCATCCCCCCCAGCCCCACCTCTCTGTCCCCTCTCATTCGACGCCACCTGTCACATGACCAAGGTATGTTCACGTCAAAGCAGCAACATTCGGCCTGTGACCGCTACTGAGCTTGTTACAAATAATTGTTCCACCTTCTCTTAACAGATTCTCTCCGTCTCACAATCATTGAGTCAGATTCCGGTAGTAAAACAGAACGGTCCAAGTCGTATGACGAAGGCCTGGATAACTACCGGGGAGAAGGCATGGGGTAAGTTCTTCCTCCCACAGCAGCTTCCTCATAGATAGGAGTAAACACAATACCCATTATATCCATTCTGATGAGGAAAACGTTCAAATGACCTGAAAGATGACCTCTTCTTTTCCATTTAGGAGGTCTTTAATACCTGGTCTGAAGAATCTGAGGAAGGTGAGTTCAAACCCTATTGGTTTTTTATTGTTCAGGGCCAGCTGTGTTCGGCTGCCACATGACTGGCACATCCTGCTGCTTTATCAGCTCGTTAGTTCACACCCAAAAGATAAAACTTCTCCCATTGAATATATGATGGTAAACAATAGCAGGTGTAAAAGCAACATCAGGCATTGCTGGTTAATAATTAATTCAAAGTTTATTTCTATGTATTTACTATTTCTCTGTATTTACGTCCTTTATATATCTACTGTACCATTCTAGATTTTAAAACTAAAAAGCTTTTCATCATAAACATCAGTCTCTCTCTCTATGTTTTTATTTATTTATTATTTATGGTATTTTCTTGTCCATCACAGGCGGGGGGGGACAGGTCATCTGAAGATTCGGGGTCCAGGAGAGATTCTTCATCGGACGTCTTCTGTGACGCCACCAAGGAGGGTTTGCTTCATTTCAAGCAGCTGAACACGGAGAAGAGCAAGGTGTGGACCGTCTCCACATACACAAGCCATCGCATCATATAACTCACACACTCTGACTCAGGCAGCACATCTTCAAGCTTTACGGGACTTTATAACTGTAGCAGGGCTGCCCTTGTTTCCAGAGTATTTGTCTGAATATTTTACACCTGTTGGACCAGTTTGAACTGGTATCTGCCTTTAACCTCCATGTATGAGGTCTCACATTGCCCTGAAGGCAGTGAGTATGTGTTAAAAGGCCAACGCTGACAGACCGATTACATTTAAATTTGCTGTTAAAACTCGTCTCCTTTCTCGTGACCCGTCTCCGCAGCGTGTCGGAGGAGGTATGCGCCCGTGGAAACAGATGTACGCCGTGTTGAGAGGCCGTTACCTTTGCCTCTACAAAGACAGGAAGGAAGGGCAGGCTCACGCCAACTGCCAAGCGGTAGACGAGACCCTGCCGATCAGCATCAAGGCGTGTCTGATCGACATCTCGTACAGCGACACGAAGCGCAAGAACGTGCTGCGGCTGACCACGTCGGACTGCGAGTACCTGTTCCAGGCCGAGGACCGGGAGGACATGCTGGCCTGGATCAGAGTCATACAGGAGAACAGCAACCTGGACGAGGAGGTGAGCGTCAAGCAGTCTGTCATCAGTATTTATGCATTAGCATTGTGCTGAAACTAATATTTTGACTCACCTGCCGACGGGACTGGTGGAGGGGTGTGGGGGGTGTGAATGTACCTGTTGCACCTGATGCCTTAACCATCACCTATTGTGTCCCGATCTGCCCCTCCCCCTCTTTCCTTCCTTCATTTTCCTTTCTTTTTCCTTTAGAACGCAGCCTTCACCAGCCATGACCTCATCAGCAGGAAGATCAAGGAGTACAACACCTTGATGAGGTGAGGGGCAAAGGGAGAGAGAGAGAGGAGGGCGGGCCTCGCTCTCCAGGAGAACTTCACTGAGTGCTGGATGAGTTTGTTTTCTGATCTGAAAGCTCATTTTGTGTTCACGTCTTTCGCAGCCCGACGGGCAGCAAGACGGAGTCGTCGCCCAAAACCTCGCGCCAGTCGCTGAGCATCAGACAGACGCTGCTGGGAGGAAAAGGAGAGAGCAAAGCAACGAGTCCGCTCACACCCAAAGCTGAGCAGGAGAAGAAGAACGCGCACAAAGGTAGGGAAAGAAACGTCCCCCATTCAATGTGATTCAGTTCTCTCTCCGCATTTCATGTATATTTGCAAGGAACAACAAATGTGTTCATTGTACTCATCGTATTGTACGTTGCAGATGACACCAGCCCTCCCAAGGATAAAGGGACATGGAGGAAGAGCATCCCGGGGCTGATGAGGAAACCCTTTGAGAGGAAGCCGTCTCCTGGAGTCACGTTTGGAGTGAGGCTGGACGACTGTCCTCCTGCACTGACCAACAAGGTCTGTGCTGATGCTGTTTATTTGTATGAACCCCGTGAAGGATTTTGTGGGGGAAAAATACAAAAGAATAGGTTTTATGGATGTTCCTGTTTTGGATTTCCTTTGATCTTGACCCTTTCTCCTCACAGTCATAATACACTGCAGGTCCAACGAGCTAAACACTTGCTGCATTTCTCCGTGTTCTAGTTCGTGCCTCTGATCGTGGAGGTCTGTTGTAAGCTGGTGGAGGACAGGGGGTTGGAGTACACGGGCATCTACAGAGTCCCAGGAAACAACGCCGCCATCTCCAACATGCAGGAGGAGCTCAATAACAAGGGCATGAATAATATCGATGTCCAGGACGACGTGAGTGGCACTTTATCGACCGCTGTTGCTTTAATTAAACTCTCCTTGGAGTTTCACTTTCTACAGTGCTGCTCCTAATGCGTTTGGGACTGAAATACTTTTAAAGATGCAGTGTTCTCTAGACGTGTGCGCACACACAACAGTTAGTGATGTGTCACTCATTTATTTAGGATGAACAGGGGTGCAGCAGTCAGAGCAACAGCACCTTGTTGGTGGATGTGAGCTTAGAAGCTTCATGCATGTTGAATAAACTGTTAGTTTTGTTGCATAACTTCTATTCTGTTCTCGTGTTTTTACAGAAATGGAGGGACCTCAATGTGATCAGCAGTTTACTCAAGTCCTTCTTCCGTAAACTTCCAGAGCCGTTGTTCACCAATGGTAAGCTCCAAAGGTTGTTTCTGCCATCTAGTGGCCAAACATGAGAACTAACCGGCTGATTTTGTTTCTCTCTGCCTGCAGATAAGTACGCAGATTTCATAGACGCCAACAGAACAGAGGACCCAGTGGAGAGACTCAAAGTGCTCAAGAGGCTGGTGAGTTGCTTTGACAATTCATTTCATCCCTTATTTATATTTTTACAACCTGTAAACAAAGTACCAGAGCGCTGAAACCTGATGAAGTTCTTGTGAAAAGCAAAAATAAATTGTTGAATAGAATAGAAGAAACATGTGTGTTATCATGACTCTGTCTACAGCTTCACGAGTTGCCCGATCATCATTACGAGACCCTCAAGTTCCTCTCGGCTCATCTCAGAACTGTGGCTGACAACTCTGAGAAGAATAAGGTGTGTAAAACTCACACCTTTGACTTCATCGGGTTTTCATCAGAGAAGTTAAAGATGTACAATACATCTTTGTTTCTCGTTTGTTAGATGGAACCGAGGAACCTGGCCATCGTGTTCGGTCCCACTCTGGTGCGCACCACCGAGGACAACATGACCCATATGGTGACACACATGCCAGACCAGTACAGGATAGTGGAGGCCCTCATTCAGAACGTGAGCGTCACATCTTAAACGTTTCACTAAAGATGTTACGGGTTCCACATGAAACACAGAACAGAATGTAACGCCGTTTGTGTTTCCTCTAGTATCACTGGTTTTTCACTGAAGATGGAAACGGAGATCCAGTGGTGAGTCCATCAAATGATCTTCAGCTCTGGTCTCTGACTAAAGCCAATTGAATTAGATTAAAACAATGTATGTGTCCCTAAAGTTAATGTGCAAATAGAAGTACACATACAGTGGCTTCCATACCTGGTATTAATTGTTGCTATAATGGACATTAAATTGTGCATATGTAGTCACTGCTTCAAATGTCCCCCTGAATCCGCTCCTAAACTGTGTTCCATTTGTTTCCCTCAGGCTATATCGCGTGACCAGAGCGCCGTGGCGTCTCAGCCCATCCCCAACATCGACCACCTGCTCACCAACATCGGCCGCACGACCACGTCGCAGGGTGAAGTATCAGGTAACACGCTGCCTCTGGCAGACCGACTCTTTGGTGGGTTCATCTTTCTCTACCCGTTCTCTGCCGAGCGGCGCTGTGGTCGCCGAGCGGCCGGTGTGTAAACCAGTAACGAATGTTGATGATGATGATGATAACGCTGCTTCTTCCCCAGGCCAAGCTTCCCCCCCCCTTTTTCTGCTTCTTTGGCCGTTGCCACTAGATAGAAATGTCTATGGCTAACCATGAGTCCAAACGCCTGCGTGGGTTTCAGTGGGCAATTTACTTGCATCACAATAAGTTAAAAGGATGCAATAAATTGTCCCGCTTCTTCATTTGCTTTAAGAGATTTATCCCCCTTCTTGGTATTTGATAAATTTAGAAGTCCTTTTCCTTTTTTCCCTCCCTCTGCCCTTTAATACCTCGTTTTAGACAAACTCCACACCTGGGCTGTGTTTCCCTCCCTTTATCCCGCCCACTGTTGCATTAATAAGGCATGTTCTTCCTCTAGTCAGAAATAGGTGTCTTTACAGTGAAAGGCCACCTCTGATTCCTCTGTCTCTAGTGAGGCTCTGTCGGGTGTCCTAAAGGCTTTCCCAGCATTCACACATACTGATCTTGACACAGGCCAAGTGGGAGGAGTCTATCACACCATGATGACACTGATGGACTCTATAATGTCCGCGATGGACAGCTGGAACTGTAGGAAGAAGGAGGATTGTTGCCCCCAGTGTAGCTGCCTAGTCTGCAGGAACCCGCAGTTCTTTTAAGGGCACGAAAAAAAGCCAAAGAGAGGAAACCGAACCAAAAACAAAAAAAAAGGATTAAAGAAAGGAACCGTGACGGAAAGGGGAAGCGGCTACACGGTACTGTGCAGGGTGCGGTGTTGTGGGTTGTCGATCAGAGTATACCTAACACAGGCCGGTGCTACTGTCTCAAAGGCTTTCCGCTGTCTCTCCTCACTGTCTCGCAAGCTTGCCAACGGGAGAGATAGCATGGTATGGTTTCTACGTCTCCGGTCAGTGTGCACTTGCATATTGTGCCATCCATCTGTATTGTAAAGGGGTGTATAGGGGGGCTCGGCTATGTCACACAAAACAAACAGACGCAAATTTTAGCTAGCAGGATGATTACAGAGCAGGCGAGGACTGATTACAGGTGTTCCTCGCTGACACTCTCTCTCTCTCTCTCTCTCATGTAGTGTCCCCTCTTCTCATATAGCTAGCCCCTCTGTGACCCCCCTGTCACTTCTCTGTTCTTCTTTATTTTTTTTTGGTTTCTGCCATAGTTGTCTCCGTCATCACCGTGTCACTGTTGTCATGGCAGCTCATGTCACCTCACATTGCTTTGTCGGTTCAGGTAAAAAGCATCGCAGTCTGTCTGTGAGGTTGCGTATCAAACCTCATTATTAGCAACCAAAATGTGTCTGTAGTGAGTACAGAGAGCTGAGGTTAAATGTCCAGACGTGTATGTCGTCTTGCTCATCAGGTAGTTACTGACTTACATGAAAAGTTCTCTTGAGGTTGCTTGTGATTAAACCAGTGGTTCCCAACACGGAATCCGTGAGATAATAACCATCATCTACACAAAGTTATGTTTACTTCGACTCTTCTCTAATCTTAGTTCTTGCTGTATTTGTTGTAGAGGCACAAAGATGATGAAGTGAAAGTCACTCTTTGATTGAACTCCTCACAGCTCATGGACTTTGTCTTATCCAATGAACACTAAAGCTGGTGATCCATGTTGAGCAGATTCTACCCCAAAAAAATGAATGAATGCTTTCATAGGGTTCACGTCTGCACATCCTTCACCATCCTCGTGTTGCACGGCACATTATCATCAACCTCACGGTTCGGCTGCTGTTTGAACGTACTTGTCGTGTTTGTTGCTGAAGTTGCACTCAGTACCACTCAGACACTCGAGGGGAGATCAGAACATCTCGGTGTTTCGGCCGTGTGGATGTGGAGCTGAGTGTAACGTAGAGCTCATCTGTCTCGCTGTGAAGCATGGCCTGTTGTCTGCTCGTGTATGTTGCTCACTTGTCTCGTCTGTTGTGTGTTTTTCACGCCACACGATCCTTCTCGTCAACATTGTTCTCTTCTTCCTGTTTTTTTTTTTCTCCCTGATTCATTTCCCCATGTTGCACCTCATCGATGTGTTCATCTGCTTTGTAAAAACACCTAACATGTCCCTCTCTTCTCTCCTCACCCACAGATTCACCGACTAGTGACTCAGCTAAATCAAAGGTGAGAGTGTGTGAGAGTGTGTGTGTGTGTGTGTGTGTGTGTGTGTGTGTGTGTGTGTGTGTGTGTGTGTGTGCGCGCTCAGGCCACTGCTAGTGTAGGATGACAGGAGGTAGGTAACGAGCAGGAGAGATCAAGATCAGCATCAAATAAACGCAACCCGACAGTTAAAGGGTTGTTTCACCAAAATCACAAGAAATAAATCTCTCTTACCTCTTGTGGTTTTTCATAGATATCCTTATTTTCTGCGTTCTCACGGTAGAAGCATCAATACCACAGATGGATACCTGAAAACTGAGACAAATAAAACCATCTGCATGGGTAGATTCCACAAGGGCTGAGTTAGAAAATGTGTTTTTTGTGATTTGGGTGAACCGGCCCTTTAAGTTCATTCAATGAGCAGTCTGACAGCTGACCGTACGTCCAGAGAGCCACGGCCTCTTTTCTGCTTGGTGACACATCGCACTTGTGGCTGAGAAGCTCGGTATTTATGCAGTTCCTCATTATGAGACTAACTATGGTGTCATTAGCAAAAGCAGGTAGCCTTTCATCACTGCACTGCTGTTATGTGGCTGCCTTCCTCCAGCTTTTAGGCCAGTCCATGCCAGAGCTCAGGCTTGTGAAGGGACGCTTCAGTTCATGCTGTGCGCCACTGCTTCTCCTGCTTCTGCCGGCATGGAAACAATACTGTGCTCCCTGTTAATGACGCCTGTTAATGTTCCTCTCTCTGTCTGCTTCTCTGGTTTGTGGTGCTTCACGGGAGCAAGGTGGAGTACAGGTTTAAGTTCTCCAGGCAGGGGTGAAGGTTTGTTTTGTTCTCTTTGATGTGCTCCTTCAATACTCATTTTGCTTTCCTTCTCCTCCTCCTCCTCGTCTGTCTCCTCTCTGCAGGGTTCCTGGGGCTCAGGGAAGGATCGAGAGCTCCTAGTCTCCTCCATCTTTGCTGCAGCTACCCGCAAAAGAAAGAAGTCAAAGGAGAAGCCGCAGCCCAGCAGCTCAGATGATGACCTGGATGCTGTGTTCCTCAAGAAGGAAATCCCTGTTCAGAAGCCGAACCACCACGGCCTCCAGACCGAGGCTCAGAGCGACACTCGTCCCGGCCCCAACGCAAAGCAACCGGTACGTGCAGAGGAGAGGAAGGAGAACGGCAGAACTGTGGAGGTCACGCCTAAAGCCAAGAGGGAGCACAGAAACTCCTTATTCCTGAAGGAGAAGACTCCACCCAGACACCCCTCACCTTCCCCCTCCCCAAATATCTCTGTCTACCAAACTCAGGTGAAATCCTCCTTGTCGGACCCCCCATCCCAGCTTGATGAGAACACCTCAGACCTCGGGACCATGAGCTCTGGAGCGTCTGTGCCCAGGTCAAGACCGAAGAAGTGGACCGGAGCGTCCCCTGACCTTCCTGCAGGAGCGTGTGTCGGGCCGGCGGCGGGTCCAGGGGCGTCCGCCGGTGCAGAGGTGAGCTCCATCACCTCGGACTACTCCACCACTTCTTCCATCACCTTCTTGACAGGAGCGGAGTCCAGCGCGCTCAGTCCGGAGCTGCAGGGTGGGGAGGAGGCGGACGACGAACGCAGTGAGCTCATTAGCGAGGGACGACCCATGGAGACGGACAGTGAAAGTGACTTCCCGGTGTTCGCCCCGGGCGGTGGCAGCAGCCAGTCTACACCCTGCCCGGACCAGAGTCTGGACAAGACCGAACTTCGAGGAGGTGGAGCAGCTGAGAGCGGCACCACGCCGAAGCTGGAAGCACGGCGCCTTTTTCCGTCGCAGAGGATGATCGAGTGCGACACCCTCTCCAGAAGGTGGTCCCTACGACAGAAAACAGACAGCGAGTCGTCCGTGGAGGGCGTTTCTGGGAGCACGGAGCGCAGCGAGGGGAGATCGGAGTCGTCCACGCGGCTCTCTCGGGTCCTGGAGGTGATGAAGAAAGGGCGGTCCACGAGCAGCCTCAGCTCGTCCTCCCGCAGCGAGTCGGAGCGTCCCGAACCAGCCTGGCACCTCAAGATCACAGAGCGGCTCAAATTCAGGTTACGCTCATCTGCCGACGACATGTTCACCCAGAAGAACCGAGCTCCGGACGCCCGCGGGAAGAAGAAGAACATCCGCCGCAGGCACACCATGGGCGGGCAGAGGGACTTCGCCGAGCTGGCGGTCATCAACGACTGGAGGGAGCAAGGAGGCGTGGACCAGACCGCCGAGCTGTCCGCTCTGGACCGCCTCAAGCCCAGATGTTCCTCTCAGGACTTCTCCATCCGGGACTGGATCACTAGAGAGCGGTGTAGAGGCTCCGATTCCAGCGTCGAAGTTGCACCTACAGCCGTCGCCGAGGAGGTTCACCCAGAAGCTCAGGACGTAGCCCCTGAAAGACCGTCTCCTTCTGCGTCTCCGGGCGCACAGCCGCTAGCGGGGGAGCACGTGAACGGTAGCGGGCTGCAAGGCAAGAACAAAGCCAGCCTCGGGGCGGACGCTCACCCACACAAACTGTCCGGAGCACAGGTTGTCCGCTCGCGGTTCTACCAGTATCTGTGAAACGGCAAGAAGCGGTCTTGTCTAGCGTGTTTGTGAGGATTCAAAAAAAAACAAACCTGAATGAATGCGTAAATGTACGAATGTGGGTATTTTAGCTAAGTTACTGCACAATATTTTTTCTACAAAGTATACTTTATGTATCTAATGTACATACTATGTATAGGCTTATGTGATTGTTACTGGAATAATGCTGAAGAGATGTTTATGCGTGCGATTCCACTGACTTGTTGGCCATACTGGAACAGACGTGGACAAAACTCTGACTTCCTCCTGCAGCATCGAACCCTACTAATGCAAGAATGGGAGTGAACGGGACAGAAGTGGACTTTGTGGATTGTTAAACAGCACTAATGAGAAGGAGGACGGTCAGCTGGACTTTTACTGAATGCAGGAGGAAGCGTTTCTTTTTTAAAGGAATCATGATTCAGTTCTTCCTATTATAAGCGGTATGAAGAATGTATTACTCTCTTGGACTAACAATAGTTGCTTGTGACAATATTGTCATTTTCAAAACAATATGTATGTGTTTTTTTTTTTGCCTGTACTTGAAGTATATGGATGTAACTGAGGGCTGCTTTCTGAGCTGAGTGCTGTGGGAAGTTTGTTTTTTCACAGTACAGTCATAACAGCCAGATATTAGCTTGATGGACTGGAGGATTATTATAGTTTTATCAAATGAAGACTGAAAACAGTGATGAAATGCTGACACTAAAGTATGTAATGCTTGGTACAGTCGTTTTTATGTCCAGTTATAGTCCAAAAAGTACGTTTTTACACATTGTTTTTATCTCAAAAAGAAAAAGTGCCTCTTTTTTCCCCTCTTTTTGTAAACGGTTTTTACCAGCAGTGGACGAGATGAAACACTTTCAGGAGAGAATAATCTCACAGGCATTCCAGAGATGTTTTTGTTGTTGTGGGGTCTTTCCTGTTTTTAGTTAAACTCACATCAACATCAGAGCATTCAAATGTATGTCGGTGTCTGTGTTTCATTATAGTTTTACCCCCCCCCCCCCCCCCCCTTTTTATTTTCAAATGCAGTAAAATGCATGGGCGCTTAAAACCTGGGAGAAACTAAACAAAGGTATCTTTAAAACTGCATGAGACAATGTTTTCTGAACGGTGAACATCTCGCCTGTGTACAGCAAAACAAGGGTGCAATGCCCTCCCTCAACGAACACTGGAAATAAATAATCTTTATTAAGTTTGTGTGTGTGTGTGTGTGTTTGGTCTCATTGGGCCTCATCACCCAATATGTGCGTAGAAATGTTCTCTTCTCTCTACAAGGAAATACATTTACATTTAGGTTTAAGGGAGAAAGCGGTGAAGCTGTTTTAAAAGAAGCAGAGCCCCCGAATTATATATATATATTTAAAACAAACGCTGAATAAATTAGGACGAAGTTTCTGAGGTGGAAGGCAGAGATAAGGCACACTTCCCCGAAGTGTTACCACCGGAGTAACGATGATAGAAATAAGAGACTTGGGCTGCGAGGTGGTGAATGTTGAGTCCACTGAGATACAGACTGTGGCTCAGGTAACAAAAAAAAAGGTTTGATATTAAAGTTTTTTTCAACATACTATACTATGACCTTAAAAAAAAACATTTTGACATACTTTACAATGACTTACTTGTTAAAAGTACCTTTTTTCGTTAGTGAGAACATTCAGCAAAGAGCTGCATGTTGGATTCGAACCCTCGGCCAGAAACTGAATCGATGACGGTGTCTGTGGAGTGGAAGACCGGGTGGGTGTGCTCTATTTGACTTTTTATATATATATATATAATGATTTATTTTTTTTACTTATGCCATCACATTTTTATGGAAGCCCATTCCCGGAAGCAAAAAAAAAAATAAGATCACAAAAAAAAGAAAAATAAGATCACAAAAAAAAAAATTGTAATTTAAAAAAAAAAAAAAAAATATGTAATTCACAAAAAAAAAGAAAAATTCACCCACAAAATAAATCATAATAATTCTAATATTTTTTTTTTTTTTTACTGTTTTTCCACCAGCAAAAAAAAAAAAAAAAAACTTTTGGTGCATCCATCTGTAACCATAACACTGACCAGATTTTTCCAGTTGCTATAGAAAGTCGAAATTATGAGATACTTTAACACAACAGCCATAGAAGCAGCTATGACATATGAATGGATTGTGAGTACATTGAAGACTTCTTTAAAACGTGGCTTTACAACACATGAAATACAGATGATGTTTCACATGGATTGTACTGAGCAAACGCACCCTTGAAGCTCTGGAGTATAAAGAATGAAACCAATGTGGCTGAGGTGGCGACCAATAAACTATGGAAGCCCATTCACGCCAGCAAAAAAAAATAAAATAAGATCACCAAAAAAAAAATAATAATTAATTCACAAAAAATAAAAATGAATTCACAAAAAAAAATAATAATAATTAATTCACAAAAAAATAAAAATAATAATAATTAATTCACAAAAAAATAAAAATAATAATAATTAATTCACAAAAAAAAAAAATATATATATATATTTTTTTTTTTTTTTTGACTTTTTCTCTGTCAGCAAAAAAGAAAAAAAAAGAAGATGTTTCCAGTTGCTGTTTATTGGTCGCCACCTCAGCCACATTGGTTTCATTCTTTATACTCCAGAGCTGCTTCTTGCTTAACATTCTATTCAAGGGTGCGTTTGCTCAGTACAATCCATGTGAAACATCATCTGTATTTCATGTGTTGTAAAGCCATGTTTTAAAGAAGTCTTCAATGTACTCACAATCCATTCATATGTCATAGCTGCTTCTATGACTGTTGTGTTAAAGTATCTCATAATTTCGACTTTCTATAGCAACTGGAAAAATCTGGTCAGTGTTATGGTTACAGATGGATGCACCAAAAGTTTTTTTTTTTTTTTTGCTGGTGGAAAAAAAGTAAAATAAAAAAAAATTAAAATGTATTAGAATTATTATTATTTATTTTGTGGGTGGATTTTTTTTTTTTTTTTTTTTTTGTGAATTACATTTTTATTTTTATTTTTTAAGTTACTATTTTTTTTTTTGCTTGCGGGAATGGGCTTCCATACACTTTCTATAGGTCGACAGAATGAAAAACAGAATTTTAATGAATAATCTAAAAGTGGGTATAAACATAAAATCCTCATAGTAATTAAAAAAAAACTGCCAATATGTAAATCATAAAACTTTGTTCAGATGAATGTGCATAATAATGAAGCAGTGAATGAGAGTGTGCTTGGAAATAAAACTGTGGGAATCGACCGAATCACACATGTAACCCTTATCACAGTGTGTGTGCATTTTCACAACATGGGAATGTGCGCATGATGACAATTGAGCTGATGAGCAGCCTCGTGCTGAGGGAGTGATGTAACGTGAACGTGAACACACTCCCAGTCTGTGTCTGTCCAGAGAGCTCCAGACAGTTATATATATTTTATGAACGGCTGCAGACTCCACCAGACCTCCACCTGACATCTTTAACTCACACACCTGAGGTAAGAACGCTTCATGGCAATTGTTTTCCTGCAGTATACAAAAACTTGTTTTCGACTTGGTTTCCTAAATGATATTATAAAATGTGTTCTTTCCTTTGTAGCAAATTGGGACTACAATCTAAATTGAGTTGTGCAACTCTGTCGTACGATTGTAACCTTGTAAATTAGTGTTTTACTTTTACTACAGCTTTTTCTTTATCATTGAGCTCAAACACATTGAGAAACTATTATATATAATGTTTGTGGTTATTGTTATACAGTAGTATCTACTAACAGTATCATATAGTATGAAGGTTGAGCTGTTACGTGAAACTAGAAGAACGGGTTCAGCAACTGCTGCTGTTGTGTAAAGAGACAAAAGAGAAGATGAGATTCTCCGCTGAGAGGGATAAAGAGTGTACGGTACATACATAGTCTGCTTTTTTCACAAAAACCATGAAATCCTAGTCAACCAGTTTACATATAGGGAGAACAATAGAAGAAGAAATGTGCCACGCCAAACACCCTCCACAGAATGCAGGTAACCCTTTGACCTACATGAAGCCCACATAGTGGATCACAGCCTGCTAACAGAAACACCCACGTACAGCTATACTTTATATAACAGATAATTATAATATTATATAAATAACACTTTATTGACATCATCAACACATCAATAACTAATCCAATAATATAGATTTTTTTTGGAGTGGGCCATTCTGCATATTGAGTACTTTACTTAAAGTAAATCTTGACTTTTGTACCTTTAGGAAGAAGAATGTCTGCCGTCTACCTCCTCCTGCTGCTGCTCCCTGTGGTGTCAGCACAGACCTATCACTGGGGTTCTTGTCCTACTCCCAAGGTGCAGCCCAACTTCAACCTTCAACAGGTAAACACACCTTAGAAACATTCATTCATACGCTTGATATGCACTGAACTGTACAGAACCAATGAAGCCTCTCTGCTGACAGTATCTGGGCCGGTGGTATGAGATCGAGAAGCTGCCTGCTTCCTTCGAGAAAGGAAAGTGCATCGAGGCCAACTACGCCCCGAGGAAAGATGGTACCATTCAGGTTCTGAACTCCCAGTTCTAGTGAGTATTGAGGGATTTTGATTATTAGGACTGTATGTACTGCAGACAAACCCTCTGTATGCTGGGAGATGATCGACAATGGATTCTGTCTTTCTGATGGCAGTGATTGTGTAATTGGATTAAACTAGTATTGTCACTTAAACTAATCTTGTTCTCTTCCCACTTGAACATTTAGCATGTATACTGCTGATGTACTGTGTCCCTTATATTAGTTTGATCAAGTTTACTTGTCTCTCTCTCTCAGTAAAGGCAAGGTGAGTATAGCAGAAGGGACTGCAGTGATTCAGGACCCGAGAGAACCTGCCAGACTTGGAGTCAGCTTCTCGTATTGTGAGAACTCTTCTTCATCCTTATCCTCTTCACATTTTTTGTTTCTGTCATCTTTGCTGTTGTCTTCCTCCTCTTCCTGTTCCTGTTCTTTGTCCACCTAGCTATCAGTAGATGTTTATGTCCTTTTTTAGCCAACTTGAGCATGACATCACCGTGATGTTAAGGTGACATTGTTAGCATTTAGCTAATAATAATATGTGATCTGCTTTACAAACACCTCACTCTCTTTTGTCTCTGTGACTTTTGCTCCCAGTTTCTCCCTACAGCCCTTACTTGGTTCTGAGCACAGACTACACCAGCTTGTCCATCGTGTACTCCTGCACCAACATCCTCAACATTTTTCACGTGGACTTCGCCTGGATCCTCAGCCGATCCCGCTTCCCTCCTGCGGAGTCCGTGAAATACGCCAAAGAGCTGCTGACCAAGGAAGGGATCGACCTGTGTATGATGAAGCCCACAGATCAGATGGGCTGCAAGGATAACTAGGGATTCACCTGTAGTCACAGCCGGGGGCTCAGCACTGGATCAACAGTACCTTGTACTGCAGTTATCGCAGTCAACTAGTCTCAGTACGGTTTGCTTTGATTCACAGTACTTATCCAGCATCACCCAGGCCTCATGTTGTAACTATTCCTCATATCCCTAAAGACAACAAGTTGAATCTGCTCGTTTTACAGATATTAAACATGTATTTTCACATTATATTTTAAATTCTATAGTAACTGCTCTGCTCTTTAATGCCTGAGGAAATGGTATTTTTTTAAACTTATAAATAAACACCAATGCTCAAGAAAGTTACAAGTGGTATATTGAATTGTGATATTCGGACATGTTGCATAATGTTACATAATGTGTTACATAGTGTAGCAATGAAACAAGCATATTCGTGGTGATGGTGCAGTTCTTTGACTATTAAAGCTCTATTCATTAAAGCAGATCATTTGGTCAATCTTTATTTACGTATCGACTATAACTACAACAAGGAGAAGATGGGAGTAATGTAATACTTGAGAAGGTATCCACAAGTTACACAGTAAGAAAAAGGTTCCAGTGGAATATCCTATAAGTAGAGTAAGAGATTTGTATCCACTGACCAAGAATTTCACAGTGAAAAGTGAGCACGATATTTAACCAATGAGAAGTCAAGCTGTACTGTTCAGATCTCTGCTCTGAATGTGTGTGCTCAACAATCACTTTTTCTAAAATCAAGCCTTGTAATTCTGATACTGACAAATGTGCATTAATTAATCAATTAAGTGCTAAAACATATAACAATATGTGCACCTAGAGAAAAATAACAACATGCATAGACAGATCGATCTGGACAAGGCGTTGCTGTGTGTGTGTGTGTGTGTGTGTGTGTGTGTGTGTGTGTGTGTGTGTGTGTGTGTGTGTGTGTGTGCATGGTGCAGGTCCTGCTGGCTCTCCCTAAAGCTCCCCACACTACAGACCACAGTCAACCAGCAGCTGAACAGCAGCACCTCTTTGCTCGGCTTCACAAATCATTTACAGGTAAACATCTTCATATCATTTTACTCTCACAAAAGTGTTTTTAGGTATTAGGAATTATTATACTGCGTGTTGTTATAGACTGACCGGTGGATTGAAACAGAGAGCATCATATGCATTTCTCTTCATTCAGGGGGAAAGATGAAGCTGTTGGTCTGTCTCAGTGTTCTCCTCTGTGCTTCTCAACTCACTGGTGAGTTTCTCTTCTTTTAATCTGTAAATCACAAATTAATTAATATTCGCTTGAATGCTTGTTGTAACTGACGTTAAGTTTGTTTTAATGTAAAAACATGTAGCTGTGAAGTAATAAAACCCAATTTGATACATGCACGCATTAATGTGTATAGCCGTGTATAAATCACGTATAATTCTCCCAGATGTGAAAGTGCTGCATCTGTACGATTTGTTTTTGGTGGCTGCATGTGTACAAAGAGGACTCTGTGTAATGATGAATTCTTTATGCTTCAGACTGTGTGGGTGTGTGTGTGTGTGTGTTTGTGTGTGTGTGCGAAATCGTCAGCAATAATATTTGAGGAGGGAGCAGGTAGAAGGCCAGGAGGAAGCTCAGCCTGAATCCCGTCTTTGTGCATGGGAAGCATTGGAATGTTCATTTTTTTTCCTCTCTCTCTCTCTCTCTCCTCACAGAGGCCAGAGTCATCCCAGAAGGAGGTAATATATATATATATATATATATAAACATCTCCTTTTAGACGCCTTCATATTTTGCAACGAACACAAAATGCCACAGATATTATAGTTTTCCATCTTTTGGCGCTGACTACATTGACACAAAGACTTAAATAGTCCAATGCTCCAAAGGGAAAGTTTAATTTAGTTTATTTTGGTTGCTTTCATCTAAGACACACTCACATACGCACAAAAAGTATTAAAAAGTAATGAAAACAATAGTAAGTCATTACTTTTGAAGTAGTGGCTGCATTGTGTTGTTCAGGACACATATACGTTGTTGAAATGATGGTAAATAATATAATATTGTAAAAACAAAGGGCACTCTTTCTTGTGCACATTTTTGGGGGGGGGGGGGTGGTATATTTGTTCTCATCAAGAAGAAACCCTCGCCTCAGCCGACAATGTCAAGTATTGATGTGAGAATATCAGGGATTTAATAATCTAAATCTGCAGAGTAACTAAAGTTACCAAATAAATGCAGTGGTGTAAAAAGTACAATTTTGCCTTCCGAATTGTAGGGGAGTAGATTTAAGTACTACATAGTATAAAATGGAACTAAGTAAAGTACAAGTACCATACATTTGTACTTGAGTACAGTACACATGTTGCATTTGAAGTGGAGGTGTGGCTCTCCTTTTCTTTAGTGGAAAAACTTGCTCTTCATCTCTTTTCACATATATAAGCTACACGTTCACACCCTTTCTCTGAGGGTTGTGTAAAGGCATTCTGGACATTGTTCAAATACACTGACTGAACTGACTGAACCTGAGCAGCAGAATGTGGTGTACGACAGTACATGAGAGAGGATTTATGCTTTAAGTTGTCTCCTGTCTTTCCCTGATCTTTAGGGCCTTATGAAGAACCAGCGGCTGTTCCTTACTGGCCCTATTCTACCTCTGACTTCTGGAACTACATTGAATACTTCAGATCCATCGGCGCCTACAACCACATCAACGAGATGGCCCGGACCTTCTTCGCCCACCAGCACCTCGGAGACACCCTGGGATATGAGACCAACGCAGGACACGAACACTGACACGGGGCTGGAAGGATCCAGGAGGAGGAAGAGGCGGGGAAAGAGCTAATGTGACACCCTGCATAAATAAAAAGGAACGCATTTCTGAGAAAGGAAAGATGACGAGGAAATAAGGAAATGAATATGGAGTAAACATAATGAAGTGAATACTTTGTGATGAAGTATATCACTGTATAGAGCGTAGTCATAGTATGTAGGTGATTGTGTGTTATCTTAATGTGATGCGACGCAAATAAATAAAACAATTTCCAAATATGTAATGATTTTTTTTAATTCAAATTCTTCTCAATCATCAATTTCTCTTTTCTCTAATTTAATTAGTTGTCTTATTTTCTCTTATATATATATATATATATATATATATATATATATTTAGGAACTTATGATCAAGTAATCCTTGTACAGTAATCCTACACAAAATAATCATTAAAATTCACAATAAAATAAATGTTTAAATTACTTTTCACGTTTTTCAGCTATACAGCCTAATATATAAGCCATGCAATGCATTATATTATTACTTTGTTAGTACAATTAGGTAATATAGTATTATCCTTGATTAAATCAAAATTGTTAATGCATTTTTATTTCAAATTTTTATTCCAGAAATAATGGCTCAACAACATGAATCCCCTGTGATCAAATAGAAGACATTTAACTGACGTGAGGAGTTAATATTGTAAAACATTTTAATGGTTAATAATCATTTAGTTAACCGTTACGTGGACAAATTGCTCCTCTGTGTTTTGTAACTGCTAATTAAGTGCGGAACCATTGAAACAAGCTGGTTAGACTTGGCCGAGCACAATTGAGTGCTGCACACGTTTTGTTTTGTTTACCAGAGCTAGCCAGAGCTAGCCGACAGACTCAGAGCCGCACACATCTGTTAAGCTGGACGTTCAGCTGAACTGAGACTAGAACACAATGAAGCCCGCAGTGGACGAGATGTTCCCTGAAGGAGCCGGACCGTACGTGGATCTGGACGAGGTGCGTTAACAGATTTGGACCGAAAAATAGCGACATAAACGGGCTAATGCTAGCTAGCTTAGCAACGTTAGAGCTGTAATGCTCTAAAAAAAAATAATGCTTTTACAGACAGTTGATTTTCAGCCTTTCTGGTAAATAATAATCATAATTATGATGATAACGCATTGCTTTTAAATAGCGCTTTTTGCACACAACGAGTAAGAAAAGTTACTTGTCAGCATATGTAGCTTTAACTACTTCCATAATGTGCAGTTTCTTCTTCCTCCTCTTCTTTGGGGAATGTACAGTGTTTGCTCTACCCTCGTGTGTGTTATTAGGTGAATGTGGGGAAGTTACTACTTTAGTGGGACACACATTCAACCTGCCTCTAAACGTACCCCCCCCCCTCTATAATGTACTGATAATGTCCCACCACCAGACATGATTAAGTTACAGCATGCATGTTGCCACACTGTCCCCTAGCAGCGTCTTTATCCCTGTTACATTTAGAATAATGTGTGTGTGATGTGCTAATGCATTAAAACTGGCTGTACTGCTGTGTGTTAACAGGCAGGAGGCAGCAGCGGCCTGCTGATGGACCTGGCAGCCAATGAAAAAGCAGTGCACTCTGACTTCTTTAACGGTCAGCCACACTTTTCTCTCCTTTTTTACCTAAATCATCAAATATGTTCCTCTTAAGTCACCTGTTCTTTAGATATAGTAGCATGTCAACAGGACGGCATTCGATGAGGAGGAAGCTTGCAGAGTTGAGCAGAAATGAAACAGAAATCCTCTTTTATTCTGCACTTTTATTCAGAAATAGACTGAAACTCAAACAATCAAAGCTACATGACGTGATGCAAGTAAAGAAGCAGAAAAATACTCCTTTGACTCTCGTATGTGATGAGTTGAAGAAGTAAAACTCTTCTAGTGCACCGTTACAAGTGTTTGTAACTAAAGCAAGTGAGCCATTCTGATTTCTTTCTGTCCTGTTGCTTTATTGCCCATATTTGTCAGCAGACACTCACGATTTTAGACGTGAATTTGCTGTGTTTACGTGCATTTAACTTAACTTAACATCCCTGATTTTTAATAATTATGTGACATCTGTAACATCATGTAAAGGAGGAACTCGGTTGCCTTTTAATTATCAAGGGACTAACAGAAACCTCTATAACACACGTCAGCTCTGGCTAATAAAGAAACCTTTGAAGCATCTTATCCCCAGGAAAGTTCCTAATGGAACATATTAACTTCAATACACTTACACAGGACGGACATAAAATGGGGAAGAAGAGAAACCAGATTATTGAAGAACTGCATGAACGGGAGTTTTAGTTTAAGCGCGTTGACCAGTTTCTTGTCTTAACCTCATTGTCTTCTCAAATTAACCCTCAAAGATCCCGTAAACCCCGTAAACACCCGTCTCACACTCCTAAACACACACAAGAAGACGCACTTAAACACTAATCTGTTTTCTGTCTTCCTGCGTCGGCTTCAGGCTGAAAACAAGTTGGGCTCAGCAGCACATGACCCAGAAAGAAAAGAGCAGATTGTTAAAAAGGAGGGAATGAAAGAAAAGAAAGAGGGAAGCTTAGAGGAGGATGGTAAAGTGAGTTTTATAGTTACTGTCAGACTGAGACTCAGCGGGACGCCTCGCCAGTCAGCTGCTTTAACACACACACACACACACACACACGTTGGTGGTTAATACTGCTTAAACTGCCAGTCAGTGAATTCTAAGCTTGTGGTACTAACAGGGAATGGAGTCCTATAAAGACCCTTCATGCTATTTAATGTGTGCACAGCAATGCCGTGTTTCATCTGAAGGTAGACGCAGCTGGAACGCAACATCAGACATACAGTGTTCAAAATAATGCAAGTTAATGGCTCATTTGCCTTTTCAGTGAATGCAGATGGAGAAGTAATGTGGGGGGGGGGGGGGGGGATTCACTCGATCGAAGAAAATCTTAGACTAACACTATTTTGTCGACTGATCGAGTAGTTGATTTCATCGACGGGTCTGTAGAACTGAGTTTCTCCACAAAAGCAACACTTTAAACTTTGTGTTTATCAGATATCTGCTCGTACGTTTCTGGGAAAGAAGTCATTCAGCATGAAAAATGACTAATCGACGAAAGAAATCTTAGTCGAGATCAAAACAACCGATTAGTTGTCAAACCGACTCTAAATACTCATCATTTAACACTCAACAAGAGGTGAGCAAGGATTAGAACATTATACAACTAGGGTGATCATTTAAAACCTTTATTTCATTTCAAAGAGACTCTTTCATTTGGTTCTTTTATCTTCTATCTAGAAGAAGACTCCCAGTCGCTGCTGCTGCGGTGGCTTGTGTTAATAGTTGCAAGGGGTTATGGGTAGCCGAGGGGCAAGCTGTTTGACTCGCTGCTTGTCCCTTATTAGGCTGAAACAGGAATGTCCCGTCCCTGGGAACCACTCAGACATGAAAGAAAGAGTTTCTCCGGCCTAAATCACTTTCAGCCGATGGACATTCTGGCAAATGTATAAATATATAAAATGTTACTACACAGCCTGCAAACGGCTGCAGGAATATAAACGTGTAGCTTTTTAAAGATAACTCCTAGATAAATCCTATCTGCAGACAGCTCAAAGCCCCGTGAGGTGATTTGTTTTACTGGGCTTCATAAATAACGTTGACATGACTCGAAAGGTCAGAATACAATTTACATCAACCTCAAACTCACATGATCTGTTACAAGGATGTCAGTGGTCAGAGTAAAGTGTGGCTTCAAGGAGAGGAACAAGGTTTAAAACCAGTCGATAGATAATCAGCAGGTAACAGTTTCTGTTGATCTGTTCAATGACTAATAGTTACCAGAGCGTATACATGCAGCTCTACGTGGTTTGTATGAGCAAAGAAAATATACAGAAAGAGGATTCAGCCTCCAGCTCTTGTTTACTTATTTATTATTATTAACTTGTGATGTGGAGAATGTCCCCAGCTGGAGTCCTCGGGTACCTTTTGTCCTTATAAGGCAATGCTAACATAAGTGCATGTTAACAGTTCTTATGCGTCTGGATAAAAGTGTACCAAACATCACAAGATGTCTTTAAAAGACATGATATATTGCATAATTAGCTGAACGTGTAGGAGTTGAGGGGAAACAGCTGGACTAATTCTAACCCTGTTCTCCTTTTCTTTCCGTTCGGTATTCTTGCTTTTACCGCCTGCAGACTTCGAGGATCTGTTCGATGACGATGACCTGCAGTGACGACAGCAGCTTGACCTCCTGCGTGTTCCTGTGAACGTGTGCTTAAGAAAAGAAATCATGGAAATGGGCTTTATTCTGACCACAAGTTCTGTCTCATTTGTACAGCCCCCCCCCCCCTCCTACATGTCACTCACCACCGTAAAGGAATAAAGAAGCGGTCTTGGTGAACCAGGTGTCTGTGAATTCTGTGAATCCCTTACATTCCAGCGTTGGAGAAAATTATGAGTATGGTTTTGTCGTCGTCGTGTTTGAATCTGCTCCCGTCTGGATTGTAGGTTTGTGGGCTCGGTGAAACACCTGTTAGCAAACTTAATTACAAACGAGGTACAGTGTTAACACCACCGCTAAATGTTGAGCCGGGGCACGACGGGACAGGAGACGGGCCGCAAAGAAATGTGGAAATGCTAAAAAAAAAAGAGCAAATAAAGCGCTCGTGTGTGGACTACAGGTATCGTAAATATAGGCCCACGTAAACCTGCATGTGTCGGCCTAAAGATAAGCAAATAGAAAGCTTCATATTGATGTGTTCACACCATGCATGTACATTACAATTGCAAACATATTGCAGAATTGACCCCCGGGCAGAGAACGAGGGCTGTTCAGGGTTTAGGTGCTTCCAGTTTAAAGAAGCTGCAGTTCATGGCCAAAAGTATGTGGACGCCCCAACGTTACACCAACGCGCCATTGTTGAATATCTCATTCCTAAGACGTGCACATTACTCTGGAGCTTTCCGGTTCAAAGGGGTTTTGTGGAGGTCGAGGTCAGGGCTCTGTGCAGGCCAGTTCTTCCACAACAAACTGGGAAAAGCATTTATTTTATGGACCTGACTTTGAGCTCTGGGTTATTGTCATATTAAACCAGAACACGGCCTTCCCCTAACCGGTGCCACACAATTAGAAGCACACTGTATGCTGTGGTACTCAAAGGCCCGAAAATCCATTTTCTTTCTGTGAGCAACAGATTCCTCCACGAACACAAACATTTCTGCCAAAATTACAGCAGTTTTATTATTTCACATGCAAGATTCCTGTAGTTTTAGTTTTGCTCCTTTGTTCCTGGCTCTTGAAGTAGGCGGGGCTTGTTGGCACCGACCAGAATTTAGCACATTTTGAACCAAAATGTTTGATAGTTTTGAGTATTTAAACTCTTGATACGCGACACAAACCTTTAACTCTGAAAACAGAGGTTTTCTATGATTTCCCTATGATTAAATTGCAACTATGGGGCCGAACATAAACTTTGTGTAATATTGGAGCTGCTTTTTCAAAGTACTTTGACTTTAACGGTGTATCTCATAAAATAGGAAAATAAAGAAGTTTAGCATCTGTGTCTTGCATAAGAGCCAATGTTCACAGAGTGACCACTTTCCCAAACTCAGTACATCCAAAAATAATAGAGAAATGTATCCTCTCTCTAAACTTTAGTAAGATAGCGTTTATAAACTCATTTCATCCTCTTCAAACACGATTTATTTTGGGTTTAATGACTTTTGGTGAGAAAGTGCAGATTGCAATTTTGCCTTAAACTTGATCAAATCTCTTCAGAAGGCGTCCTGGACACAAACCTCATAAGACTACAGAGTGTTATAAAGAAGTTACAGGCTAATGCTGTCAGATGTGCTGATATTGCATCACACCTCACAGCCCAGAGACCCACGCAAAGCTGTGTGTGTGTGTGTGTGTGTGTGTGTGTGTGTGTGTGTGTGTGTGTGTGTGTGTGTGTGTGTGTGTGTGTGTGTGTGTGTGTGTGTGTGTGTGTGTGTGTGTGTGTGTGTGTGTGTGTGTGTGTGTGTGTGTGTGTGTGTGTGTGTGTGTGTGTGTGTGTGTGTGTGTGTGTGTGTGTGTGTGTGTGTGTGTGTGTTACAAGGCTGGCATGCCTGAACACAGTTAAACTGAGGAGGAAACTGTAGATTATCAAATTCCTCATGTGTAGACCAGCTGTCCTGCATGTGTGTGTGTGTGTGTTCAGGTTTGGACAGAAGCTGTGGTTTGGCCCTCATTGAGGGTCTGAGAAGTGCTTATGTGGCACCTCCGCTCCCCTTCATTATTTCCTGATGTTGTCTTTCTTTTGTCCCTTTCTGTCTTTTAGGTTTTCTTGCTTGTTGAGTGATTGTTGCATCAAAAGACACCGTGTTTGATTTCTAACCTTAAATGTGAATTAATAATTAATAATCAATCGTGTTAAATTCAGAAACGCCACATGAGACCACTTCTCATACCGCTTCCCTCCACGTCTCCATCTCTGCTTCGGGCCCTCCCACCTTCTCTCTCTTCCTGTCTTTAATTACGGTGCCTTCCAATTGGCTGAGACTTTCTGAACGATCTAACCAATCACGCGTCTTGTTGAGGTGTCCTTTGCCCCCCTCAGGTGGTCCCTGCTTGCGTGTTTTTCTGCGCGAGTGTTAATGAACGGACTTGGTTTAAAACCTTGCCAGATTTCTTCGTCAGGGCAGTCTGTCAGAAAGGCCGGAGGGACCGGGTGTACCAGGAACCTCTACGCACACACACACAAGCACACACACTTAGTGTTTGAGCCCAGGTGGACTGAGTCACCTGGTCTGTCGGCTTCACTCGAGTCCACATCTGGATCCGCAGACAGAAGATAAGATAATCACAGGTAAGAGACTCAAAAACAACCACTGTGGGGATTCTGCACTTCTGTGTGTTTACTTTAAAAAGGTACTTAATTCAAGTCCAGGTTGAAGTCGAGTGTGACTGCTGAACAACACCTGGTTCTGTTTTTTTTACGACTGCAACAACCAATAGCTTCAGGAGACCTTGTGGCAACATGTTTGTTTAAAGCCTGCGAAGCAGAGTTCACTTGCAAGCTGCAGGGGTCACGTCACCAGCTCTCCAGGTGAAAACTAGCACAGCTCTGGGGTTGTAAAACTGACCACCTTGCAACAGTGATTTGGAAGGTTTGTAAGAGTCTCTGCTCTCTTGAAGGTAACAAACATCTTGTTGGGCTCTGAGTCCGAGAGGATCTGCGTCTAAAGATGCATAACTAGTGGATAACATATCATTTTACTACACCTGACCTAAAATATATGCAGGAAAAACATGCTCTTGCTATCATTTTATTTTCATTACATTGGTGACAACAAGTTGACGTCAGCTAAAATCTGTTGTGTGCTAAGATTACAAGGCACAAAAGTGATGGAGAGGGAGGGTTTGAATGTCGGTCTCTTTGGCAGGAGAGGACGAGGTCAAGCCATGGCTGGAAGGAGGAGAACCAGTTTCTCCGGAGTGTTCGTCACAGCGCTGCTGGCTGTGATTCTGCTGCCTGGTGAGTACAGTAGACTGCAAATATAAAAGTGTGTCAGTATTGTCAGAAAAATGTTCTTAAAGGTATCCAAGTACTCAATGCAGAGAAGGGTTTTACATATGCAGAATAATATTCAGTTGATTCATTGAATCCATTTATTTAGCTCGGATAATCCAATTGATATTTTAAATCTTTTTTACAAGGAGGCCATGATGGCTACTTAAACACCACATAAACACACATATAACAGACTTAAAGCAAAATGTTAAAAACTATATAAAAACATAAAAAATGACCATGAAAGAGAAACCCATCAATAAGAGGGTTTTACAAGCGTATCATATGTTCCGTATCTTAATCTGAAAAGTGACTAAGAAATACAGCTGTTGAATAAATGTAGTGGAGTAAATAGAACAATATTCCCCTCAGGTATGTAGTGGAGTAGAAGTATAAAGGGGAATGAAAGGGAAATACTCAAGTACTCAAGTACACAACTTGAGCAAAATGTACTTCGTTAGAAAACACAGATGCTGTGTCTCTCAGTTTTCACTCATTATGAAACCTGAATGAATGGATGGAGAATGAATAATATATATATATATATATATATATATATATATATATATATATATTTCACATAACCTCTCTTCTCTATGGCCGAGTGTGAATCATTCAAGTCCTGCGTATTATAAAGGACGCGTTGATTAATATGTCAGCTATTATTCCTATTGTAAGCAGCAGCAGTAATTGGACATTTTTCTTCAGAGCATAAAAATAAAAATCTTAAATGATGGTAATTCATTGAGTTAGCATTGAATGATGAGCTTATGTAATGTGTTTAGTTTGATACATGCAACTCCAAAATGCTGGTGAAAAGAAATGATGACCTCAAACGTGCAGTAATTAACCATCATTAAATCTACTGGTTAGTGATAATCATGATGTTGATGGAGCCATTCATACACAGCGTGTTGTATAATCAGCCTCCGTTTCAAAGCTGGGAGTCCAAGAAACCTTACAACAACTACACATTATCAGATTTTTCAGAAAGTACAGAAATATGGTTGGTATTGTGAATTGAGTTAAGTTTTAGCCGGTGCTGGAAAAAGTGTTTAAATATTTGATTTCAGGACTTCTACTTCAGTAAAAGTACAAAACTATTAGCAGCAAAATGTACTTCCACCCTGTCAGCGTGATATTATATTGTTGGATTACCCTTACATTGTACCTTGATCTTAATTATGGCTCTCATTTAAATGTAGTGGAGTGAAATGTACAGTATTTGCCTTGAAACAGTATTGGAGTAGTCAAAATTAAACTTGCGTACTTTACTTTGCATCGCTGGTTTTAGCTGATAGATTTTCCACAAAATAATTTGCTTGATATTCATATTTTATTTCTGTATTTTGCTTTGTTACCTTGCTTATTTTAAAACTCTTCATAAATCAATTTGACTTGCGATGCAGCTTCACAATCTCCAACTCAAGGCCGAGGGGTTAGTTAGACTGCACAGGGTCTGTGCCCTTCACCAGTTCATGGACTCACGTCATCGTCAACTCCACTGTGCTTCATGTACATCATGATGTGGCTCTCCAACACAGCCTGTGGTGTTCATATATCATTATAATGTTTCAACATGGAGACAGGTTTCTCCTTCAACACCTGTTTCCAGTTTGCTCTCTACATGACTGGCATATTTACAAAGGGGCGAGTCCCGTCCGTCCTTTAGAAGCGTTTTCTTTTTAAATCACACTGGTTAAAAGGGGAAAAAAGGGAGCAGCAGTAGGAGCAGTCTCTTTCATGTAAAAAAAACGAGTACCTGTCAGCATCACCTCCTCCTCGGCCCTCTTAAAGCTCTGTTTCCAGATGTGCCTGCCAGTTTTTTACAGGCTCGTAAAAACAAAAACAGCGGATACACTGAGACAGCATCATTTAGCCCACCCCCCTCCTCCTCCTCCTCCTCCTCCTCCTCCTCCTCCTCCTCCTCCTCCTCCTCGCTCCATCACCACGGGTCACCTTCACTTCTCGCCTATTTTTTAAAATGATGTTTCTCTCTGCAAATTCATACCTTTGCTCCCTACTCTTCATGTTTGACCTTACACGCTTAAGTGTGCGTCACATCTTTCAGATTAATCCCGTCAAAGCTCACCAGAACTCTTTTTGAGATTGATGTTTTTTTCTATTTCCGACACGCGTCACATAACCCTGAATTATCCCCTCTGGATCCCTCTTTTAAACCTGTCATCTGTTCCCCTCTTGGTCTTCCTCCATCCCCTCCTCCTCCTCTTCCTCTTCCTCCTCCTCCCCTCCTGTAAGGCATTAACACCTTTTCCCTGTGGAGATGAAAGAAACCTGGAGCAGAGCTGAATCTGCTGTTTCCTCAGCCGCATGGGGTCAAACGGTGCACGCACATACATGTGTTCACACAGCTCTTTGAAAAGGCACCGTGGGGGTGTGATGTTACAGGCTCACCTATAAAATCTACAAAGGGCTGCAGTCGCCAGCGTTTCAGGCACAGCCAATTACCCCTGCCCTATTTAACGAATGATACCTGCCTGTAAGTGTTTGAGGTTTAATGTCATACATTATCGCTTATGAATTACAGACACAATTAAAAAAAGGTCAGAATAGAAAGAGTAAGCAATTTCCAAAACTTAATCTCGACCTCAGCAACTTCTGGAATTGACATCTGTTTTTGCTTTTCTCTGTTTTTTGTAGCATTCTTGTCTGCCGGACCAATTGTGAAAAAGGCGAAAGGAGATGGTAAATATGTGGTTTTTTTACCTCAGCATATGCTTAAACATACGAGTTTGTTTCTGCAGAGTAAATTAGCCAGGGGTGAAACCAATATTCTTGACAAGTTAAACAAATTGAAGGCTTAATATGATGTCTAACCCCCAAATATATCAAGTTTGATGTCTTTAATAAGTTGTTTTAAACTTTAAAAGTCACGAGAAAGTCTTTGAACTTGATGTGAGCACAAGAAGCCTTTGGGATCGGCAGCGCCTTCACTTTTCTTTTCTCCCCTCAGCGGTTGAAAGTATCCAGGAGAGTGCGACTGATGCAGCGCTTCACAGGAGGCTGATCAGAAACCGCAGGAACATCAGCTGGTATAAACAGAACTCAGACTTCTGGGGCTGGTACAAGTACTTCACTGAAAATGGCAACCAGGAGGCAGTAAGTACACACACACACACACACACACACACACGCAAGCTGTTGATCACGCGGTTGTAATTAGCATGGATTTAAGCAGACTACAGCTGCTGTACCATCTTTTAAGCATCTTCTAAGATTATTTGATACTAAATACAATTTAGGGTATCACTTCACAAGTATTGTTTCCAAACTGCCCATGCATCGCCTGAAACAGCTCAATAAACTCATCCTCCCCACTCAGGTTCAGGAGATGGACCGCATCTACCTGGCCTACCTCCAGAACAAGAACCGTGCTGAGGGACGTCGCTCCTACAAGGCCTACTTGCGCCACTTGGGGGATATCTACAAGTCATGCTCCGATTCTGATGACCCCAACTGCGTGGCTTCCTCCACCAGCAGGCCCAAACCTAAGCCAGAGGCCCCCAAACCTGCACCTGTGAAAACCTGTGACCCCACCAAGGACGCCTACTGCCTGTACGCTGCTTTGGTCCAGGGCAAGAGCCCCTACCAGCCTCTGGTGCTCCCGGCTGCCGCCCCCGCCCCGGCACCAGTGAAGGCCCCAGCCCCTCAGTACGTCCGCTCCGCTGCTCCAGCGAAGGACCCACAGTCAGGGTATTACTACTACGCTCCATCTGCAGCACCCTTCCTTTCCAAGGTATGCTTCCAGAAAGTGTTTATACTCCAATGTACTGGATAAGCCAAGTCTAATGGTTAGAAGAAAATGCAGAGAAATACAATTCATCACAATCGTACCACAAATATCACAAAGTGTTCCTCAAGACTACTCTTAATACGACGATGTACATTTAAGGTCATTTAATATATTTATTTATGAGTAGATTGAGGTTCAGCAATTTACTTAACCTCAGGCTGTTGCAGAGAGTTGCACCTGTGGCAAAGATTTGCATGTTAAAGTGTGTAGGATTTGAAAATGTTGGACTTTAGTGCCTCCCTGTGGTAGTTTTAAAGAAGACGCAGTGACCGGGTTTTCCAATTCTCATGCTGAGAACGAAGGGCTGAAAAAAACTGCCTTAAAGTTTTGACAAAATCCCAAACTTTGATGCATACAGTGACCTTAAACCACAAGATGCAGTATTTTTTCTCGCCCCAATAACATCATTCAACCATCTCTCCCTACATTTTTCATGGTTTAGGAGCAGAAGTCTGAGCTGCTGCGTATCTGCGCCTCTGATGATGTGGAGTGCCTGCAGTACCACTTGAAAGCGGCCTACGGGTATGCAACCTCTGCCGGACCCGTGCCTTCCTACGCCCACCTTGGCTGTGACCCCAGCAAAGACCCCAACTGCAAACCCAAACTGGTGCAGAAAGCCCCGTCTGGTCTCTACCTGCAGTACCCCAACTGCGATCCCCGGGATCCCCGCTGTGCCCACGCTGCCTCCCTCGTGGTATGCTTTAGTTTATTGTCGTCTCATCGGCTGCTTTCCGTTTGTGTTTTCATTTGCATCTATGCTTTGATTATAATGATTTCTGTTTCTACTGTGATGTGTTTCTCCAGGCGCCTCGTGCCCCTAACCCTCCTGCCGCCGCTGGCCCTGGATCCTGCAACCCTCTTTATGAAGAAGGCTGCAACCCTCTTACCGCCACCAGATTCGCCACTCCCCCTGAGGCATATAAAAATGACGAAGGAGATGAGGCTGCTGCCATTCGTGCTGCTCCTGTTGCGCAGAACGACCCCTATGCTATGTTCAGGGATGCTTATGCTAATGCTAACAGAGTCAATGATCCCTATGCTATGTACCGCCAGGCTAGCGCCCCAGCTTCTCCTCCAGCTTCTCCTCCAGCTAATGACCCATATGCCATGCTGCGTAAATTCATGGCCCAAGCTCAAGGTGACAACCCATATGCACGCATGGAAGCTGCTCCACGCATGGAAGCTGCTCCACGCATGGAGGCTGCTCCGGAGACCAACCCCAACGATCCTTTCTCCGCATTCCGTGAGGCGGCGGCTGCTATGCATCGCCACGGTCATCCCTCCGAAAGGCAGCAGTTCCCTTTTCCCACTCCCAATCATGAGGAGCCTGCCCAGGAGGAGCGCCACCCTCTGGGCCCCCCGGGTAAAACCAAGGAGGGCTATGACTGCTTCATCGGCTACGATCGCGAATGCTACCCTGTGAAACCCACCGAGCCTCGCTCTGGACTTCACCGCCGCATCCCCTACCCCGCCGAGGCCTACGAGCCCCACCTGAATGCCGACGGCACCCGCAGCGGAGTCCTGGAGCCTTCCAACCCACACTGTGACCCCGAGTTCGACCGCGACTGCCGCCTGCGCCGCTTCGAGTCTCAGCCCGAGGCCCAGCCTGAGCAATACGCCGAGGAGGACCACAGCCAGGGGGCAGCAGAGAGCGAGCAGCAGCCGGAGCAGCAGGAACAAGAGCAGTACGAGGCAGAGCCCTACCAGAGCGGCCAGGAGGAGCCTCACATGTCCTACCAGCCACTCGCACAGGGTATGACCAGCCTCCAGGACATACTGAGGCGGTATGGAGACCAGTACCCTGAGCAGGAAGATCACAGAGCCTATGGAGATGACTACCGCAAGAAATAAACATGCTAACAAACACATGCATGCAGATGGACATGAATACACAGTCCCAAGCATTCTTGTAGCTTAGCCATTGACCGCCTCACGCAGTAAGTCCTACCTGGACCAGATATGGGACACGAGAGAAATCTATGGACCCAATGAGCGAGTACGTGCACGTACATCCACGCATACCTTCCAGCTGTAGGAGCAGAGAGCCGAGGGTATTCCAGCAATGTTTTCATCTCTTTAGCTGCTTTACACCTGTTGCTTTGGCCTATTGCTTTCCAGTGTCCACCTCCTCAAACCACTCGAATGTGTAATGACTTCTCAATGCTCAGCTTTACTTCTGTATCTATGCATCTCACATTTTTTTATTTGTTCGTTACATTTTGTCAGTGATGGATTATGTAAAGATTTTTTCATTTTGAATGTTCTAATAAAAAGCTGTAGAAAGCTGTTTTTGTATTTCATTCATTGGATCTTGACATTTGACTCTTGATTGATTGCCTTGACTCAACTCAACCATATCAGTCCTCTGACACAACGGACTTACAAAGCAAAAAACATGTTTCTATTTAGCGGCTTCATTGTTCTTACATATGTAGGTTGATGTAGACGCTTTTAAGAATATAATGAATCGATTCTACAGCCATCTGGCTCTGTGAGGCTGAGCTTAATGCTAATGTCACAATAACATAATAGTATGCAGGTGTAATGTTCACCATGATTACCATCTTAGTTTAGCTTTTTAGCATGCTAATCTTTTCTAAATAGCAGTAAACGAAGTACAAGTGAGGACGATGGGAATTTCATTAGTTTTGCAAAATGGTTAAATTACACATACACGCAGAAATACAATAGTATTATTACCGTTAGCTTAGAATGAGCCTTTTAAATCCACATAGGGTGCTGGTCCTCTCAACAGAGTCCACTAAGTTGCAGCATCATGTTTCTACAGTAGCCCAGAATGGACAAACCAAACACTGACTCTAGAGAGAGTCTTTTGTGTTTTTATGTTACCTGAAGGCCACCGTAGTTCTCTACTTGAGAAGGGAGGAGTGAGCGTCGGGGTATTCAGTTGGTTTCAATCTGCGACCTCACCGCTAAATCCACACGCCCCGTGTGTTTGATTTATCGTGTGTATTTTTCCTTTTCCTTTCATCTAGTGTTTTTCTTGCTGTTCACATTGCAAAATTGCCACCTTCCAGGGAACATACTAATAGTATCAATATTAAAATGTTTCTGTTTCAAAGGGAAAGAAAGTTGAGTAAATCCACGACTCTCCGTTTAGTCTTAGAAAGACAAAACAAAGATATTTGGAGTCGGCTTGTCTTAGACTGGACTACAGCTCGTCTTTTTAGAAAGAGGTGTCTCTGCCCCTCTGCTCCCGTCTCACACTTCTTTGACTTCAAGCTCCAAACAAACACTGCTCGCTGTGACCCTCCACATGCTATGGCTTGAATGTATTGATCCGAGAGCTGTCAGACACATCAACAGCAGCAGCAGCAGCCATTCAGAGGTCCGAAGGGAAGATCTTGTTGTGCTGCTCAGACGGTTGCAGAAAAAGACTTCACCACATGTATCAGCATCACCACGGGTCCTTCTAGCAGAGACGTAACTGGCAAACAAGAAAACACTGATGTCAAGAGAGGTGGGGAAAGAGGTTAAGAGAGGTTATGCACTTCTGTTTTACTTTAGTTGGAACATGGCCACTGGAAAAAAACTCAAAAAGTTTTGTATTAATAGTTGAACAGGCATTGGGACACATTAATCAGTATTTACCTGATCATTTATTTATCGGATCAAACTACTTGATGCTTGCTTTCATGCAATGTTAAAGCAGCATCTACTGTTCAATAGAGAACTCATTTATTGTAAATCATGTCAAATGATACAATGATCAAATTATGCAGCTGCAAATGGATTTGAAACTATTACACGGAGAAAACAGAGTAAGTAAGATAAACAGTTGTATCTTCATTTTATCTTCTGAGATAACGGCTGTGCAGTTCTGGAAATGCCAACCCGACCTTTCAGGCAGTCGAGATCGAGACGTTCAAAAAAAGTCAAATCTGACAGAAAATGAAACAATTAAAGATAAAAAGTTTGAAAGTACTTCAATATTCTGGGGTTCAACTTTTTAACAGGAAGGACAAAATATTGCACTGAAAGAGTTTATGAAAAAGGAAAAACATTTAATCTGTGCAATGATTTGCGAAGTGTCTGCAAGAAAGTGAATAATGGCATTTCACAAAATATGTCGATTTATTCACGTTAAACCAAAGCCAATACACGTTTATTTATTAATCAAACTTATTAATCAGTTACATGTCTCTAGAAAGATGCTTCCCCCATATTATCTGTCATTTATGTCTCTATCACAGCAGCTTGTTCTGCTGTAATGTGATTAAATGTGCTGCCAAAATGTCAGCAGAAGGTTCAAATAATGTGTAAAATGACTCTCCATTCGTATTGAGGTGAGAAATTACAATACTGAGGCAGATACCTCGAGACCTGGACACATACAATCCCCAAACTACAGAGAGACTAGATGTTCACCAGCTCCAGAGAAGAGCTGTGAGGACCTTGTATCTGCTGTTGAACACTGAGGGGCAGCATAGAGTCTCAGTGAGAAGAGATAAGGAGAGTCAAGCTTGACCAGACTACCGTGACTCTAAAATACAATATAAATATATATTATGCCACTAATGGCAGTCATTACATCAAATGGAACACCTCTGTGAAAGGTTGCTGAAGGAAAAGATGAAATATATGATTCAAAGAGAGAAAATGAGAGATTATTACTATAATGTTGTCCCCTTTATTCGGTGTATACAGTGTTGTGTAAAGTGGTTCCGTCTAAAGCCCTAATAGCATGGAACTTGAGTCATTTGAAATAATAACTTGTTGCCATGTTGTATTTCTCAAATACAAATTCAACAGCAAATATTTTGCCAAACACAGAGCTCATGTGATTATATACAGTATATACTGTGTTTATCAGCATCTCAGAGATTTGGGGTACAATATGTCGGGTTTTTTTTGCAAGATTTTCAGTTTTCTCCACAAGCTGTGTTGGCACCTATGAATAAAAAAAGGTTTGACAGCATTTTGGGTGCAAATTCAGGGGGCTCATCACGCTACATGGAGACCCATCCACACTGGAGCGAGAGGTGTCTGTAAAATAGGCCTATAAAATATAATAATATTTAATATGAATATGATGTAGTACCTTGTAGAACCTTAAAGACCCACATACACCCAACATTAGTGATTCAGACCATAAACTCTTTCAGGTCTTCTTCAATACAGCTTTAAATGATGGCATGTGGTCTCATCCCTTTGTGTGTGTGTGTGCGTGTGTGTGTGTGTGTGTGTGTGTGTGTGTGTGTGTGTGTGTGTGTGTGTGTGTGTGTGTGTGAGAGACTGAGAAAGAGATTGTCGCTCCTAATCAGTCAGTCGTAGTCGGTCTGCCTCCAGCTGCTGACAAAGTCATCCCCCCTGCACGGCCGGGAACACGCCCGCCCGCCCTGATCATAGAACTCTGAACTCTGAACTAACAGAAATCAGACAAAGTGTGTTTGTTTTGTAACTAAAACACTTCAAATTATGATTGGGAGAAGAAAATGAAACAATTTCTGTGGACGACATTGTCACAGAATCTGACCCTCCACACGATGAACTCACAGGCTGTAATGGTACGTCAGTGTCGCCTCAAATAGAAAGGTGTTACTTCAGTCAACTTGTGTTGAAAGCTGCGAGCTGGTACCAGGTGGTAATGATGCCTCGGGGATCGATAACCACTAAGTGAAGGAAACGGAGGAAGATGGTCAATAGGACAAAGAAGAGGAGAGGAAGAAGGCAGCGAGAGTAAATAATGAGGAAAGGGAGACACACAGCAGGCGGCTCACTAAAAGGCCACAGAGTGTCTCGATGTGCAGAACTATTCCATCCACTGGACATAAGATGTCATGATGTGAAGGAAACATGTCTCAGTAGTGAGTTATCGCCCACTCTTCTTCTTCTTCTTCTCTCTGTACGTCACAGAAGTACATTTGTCTCCTCTGTCTTTGTTAGAGGAGAGTTGGATCAGAAGATGAGTAACTTCTCACAGTGAAGACGGACAATAACGTCAAACAGCTGCAGGTTGATCGGCTTTGTTTGGCAAAGGAAGCACACAGAGAGAGAGAGTTCGTGCTCAGCGTGGATTCTTCTCCTATAATGACGCTGTGTCAGTGGTGTATTTAACATTCACGAAGAGCCTCTTGCGTCATCACGACGTAGATTCACAGTCAGTGAACGAGAGGTCAGGGGAAAGCACACAGTCAGCAGATTCACACCGGCTCTATATCTGCAGGATTAGACTTAAGAGAGTCCACAATATTAATACGAGGGGATTTAAGGGATCATTTTACCTCCCATATTATTCAATATGCTTATTCGTTTCTTGCCCCCCCCCCCCCCCCCCTCTCTGTCGCCAACTTTTGTAAACTTTATCCCTTCATCTTATATCTAAGAGATCTAAATCTCTTTCAACTAGAGCAGGCTGGAAACAAGTCTAGTTTGTGGTTTGCTTCGTCTTCACAAGACACTCTGCTGTCTCTGCAGAGGAGGACAATATGAACCTTTATGTGTCTCCACCTGAATTCAGGAGAACAAAACAAGGGAAAATACCTCATTTAATGTCTAAATTCTGATAAAAGCAATGAAACTTCAAAGTGTGACCGCCCCCTGCCTAACCTCTGAGATGCAAGTGTGGTTTTGCCAGTTGCTATTTTTCCCGTGTCCCTGAAGGTAACACGGGGATGTGGCTGTGACAGAGAGCCAGATTCAGAGCACCTGGTCCCAGTGGTCCCATCAGGGAATAAAAGCTCTGGTCTCTTACCTGGACTCAACCCTGCCAGCGTCTGCATTACCAATGTCACTACATTTGGAACTATTTCTTTACTTGTTTACTTTATTGTTCCTGGTCTAAGAGCCGGGTTATGACACAAGTCGGATCGTATTTTTTATCCCCTATCTGACACTCAATGATTCATGCCTCCACCTGACAGAAATCTTGCACGGATACCAACTAAAGCTCAAATTGGAAAAGCTTGAGATTGTGTTCCTTCAGGGAGAAGGACCTCTGCTCCAAGACGTGTGAATCAGCATTTCCAGTACCGTGGTGATGCCGGCATGGACGGGAAGAAACCTGGTCATCACCCTCAAACAGAGCTTGAAATATGTTTCTCGACATTTCAAACAGAAGGCGAGAGGTCAGACTGTATCTGCTGCTATCAGGCTAATTAACG
This sequence comes from Leptoclinus maculatus, assembly GCA_032191485.1. NCBI lineage: Eukaryota > Metazoa > Chordata > Actinopteri > Perciformes > Stichaeidae > Leptoclinus > Leptoclinus maculatus. Next base: position 2,926,159 of record JAVDOI010000013.1, on the reverse strand, counting down.
CCGACGGTAGACGCTTTGAATTGAGTGAAGTTATGACAAACAGTCAGGACACAGCGCCATAAACATAACCTGCAAAAATAGATATTCAAATAGTTTGAACCTGTGGTTATTCAAATGCCATTTTTGGCTACTTTTGACAGCACTACAGACTATTTGATTTGGATGCCTTTGTTTCTGAGCCGGCTTTTCTTTCTTTCTAGTTCAGTCATTATTGGTTCTTCTTGCTCCCGGAGGAAACAGAGAGAAACTGCTCCAACGAGGAGTGAGAGAAAACTGTGAGAGAGACAGAAAGAAGAAAGAGAGGTGGCGTGGTGTCGTCTTATCACGTGAAGCAGGGCTGCCCCGAGACAAAAACCCGTGAACTCATTTCATACTCAATTTACATGAAAATGACTATAAATCACTATAAATTATGCCGGCATGTTGGAAACAATTACACAATCCACATGGAGACGTTATTATGTTAATGTATTTTGTTCCTGTTCCCAGTGTAAGGCAAGTGTTTAAAAGTGTTTGAAGGCCAGATGTCACACACACACACACACACACACACACACATACACACACACACACAGAGAGTGTGTGTGTGTGTGTTTCCGTTTAGTCTCCATTCAAAAGTTCTCCCCCTTTTGTCTTTGTATGAATTGGTGATTAGATGTTTCCGCTTGTTGCTCGAGGGCCACGGCTCTCTGAGGCCAAAAAACTGGCGACAGGTTGTCGTGGCAACCTTGGTGTGATAGATGTCCCCGCCTCCTGCTGTCGTCCTGGCGACGCTCTGGTGTTTATCTTGCCATCCTTCGCCTGGAGGTCTCATTCATCATCCGGCTGCTCAAAAAGGGGGCAGCCCCCCCCCCCCGCTGATCAAATATTAATCACTTGTTAAAACACTACCAGTGTCCATGCACACACAAAAAGCCTGGATTTGGGGGGTTTTGTTTTTACTCTTTCATGTCCGGTTCGGTACATTTTTCCAAACTTTGCTTCCATCTTGCACTGAGAGCAGAAGTAGCATTTGCTCTCCGTCCCTCTCTGTGCGTCTCCTTTGTCCCGTTTAATTAAAGCAAAGTAATGGAACGCTCTGAGAAGTTCATCTGAAGGGCCACGATACTGGAGCAGCAGTTCGCCCGCTGTGACAAAGTCCACTCTAATAAAACGTGTTTGAATATGCAGGCGCGCGTGTGTGTCTCTCTCTGAGTGCGCTTTTCAAACTCTCCATGTTTGGCCATGAAGCTGTGCCATCTGGAGCTACGATGCCTCCGGTTCATGCGTGTGTGTGTACACATCTGAACAACAGCTGTCTAAAAGCAGCAACAGATGGCTCCTCCTCCTCCTCCTCTTCCTCCTCCTCCTCTCTCCTGGGGCCCTTCACATGTAACCCTTGTTGCAAAGACAAAGTGGAGGAGACGAAAGTAAAAACAGTGAATATAACTATGTGCCAACATGGCTGTGATTCATTGGAAAATGCTTCTGTAAAGGTTTAAATAACATATATCATTGAGTGATTTTTTTAAATGAACTTTTGGTTTTTCTATTCAGAGGAATAGGTGCAAAGTTACAGGTGACATCACCCACTCTATTTAATATCGTGGATACGTGTGCAACAACAGAAGTACATCACATCCTTAAGTCCGTCCTTTTTCTGGACGTTCCAGATGCGTGCACACTAAAGGACGTACGCCCCTTATTCACAGCCCTCCTCATTGTGGGTTGTATGTTTATATATAATCAGCTGTTGCGATTTAACGATACAGCTGCGGATGGTCCACAGATAGAGAGAGTGAGAATGAATATCCTCGTTCACTGAAACAATATAGCTCAAGGTTTAAAATCGTTTTTCTTCATTCAGTGGTGTGACTGGAGGTCTTTGCAAAAGGTGTTTGGTGAAGTAGACATAATCAGAATATTAGAAAACGTGTTGTTGATACGACCCTAGGGGCGCCACCCAATCACCAGCCCGTGATGTGAAGACAATACAACACGTGTTCCTGCTTTCCAACAAATCATAAAGCATCAGCTGAGCATGGGCATATGTCATGTTCCCTATAAAGACATTTATATCTTTTATAAGGGACCATCTGCAGTCAGCGTGACGCCAGAGCATCATCATTAGAGATAAAACACAATTGTCGCACATCGAAGTGATCACAGAACATCAGCTGTGGTTCAGTGATCAGTTCCCTGGAGGGCATATTATTCCTCATGCTAAAATCAGACCCATAAAAGACTTTATTGCAGCTCCTGACTGCTTTGTCAGGATTTCGCTTGGATCAAGTTAAATGTTTTTCTTTTCAAAATGCCATATCGTTCCTGCTCTGCGGGTGTTTTGACATGGGGGTAGTCATTGACATAATCCCTATGGACACAATCTGATAACCCCTTTCAACCACCTTTTGTAGCTCAAACGAGACTCACACACCTGACATCTGTCTGTCACTGTGCGTATATTCACTAGTCTGCTTCAAATCTTCTGCACACATGCTGCACAGCGGGAACTCGAGTTTGTTGTAACACCTGTAGGGAAGGTCAGGATGGAACAAGCCTTTTTGGTGGGAGCACTGTACACTTTACGAACCCCAAATTATCATCAATAGATAATATGCGTGTGCAACTGGGTACCGTTGTGTTGCTTAAATGGTCCGATACAGATTTGTAAAGTTGTAGTATTTTTTTATGATTGAGTAACTGCACGGAGACATCGGATTATGTTTTATTCTGCGCTGTGTATGCGCCTACATACGTTAGAGCCACAGTGTCTTTGAGGAGAAACAATGTTTTGAATACCCCCACACAGCTGGATGCTAGTGTGGTGAATGCAAAAGGATCCAGAAAAGTGCACGCCCTGTGCAACACTTCCACAGTAGCTCCTAATCTCTGCTTGGAAATCAAATGCTTCTCCATGCCCTGTGTCATACCACTTAATGAAAGTCATTTTGTCACCGTCACACATCTCATCGTACCCGTAATAGGAAGGATCGAGTTAATTGCTAACTACTTAGTACTCGTTCTCCCTATTGTTGAACTTGTGGGTGGAAATATCCCTAATTTCTAAATGTTGCCAGGGTGGCTTTGACACTCTGTACAACAAACGTTACATCGTTGCTTACAGTTATAGAATAGTATGGCTTCATATGTATGGCAACAATACTGACATATACAAAAAGCGTGTCTGATTTTCAATTAGGTAATAGTGGTCGTTATGAAGGTATAACCAGACTTGTTTGAGGGTGTTATGTGTTTTCATGTGTTTCTTCCATCTTTACATTACATCATCACGCCCAGATCCTTTCCTCTCAGCCTCCAACAATTACGAAGACGTGTTTACATTGAACGGTGCTTAGAAGCCTGGTGGGTCTCATGCAGACACTAAAAGGGTGCCTTGTGTTTGACACCCATTAAGAGTGGGTGAAGTTTTCTTCCCTGTCACCACTGCAGAAAAGCGTGATTCTGCCATCAGACATCACTGAAGAGATGCTATTATCCAGGGAATGAGTGTGACCTGGTTTTTTGTCAGATGAAGCATAAGGGGCAAAGATACATTTTTGTGTTTCAGTAAATGATCATTGTTATTTTAAGCCGTCATTGCCGTTTACTAAGAAGTGCCACAGAGACGGTTGCTGTCTGTTCTCTGCAGAGGAAGTTCAGTGAAGCCTGTCAACACGTCAGGTCTTTCAAGTAACTTTCATGTCAAAGTCACAACGACAATCTAACAAGGTTGGGCCTTCCAACAAGTCTGAATTGTTTCTGATTGAGGTGTGCAAACCAGTCATGAAAGAGGAGGGAAGAGACGCTTTTCAAAGAGCATTCTGAAGCAGCAGGTTTGACGAAAGAGGAAGTTTTTACTAACCTCGCAAAATACGATTATAAGAGTTATACGACCACCACAGAAAAAGCGACCGTGTGATCTGTTAACTTGGCTTTTGAAGTCCCATTTTCTATCATCTTCCAGATAAATGCTCTTCAAGCCAGATGCCGAGTTTGAATGGCCAACCCCTATAAAGAATCATAAAGAGGTGAGGATTAATCACCTCTGAAACTGCAGCTGAACGAGCACACCTGGTAGGTCTTAGAAACTGCCTGCTAACCATCCAGCTGGGTGACTGCAGGGGGAGCAGGAGAGGGCAACGTCTGCGTTGAGCCCCAATAATGTGATAATGTTCCAGCTGTTCTCTTTCACTGTCGGTACTCACAGCTACGACAAGTAGTGCGCTGAAATTCGTATATAAAACCAGGTAATCGTGAGAAAGGATGTGCAGGTATACCTCTAAGGAAGTCAGGTGAGCATAAAGAGCGAGAACGTCTTTGTTTGACCCGTTCCATCCACCTTCAGCCCAGGAGGCCGCTGTCCGTGTATTTTATAATGGAGACGAATCATTCTGTTCCAGGTTATGATGTAATGTGTGCGTCCTTCATTAGGGAGGTGACAAGCTAGATTATGAAACCATTAACACATATTTCTTGCAGTGTCCATGGAAACTGGTATTGTCCCTTCTGAACTCAAACTTGAGAGCAATATATGAACACCAATGGTATAGAACCAGAGAGCTGTGACACAGTGTGGGGTACCACAAGGTTTCATTTTAGGACATCAACCAGATTTCTAGTGTTTTCTAGTATCTACTGGATACATTTTTTAAATCAGTAGGCAGTAGGTGTACTGCACAAGTTCAATCTCCAATCCATATTCTATAAAAACAGTTTTTTGAGAGCAGAGGACTGAACACCCTTAAACATCTGCCACATCTCACTGACTGCAGTGAGGAAGAATCTTCTCTACAACCTACGTGAGAAGAGACACAATTGGTCTCTGACAATTTTCCCCGCAGGATCCGTCACAGTCGAGCTGAGCTCGGCTTGCTTTGTTCACCGTTTGTTTTGCCTCGATGTTCACAGCTGGTGAGCATCAAACGCTCCGTCTCAATTGTGTTATTTTCTTTGAAATGAGAAATTCATGCAGTGGCCCTAAATAATGTAGAAATATAAACATGAACAGGACCGCTAAAAACATGTAGAGTCACCCAGCGGCAAAGGTTTCCAGATAGCCAATACATATTTATACATTTTAATTATATATTGCTTTTGTAGCAGCATTAAAGCTGTTGTATTGTGTCCTTTTATACGTATTGTTGCCTTCCTGCAAGCACATCTTTTGTTTCCACACCATTCCTGTGTATCCAGGCCACGCACTGTTACATGACAAGTAAGACCAGAGTGCATGAACAAAAGGACAAAGAGAGAAGCAGCGACTACATTCAGGCACGACACAGATATGTCAAGGACAATGGTGAGGATGTTGTTATGAGGCGAGGATGAGCAGCATCATTAGTCTTCATCGTCGTGGGCAGCCGCAAGATGGAGAAAATGACAAAAGGTGAGGGATAATGGAAGGGAGTGAACGGCAGGACAATAAACAAGTGCGACGTGTCTCTTTGCCTACATTACATGAGCATGTGTGTGCGCCCAGGTGTAGGTCTGTGTGTGTGTGTGTGTGTGTGTGTGTGATTGAGTGTAATATGCTATCATGAAAACTCTCGGTACTCAACGTGCCCTTTGACATTCTCATTTGGGAGCTCATTACGAGCTCCTAAAAACAAATGAGGCAAACAATGACTGAATGAATAACGAGAATGAATGTGGATGTGTTTAATTCTTGTTTACATCAAAACATCACGTCACAGCTGTGATTACAGATGATCAGCACCTGGACACTACAAAACAAAGCGAGAGGACAGGACAGTAAGACAGAAAAATGATTACAGAACACACAATTAGCTGTTGATTTAATGGAAACGTAGCTCATTGTTGAAACGAAGGAATCATATGGAATATCATCGTTTGTGATTGCAGGCTGTATATGCAGACCACAAGATAACGAGTTTTAATGATACCTTGAACATGTTGAAGCGAACAAATATATGAAAAACATGCAACATTTTTAAAGCTAAAATTCACTTTCCAATTGAAGATTTGTATTAATTAAACATAATTTGTATCCAACTATTAGTGAATCAAAAAAGGGTGACGGATAAATCTACAACTTTAGGAATACTATACACAAATATTTTAGATCACTTTCCAATCTCCCAACTTATCACGATTGATGTAAAAATCATTCAAAATAATAAATAAATATAATCATCTCCTTCGAGTAGCCCAAAAAAAGTTTCTCCGTGATCAGTTCAAGAACTCTGCAAGTGATATCAAAGCTACACGGACGATTATCAATAAATAACTGCAAAACAGAAAAACATCCACAAAATTCTCTCATAGTTTTCAGATGGGGAAAAACCATTGATCACAAATCCCTTTGATATCACTTGCAAGTTCAATGAATTCTTCGTGAACGTAGGAGTCTCCATTGGCAATGATATTCCAACTGATTTTAAAAGGTTACTTCCCATACGTTTGCTATTTAGAGCGTCCTGACAACGAAGAGATGCTTGATATTCTTATGGAGCCAAATAACTTCTGCTCTGGGTCACGATGGAACTAGTGCGTCCCTCGTGAAGGAGGTAAGATTACCCAAAAAACAAGATCTTCGAGCTCTAATTCTTTGTTTGCCCGGTTTGTGATAGTACCATGATTTAGTGTTGCATTAGTCATTGCATTGTCTTGCTTATCAATAGTGTTGTTAAACTTTGTGTGGTTCCGCTGGAAATCTGCAGCCATAAAAAGCTTCAAATACTCTTTAATACAGTTTTTATTGAAAATCAAGGTTGTTTTTCTGTTTCTAGAGAGTGTTAGATAGCCGAGGTAATTCCCTCGCTGTGGATTGAGACCCACCTGTTATAATTGATCATTCTAATAATAGTAATTACATAACGATTAACTTCCCCTCCCCAAGTCCTTGTTGGTTACATGGCGTATTGTAATCTCACAGAAAGAAAACCTCACAATATGAATTATGTGTCGATATCACATGGTTGTACTCACTGGTTTTACTCACTGGTTGTACTCACTGGTTGTCACCTTGTGTAGACATATTGTCTGGTGTTTTTATGTGAGGCTTTTAGTGACGGAGTGAGATTTCGCTTCAGTGTCTGTGGAGCACCTCCGCACCAATTGTTCCATTGATTCCTTTTCTTTAAATCCCAGAGGTTCAGAATGCGTTTGTGGTTTTAACTTTTGATTTGTGGCGCTCCTGCGACAACCACATTGCTCCACGATTTATACTTCCTCAGTTTGCTCGTGTGGCACATGAAATGACACACTCGAGCAAAATTGACATTAGTTTGATTCTAATATAGCAGTTTGTAAACACATTTGTCGAAGAGGTTTAACATGTCAACAGCACAAGGAAAGGATTGTCATCGTCTTTGAAAGGAAAACCTTTAAAGACAATGCAAGCAGCCCACTCTGAAAACCCTTTATAAATATGCTAATAAACCTTGTACAAATGGCAAAATGCTGTTTTTTTGATTGTTCATACATCTTTTGAATGGAATGCAGTCTTGTGATCGTTAACGTTTATTTTTTTGTCATAATTTTGTCATAACGAATGATGAGCACAGCTAAGAAAAGAAAAGGATTGTCATCTCGTGAATTGACCGATCAATTGTAACTTCTATCACTCCCCATCCCCCCCGCTTTCACCCCTAGACACTGTCCTGATAGAAATCACAAACATTGACTGTTGCAGAGCCTTCTGTTCGCCTGTCAAAGCCCTTCATTCACAACTAATGTACATGCCCAGACCCCAGTCAACGCTGATTACCACAACATCCAGCCAAAGTGGACTGGTCCATTAAAAGTCCTTTCAACCACGAACACGGCTGTAGAGTGCACCTGCCAGAACCCACACTCACTAAAGACATCCACATTCCCACAAGATGAACCAAGGCCCAGCTGACCGCACAACAACACTGCTCCTGTGGCTCCTTGATAGTGTGCACAAAAGTCAACAAAGTCAGGGTGAGGCGCTCACAACCTCTTGATATCTGCTTCAACACTTAAATGTATTGCAAACCATCCTTCAAATGCTGCTTTCTTTCATTGACAGACAAGACACAGGACCAGCCTACCTCAACAGACTCATCTTAGACTGTCGAAACATAGCATCTACTTAGAAAATTGCCATGGTAATCATGATGAAACTGTAGTTTGTGCTCATCAACCTGAGAAAAGTTACTTATTTGTTGTTACAGATTCTGCAAAATCAGTACTTCTTATTCCAAAATCAGTACTGTGTTCGATCACAAAGTAAAAAGGAAAACAATGTTCTTTGCTTGAGAAACAACAACATGTCGAACATCAAATGCACATTGAGTCAGAACAACATCATGAGCTCATCAGTAGTCTACTCCTCATCACATCCAGATCTTGGGATTATAGACTATTCACATTTATCTTCCTGATGTGCACGTCAATTAAAAAACAGGGTTTAGAGCTTCAGTCTTTGTTGCAGAAGGATATCAGTAAACAAAAACAAAATGAAATCCTTTGATATCGCTTGCCGCCAACAGTAAAAACACAGGTATCCACTCCTGCTGAGGAGCTGGCCCTCTGCAATACTGAGGGTCACCTCTTATTGGAGGAAGATTCATCATCAGACCCTCAGTAACATTTATTTACCTTTTCTTTTTACAGCTGATGGGGAGACATTGCTGTTGCTGCCACCACCCACGTACAGTCTGTCAAATACAAAAGTTACCAGTGAAGGCAACCTGTCAGAAATCTTCCTCCCCTAAAGCCTGGCGCCACTTCGAGACCAAGAGGATCCACAAGCAGTAGTTAGGTCACGTTAGAGCAGACAATGTGAGGTCTCTCTACAAGAGGACCTCAGAACTCAGTGTTAAGTCCATATTGGGTACAAAGAACTTGAAACTGAGTACAAAAAACATTTAATAAAATTGAAAAGGAGTTAATTCAGTAACAATTTATTTCCAGGCATGGGAAACAAGAATTCATGAAAGAATGGCAAAGACTGATAATCTTACTACGGCCATCTGTCAGGCAGCTAACAGGGCTGTAGTCAGTTATCCTCTGCACACATCCAAGTAATAGAAGGATTATTATCCACGCCGTCTTTTGACATTCTGCAAAAAACAACTGGGAGACTGGCTTAAGACATCCGGAAGAAAGTAAACTAAAGACGGTTTTAAACCTAATGGGATTCATTCAAACATCACTGGATCCACAATCCCTGTTACCAACCTATGACAGGTCGCTGTCCATATTCCATTTGATTCATGGCTGAAGACAGACTCTCACAGTCTGGAATTGAATTTTCTCTCACGTCTCTTTTTGCGAAAGATCCCCCTGAATAATGAAAGCGTGAGTAAATAATTAAAGCTTAAATAGGTCTGTCTGCTTAACATCTCGCTCTCGCTCATCACTTCCTTTACACTCATATCACATACACAGTTGGATGTGTATTCATTTGTTTTTAGAATAATTATTTCACCATAAATAGCCCCAAATCAATTACTTTTAAGATTTTAAGCATCCATAATCCAACTTCCCTAAGCTAATGTGCTCAGGGTTGAGGAATCAATTCTCTATCAAAATAAACCATACATTTTAATTACAGTTCCGTCTGAGTGAGCAATGGCTTTGCGATGGATTCCCCAATCAGCCATTGGAGTAGTGTGTGATCAGTGTACTCTTTGTGTTTGGGCTGTCTTGTCTCAGGTAGCGGTTTCCCCAGGGCCTCTCCAAATCAAAGAGGAGTTGATTTTGAGGGCTGTGCTCAAAGAGGGTCATTTATCAGCAGGTTTCTGTCCTTGTGTGAGAGATGGTGCTGTGGTGGGTCAGTGGTTTAAGTAGTGCAACATCAGTGAAATCTGTCTGGCTGGTCTTTCCTGACTGGCAGCCACTCTATCAGTCCCCAGTTCTCCAACTGTAAATGTTTTCACAGTACAAGGCAACTCAAAAGGCATGTGAAGACCTCGTTACAGCGGTAGAGTCAACCAAATCCTGCTTAGACATTAGTCCTTTGATCCTTGATATTCTTAAGGTCATAGTAGGCTGATTTTGTAAATTGTCTCAGTGTGGCTGTCGAAATTCATGTCGTGAAGAAGATTCCTGGCTTTGTTTGTGGTTTTTAACATTGCTGATCGAAGCGAAGCTGACTTAATCATTCCTCCTCATCGACAAAAACAACGACCTCAGTTTTTTCTTTGAAGTGAATTGCGGCACCTCGATTAGTCGATTTACTCAATGCATTTACTTAGTGCTTGTATTGGACCAGAGTCCCTTAGCGATAATGGTTATAAAAATATGTGTGTCTGCATAATGCAGTATGTAGATGTTAAACAGAAGAGGCCCCAGAACGGAGCCTTGGGGGACTCCGCATGTCATTTTCAGAATAAGGTTCCATGTTATTCGCATACAAGGAATTAGCCTTGGCGTGACATCTGCTTTAATTCTGTTACCTGCTTCGGAGTAGTTGAATGTCACAATGTAGTTTTAAAAATGGAAAAATATGAATGAAAAGATACTTAAAGTGCTGGACAATAGTGGCTGGAAATTGAAGCATTTCAGCTGGCTCGTTCAGGGATAAGAGGGCATATTTGGATCAATTGATGCTAAAGCCAGAAAGACAACCAAACTCACAAATGTATAGCGAACTAGATATACAGTATGTTGTGTTGGATTTTGCATGAAAACCAGATCATTACTCTGCATATAATTGCATCGTTTCAATGTTCTTCAGCTGTTGATGAACATTTTTTCAATGATTAAAAAAAAAGGGAGGTTTGATATGAGCCTATAATTGTTCATTAGTAACACGTCAAGTAGAGGGAATTTGGTCATGATGCTTCACAGAGGAAGCAACATTTATATATTGTTTAGATAATTTCTCGGACAGAATACATTGCTTTTTCCAAAAAAATTGTCATGGGTGCAAATAAAACTAATAGGGAAGTTCAGTGTGCTTAATTTAAAATGGGATTTAGAGGATGCAGATGCATTAGCTCCGATCCTGATTTAATAAAAATCAGGTCAATCTATTCAGCTTGTACTCTCGCGCAAGTAATTATTTTAATGATGTTCTTCCACATGACAGGGTAGCTTATTAAAACACTAGCAAAGCTGTGATCATCATGACAGCATTTTAGCTTCATCTCCATGTTACTTTATTTTACAAGCTTTACAAACTTGTCCCGGTTACAACCCTTACAATTATCATGTTAACATGCTCTCATGTGGGGAAATGGAGTTTAAATTCTAGCTTTATTTCTGGCTATAGTATTATTCTAAGGTTTTGCTTTTCTTAAAGGACTAATGTGGTGGTGGAAGCAGCAGCACGCCGTTTTCAGGTCTTAATGTGGATTTGGTTCGCGGAAAGTCATCTGTTCAAGTGACTATAATTTCAAGATGTTAGGGTTCCCCTGCCCTCAGTTAACATTCAACACTGCCTAAACCCTGGGATTAAATACCGTTATACCATTAACATCAGCTGCAGGGAAGGATCAATCCATGAAAGGTCAATGTAAATGTAATTTCAGCTGAATTCATGAAATCTTTTTCACAGATTACTTGTCTTTCAGAACTTCAGTATTTCATGATAGGAGATAAAAAGAAACACACGGGCTAACTCCCCTTCCAATTCAACCCACTCGATTGAGTCCAATAAGTCTAACTAGCTGCAGCTGCCACACTATGGGCACCTATGGTTGATTACACTGCAGCTCACCTGGACCTCAAAGAAAAAAATCATGTGCGTAAGGATCCAAAAGAGGTCAGTTGAAAAACAATTGATTTAACTGAAGCAGGAACTCCGGTGGCGTTGCAGCACACAGTCTCTCCATACACATACAATATATCCGTACATGTACTATCAAACTCCAGGTAACATTCAGTAACACACACTCGTGAATATCGCATGATGCCCTACACCAAAATATTGCACATTCCCATAATAAAAGCTACAACAGGCCTTGTTTGGCATCTTCTTCCCTACAAAAAGTTTCACTCACTCGACTCAGACTACATTCTGCACATTACAAAACCAATTTTGAAAATCCCTCTTCTTTGTCGAGCTGCTGATGAGGATGCATGAAGTGATTTCTTTGTGGAGACTTTTCCAATATGACTCCTGGTACGATTGGATCTGGTCCAGTTACAAATTAGAGAGCGATGTGACGAGAGGACATTTCTTCTCAATCCAATTATAACTGAGTCAGATGAGGGACACGCTAAGGACATGTCACACAATCAATTATTAATAATGGAAGTGTTTTCCGCATGCACAAGAGGGACACTGTAAATAAGCTCATTGATCCTACTCATCTTCAGCGTGTGGGTAAATGTTAATCTACATTTGTTGTAAGATGTAAGATGTCACACTAATGGTCCTTGGAGTGAAATGAATGAACTTAAGCAACGTATTGTATTTGATCTACACTTAGGGCTCTGGGGCAACAATTTGCCTTGGGGCGACAACTGCATGCATTAAATATCACAACCTGATAATATTAAGTTTTTCTTCATAAAGGCTATAACTTGTATGGCTGGTAGCACTAAAAACTCTCATTGCCATGTTGATAATGATCCTGCTCCGAACCCATCATGTGTTACTTCATCAACTGGATCCCTCAGGCGGAACGGGGTCCAGCGATGGGTGACAAATCATTTTTCTGCAAAAAAAATACACTTGGCCATGCTTCAAAAACACACAAACCTGAAAATAAGCAAGTTAGAACACACTTTTGAGTTCACTAAACCAGAGACATGAGCAGAGTCAGCTGTTTTTTCAAGAAATGCAATTAGGTTTTTTTGTGTACTGCTGCGAGATCTCTTTGTTGGAAAATGACGGCGTGAGCAGGACCCCAATGCAAAATCTATACAAATATTTTATTGATTTAAAAATAATTGTATTGCTTCCACTAAAAACAGTGGTCCTCTTGCAGTGTACGGAGCTTTTTTGTTTTTGCAGCAACGGTCTCTTATTGATAACAGACCGTAGAATGCTGTAATTAAAGCTGTGTAATCATCACGGATGATCCCCCGCCTAAAATATACAAAACATTGCATAACCAGCTGTCTGCTACTTGCCTGCAAATCTGACTAAAATGTGAACCCTGTGTCCTGACATCCCATCATTATAATTAATCATACAATACCACATGAAGGGTACTGCTGTTTGAATCTCTGGAACTGATAATCAGTCCATGGTTCACTCTGTAGTGTTTTTAATTGCACCCTTGACAGACAGACTCAAGCACACGCTCACACATACACAAAGTAACCTTTTCCAAAAGATTATATTCATGGTGGAAATATTTTTCATCTCCATCTTTCTATATGATGCAAACGTGGCCTAATGGGAGAGCTGGGACAGAACAATGAGAAGCTACTAAGAGGGGAAACTGTAATTATTCACAGCATTGATCAAATGCACATTAGCGATGAATGATTATTATTGTGTTCATGTGTGTCGTCGGTCTTTTAGAGAATCAAACCTACAGTATTGGGTCGGGGACTGGACTGCATTGATACAGCGTTTTTCTAATGTTATCCTGCTTTACAACACAAATCAGCATTTACTCAATTCACTCACACGTTCACACACGAGTGGCAGAGGCTGCCATACAAGATGCCACCTGTTCTTCAGGAGCAATCAACATTGACACACACTCACAGCACATTTGGGATTAAGTATCTTGCACAAAGGACCCTTCAACATGTTTACCTCAGCGTCTGCAAATAAGCTTAACAGCCACTTTACAATCCTACAGGACTTGAATTCCTAAAACAAATACTTATACCCAAACTCACCCAAGTTTACTCTGAGCAGCGAGACATGTGTGTGTGTGTGTGTGTGTGTGTGTGTGTGTGTTTGCAGCCCGCAGCTCATTATTAATTCATGGACGTCAGTTGTAATATTCTACTCTAACGCTCCAACTGCTGTTTGTTTTTCACCGAGACGAAGGCTGTTATGTAGAGCATTAATCTGCTTCCCTCCCTGTGAATAATGCCTGTGTTAATAATTCATGGATTAATCAGCATCTGGAGGAAGAAGAGCAATATATAAATTGACACGGAGCTCCAGTTTCTGAAGGACAGACAGACAGAGACACACACACACACACACACACACACACACACTCAGACATACTTTACGTGAAGTAAAAAAAGAAAAGGATGGAGACAGTCATATCCGTTTGTGACATTTAATTCATGTAACATAAGCAAATGAAAATACATTGGGAGACAACACAAAACTACGTTTCCACTAAACAAGGAGAAACAGCAGATTTAGAAACATCACGATAATGCAAAACAATGAAATCTCTTTACATGTCCATAGCATGGTGAAATGTCCCGTTGTATGGCTTTCATAACGACAGAGGGCCTATTTGCAGCAAAGTGTAAATAAAGGCATAATAAAAATCTTCTCAGTTCTAAATTACATAAAATTGTTCAGTAAATCTTTAATACTCTGTATCAAATCCTCAAACATCAGGCATGGAAATGGGGTCGGGGAAAAAATGCTTACCCAGTTCTTCAACCGAATTATCGCAGAAAAAAGAAAGAATAATCCTGCTAACAGTAGCTACACGCTTGAGCCGACAAAATATCTCATTGCCCCCATTTACGAAAAAAAAAACACCAAATGAAATTGAATTCTCCACCACGGAACGCTGTGCTTCTCCAAACTGTTCCTGAATAGTTTCTCAGATTAAGAAAGAACATTATTTAGTGAAGTAACAAAGATACTTCATCAAGCAAATCATGCAGAAAAGCTTGACCTATTTCTGTGGGTTGTTTCGTGTGTTATCTTAAGATGAAGCACTATGTTGAGCCCTATTCTTCTATACAGTGCCTCTGGTAAACAGGATGGGACTGGCATTCTGTGTATCCCAGTTTGCCGACTTCACAGAGCACTGGTGACATGGGATGTTATGGAATTAAAACGTCCCAGTTAGTATTTAAGAGTCCCACGGCGGCTCTGACTTTTCTACTATTAACAGGATTTGTTTGTTAATTGGAGACATGCTCGTCACTTTACTTTCTGTGAACCTTCAGCTCCATGTTGTTGTTCCTCTGTTTCTATTCCCTGTAGTGAGCCACCAGAATCAGTTTGGGTTTGGGGGTGGCAGCAGCAGCAGCAGCAGCAGCAGCAGCAGCAGCAGCAGCGGCAGCGGCGGCGGCGTGCGAAGCAGCAGAGCGTCGATTCGATGTAGATGGCGTTGGGGTCGGAGACACGTGATTGGCTCCCTGCAAAGACCTTTGGATGGAGTTGGCCGGGGGCAAGACGGAGGAGGGGGCGGGAGCCGACACACGGCGTTCTTTCTCCTGGCGGGCGGTGCCGAGCGTCTTGGTCGGCCGTGAAAATGTCTTTATGGTGGAGCCTCGCTCAGGTGTGGAACAGCTAAGGAACGCCCTGAAACACCTGTAGAACTACACACAGACAGGATTACTGGCATTAGTACGTGTGTAGTATTAATATAGCAGTTGGTATTAGTAGCTAATGGGATTAATAGAGGACACATGGTTGTAAAAGCCAGGAAATACACCTTACGTCAACATGAATGTAAAAGCAAATATAAAACAAATATTGGTAGTAGGAGTACATTTAGTGGTGATAGTTGTAGTGCAGCACTAGTATTAGTGTATGTGATAGTAGTAGAATAACTCAACCAAGTACCCGTCATAGTTGTATAGCTCCTTATTATAATTCTATAGCATTTGTATTAAATATGGGCCAATTTGTATCCGTCTCCAGAACAGACATTTTAAAATTGGATAAAGCCAAGTTAAGAACTATTTCTTTCTTTCTGTTGACATATTACAGTCAAAGGTTTCACAGAATCAATAAATCATAGAAAGAAAATCAATTTCCACCATGTTTTTTTTAAATGAATAAAATGTTGTATGAACAAAGCTATGAATGATATATGAACAAAGCCCTCTCTAAAAACATTCAGAATATAGAGAGGAATGAAACTGGACAGTTTGGTGTATGTAAGAGCGACCGAAGTCTGAGACAATATGAGATATTTATTGTAAAATCAAACATTTACTACAGGTGAATAGGGTAAAACATTTAACTAAAAGATATCACCATGAAACCAGTTGATTACTTACACGAGGACAACCTTTTTGAAGTATTTTGATATTGTATGTTTAAATATGCAAATTAGGCTTTAATGCGTGCAGCCTTGTAGTGATAGTAAAAGCAGTAGAAGGGTGACACATATTAATTATTATATAAATGATTATGTCCGAGTACTTTGGTTCCACTGACATCCTTCTTCCCTCCTCCATGTTTGGGAGTCCAGCAGACAGCGTGCTCCCCTGGATAAACGTAGTGTACTTAGTATACTCTCTGGTTCCACACGTATACTTTAAGTCTACTACATTTCTCCAGGGCGCCGCGGCTCAAACGGGGCGTGCTGCATGCAAAGCGACACCTCGGTGCATCTCATTACATCATCAGAGTGTTTCCTCCAGCGTGTTTCCACCCAGAGATTGAGATGACAAATGAGACCAGTTTATGCTGCCTTTGAGCTGAGATACTTCAGCAGATAATTCATCACGTAGAAGCCAATTAATTTTTTTAATTTCAGGAAATTATGCAGCTTTTAACATTAGCACTGCGTTTTAAATCTGCCGGTGTCCCAAATCACCAACGTATTAATCTACTTGAAAGCTGTTTTTAAAAGTAAAACCCCAGGGAAGGGAAAAGAGTAGATGTGTGAAGAGGGGGGGGGGGGTTGGAAGGAGACAGGGATGTCTATGGTGAAAACAACAGGACAAACTGACGTCATAACGACATAAATTGGGATCTTAAACTTAAACTTGTGTATCCGTCTTCAAAGTCCAAAAAGCCGCCTGGTGATATTTGTCAAAGGTTTGTGTACGTTTACATTTTAATCTGGCAAGAAACACAAAAAAAGGAGGAAAACAATTTTTACAAAAGAAAAGCTTTTGGTTTGGCTAAAGAATAAAAGTTGGCATATCTGACAAGACGGAATGTAATAAAGGAAGCAAATACACCTTTGAACCCACATTGCTTTTTCTTTTTTTTACTAGACAAAAGCATTCATGTCATGCTGCCAGTCACACGCCAGAAAGCCCAAAAATAAAAGGAGCAAAGGTATCAAGGGAACTCCGTCCAGTCAGAAGAAAGCACTCTTGTTGCATGTCAACACCTTCTCTATCCCCATAGTGGCAGAAATACAAAATACAGAACAAACTAATTCCATCTAAAGAGGCGTGATGAATAAACCACAAGAAAATGGGAAATGCCCAAATATGTCTTGGGCTTTTATTGTGAAAGGTAGGAACAGAAGGAGTGGATCTGGTCTTTAATAAGACCCCCCTTCTGAAAATCCCAGACTCGTCTGATTGGCATGCCAGTTTTTCAGATATCATATTTAATAAATTGCTCACTTATTTGTACAGTAATAAAGTACAATACTTCCCTTTCCCTGTCACGATACATTTAGAAGCACTTCGATGAATGTACTAAGCGACATTCCAACGCTGCAATAGATGAAGTTGACCACACCAATAGATGAAGTTTAAAATTCATTCACAGAAAGATATCAGCGACAGCATGTTCAGTGGAGGTGTGATTCCCATGATGACAGCTGAGGGGCGGGGCATGAATCCGCGCAGCGCTTGAAGTCTTCAACTCGCCTCAACACACTGCTGCCATAGTTATGGGCTGGGAGGAACTGAAGACTGAAAGTGCCACACAGTGCGGCTTCCTGTTCGTTTATCTGTGGCCCTGAAAGCTCAATCATCACACACACACACACACACACACACACACACACACACACACACACACACACACACACACACACACACACACACACACACACACACACACACACACACACACACACACACACACACACACACACACACACACACACACACACACACACACACACACACACACACACACACACACACACACACACACACACACACACACACACACACACGCGCAGAAAGGCTTCCCATCCGTCATCATCAAAGAAAGTTAAATGTCTCCTGAGCTCAAAAGTGACAAAGAGACCGACTGAGGTAGATAAAAAGAGACGGGGACAGATAAAAGAGTGTGAGGAGAAGGAAAGGTCACGTAACATGCTAATCAAAATCAAAGCCGCGTTACCTTCTGGAGATTACAAAGAACTTTCTTCCTTTTCTCTCTCGTCCCGCCCGTCATTGTTTTCCTTCTCTACCCGTCTTTCATCTGATGTGTCTGTTTCTTTCATTCATTCGTTGCTTCTTTAACTGCAATTTTCTATATTTTATTCGTTTTTTTAATTTGCCCTAATTTCCCCTCTTTTCCCCTTTCCTTCTCTTTATTGCTGCTGTCTTTCTGACATTTATCGCTGCTTCGTTCTTACTTTCCAACTTCTCGTTACTTTCTTTCCTCCTCCCTTTCCCCTTTCCTTTCTTTCTTCCTGTCTTTCTTCCATCATCCTTTATTTATTGTCCCTTTTTCTTTCCTCCTTCCTTCTTCTCCCTTTCTTCCCATTATGCCTCATCTCACCTTCATCTTTCTAATTCTTTTCTTCCTTCACCATCCCTTCTCTTCCCCCCAATTGTCTTTTTTTTAGTCATCCTATCCTCCCTTTTCTTTTTGCTCCTTCCTTTTACTTGCATCACTTTTTCCCTCATTCTCTTTACTTTTGTTCTTTTATTCTTTAGTTCTTGACTTTTCCTTCCATCACATTGATCTGTTTCTTCTTTATTTCTTCCCTCATATTTACTAAATCACCATCTTTCATCAATGTACATTTTCTCTTTTTACATTATTTTAGATGAATTGGTGGTTAAATGAAAGACTACAAAATTCACGACAACTACAAATAAACACTCCCAGTACTCATTGCACACTGTGTTTTACTGTTCTGTTTATTATTATTATTATTAATATTATCAGGGACAAGCTAACAAAATGTCCCATTTAATTAAGAGTGGAATCATGCATGAGCTGCTCTGTGATGCTTCTATTTGTTTGCTGTTATTAATCAAGCCAATCTTATAATGACTGTAGTAATGATTTATTGAAGGTGAAATGGTGCCCAAAGCACCTTGAAGTTTGCTCCGCTGTCAGTTAGGACGGCTGGTGGCATCAAACAGCTTACCTCCTCTTTCATTCTTGTTCCCTGTGCTGTGAGCTTGAATGTCAGTGATGTAAACCTCACAGGCGGTGGTGGTGGGGGGGGAGGGGTTGATGCTGTTATGATTTCGACACCATGATAATAACGTCTCACCTCTGTCTTTCATCTGTGTGTATGCCTTTTAGTGCATCATGTGTGCAAAGTAGAGCAGATACTTAGACATGACCTGCTCTTGACTCTGATCGACAGCGGTTTAGTTCACTCTAATCAATGAGCGATAACTCACCTGTTTGTTCATGAATATATAGATGAAAGGGTTGATGACGGTGGAGAACTTGGCCAGCAGCGACGGCGTGATGGTCGCCTCCGGTGTCAAAAGGTCTCGGGGGCCGAATGTTGCGAGCAGAGCGGCCACTCCGTAGGGCAGCCAGCAGACCAGGTAGCACATCACCATCACGACCACCATCACCAGCACCCGCTGCTCCCTGTGGCGCGTCACCACTGAGCTCACAACGCGGACCTGCGAGAGGGAAAACAGTTTCAACAGCTGTAAAGGAACAACAAAACTTTTTCTCAAGAAAGTAAATTCTCTTCCCATTCTTTTGGGCTACAACCACCATATAAAGGTGTAACTCCTGGAGTGAGTGTGTATCGTGTCTCTACAACAATCAGCATCTACAACGGCTAAGTCTAAACTTCAGTCTTGCTATGAAGTCCCCTCCCGTGGTTCTTCAATCATGCTGGAGAGCCGACACTCTTTAGGTGATGCAGTCAAATTAACACTCCCATAGGGAGCCTTCAAGCATGAACATGCCCCCCAGCTGTTTCCCCTTATTATTGTTATCTTGCTCTCTGTAACTAGTCCAGCCTGCAAAACCCGGATTATGGAACGGTCCGAGCAGAAGTCCTCATTTATTGGTCTTGCACTGCAGTATTACTAATTTGCAAAAAAAAAGGCCACAGACTCCCTATGTCTCCTTCTGCTCGAGAGACAGATGCTCGTTATAACCAAACACCTGACTGAGAGCAGAGACACATACAATCAATACATCATTCAATACATCGACAGAGAGATCCGACAACTACAGAACTGAATCTATTCAAGTTTTCATTTCAACGAGCTGCAATTTAAACCCAAACCATCACATCCTCCTCTGCCAACATAAATATTGAATTAGGAAAGTGAAATACTCATAAAATAGGGCAATATAATAATATTAATAAAACTAAATCTGAAGAATTAATGAGTTTGGGGATCATGCTGTTTGGTTTAACCACTTAAAGTTATGTGTAATTTTGCTTTTGCATAACAACTAATTTTGCATGCAAAATGTAACACAAAGCTGTGCATTAGTAATGCATCAGCCACAAAGACAAAAAGATACACATTTAATACAAAGCACAGGAATCTGTTGCTGCTGTATTACAAGCGCCGATGTAATCATCCTCACAAATACGAGCTATTAGCGTAAAATCCACGATGAGAAGAAAGTAAACAAATCCTATAATTCAGACAGAAAAAATGCAAATGAGTGCACAACTGCATTATAATCTCAATCATAATGTGCATTAATGCAGAACATAGTGCTGTAAGATTTATTGAAATGACAATAAAATGGTTATGAATACCAAACAAAAACAAATTAAGCTCACAGTGAGAGGGAGAATGGTAAAAGCTTGAAGACACTCGCCTCCCCCCCCCCCCCCCCCGTTTCTTTCTCTTGTGCAGTGTGTCAGTTTTCAACATACCTTATAAACACACACACACACAAAGATATTAAATTTGTGTTCTGCAAAACTCTGGGACTGGCTTTGTGTGTTGTGTGTGTGCCCTTCAATTGAGAAGAATGCATGCTGTGTTGGCAGGGGGTTATCTTCACCCCAGGTAACCTTACACCAAGGCTGCTGAGAGACAACAGTGTACACATGCAAACCCAAACACACACACGCTCTCACGCATACAAACAATATGCAGGCTGCGGAAATTAGACACTCTTGAACACCTTGAGCATTTATTTTTGTCTGTGTGAAAAATAATTAACAACGCTGCCAAAGATCTTCACACATTAGATTATAAAATCACATCACAACAAAGCTGTGGAAATATTTAGGATTGCTATCAGTTCATTAACTGAAGGTGTTATCTATGCGATTCTTGTTTTTTAGATTCTGGCAACATGTTTGTCTTAATGAAGTTAAGATCTGCCACTGCACCAAACGAGGATATTAACCCATCTAATCAGTCTAAAGGTCAAATTCAGACTGCTATGGAGAAGAACATCTCATCCCCAGTGAGTGAAAATTGCTGAAATTAATTTCAGCAGACCACCGATCACTGATGGGAAATCGTTGCGTGCATAAAGACAAATCTTAAGAGCATATCTTCTCCTACACTGCAGGAAGCAGTGGTTCTGTTCGTCAACACATCCCCACCGCTGGTTGAACCTGCTGCTTAAGTGCCTCTTATTTTCTGAGTCACAATGTTTTGAGGGCTCCGTCTCTTCCTTTTTGTTACGGTTCTCCGTTGAGGTGATTTGAACATGATTCATATTTTGCACTCCATGTTCTGTTCGATCTGACTGTCACACAAATTTGGAATGAGCTTAGAAATAACTCAAGAAAAGTTTTAGAAGTATTTTATGTAAATAAATATTAATAATAGATACATAATATGCATGTATTTCCAGAACAGAAAATAATTTAGTTGACATATTAAAGTCAACGTTTTTTAGTAAGAGTTTGTATTTCTATCACTCCATCAATCAGAAAATACTATCAATAGACATAACTAACTCCATTTTCATCATGTTTTAAGGAATACGATGTTACATAAATCAGGCTATGAATGATATATGAACACACCCCTCAGCAAAAACCTTCAAAATATAGATAGAAATGAAACTGGAAAGTTTGGTGTATGTAAGTCATACTGAGGTGGATACGTCTGGCTCCTTTCATGGTCTTTATGGTAACTTTTGGTGAATTTAGAAGAAATCTAATGTCGCAAAATAGAAAAAGTACTAAAATAAACAAGTCTCAAAATTGACCAGTGCATGGCACATTGTGCTAATCAGTTGCTAATTGTCCAAAAACACAAAAAACAACTCAATCTGTTAGTCATTAGTTCTGCAGGCATTTGGTAATAAACCAAAGTAAGAACGTTGTTTAGACATTTCAAAAACACAAATGTAAATGTCATGGTGGCGCTAAAGGAAAAATTAGGGGATCAGTAAAGTCATTAGGATTCCTCCTCTGGGAAACATGAATGTCCAGTGTTTCCCCTACCATTGTACTACCAGGGAAGGACAAAGTCATTAGGATTCATCCCCTGAGGTGTAAAACCATATAGCTGTTGGGATAGAGATGGACGTAGCCATCCATTGAGCGATGCCGCTATTGAAATGATTAATAGTGTTGTGTTTTCACAGCTGATTAATGCTTTATAATCTTAAGAATACAAGAAATGCACCATTAAATGCTCATACAACCATAACAGGTGCCTTATGGATGGAAAAAACTGCAACAACCATTCGTGTAATCTTTCCACTTCCTTCTAGTGAGCACTATTTTATAATATTCAGGAAAACTTTGTTACTTTCCCTTTAATTTCAAAAAGGTTCATACAAATACACTTTTAAATGAGAGCAAGTTTTAAAAAGCAACAACAAAAACAGTTCAGTGTGCTTGCAGGCATTGGAGAGACCCACAGAGTCATGGCACATGATCCAGCAAATGGTGTGGCAAATTAAATTATTGTGCAAACAGCATCAACACATCAACACACGGGGCTCACAAGACACACACAAAGTGTGGTTCATTGCCGGGAACAAACACGTTTAACCGTCTTGCACAAAGTTATGGGAAGACATATGATGCACAACCATACACTGAGGTAGGCCTAATTCATAGAAACACTCAGTAACTATACCACAAGGCAGCCAAACAGATTACATAAAAGCAATAATTCATCATCAGGATGACGGAAAAAGCAAGCAGCCACACTTTCAGATAAACACAAACACAGAGATACACATCCAGGATTTTGGACATCAACGACAAAAGTTGTTCTTTGCAACTTTTATCTCCGACAATAATGGTCAAATGCTTTTACAAACCTTTTAGCACATCATTTTTGATAAAAGATATTGACATAATGATCAACTTTTAAAACCCACTGCCTATCATTTATGTGAAGCTGTAGACTATAAACTTCTCCCTAGATCATTGAAACCCTAACATTACATCAAACAATATGAAGGCATGACCTGAGTGCCTGTGGTCACTGCAGCCCTGGTTAACGCTGTTGCACACAGCAGCTAATTAAAAGTGATTGGCGTAGCAACCTCCGGGACACCAGTCTGTCTGACTTAATGATGGTGCTGCTGGAGACACCATCCATTGGAGAATTTGACCCCTCCGACTCGATTCATCTCTGGATGAATTCAGGTCAACGGGCAAGGAGGCCAGAGTGCCTAGACGAAGATCAAGAGGATAGTGTAGATCCTGCACAGTTTCATTCTCAAGAAGACTGGCAGCAAATGGAGGCAGACGTAAATGCTGAACTTGATGTACCCATGCTAGCTGAATGAACATTATAGCCTACCGGACCCTTGACGTTGTTCTTCTGCTTCCTGTGTAATTATAATATCACGACATCATGATGTAACATGCATCAATCTTTGTACAGCCACAATGTTACAAACAATAAAACTCTTGATTAGTACCGTGCATCTCTGCGGTTTCACTGTTAGATAATTGCCTTGGGAGAGTCTTCCTCCACACACACATCCCTACACCCCGTGATTGGTACATTCCCCAAAGCTTCATGAAGGACTAGTAGTTTTATGAACCTACTAGGCCTTGGGACTAGTACTGATTTTGAGTTAGTTTCATACCCTGAAGACTAAACCTCTGTGACGCACAGCCTTCTAACTTAACTCTTTGAAATTCTCCCACCAGAAGGTGCCACCCTCAACTTTCCTCTAACCTACTAGATTTCTCAGCTTTGTTCGACTGCAACGCAAACTCAACAAAAGCAACACCTCACAGTCAGAAATACCCAAACAAATTGATCATTTTACAGTGTTGCTGGAGAAGGTCCTACTCTTTAAGGACGCTCTTAAAGACATCCAGCAGCAACACGTGTTTTGCTGAGAATCTGCCTGAACGAACACATGAACTTAAGGTCAACGAGCAAGAAAGATGCTGGGGCAGGAAAACGTGTTAGCATTAACATATCTGCAAAAGTATGGTTACAATCAGCATGTTTGCTAATGTGAGTGCTCTGCCTGGACTAACACTATGCTCCATAACATTTAGCCTGGTTAGCTCTCTGCAAGCAAGAGTGCAAAGGAAAAGGTTGCATTTCTAATTTGAAGAAAGAAATACCAATCTCAGTCAAAGTCCAGCATTACATGAAAAGGAGAGTTCACACGCCCGAATCTATCAGGATGCTGTTTTAATGTGAATTCTAAATTTGCACATAAAAAACCTTGAGTGGAATTTTTATTTATTTTTAAGTTGAAATATTGCATACAAATTTTACTTTTTGTGTATCGATTAAAACAAAATACAACAAAGCAAATAAATCCTGACGTACATGAACCATGTGACTTTGTCATTCATCATTCATGAAGTGCTTTTACTGGCTCGTAGACACTCGCTCTGCGATTTACAACCATAACGGGGTGTTTGTTAGGCTCTCAATCACATTTGCAGAATCACCTGTCTGATGGCTTGCAGCAGCTTGCCGTACGAGTAGAGGATGACGCCGAACGGCAGGACCAGGCAGAAGGTGAACAGGCAGACGATGTAGGAGATGTTGTTTGGCGTCTGGGTCCTCCAGTCCACCGAGCAGGTGGTACCCGGACCCTCGGGCCCGTATTTGCTCCAGCCCAGCAGCGGAGGTACAGTCCAGGCCACAGAGTAGAGCCAGGAGAAGGTGATCCCTCCCAGCGCTGGGCGGAAGTCTCTGCCGTCGGCTATGGTGGGCTTCATCATGGTGCAGTAACGCTCGTAAGACAGGACGGCCAGGGAGATCAGGGAGACGATGCCTGAGGAAGAGGAAGTATAGGAAAAGGGGTCAGTAGGTGTGTAACAAAATAAAGTAGCAGAACTGGCGATGCAACGATCCGTAAAAAATTACTTAAATGATATATAAATTGTCAACAATTAATTTTCTGTTGTTGCTGTAATGAAATGTGAAACTAAAAAGTCCACATTTATTATGAAATATATTATTTTTCAACACATTTAAATTGTGAGCTAAGTGACTCTCTTGCTAATAACATCCTCAATGATTATAAAATAAGTTCACACTGAAACAAACATGCACAGAAACATTGATTTGAGGAGTGGAGACAGACAGCTGAACATCCTTTACTCCCTGTGAATTTGTTCTATTGGAGTAGACTGTTGGTGGACTGACTGAGTCCTCAATCAGAGCTAATCAGCATGTTTGCTAAAGTGCTGGTCCAAGGACACTTCACCTCCATTACAATGAGTCTCCCAGGGACAGAGACTGATAATAATCACTGCACCTCTATGCGTAGGAGGATTCTGATTCGCTGACACACACACACACACAAAGAGCGACAATCATGAGAACAATGGGAATGATTTTGTGTGTGTGTGTGGCCGTTTTTTATCCGTCTTGTGGGGACATACATCTGTTTACAAAGTGACATTGTGGGGACTCGCCTTCCTTGTGGGGACAAAATGCAAGTCCCCATAATGTGAATCATTACATTTTAGGGTGAAGACTTAGGTTTAGGCTGGTAGCGGTTATGGTTTAGCTAAGTCTCCAGGAAATGAATGTGAGTCAATGTAATGTCCCCAAAAGTCGTGAAAATACAACTGTGTGTGTGTGTGTGTGTGTGTGTGTGTGTGTGTGTGTGTGTGTGTTTGTGTGTGTGTGTGGGCGAAGAGGGAGTAAGAGCCCTCTGTATTCATTACTGATGCTCTCTGGGTACATAAGACACGTGGACTCAGAAGTACCTTTGGGTCAAACAGATACTTCATTAACATACCGTGTTAAAATAATTAAAGATTGAATCAGTTATTTTTTTATTGAAATATTAAACTGAGTTATAAAGAAATAAGACAAAAGCCCATTAATGTCCTTATGCGTTGAATGTTTTATACAATTAGTGCATGTTTCAAATTATTCTAGTTGAATATATTTGTAGGATGGATTGTTGATTACCAATTAATTTCAAATATCACCACTAGGGGCCGCCAAATGAAAATGTTAAAACCCTACATATCAGAGTCTTAAAGGGGTTATATCATTAATACACATTTTGTGCACATACATTTGGGTATCTGGAGTGTCTACCAACCCACAAACCCATAAGAATAGTTATTTGTGGGCTGTCTGGATCAGACTAGACATGGATCAGTGAATCAACAAGCCATTCAGATGTGGCTCCCCATGGCACACACATCTTTGTAAAGGTGCAGCATATTTTTCTCGCAAGTCAATCAGAGCAGATTGTGTTATTCAGGAGGGGGTCTTAAAACGGAGCATTTCAGACAAAAGGGTGAATACAGGTTTATTCAGACAGACAGTATGAGAAAAAGAACGTGTTTTTTTGAACATTAAAGCATGTGAACATGTTCTAGGAGGAACCCAGAATACAAGAAGCTGGAATCGATCATGGCATTTTAACTGTTCAACTGAAAGCATTAAGGTGGTCCAAATTATTATTGTCTGATAACGGTTAGACAGTTAATTATTAAAATCCTTACTAGCCATGAATGTTGGGAACCAGTGGGTTTAATCAGGCACAGTGTGCTAAAGAAAATACATAACCGTGGAGAGGCATTATTTTTGGCCACTTGGGTGGCAACAGATCAAGCGGAAAATCAAGCAACGGGAATATTATCATCATATCACGTTTTCTATTGCACATCCCAGCAGATGTTTATTGTTTATTGCTGCTATTTTCAACACAAACGAAATCTGAGAAACCGACTGCATGCTGCCTGCACAGCACCAAAGGTTGATGAGAGCAGAGGTCGTAGGATCAGGAAACTAAATTATTTCACGACAAACTTTATCAATAACCTGCAGGATTATTGGACGCACAAGAAAAGAAATCTGTGTTGAAATTGTAAAATCATGGATAAATAAATCTTGTCATGTTATGACACCCACTGCCTTTCCAGCCCAGTTTGGTGGATTATATCGATATGAACGGCCTCTGCTACCTCAGCAACAGGGACACTTCTCTTAACAGCGACCGTTTTTCCATTCATTTCCTGTAATGATTGCACAGTCCCTCTCCGCTGCGCCTGGTGGGGATTCAGGGGCCGACGTATCAGTCCCTAACGTTGGCTTTGATTGAAAACATGGCCCACTATGATTCCCCACCATGCCTGTTAATAGGTTTTTCACCTGAGGCCTGATTCTTCTTCACCCTGCTTCAGAGTGGTGCGGAATAGATTTATGGTAAATTAATGACCCAATGTCCTACGCCTGAGTCAGCACGGGAGCTAATCGTCTTTCATTGTCTCCCACTTTACTCTTTTCTCTCTAAATTTGTATTACCCTCTTCCCCCCTGTGTTACTCTCTCCCTCACCTCTGTCTCCCTCTTTGCTTCTTTCTTTAACATTTGTGCCAAATATTACTGCACACTCAGCAAAACCTCCAGCACACAAAGGGAGCGCTTTACACGCACTGACTGCAAGTAACAAGATGCATCTTGTCATTTAGCATCTTAAAACTCATGCATATGATTGGAGGTAGGCGATTGGTGAAACCTGATTTCCCTAGTTAGATTAGTCCTGGAGAAAGATGATCTTTCAGGTATCTAATTTATTTTTTTACTTTTTCACGTGTGCACAACAAAAGGGAAAGTATCGAGTGACGGGTGGGGAAATGCCCTAAAGCAGTGACATCATGACATTGATTATCTTTGTGTTTTGGACTGTTGGTTGGGGGAAATTCAGCGGTCTGCAATGACGTAACGGAGAAAAGCAATTTGAGTCACATTGGATTAGAGGGAAGTCAATGCCACTTCTGTCAATGTACAGATCAATGTAACCGTTTCAGCTCAACACGAAGGAATGCATCCTTGAATTCAAAATAATGTCATTGCAAGTGTGACTGAAACTGACACCGAGTATCCTCTTCATGTCTGAATAAGTTGGTTTTCACAGCTGAGAAGCCGACTATTTGTAAAAGGCATGTGTTGTGAGGAAAACTGTCTTGTGTTACTAATATACTAATAAATTGAAATGCTCCCTGCTTAATTTCATGCCAGAGACAGTAGGAGAGACACACACATCATCTGTGATCACATGAAGAAGATAGTGAGCTGATGAGGGTTGATTGCAAGCTTCCTCGCAGACAGACCCCTGGCTGCTCAGGACAGTAGCTCCAGTGTTGTCTGGGTAATCGCAGCACATTCAGAATGTGAAACGAGAAGTCCCAGCTCTGTATTTACATCCATCCTGCCAACCTGAGTAGATCCCATTTCTGTTTTTCGGGGGCCTATTGATAACTGTTGGAAGTAAGAAGTTACATTTGCCTCTGTTTGCTTTTTGTAAAGTTTTGTTTTATTGTGAAAGGTATCTTCCGGTCTGAAAATGTTATATAACTGCTGACACCGCACCGCACCGCCGGTCCATCTCACCATCACTTGTGATGCGAACAAGACCCAGCGATACCTTAACTCCTTTGCTTGGGGCAGTGACTCGCTCCCAACCCGGAGGGTGCAATCCACCGTTTTTTCATCTGCAAACCGCCATGTTTGCCTTTGTGTACAGTATACGGACAGAACTACATACAAGGACCAGATGGCTTATAGCAACAACTCCGGTACCCCATATTCCCTCAATACCCCCCATAGGACTCCACAAGGGACACGCTCATAAGCCTTCTCCAAGTCCACAAAACACATGGAGACTGGATGGGAAAATGCCATGTCCCCTCCAACAGCCCTGCAAGGGTAAAGAGCTGCTTCACCGTTCCACAGCTAGGATGAGTCTGCAATGCTCCCCCTGGATCTGAGGTTCAAAAAACAGTCCACAGCTCTCCTTCCCTGCTGAACACAGCCTGAACCAAGCCTGTTGTTTAACAATTTGCCAGAACGTCCTTGAGGCCAATTGAAAGTCCTTTTTTCGGGTTTTTGCTTTGGCAACCACCCCAGCTGCTGGCCAACCGGTACCCGTCTGCCGTTTTTGGAAACCCCTGTGCCAGCCAAGACCTAAAGGACTCCTTCTCAAGCTTCACGGCCTTCTAGTGAGTTCTTAGATTGCCGCCGCGACAGGCAATGTCGACCTTCCAACCACAACTCCTAGCAGCCGCTTCCATACCATCCATTTGTTTTCTGAAACACGTATTAAATTGGATTTGATGTGGTATTAAATTGAACTGGTGAACTCTGCAGAAACCCTGATTAGGTAATACAACAAATATTTCATCAAAGGAACACTAAGAAGTCATTTACTGTGGTACTTGCATTCATAAAACGCCTCTCTGCTCTTCCGACCACTCACTAAGTGCTTTGCAATACATGTCTAGCATTCACCTATTCATTCACTGAACGTATGCAGCGGCTGCCATACAGGGGCCACCTGCTCATCAGGATGTAATCTAAATGCTCATTCACACACACACACACACTCAAACACAGATGGCACAACCATCGGGACCAATTGGAGTTCATTATGTTGCCAAAGGACATTCGACATGCTGACTGGAGGAGCAGAGGAACGAGCCGCCAGTTAGTGGCCTACCGCTCTACCTCCTGAGCCACTTAATGCACACAAAGATACTGTGGCTGAATATGCACTCTAAAGAGGCAGTGCAATTGAAGCTAAATCTCCTCCTCAGGCATTTTTTCAGTTCAAATTGAACTTTCTGTTCTCGTCACTTCCACTAAAAGGTAATTTCCTTATGATAGACTTATTATTTGTATTACTTCTTCTTGACATACAATTACACATTGCTTACAGTCTCTCCATCTGCCAGAGTACAACGTGAATTAACTTGAACTTATAGGTTATTTATTGGCATTTTCAAAATGGGCTGCATTTTGTCTGGTTTTTCCACAATTTCATCAATTCTGACCAAACTGCTCGCATACATATTTGATGCTAGGGAGCCCATCTCTCCACTCCAGAGAGCCAATGATCAGCCCAGTCCAGAATTCAAACTTTAAAGCATTAAGTTACTAAGGAATAGAGTCGGAATCATTTATTTTGATGGGAAAGAGATAGAAGACTCTCCTCAGACCATTTTTTGACCTGGACCCTAAGTCCAGACTCCACAGCAAGGACAACTTATTTACGAGCAACAACACCTTACTGTGCGTCCATACTCCACAGGGAAACAACCGTTTTTTAAGAGCAACAACACCTTGCTTTATGTCCAGACTCCAGAGAGAAAACAACTGATTTAAGAGCAACAACACTTAACCGCACCTTACAGTATACCCCGAAGAGAAAATAGGAGATTTAAGAGCAACAATACCAAGAGAGCAGTAAAAGTAACCAAGATAGATGAGGAGGAGGTGAGTAAAGGAGAAGAGAGGTCTGTACTTTTAGTGTTAGCTACGAAGAGAAAATCGTCTATTCAGTGAGAGCATGAAAACGCTGACACACATAGCAGGATCACCCCCCCCCCCCCGATCATCTCTCTTCTGGTTGTCTTTGCTCCAATGGCTAGAAAATTAGGATCCTAGTTTGTTGAACATTAATCACGACATGGCAGTAATTAGGGCGACTGTCCTGAAACAGAGGTCACAGGCACTGGTGAAGAGCTCTGTCAACTTTAAAATCAGACACAACCCCTAAGGATCAAGATAAGAACCGAACAAGATCAGAATCATTATGTAATACTATCAGAAATGCTTTTTCCATGTTTTTGTGATTATTTTGTTGTTCTGCATCTCTCCTCTTCCCTAAAAAAGTAAATTTAGCTCTGTGACCAAGTTTGAACTATGACATTACGATGTTATTTATGTCTGCAGGAAGTTATGTTTCAATAACATACATAATCAGCAGTGAACAGCGCATTACCTTCACAACTGTAATTGATATAAATCGCAGAATGAAATTGGTTAAGAGGATTTTAATCATACTGCTCATCATACTGCTGCAGGCATTGACTTTTCTGCATGCTCCTGCATGCTGCTACAGCAACATATGTCAGATAAACTCTACAGTAACCTATTTAAATTATAAGGGAACGTGCTGCTGCTTAGCCTTGAAATCATGCATTTTGTCTGTTTTCATGTTTGAATCCCTATTTAATGGAGAAGAACTGATAGAAATGCTCCGACTTTTGTTTCCTTTAAATCGTTTTGGATAAAAATGCATGGTGTGCGGAATGGTCAAATTGAAAAAGAGAGACATTAGGGGGACCAGAATGTCACACGTTAAGCAACATTTACAGTTAATGTTTGAAAAAATAAGTCAGTGTCCAAAAATACACAAAGGCTCTTTCTGACTTTTTTTTCCAACACAGAAAAATGAGATATGCAGATTTAAGTCGTCAATAAGTAACGTTAGTGTGTTTCTTTGATAGTGACAGTTGCTTACCTAAACATGCGTTAACGAACCCGTACCAAACGCACCCAGCGCGTCCGATCAGCCACCGGCCCTGGGTGCTGGCCGCAAAGCTGAACGGGGTGCCCAGCATGCTGACCAGCAGGTCGCTCGCAGAGATGCTCACCAGGAGGAGGTTCATGGGGGTGCGCAGAGCCCGGTACCGGCAGAACAGCGTGAGCACCAGTAAGTTACTGAGGAACCCAAAGGTGCCGATGAAGCCGAGGCACACCGCCACCACCAGGTGCCCCTTCGGGCTCAGGGACGGAGGAGGGAGAGAACCGGACGCCTCCTCGTACGCGTCCGTCGCGGTCGCCGCGGTGCCACCGGCTCCTCCCCCGGGACAGTGCACACAGCTCAGGCTCACGTTGCAAACGATCATACCGGGCTGAGCCGCGAAGTTTGCACCAGCACGAAGTTTGCACCACAGGACGGAACCATCCGGTCTCGGTGCTGTGGACTCCACTAACCCATCTGGAGAGGCGAAGGCGCACGGGGGGGTCCTCTGTTGCACCGTGCGCGCATGTGTCAGCTTTTAATAAAGGAATAACTAATAAACGGTGGGCTGTCAAGTCCAAAACAGCTTCTTGGCGATTGAGTGAGGCTTCAGACAGCAGATGTTGGGGTCATGTTAGATCCGCCCCTCCGCCGAGCGTCTCGGGTCCAGAGAGGAGCGCTTCTTTTTCTTGCGCGGCGACCGGTGGCGCGCTAAGTGCGCCTGAGCTTTTATCACTCAAAGCACCTTTTCACGCGCTGGGGGACGAAAACCCTCAACACGAGGCAGCGAGGTGGTGCGTGTATGTGTGTGTGTGTGTGTGTGTATCTTTGAGGATGCATGTGTGTGATGTTCTCAGACTGTCAATGAAAGCATTGTATAACAGAATTCGGGGGATAAAACACACTGATAATTAAGGGAAACTTAGTGGAAGGATGTGTGACAGGTGCGTGTAGACAGCAAGACTCCAAACACTGCTGCTGTACCACTGTACAAGCATCTAATTAAAATAAATCAGAGATTCCTCCTGTCAACAGGAGATAATATATAAGGTGCCAGCAAGGATCAGCCTATAGCCAAAGGGACAAGGACTGATTGCTTCATGAGCTCATTTTAAATACTATGTAGGCCAATCCTCATTTCAAACCAAGTAAATCAAGACAATTGATATATGAAATATATTCCCCAGCATCAGAGGGATTTATCGGCTTATAGGGTTACGGCTTGATGTAAGGGGTCAAGAAATGTAATTATAATCATAATAATATAAATGTAATTAGTAATGCATCGATGGTATGAGCTCAATCCCAGCCCTTGTGCATTGATTGATTGATTTGTGTATTTGAGTGTCCTGCCCCAGATGTGCATTTCCATAACAAAATGATCTTTTTATGTTGCATACAGTGTTCTCTGTCTTTGTTTCAAAGCATTTTAGAAATCTTGCAACAGCAAAAAAACATCTACTCATAAAAAAGCCAACTCAACATATTACATTCAGTCAACCAAAACAAATCCGTCTTGCTCAACTGAATTTTTTCAATCAAATGATTCCCAGAGATTACAGAAAAAAACACACCGCTGCTCTTCAGGAATACCTTTGAATCTGCCTTCCTCCATTGCCAGCGTTAAGGTAGCACACTGAGACCTCTGTCCTCTCTGTAAATTACATTTATATAATGTTCTGTGAAGTAATCCTCTTTGATTTAAACATAGTTTCTGAGCTTTGGCTTATTTCAAATCTCATCCTTCCATTGGTCCTAATGGATCTTTAGTAGTTTTTGTCAGACTATATTCATGTTACACTGTAAATTGTTCCTGAAGATAAACTGTGAATCGGAAAAAGAAAACATTGCAGAGACTTCTCTTGACCATGGGCAACGGCTCTCAACATGTCGATGGCTGAGTCGGCGACTCGCAGCTAACATCGCTAACAGAACAAACAACACACATATATAGAGGGAGAGCGACTTTAGAAAACAGAAATTATTCAAACCCAGTTGCCAGACATGAACGTCAGTATATCTGCATATGGCAATGAGAAAGCCTTGACTTTGCATCTAAATATACCTCGCTGCGTCATTTGGAAAGCATCGACATAAGTCTTTTAACAATTTGAATAAAGCACCTATTATGCCATTATTCTGGTGGGAGCAGTCAGATGAAATGGCAGGCCTTGCAGAGTTATTATGCAGGTAATGTACTGAAACACATGTACTTATAATACACACCCACACATTTCTCCCCCACTTTCTCATTTGTACTTTCCTTTTCCTTTGATTTCAAAGGTAACCTTAGAAAAAGTTGCACTCTTACACCTCTAGTGAGAAATGAATTATTAACAATATAATTCAATTTAATGAAATTTGCTTTATAAAAAATGCAGCAGTGTTCATGAAAACTTAAGTATAGGACAGATTTCCCAGTACCTTTGTCTCTCAATGGACTAATATCCCTTTGATTAAGAATGTCATTTTTACCAATGCATTATACATACAGCTGTGCAATTGGGGTTATACAATATCATAGGCTTAATTCTCTGAAAATAATGTTTTCTTTACAACTTTGTTCAAGTTTTCATACTCTTTACAATCACGTGGATCACACTGATCAGAGCGCCAATCTAGTGGGCTGCAAATGCACAGCCAAATGGATATATTCAATTATTTTTTTGTTGTTGTTGTAATTTACAAAGATAGTTATCTGTACATCTACATTTTGGATGCAGTGGCACAAAATGGATCAGATTTTGAAATGGAAAAAGTAATTTGGGAGACCACCCTGCGCCAGCAAAGTAATGAAATACGACCCTGAAAACGTCATTTGGATTTATAATGGCAGGCAGTGATGGATCAAAGGAGAATGTTTTTTTGGTCAGTGGCATAATACATATTTACAGCTCAGTTTATTTGACTCCTTTTTGTCATGCGTTTGGTTTGTCTGTTTACAGCTACTGTGGAAAGTTGTAGAAGTTGTAGAAGTTGTGTCCAGACTAAAGGAAGTTGTAAAAATCACAGTTCCGCGTCAAGGTCGGGTCTAGAAGAGACCTTTCTTCTGACTTCTTGCTAATGAGAAAAGGGTGCAATGTTTATTTGGCGCAAACAGCAAACACTACCATCACAACAACTATTTAAATTTGACATTTTAAACATAGCTTCTTAAGTAATGTACATTTTAATGGCAAATGTTTACAGTGTTTTTCAGTTCAAATTGGAATGAAAAAGACTCTTTATCATCACCGTTATTATCACATTTCAGTCTTCATCTTTTTGTCGTCATTTTATCAGAATAATCAAATTATTACGGACTTCTAGTTAAGTCATCAGAGGACACAGAGCTTCAAATAATGAAACCACAGCAACCAAAGTCATTTAGCGAGTAATTTTCAACAATCATTTCTTTGTATATATTTAAAAGGCTTTCATGCTATTTGTAAAAGTCTTTTATGCGTGCGTGTGTCTGTGTGTTGATGTGTGATGTGGAAACCCATCAGCGTGAGGTTTGTTGACATTCAAAGAAAATCATCAAAGCTTTCATGCAAGCCAGAATCAAAGGAATCCCAACACAACCAGCCTGGTCTCACCTCTAAACCTGACTTCTTTACAGAAGATAAACGATTCCTTGGATTCACAAATGCATTGAATCTCCTTTTGAAACTGAAATGTGGATATATGGACACACACACACGTAATGCAGTACAACATTATGATAAACTTATGTTTGGCTTGGCGAAGCTACACTGAGCTGAAATCAAAGTGATGCAGCCGTCAAGCTCTTAATCATCAGACTGGTCTCCTTTGACTGGAACCTGCAAAGATGATGCACCTTGTTACTGGTTGCTTACATGAAAACTACATCACTTAATGATTGCATGTGTGCTGTGGTCAAAGGGTGAGGTAAATGTAAAATATAGAACTCATGGTCTCTATGATCGATGGATGTTTCTGTATTGCCTGTTAGGGAGAGATGAGGGACACATACACACCAATTTTGGGCAGAAAAAGCAGTTTCTAATATAAGAACAATCACCTGTATCAGCAATACATGACAACAATAATCTGAGATTTTGTATGGGGAAAAAAAAGAAGGTAATTTAATGTGGAGTATTGCTTTAGCAGCGAGTCTCAGAGTACTTAGTGCACACAGGTTCATGTGGGCGATGATACACTGTCCTGCCAATAGCTTCTCCACTGGTCAACAATATGTGGTGGCAATGTGCCAAGAAATGTAGCAATGCACCAATAAAAGCAATGAAGAAGAAAACTGCAAAACTCAGGCGGCAACTTTCAAGTCTGAAAACTAAAGTGGCCTTAAGTGGCAATCAGGGGGCGACTCCTCCGGTTGCAAAAAAATGTCTGATTGTATAGAACTCTATGGGAGAATGACTCTACTTCTCTCTTGATTTATTACCTCAGTAAACATGTAAACATGAGTTTATGGTCTCAATCTCTAGTTTCAAGTCTTCTTCAATACAGAATGTTGTTCATTTAATAAATGATGGTCCCTTTAGAGGGAAATAGACGATAAAGCAGCGTATGCTTTAGGGCGGGGCTACCTTGTGATTGACAGGTTGCTACCACAGTACTGTCCAGTCTGGGAGTCATCCGCGTTTTTGTCTTACAACTTTAACCCTTTTACAGTGTGTTTTCAGTTCTTGAAAGTTAATTGTAACCAGAAACCAGATATGAAACCAGATGGAGATAAACGTGAGTGCAGCCACAGGAGGCTCATCACTGGTATTTCTAGGTCAAGTGGAGACATAAAGTGATGGGAATTCATTAAATTTGAATCACTCAAATATCACCTCAACATATCAAAGTAGTTTTTAATGGCTGAAGGTTATGAAATGGGTTAACAACCCTGTAACTAAGATGAGAGTAGATATATGGATGGAATATGGATGTATTGCGTTTTCCAAGATGTGACACATTCATGCAGAACTGCATTTGTAGACAAATTGTCAATAACGTTCATTAACAGTAAGAGTCGTGCTATCAAGGTGTATGAGACGAAGTGAGGCCGGAAAGCAGGAGCGATAAAAAAAAAAACGTATTGCAGGATCGCAGATGGAGAGTGAAAAAAGGTCAACGTGTAAGGCTGGCCTTGAGAGGATTTATTCCAAAAAGCTTGTCGTCGCATTATGTGCCATAATGAGAAGGCAGCCATGTAAACAGGTATTTGTTTCTACGTCTACCGAGAGTAATTTGGCAGCCATATTGTTTTCATGGCAAGCCCTATGGTATGAATGCAGTGGGAGCTGCTTTATTTCTGAGTGGAAAATTAGATTGTAGAAGTGTATGTGTATATGTGTAGGAGACACACAATGTGGATTCACTGTAATATTAATTATTTCAAAATCTAAGCTTTGATATGCAAATGTGTCACATTAATAATATACAAGTAGGCTTTATTATAAAACAAATAATTTCTTTGATGTTCCCGGTGCTTCGGGATGTATACGATGTGTGTGTTGATGGAAGACAGCGTGTTAGGTTGTAGTTACAGGACGGCAGACAGCAGGAAGGAACAATCACACGTAAATATGCCAGAGACAAGACCCAATTAACGTTGTACTGCAGATGTTGTTTTTTTTCACCATCTGCTCCTCCTGTTTCTGCTGCTGCCGTGTCTCCTCATGGATGCTGATCACACCAGCCTCAGGCAGGATGTAATCTTGTGCTAGCTCATCAAGATGAGTGGCAAGTGTTGGCCAGGAAGGAGGGATTTACCATATATCCTGCCTAGAGGTGGAAAAGGTTGCTTTGATCAGTTAGATGACACGGATGGGAAAAGAAAACGACAATGTCCAATTTCTACTTTTGCTCTTCTCTTCTTCATTAACCCTAAAGCTGCAAATGTTAATAAGCAAGATGTTGACTGTTTTTCGCTATAACGTTTTTTTGCAAATATTATTATTTATTTATATTTATTACATCTTTGTCAATCAGAAAAATATTAAATAAACCCTAAAAATAGTATTTATTTAGTTGATTGAATATTTCATGTGATTAAACTGATTGTCCTGTTATTTATCTGTTGCAGTCACCATTCCGTTATCACCACTACAGGTCGATAATTGTCTTAAATCACTTGATTAGTTGTGTCTTTCATAAAACTACAAGTGAAGTATACGCTGTTGCCTTTAAATTAGGTCATATATGACCTAATTTAAAGGAAGAATGAATAGGATTTGTAGGTTACGGTTTGGCCCCGCCTTCCCAGCACATTGACACCAGAAGTGAACCCTATAAAATAAGATAAGATAATCCTTTATTAGTCCCGCAGTGGGGAAATTTACAGGATCACAGCAGCAAGTGGACAGTGCACACAAGATACATGGTAAAAAAACAAGAGCGACAAGTAATATAAATATTAAACAGTAAAGAATATCAACTAAGTACAAAAAGTACAAAAAAGTACAACAAAAAAATCAACAATAAACTAAAGAAAAAGAAAAAGAATATTATATATACAGACAGAGTATTTTGTATTGCACAGTGTAATTATTGCACAGATTATTAGTGTTTTTGGTGTTGTGTGGTCTACTGGGAGCACAGCTGGTTGTGCAGCCTGACAGCAGCAGAAAGGAAGGACCTGCGGTACCTCTTCACACACCGGGGGTGAATCAGCCGGTGGCTGAAGGAGCTGCAGAGAGCTGCCAGGGCGTCCCGCATGGGGTGGGAGGTTATTGTGCTTCTCAGTTGCTGAAAGCCAACCCCAGATTCACTCTCGTTGTGAAACAAACTTTATCCACTTGGCACGCCCAGAAATGTCCCGAAAACAACTGCACTGTAACACACAGATTTTTCACAAAGTTTCATTTTCAGAGCTCCTTTTTAGCAACACTAGCCTCAGCTGTATTGTTTGTTTACTGCTATAGCTGCTGAACACAAACATCGTCATTGTGAGCCTGTTAGCGTGCTGATCATTGCATTTTGCTGAAGCAACACTGTTCCTTAGTACAGCCTCACAGGCTGTTATTTTTATAACAGC
Source organism: Leptoclinus maculatus (assembly GCA_032191485.1). Lineage (NCBI taxonomy): Eukaryota > Metazoa > Chordata > Actinopteri > Perciformes > Stichaeidae > Leptoclinus > Leptoclinus maculatus. The sequence goes on along the minus strand of JAVDOI010000013.1, from coordinate 2,887,587 downwards.
GAAAGCCAAAGAAATCCTAAAAATTGTATTTGTCATTTTTTTTTATTATCAAAGGATCTGCAGACTCAGCAACAATCTTCTACTATTGAAGCAGGCCTTGTTCTCTCATATTTGGTTGGAAAATAGGATTTATTTCACCTAACTTGGTTTAAAAATAAAGTAATTTAAACTTAGATAGAAATCTAAATTCTCCGAGCTTCTCTGAGTCTCCCCTTTAATCTCTTTCAAACGAAAAAATAAAGCTATTTTTGGATATAATTGTGGAAACCGTGTCAAAGCTTCAGGCCTCTGGCTGGGCGTTTTCTATGGCTGCGGTTGACTAACATCTAAGCTAAGACAACACAAGCTGTCAACGTCTGTGGTTTGCTAATGACAGAAGCACAGCCCTGTATTGCCTACAAGCACTGATACAAGATGTCTTCCCCCACCAACAAGCCCACATAATGTTGGTTATGTAACATTCAATATCTGGGCTGACCGTTTGTTTCAATTTGTATTTGACTAATACAATGGAAGCTAGCAAGCTAGGCTAACTATCTTGGAAGTGGAAGCTAGCAAGCTAGGCTAACTATCTGGGAAGTGGAAGCTAGCAAGCTAGGCTAACTATCTTGGAAGTGGAAGCTAGGCTAACTATCTAACTATACTTTTTTCAGCGCTCTAATGACTCATTGAAACGCCGACCAATCATATGGTTTCAACGGGCTACTGACTCTGACTAGATGTTAGTTTTTGTTGATTTTTAGTAGTGTTGCGATACACCTTTATTGATGTTAACCGGGATATTTAAAAGATTAAATATGGCCTGCAAAAACCACGCCTTTGTAGGCTACAGTTATACTTAAAGACTCTCTCTCCACTTCCTTACACTTTTATTTCAGGTGTAACTCATTGTTGTGATTTGAAATTATAACATTTTATTACGCGTTAGTGGACCATTTAACCTACCAGTTGGAAAAGCAAACCCCCTTGAGTTTTTTAAAGAATGTTTATTTCCATATTAAATGCATAACATTTAGATCAATAACAGAAAAATTCAACACTTAAAATATGCAAAGCACTTCCATAGCGTATTGGATCCTATCATCTCGCACACTGCCAGCATCAAACTGAGAATGGCCAAAGACATTTTCCATCAAAGAGTTCAAAGTGAAAAGCTTTTGGTTCGAGAGAAAATGACAGAGGGAGATGAAAGTCAGTTGTGTTTACTTCTGCTTTCTCTCTCTTCTTCTTGGGTTCTGTCTCTCAGTGTGTCAGGGGACTCATTTGACCGTGAGTGAGTGGCCGAGTTGGGAAAAGCATCAGTGTCCATTTATCCACACCATTACCCACATCAACCACCACCATGACGCTTTGACCTCTGGCAAGTGCTGGCTTGTGATTACAGCAGAGCAGAAGAGGAGAAAGACAGAGACACAGCCCAATGTTGTTTAGGTGAAAAAGTACTAAAAAGATGGTTATTTCAGTTTCCTTTGTAATAATTTCTTTCTCAGAATTAGTCATGAAAATTCCAAAAAAAAGCTTTTTTTATTTTTACCATTTATATCTTCTCTCCAAAAATTCAAATTAACTCCAATATGGATCAAAAGTATTTTTCCCATTTTTAAATGCATTTTATTACGTGATTGCTAATTACAAAGCACTAAATGAGTTGTTTCCAAAAGCCTCATAACCTGCAAATACTGATGCCTTTATATCTGCACTACAGTCAGATGCAGCAAGAAAATCCGTCGTTGCTCCTTTTCCACATTTGAGGGTTTTTCCTCGGTTAGATAGGTGTTCATGAATGTGACTTATCAAAGGTGAATCATGGGGGGAGGGGGGGCGTTCATGAACGGATTCTTTCCACATTCAATGTGTATTTTTGATCAGAAAATTTGAAAATTGAGTTTGCTAGTATTTGTAAGCAGTCCAAGTGAGTTTTTTTTACTTTTCTTCGGTCTTTGCTCAATTGTAGTCCAAAAGACATGGAAACATTTTTGAGTATTGTCCTGTCACCTTATACAGGTTCTATAAGCAGGAATGGAAGATGGATCCAATTCAAGGTTCAAAGGTCTAATGATCAACAGCTTAATAATGAGGCACCAAGCAGATGTGACAGTTACTATTGTCCATATAGGAGCAACCTTGTACTTACAACCCATTTGTAGCCTTGACCTGTCAACAACACTTGAGGTCTCCATACAAGCCTGACGAAATGCATTAATTTACATAATGATAGAGCATGTTGGTGATGGTTGCACAGCAACATTTTAGTTGCTAGCCCTGATCCAGAACCATTGTAACCCCTTATATCCCCACCGTGAAATATACAAAATATAAATTAGCCCAGTGTTGTGGAAATCTGTCGCAGGAAGAATGCTGGAAATATTACCTTTCCAGCTGTAACGCTCTTCTTGGTGATTAGGAGAAATCCCAACCCGGTCTCCCAAAAATGACGCTTGAGTGGAAACGTATTTTCGTACGTATCGCAAATAATCCACATATCTTTGCAGTTTGTTTTCTTGCCTTCCTACACTTATTAATTGGAAATATTGAGCTCTTTATTATTTTTCTATAGGTAGGTGATAAAAAAAAAAAAAGCAATGTTGGTGACAGCGTTTTCCTAATGACTCGTGATCACTAACAAACCTGTTTTCTCCCCCCTCGTTAATCATTTTAATGAATGGGTTCGTTTTTATAGCATTTTTTATGGCTTTATTTTCTGATATACAGAGTGATACTAAGACATCCATATTCCCTCGGTAAAAACCTTTGACATGAAATAATAATTTTGGACCTGGCTTTATCTAATGTTCAGATTTCTGTTCTGGAAATGTATGAAATTAAATCAGCACACATTTAATAAGATAATGCCTCATTTGCATGTTTAAACTTCTAATACAAAAAAAACATAATTGTCTCAATGTCAGTAATCAACTGAAGTTGTATGGTGATATATATTAGTTCAATGTTTGACCCCGTTCACCTCTAGTGTGTTCCTCAGGAAGCTGGACTGATGTGCAAACTCATGGGGCTGTGTATTGTGGTAAAGCAATTATTATTATTATTATGTTTAGATAGATAAGGGAAACAAAGTTAGAGAGTGAAGGCAGGCAAATGTCAAAAAGCAGGCATCATCAAAACAGACAAGCAAAATATGAATATACATTTTTTTTTAAAAAGGCCAACATTTTGTGCTTCCAGCTTCTCAAATGTGAATATGTGCTCGTTTCCTTTGTTTTCTATGATCGTTAACTGAATATTTGTTTGCCAATTTGTTTGGAATAGTTGTAGAAAAGACATTTCAAAACGTCATATTTGATTCTGAGAAAGTGTGATTTTTCAAACCCAAGGATTATTCGAGAAAATAGTCGGTAGATTAAATGGCCCATGAATTGATAGGCAAAGCGCACCACATGTACCACTGTAAAAAGAAAATACAGATAAACACATATTTCACGCAACTTGTTGTGACTGGATCCAAACATTACAACACTGTCAACACTTTCAAGCTTAGATTGAAGTTGACATACAGCGTGTTTACTGCCTGCAGCTGTTTGACATAACATTTAAAGTCAGTATGAAGGACGGCCAAATGGTGCACAGCCTATATTCATACTGGAGCTAACAAGTGATGGGGAGCAGCTGGGCAGGTAATTCAGGTCAGGTGGTGCTCATTAGTGACAGGTGAGGAGGATGACGTTCCTGATATGCAATGAAATTCTTATGCTCATATTGTTCTTGCCAACTCTTTGAATATATATTTTGATTATGTCAAAACTCTTCATTTGTCCCTGATGAGTGCTGCATAATGTGATTAATTATCTCAAGCAAAGTCTGCACAATTGCAATCAAATGAAACGTGTGCAAAAGGGCTCAACAAAATCTGTGACAGAGACCTCAATTAGTTTTCTTTTCTTTAAATTTGAGAGGAAAAAAAAATCAGATAGATCTTAGAAATAATGTGTATACAAATAGTCTAAGACCCGAAAAATCTCAAAAAGAGAAAAAGGAACAGAAGCCAAGGGAAAGAATGATGAGTTGTTGGTCTCTGAAAGCCAAACATGCTTTCTGCCCATGAGGGTTACCTTATTGCAGGCATACATATTTATGCTTCATGCCAGAGTGTGTTTCTGCACCTTTGAGTGATTTTTTTTTTTATACTTTATCCTTCTTGCACCTCCTGCCTCCACTCTGTCCTTTACTCCTTTTACCTCTCCTCAGGGAGAACACACTTTCCTCTCGGTATGACACAATCGATTTCAGCCCAGTTCAAGGATGAGTCATTTCCACCCTCTGCCTCTCCTCTCTCTGTCTCTGTTAATATTTATATATGTGTCCAATTACTTCTTTCCTTCAATCCAATCACATCATATGAAATCAAATTTCCAGTGCACCGTGCTTGTGTCCTACAAGACAATGTTGGCGCTGGAGAAAAGGAGACACGCACATGAGGCAAATTAAAATGTACGCTGTTAACATCATGTCGCTAATATGATTAAAGTGGAGCAGGTGGCAGAAAGTCTTTGACACTGTAGCTCTTCTTCACTGCAAGTTTCTACCTCGCTGTTTTCTCACACCAATAGAACAACATCTTCTATTTGTCAAACAAATCTGAAAAGAACGAAAACACCCTCACCAAGAGAAAGAAGCTATGCAACCCTGGCGTGCTCTTGAAGAAATACCATCAAGACAAATTAAATGTAGTTCTTGTTATTTGAAGGATGCATTCAACAAAAGTGCCTCTTCTACCAGGACCATTACTACCCTGCGTCTACACGCGTACTAATCCATTGTGCTCCGAGAGGCCTCCGGGGATTGAAATCACTCCCTTTTAGTGGGAGATGTTTATGTGCTTTGATCAAGGAAAGTATATGAGGTGTCAATCACCCCATGTATAGCCTTGAGAAAAGTGCCAGAAAATTGCTCTCTTCACAGAGTACGGCAGCCGCATGAGCTTCGACTTGAATATCAATAGACTTCAATGGTGAAAAAGCATCAAAATTACTCTGTAAAACATTTTCAAAATCCAGTTCTCATCTCATCATGCACAGTATGTCCCAGTCAGTGGCCAGCATGACGCTGCACTTAACTGTACACAAAACAATCATATGGCTAGAACATTCAGCATGACAATTAAATAAGGCAATCAAACTACAGTGAGCTTTTTAAAAACCCGGGAATGAGCCAGAGGCAGGCCTTTTGGTTCATAAGATGGATAGTAAACTAGGAGATCGAGGTAGAACCCATGGGACCGATGGAGCATGACGCATTAGCAATGCAACTAGGACGACAATGTTCTCATACACTGCTAGAAGCTAAACCTTTATGAAAAGTCCTTTTCATCCGTCAACCCCGATCTCTTCCCCACGCAAACTTTACAGCTTTGGTGGCCTGAATTGAGGTGAGTGACTCAAGTTCCCTTCAAATGGAGCTCTTAAAGTTTGCATTTTTAACACAAATTGTCTTCAAGCGTTTTTGTCATCAAAGAACCACAAGACCGCCATGAGGATCGACAATAAAAATGGATGTTGAACAGCTTGTGCTTAGTTAGTTAGTATAACATTCATGGACTCTTTATCATCAGCATGTGAACATTGGCAGAACAATTCAACTTACCAAATCATGAATGACAACCCTGCCATCTCTAAATCTATTAGTATAAGCCATGCTGTGAAGATATAAAGACAGACAGTCTTCTTTTATCCAGGTGGCGTGAAAGCAGAGCTAACATCTATAGCAAAGAAACAAAGCAAATGTACCGTTATGGCTCATGTTTTATTTATTGGACTGTGAGACAAACAAGCTCTTTCTTTTACACATGCACTGACTGACTGCAGATTATATGTCGCTCTTTATACTGCGTTACCTTACCTGACTTCCTCCTTTTCTCCCACCAAAACTACAGCACGGTAGAACGTCATGGTTTGACTCGTAGGGTTACTGACCAAGCTGCCGTATTTGAAGAGTTGAATGGGCTGGCTGAGTTGTTTAAAAAGTTTATTTGTAGATGATTGTTTTTGCCTTTGTTTGGCGCATTTGTTCGCAAGCGGGCGAACAAAGGGCACCTTTCAGGACCTGCAGAGATGCTCTCATTTAGGGTTGGTAATTTGGGAGTACTGAGTGTGTTCTGTCTCTTCCTACAAATGTGCAATTAATCAGTTTCTAATTGAAGTTATGAGGGTGTGTGTGTGTTTTGTGTCTGGCTTGCTCATTTTCTCTAAGATGTTGACCCTTTCAAGTACACTCATTAGAGCACTAGTCAGGCATGGTTGCCAATGTTTGCTCTGCTTTGGCAGGAGCACAAACAGACTGGTAGCCCCGTTTGCCTCCAAGTTGTCTGCCCTCGAAGTCACAGTTCAAAAACAACCCAAACACAATGAGAGGATGGCGTTTCAGGTCCAGATCTGCGTCACTAAAGCTTGTGATTTCATTATAATGAGTGCCAGATTCAGCTTGTTTCTTCCTTTAAACTCTGACAGTTATGTGATTGACTGGATTGGTCCCAAGAGACGGTTGAAGATAACATAGGGCAGACAGAGGGAGTTAGATGTTCACATGGGAACAGATAAACAGGGAAATAGCGGCAGAACTAAAAAGCAATACACTCAAAATGAGTACTAAGTTACGCTTTTCTTTTTGTCACTTGCATTAGACTCATTCTAACTTAAAAGCAACTTTTGCTCTTGAGGCCAAGGGCAATGTAGGCATACTCCACCAAAGGAAAACCACTCAGACATCAGAGAAAATCAGTCAGTGAGGGGTGCAAACCTCAGACGTACTTGCTGGAGATGAGTCCTCAGGAACACACAAGACTGACGAGACAATATAGCAACGTGTGAATTGAGGTGAGAGACTCGAGTTCCCTTCAAATGGACCTCTTGAGTTTGCGTTTTCAACACCAAGAACGCCAAGAAGATTGACAACAAAAATGGATGTCATACAACTCACAAAGCTGTCTGCCCTCGTAGCAGCGAATGGTTTGCAGCGACGTACTCAGCAGTGTGTGTGTACTGCTAGTTCCATTAGCTGTAAGCCAAACACACCGTCCAAAAAAACAAAACACTAAAAGAGAGCAAACTGTTTTCTGTCTCTGGGCACAGAGTAAAGACTGGGAGGTTGGAGATGCATTCAGGTGTGTCAGTGAGGAGTCAGCAGGCAGTCAATGGCAGCTTAAAATAGGCAATAAAAGGTGTTTTGAATGCGAGTCACCACAACGACTCGCATTGAGCGTTCAGCCATTAGGGATGACCCCCAAAACCTGGTTCTAAATGGGAACCCGGAGTATTGACAAGGTCCGGGGTTAACGGTTCTGCTATCGATGTTTTTGAAGTTACAGAGTGAGATCTCTGCGGAAAATAGCAGCGTTGCAAACCTGCTCTCTCCGTCTCTGTGGCTGTCTTTACCCGAGGGTCGGACACACACCGACAGCGTGAGACACACATCATGGCAGAGAGAACAAAAAGATCCAAAGTGCTGCTACATTTTAATGTAAATGCTGATAACTCTCATTGTCACAAATGCAATGAAACCTTTACGTAAGTAAGGGAGGTAATACCAGCAAAATTACATTAATCGCTTATCGCCTAGCTAATTGTTTAGCTGCGAATGTATTTTAAAGATTTTGGAACTTTTAGTTTTGCTGCTCAAGAAAGATTATCTGTACACCTACAAGAAAAATGAAGCAATGACGATTCTTTTGTTAACTAATTGTCTTTTTTCTGTCAAAAAGAACAGATAAGAGTACCGATAAGGAACCGAACCAATCAACCCTAACGATACCCATCCCTAGCTGTCCACCCACGCTATTCTGCAGTTTGCTGCAGCATAGTGTGAGATTAGCCCGACACACGGACACATGCGAGCGATCACATGATCCTCTTGGCGGAGATAGTTACTGTGTGTGTGGAATGAGTTTCAGAGGTTCCCAATTCGAAAAGGTATCATAATCGCTCTCTAGCTGTCAACATACATCGTCCGATCATAGAAATACATCTTGGGGTAATAGGTAGGTGTCAATAAACAATCAGAGGTTGAAAATGATATAGATTAATACATTCGAAGAGGCGTCGTCCTTTCAGTGTAGCAGGAGCAAAGACCAGTTGTCATACATAAAAATGACATTTGAGTCTGCTGTCCTGATCATTCTTTCTCTCTCTTTCACACACATTCTTTCAAATTGATTGATGTGTCAAAATGAAAAGCTTGGCAGTAATTTTCCTAAGGCACTTGTCCGTGGTTGCAGAAATGGGAACATCTTTACAGACAGACTTGTGATTTATGATGAAGTTCTTCAAGGTTAATGTGAAGTCAAACACACAAGCGGAGAAGAAAAAGACCATTTATGAAGCAGACCACTCTGGCAGAGATCAAGACTTCTACTGAACTCTGACATCTTTTTAGTCTGACCAGAGTGATGCTCTGCCATCATTGAATTTGCTCTCATTGATGTTGTAAAAGTGCACTACAACTGCAATTTGATTGTGCTTGCATAGTGACAATAAAGGTCTTGATTGATTGAGCTTAGCCAGCTCTACATTAGACTAGCTAAGCTTTATTCAGAACTTTAAAAAAACTTTTGAGGAAGTGTTCTTTAAGTCCTGCTTTCCTTAGCTCTGTTGCTTAGCTTCGGCTCTCGTGCTGCTCGTACAGTATACAGTCTACGATGAAAATTGTGGCAGATTTTGAAATATGACTTTGATTGCATGCAATGGAAAGATGCAGCAAGCAAAAATGATTGGCGAATTGATGAGGCGGCAACCTCAGGTTCTAAAAAAAAAAGAAGCCAATGAGGAATTGTCTTAAACTAACATTCTTTCTAAAGTCCAGCGGGGCGACTCCTCTAGTTGCAAAAAGAAGTCTGTATAGATAGATAGATTAAAAAAAAGGCCGTAGTGTTCAGTTCGGTGAGAGGTTGAGCTGAACAAAAACACACTCCCACAGACATCCATTGCTAGTTAGCTTACAGCTAAAATACAGCTGGTGCATTTGGCTTTTTGATGTCAATCAAACACACAGAGACGGTGCAGCTGTCGAATTCACACCTTCACATCTTATTCAAACCAACAGCGAGAAAACAAACTGAAACTAGAAAACACAAAAACTCTGTGAAGGCTGCAAAACCTGCAGAATGTGTTTTTATAATAATGATTTGTGTAACCTTGTAACTGCAATAAAATGCACATAGTTCAGTAGTCAAAATCACAAACACAGCGGGTAAGATCAACACCCTACGATGACTATTGACACCTGTCAGTTTTAAACAAGCATGAATTACAAAAACATTCATAATCCCACACAAAAACACGTTGTACACCCATTATATGAAGTGAAGCAGGGACACCGGGACACCTTGTCTCTATATTTGTGTGTGTGTGAGACACAAAAGGTGCATGTGTGTGAGTGTATACATGCGTGTTCATCAGTGAATGTGACAGAGTGCTTACTGCTGTAGCAAATAAGTGCAGAGCGAGCATCTGGGGCAGTCCAGGGATCACACTGAGCACAATGCACTGCAGCTGCGATCAATTTAGGAAGCGAGTGTGTGAGCAAGTGAGGGAGATAGGAGGTGATGGGGGGGCCTGGAGGTCCCATAATGGAAAGGTCACAGGTTTGATCCCTGAGGAAGCAGAGACAAGACTTCCATTAGAGAAAGAACTCCTGCACCGTTTGACCCCGTCTCTCTGCTGACAGCTTCAGTAATCATGTTTAGACTTGAACTATGTGGAAAATAATAAATGGCAGTGACGATGTTCCAATCACTTCCGTTTTTTTGTTTATTCGTCAAAGTAATCAAAGCAAAAATGCAGATGTGAATATTTGTTTTTCTTCTTCATTTCCTCCGATTACATTTTCAAGGTGTCCGGAGTTATGGAGGTCAAAAACATACTTATTAAGAGAAAAGTAAATTAAGAAATAACTGGAGTAAAGTAATAAATAAATCTAAATGTTTTATAAAAAGGCATTAATAAAATAAGTTTGTAAAGATTTTAAGATGAATTCAATGGAAATGAAAAATGTATTGTGTAAAAACAGAAAATCCAAAAGTTACTTTATCATTATTCTTCTTTAATTGCAACAGGAACTGGGAGAGGTAACTTTTAATCAAGGTAAGGTTCAAAACTGAAAACCTCGACTTAAAAAGCAAACTAATCTGACGAGAGGATGAAGTGCAGGTGGGGGGGGGGGGGGGTGAGGTGATGAGGCAGGAGAACCGGCAGGGAGCTGATTGTCTGGGAACAACTGACGAGGCAGATTCAGAGCAGGTGGGCAGATGAGCAAAGGAGGAAAAAAGCTGTACGCAAAACACCAAAAACTACTAAATCCAGTCGACTTGACACAGAGCCGGACTTTAACATCCATGGAACAGAGAACACAAATGGCTTTGAAAAGAGAGGGACTCAAATTTCACTTTATTATAAAACATCGGAGGCCATATTTGCATTTTTCATTAATAAGCTGCTCTATAACGTATAATGCAGTCAGCGTCGCATACAGTGTCTGACACACACCGACGCACTCTTACATGCAAAGTAGCTGCAACAATAGACAATCTGTTATCCATTCCTATCCGTTTAGCTGCTTGTAATTAGTCAGCGACGACGTTTATCACTACCTGCAGCGCTATGCACACATGCACACACTCGACACATAGCAGTCAACGACTAATTCAGCTGAATGACCGTTGAATGTGAATGTGTTTATGATTATCATGCAGCTGTAATTTTACATTTAGACGGTTATTTAAATAACTAACTTGAGGAGGTTCATATCAGTGCCTAACACCCTGTGTTCGTGAGGAGATTGTAGAGATCTTCACATTTCTGTTTTGGAATCTTATTGCTTACAATAAGATCAAATTCCCTCCTTTTGAAAAAGCTTTGTTTACAACACAAAAGGTACGTTAATAATACCTTCATATTAATCACTTTGCTAACTAGATAAATCGTATTCTGACCAGCAGTTAATGTGTCCTCAAAAATATCCACACTCAGTTTTATGCTGTATACAATACAGCATCTTATAGGTACATTTTCATAAAAACATACAACTATATCGTTTGCTGACATGTCCCTGATTGTATACCTTTATTAACAGCAGAAAGGTATGGGCATTTACAGTGTTTAAGCATTAATATAAGCTAATGCGTGCACACACACACACACACACACCTGGACATGCACACATTCACAGCACGCACACACACACACACACACACACACACACACACACAGTTTGCAGTAGCTACCAGCGGAAGCATAACTTCTCATTATTAACGTAGTAATAATAATATAAAAAAAAAAAGTGACAGTGACAGTGACACATTCAACTAGCTGCTTTGTTAGCTTATAATGAGCATGCGTGTGTATGACGCAGGTAAGAGCAGGGATTCACAGTACAATACAGTGAGGCACATACTCTGCTTCATGGTCCTCCGGTCATTAGAATGCATCGCTGAGGCTCCAGTGCTTGGAGCGGTCAGTTCTGGCGTGTTGATCCGAATGACATCAGGAGCTCGTAAGTGGTTCATTACCACTGAGCTTGTCCTCCGGCTGTCACTTCCTGTGTGAGAGAGAGAGAGAGACAGAGAGAGAGACGGAGAGAGAGAGAGAGCATGTTAGAAAATCTAGAATATAATTGGAAATCTTCTGCTGAGATGTTTGAGGAAAAGTGAAAAACTTGAATGAATACAGTTGTTTAAAGGAGATGTTTTCACAGCAAATTAAAATAGATATTAGAGAGAATTATGACCTGTTGTAACTTCAATTACTAGAAATAATTAAAACTAGTTTTGCCAAAATGTATTTTTAATCAAAGCAAATATTTAAATACATTTAGATCGTGTGTTTGTGTGCAAACAAACATTATGACAATAGCAAAGTAAAGGGATAACAATAGTTCTGAGAAAACAAAGTCAGATTTGGCAACAATCGTAATCATCAGCTCAGTCCTTTTTTTAAGTGTCATCTACCTGTTTCGATGCGGCCCGTATGTGTCCAGCATGAGCATGCTGGCCTGTTCCAGGTTCAGCTGGCAGCGCTGCAGAAGCTCCTCGCACTCGGCTCTTGAGCGCAGGCCCAGACGAAACAACTGCTCCACCTACGACACGGACGACGGGAGGAGGCGTGTTATAGGCAGGGGGGTCGGCAAGGTGTTCAGTGTGGACTGGACTTGTGTTACAGGTACTTTTGATCGTGTTGATATTATTCTACTTCAAGCACAGCTGAGCTCAGGGTCATTCTGTGTGTGAAGCTTGCTCATATTTAGTCCAGAGCGTCACATGAGCAGAGCCACACCGCCACAATAAAATGCATATTGCTGCAATAATATATAACGCACATGTACTACATGCCAAAAAGGTTAAAACCTGAAAAAGTCTGGATTGCCTAATTGTTTCTTCTCCTCTATTTTTTTGGATCAGCATGTGTACTGTAAGTGGGAGAAAAATACTCACCACAATATTCCAGTAAAAGAGTATATAAAAGAAATATTAAAATCTAGAAAAGAAATTCAGCTTATTTACATGTATTTTATATGTTAACTTTTTGGCAAAGGCTATTCTTGTAGCTGGTAAAAACCTGTACTCAAGGACACGACAGATGTGTAGACAGATGTGTAGAGGTTTACCTTCAGATGATTTATGGCCTGAAGGACGCTATAGTTGTGAATCTGCAGAGCTGCCTGACACTCCTCCAGCGTGACACCGTGTACTGCTCCTTGGACCTGTCAATCATAACGTGAATGTATAATGAATGGAGGATTAAAGTTCAAAGAAACATGAAACAACTGTAACTTCCATATCAGGAAAAGGACTTTTTTTTAAATAATCCTTAAACAATTACAATCTGCTGCTTTGTCAGCATACAATGAATAATCAATACAGGGACTTTTAAATGTTTTGCAAAAGTTACGTGTTGTTTACTAATAAAACTATGTGAAGATAAAGCAAAAAGGAAATAAAAACATTTCCTTTTCCTCTCCTTTACCTGCGTGACGCTCTGCTCCTGTTGCATGCTGGGAGCTGCAGTTCGCCCGTTGTTGTTGTTGTAGGAGGAGTTTGGTTTGGCTCCGCCGGGATGCTGAATCATGGGTTTGACAGCCGCCATATTGGCTGCTCCATATCTGACACAACATATGGAGACATTTGGAACAATTAGGTACGAATCAATGATTCCAACCGATAACAATGTTTATATTTTCAATGCAGCTCAGTCAGGCCGTCAGTCAGACAGCATTTCTTCCTCTGTATTGAGTGACGGCTGCTCTCTCTCTCTCTCTGGGAGGTAAACTGTTGTAATACCTCATGATCGTTTAGTGTTTCTAGGATTTAAGGAACAATATATATTATTATATTGCTGGCTAACCAAGATAGTTGGACAGAGTTTGATAACAGCAACACACCTTTCCAGAAAAGCTGGTCGCTCTGGCAGAGGGGCGGGAGTAGAGCTGTCAACCAGTGAGGAGAGGCCACGCCCCTCACTAAAGGCGAGGGGATCCATTAAGGAGCTTGATGCGTAGGAGGAGCCACGAGCTGCGAGCCGTGATGTAGCTTGAGCGGTGGAGGAGGACGAGTTGGAGGACAGAAGGGGACCCAGGTGTCCGGACGCCCGGCGTGGGGAGATGGAGAGGGGAGGAGGAGGCAGGGCCATGGGGTAGGAGGACAGAGGCGGAACCAGCGGGAGGGGGGACGAGGAGCGGGAGCCCGGCTGAGAGAATGCGTGGTCTCTGGGTGGGATCTGAGGGGGCGTGTCTTCGCTCTCGCCCAGGGAGATGGAGCTGGAGCGCGGCTGTGGGTGGGTGGTGCGGGCGGTGAGGTTGCGCTTGGAGGGACGCAGCGGGGGGACGGGGCTGCGGGGAGGCAGCACCGGCCGGTCCTCGAAGCAGCAGGAGAAGGAGGACGTGGAGGTGGGGGAGGGAGGAGGCAGGTAGATCTGCCGGTGGGGGCCCAACGGAGCCAGAGGCATGGGGAGCGGGGAGGAGGGGAGGGAGCGGCCCGTTGACATCGGAACCTGCAGCTTCACCATCACCTGCACGCAGACAGAAATATTATCAGTTTGTCTGTTTGTGTGTATCATCAAAGATTACTTTGAAAACTACGCGTTCATTACTTCTCTCTGTAGTTCTTGGAAGAAGTCGGCCGACTGCGACTCGCTCCTGGTCGCCATAGTGCCGCTGGGCGTGGCCGCGGCCTCCTCGGTGAACCCCTTGTTGATAGACCGCACTTCCTGGTCCTCCGATTGGTCCTCGAGCTCCGTCGCGACCACGTCGTAAGATGGCTGAGGGAGAGGCCAGTCCAAGATGGACGGAGTGTCCTGAGGATGAGAATGATGGACAATTAAGTAAAAAAGTGATGCACAAGATAAGTTAAGCGACGGTTATACATATGGATCCAAATGTCACTGACATTTGTAACAATGCTTAAAACTAAAAATCCAGCCTTGGCTCGCTTCACGTGTACTGTTGTTTATTTAATATTTCTCGTTCTTAGCGGACTTTAACGAACACCATTTCCCATAAGCCCTAGACCTTTTGCATGCTCAACTCCTAAACAACTTCACAAAAGGTGAAGATGACAACATTTCTATGTTGTAAACATGTTGTAAAACTCCACCATGAATTCCAGCTCAGTGGAGGTGATTGTAGGGAGCCATAAGATTAGAGGAAGATGAAACATCCCTTTGAAACCCAAAGTAAACCGCTACAATGCACACGATCAATCGCTGAGCGTGAATCCATCACACTGCAGCCGCCTCGGCCTCATCCAACCACACTAAATGATTCCAGACATTTCTCAGCCAAAGGCCAACGTCTGGACTTTCTTATGAGAGCGCAGACGGTGTGGGCTTGTCTTTGACTTCAGGATTATGTGATGCTGGAGCATAATTGCTTTCTGTTTGTGTTGGCGTGGGATGGGAGAACCAAAAGGTCAAGAGGTAGCTGAAATCCCCCGATATGAAATCATGTGCGAAAAAAGGTAAAAGCGATCCTTGTCAGCTGAATGAATGAATGAATGTGAAACAGTATGTGCTGCTCCAGAAAAATGCTTATCGTCCTTCACATCAACTTCAGCGAGATAAACGGTTACACAGAACAGAAAACAACTGTTACGAAAGGGTCATGTCACGAACGGGGCTAACCGAGCTAGCGCTACAGCTACAGCAAGCTAATCTGCTAGCGTCTGTACGTACAACCAGCTGTGCTAGCTGCTATAACAGCGCTACCTTATACAGACCACACAGTGTTGTTTCATGTGTTTTTATGTTGCAGTGGATGTATTTCAGCAGGAATCTGTGTTAAAAAAATAATGTTTTTTGGCTTTCTGCTACGCACATTAGCAGTGAGCTGTTGCATCAACATTATCTGATGGTGAAGAGCCACACACTAAATAACCTGCCACAGAAAAGATTTCAAAATCCGGTTAACTAGGAGTTGTTTGCATGACGACTATATATATGATCTATAATACAACATACCTCCATCTGCTTATTCTGTATATATATTATCTCACTATTCAATATATTTTGCCTACTGCAACTGCTGCACAAGCATTAATACTTTTATTATTCATGCCTGTGTACTGTATGCGTCTGCTTTGCATGTTTCAATAAGTGCAATTTGTTACTAATTTTGTTCAATCTGTCCAGGGACTATAGATGAAAAATAGCCTTTTGATGAACTCAGGTGGTTTAACAACGTTTATAAATGTGTACTATCCTTGTTAAATTAACCAGTAAATAGAAAACATTTGAATCACAACTAAGTTATGACGTTTTATCGTCTTTTAATTGCTTACATGTGCCTTTCCATCATCCTCACATGCGTAGCTTTTACCCTCCTTAAGTCTTAAAACGCAAATTATTCTCACATCCAACTACTCTTCACTCTCTAACTGCACCTTCAGCGTGTCCTCATCCGGCTGCCGCGTCTCAGTGAGCGGCGAGGGCGTGGTCGAGCTGAAGCTGTCATCAGTGAAGTCGATGAGCGACACCTCGCTTTTGGCCGAGCGCACGCCGGACCCCTCCCACGGTCGCAGCTTCAGCCCCAGGGACACTCCCAGCCTCTTCAGCCCCGAGGAGGCGCTGCTGTCGTCAGCGTCGTCGTCGTAGTCGTCCATCACGGAGTCGTAGAACGGCTCTGCACACACACACACACACACACACACACACACACACACACACACACACACACGCAAACTCCAGAGTCAGGGAACATGTATTTAAAAGGACAGATTGTAGACGACAGACAGCACAGGGGAAGAAGAGAAACACTTACTCTTCAGCTGGACGGCAGGTTGAGGCGGACGAGGAGGAGGTTTCTCTGATAAAGAGAGTTTTAGATATTTAGTTTACGTTCACTCAGTGAGTTAAAACCACTCCGACAGAAGAATGAGCTCAGTTTTCTAAAAGAGATGCACAACAAAAGCCACATAGTATAAGCAGTGGTGGAAGAAGTGTTCATATTCCTTTACCGTCCCTTTTACTGCTGTAGATGTTTAGTTTTGTGTTAATTTTAACTTTTTTATAAACTGTTGGGTAGTTTAATCTACAGCAATACATCATATTCTATGAGATCATCATCATTTGTATCGTCGCTGTCCTGTAAGTAAACTTCTCACGAGCTTGGAAAAAAAGCCGTTGTCAGCTTTGTGACGATGCATTTTCATGATCCAAGAGGCTTTTTATGTTGTTTATTCAGCTTAAAGAAGTCAGAGAATTTTCTCAACACTTGAAAGAAAACTTCATCCTTCAGTTTATCAGAAAAATTACAATAAAAAATCACCAAACATGGAGATTCGTGGTTTTCACTGGACAGGAACTGGATGAAAAACTGACAAATGTAGTGGAGTAAAAAAATACAACAGAGAAGCTTGAAATGAAAAATGCTCAGGTACAAGTACCTCAAATTTGTATTTAAGTACAGTACATGTACTTCCACCACTGTGTGTATGTGTTTAAATGATGAGATGATTTACTCTTGGAGCGGTTGGGGAGCTTGGTGGGCCTGGCGGTGCTCGGGTCCATCCCGAGGACGTCAGGAGGGTCCATGGGGTTCCCCAGATACAGACTGAAAGGGAGCAGACATTATTTCAGCATCAGTTTCTATATAAAGGCTACAAAATGGAACATTAAATGTGATTCATGACAGTAAGAGTTGGACACACTTTGCTGCTGTAATCACATTAAAATGTCGATTAGAGCGTTGTAGCTTTCTTCTGTTCTTGGATCAGTTGCTCTGGATTTGAGCTCAAGTACATCATCTGTTGGTGAACTGATGCACTGCTGCACTCCAGTGGAGAACAAGCATTGCTACAAAAGCACATGGTTCAAGCTTGATAGTATTAAATATAAGGTGTGCCATCTTTTATAATGTATGTAACTCATTTGTTGCTTACTGCCCATTTGCATTATTTTATAGTGTATATTTACTGTACTTGGGAGGAACCAAAGACACATTCCCACTAAGGGTGGACAATAAAGTCATTCTAATGTAATACTTTCTTTAGTTTAATAGTCTCCAATTTATCAAAGGGAAATCTGTGGTTTTAGATAAAGATAAATTATTCAAGGGTTAGAAAAGCAGTCTGCTACTCTTACAAAGTGCGGTGTTTATCTATTCTGGCTTATATTTTATTCTTTACCCTGAGGAGCTGAGAGTTGATGACTACGCAAACAACCGGCATGAACATGTGGAAAGATAAAATATCTGTAATTGTGATGAAACACGGTTCAACATGGACCACACTGGATGTTTTTTCCCCAGCTCATACAGTGTTTTTAGAGTTTTTATAATTAAAAATGTACTTTTAGACTAAAACCTTCCACTTCCATTTACATCACATGAATAAAACTAATGTTTTATGACTTGAACTAGTGAGTATTATTAACCTGTCAATGCGATCTGCATGTCCCCAGCTCCTGTGAGGGTCCGTGTCTCCGTGTCCGGTGTGGATGAAGGAGTGTTTGAGCGGTCGGCTGATGTCGTGGGCGGACAGACCGGCGACCGACGTCACCACGTGACGAGGGAACTGACCGACACGCAGCGTCCCCTTGTTCTGACCTCGCCACCAGTAGTGCTCCGCCCTGAAAACACACACACGGGACACATGAGGACAATAAAGAGAATAGCTTCTACTCTGTTTACCACATGACATGTTGACTGATCCTCAACATCATTTACTAATAAGGGGACTTTCCTGAGTGCAACAAATTGTCTCTGTCACATGATGAATGTACCAATGGCAGCAAATCAGGCAAAAATAATTGCTGACTTGTGGGTTTTCATTAAGGCAGCTACACACACACACACACACACACAAGCACACACACACACACACACACACACACACACACACACACACACACACACACACACACACACACAGAAGCCACAATATTTCTATAATGAGCCAGTAACAGGACAGTAATTACAATAATTTCCCACAATTCAAGGAATCCAATGTCAACAAAAGATGCATTTGTTGTCTTGAAAGGATGATGTTCATTCTGCACTGACACACACAGGCAAGACTTTAAAAAAAACTGTAATTTCGTTAAAATACTGCTTTTGTGTACGCAAATTAAATGGACATTCTTCTTGGGTATACAGCACGTGTTGCATATCCAACTGACCTTCCCTCTATGATGGTGATGACGTCGTTCATTTTAATCTGGAGCTTGTCTTCCTCCTCAAAGTCCTGCAGCGCTTTCATATCCGCCGGCATGGTCTGCAGAGCACAAACACACGCTTACAGTTTGAGCAAGTCTCATGATTTATTACTGCCATCAGCAGGATCA
The DNA here is from genome assembly GCA_032191485.1 of Leptoclinus maculatus. Classification (NCBI taxonomy): domain Eukaryota; kingdom Metazoa; phylum Chordata; class Actinopteri; order Perciformes; family Stichaeidae; genus Leptoclinus; species Leptoclinus maculatus. Next base: position 2,868,814 of record JAVDOI010000013.1, on the reverse strand, counting down.
GAAGACACGAAACACCTCATGTCGTCTTGTATAATGGTGATTTATTCCTTTGCGCTTGCTTTCCCTGTGTTGTCCTTTGTTTGCCCCGGAGTATAACTTTTGTGCCAAACAACTTTTGGAGCTACGAGAACACGTTATGTGGTAGATATGATCATTTTAAATGCAGGACTTTTACTTGTAACACGGTATTTTGAGTGTGATATTGCGTTCACATAAGTAAATGATCTGAATACTACCTCGAGCAGGAAGTCTCTGAGGGCGATGAAAGTCGGTCTGTCCTCAGGTTTGGGGCTCCAGCTCTGCAGCATGACGTTGTAAATATCCTGTGGACAGTCGTCTGGTTTACACAGCCGCTCGGCGTCCACGTCCACCTTGTGCAGAATCTGCAAGCAGACACAATAACAGAACGCTGACGGGTCATTATTACCCGGTGAATGGTTATTTTTATCCAAAACATGAATCTCTTCCTCCCCCGAACTTTTACGGCAAACTAGAAAAAGATGTGCGTGTGCGAAGGTAGGCACCTGGCTCCCATTAAGGCCCAGCCACGGCTCCTGTCCGTGGGTGAACATCTCCCACAGAGTGACCCCGAACATCCAGGTATCGGACGAATGGGAGAAAGTACGAGACTTCAGAGACTCCGGGGCACACCTGCAAGAGAGACAAGGACGAGGACGGAGACACAGAGAAAAAGGAAACCGTCAGGGAGGAAGAACAAACTGTGCAGAGCAACACCAGGACTGTTTGGATCACTGGATGATGTGGTGTGAACCAGGACGTTCTTCTCACCATGGGAAAGGGATTTTGTGGCCCTCCTCCATGATGTATTGGTCGGTGTGTGTTGGCAGTGCTCTCATCAGGCCAAAGTCTCCGATCTTCACCGTCTCATTGGTGGACAGCAGGACGTTGCGGGCGGCCAGGTCTCTGTGGAGGAAACGTCTCTGCTCCAGGTAGGCCATGCCGCACGCCACCTACACACCGACAGAGACAGTGGTGGAAGGTGACTAAATACATCTAATCAAAGTACTAACATTAGTAGACATTTGAGGTACTTGTACTTTACTTGAGTATTGACATTTGATGTACGTTGTGGAAGCAGCATTAGTGGTTTGTTGGGAATAAACCAGCCATACATAAACATCGGATGGATTTGAGGGTTTATCACTTCCAGTTACTCTCGTGTGTGTTTGATCTGTTTGCTGTTTCACTGACCTGCACAGCGTAGTTACACAGAGAGGAGATGAGGATGTGACCCTGACGCTTTCTGAGACGATCCAACAGGGAACCCAGCGGGGCCAGCTCAGCCACCTACACACAAAACACTGCTCATTAGTATTTACACACCTTATTTGTGGCTCAGGTGTCTACCTTTGCATGAACAATGAGTGTGTGTGTGTGTGTCTTACCATCTTCATGGGCTGTGTGAGGACGATGCCGTACAGCCGGATGAGGTTCTGGTGGCTCAGTGAGTGCATGGCGTTCACCTCCCTGATGAAGTCGTCCAGACCGTCCGAGTCCAACACACCGGCCTTCAGACACTTCACCGCCACGGACAACTAGATCGGCAGAGAGGGAGAGACGATAACCTGAGCTTGCCTCTTCATACGTTCTGAACACTCTGCATCCCGTTACGTGTGCGTCTCCTTTCTCACCACTCTGCCGTTGGGTCCGGTCCACTCTCCTCTCCGCACCACCCCGAACGTGCCGTCTCCCAGCCGCTCTAACAGCTGCAGCTCCGACTCTCTGATCAGGCAGGTGAGCGAGGCCCCCGGCTCGCTGTTGGCTGGTGCCGCGCCGGACGACGCCCCCTGAGGGAGGGGCTGCTGGGGGTCGGCGTCGGGCCGTTTAACCGGAAACACCTACGAGCCCAGGAGCAGAATATATTTATGGATCTGCTCAAACGAAATACAGTATCTATATTTTCATTCAATGAAATCCATTTTAAGTGATAGGAAAGTTATTTCACTTTCTTTAAATATACACAGTCACTCTGCAAACGTGAGCTTTTTGTCAGCCTTGGAAATCAGTTATCTAATAGAAGGAATTTGTTAAAAGTTAGAATGTTGCTTATCTCATTTGGCATTCACGCTTTGGTTCAGCTGGTGGTTTAATATCAGGGTTACAGAGTAAACGTGTGTGTGTGTGTGTGTGTGTGTGTTTGCACCTTGCTCATCCAGGACTTGCGTTTATAAAGGGCTCTTCTCCTCTTGACTGCCTCCCAAAGCCTCCTCTGACCTGCACCAAAACCATCACAAACACTGAAAACATTTTGTGTGTCGACGGGACTTAATATAAGCACAAATGAACTTGAATGTCGTATTTTTTTAAACGTATAATAAGAAGACGAACCCGGGCGTCCCATGCCGATCTTCTCCAGGTCTTCATTCTTGACGTAGTCGAAGTGGGAGAGCCGCGTGACGTTGAGCTCGTCGCGGATCCGCAGGAAGTACTGCTGCAGCTGCACATCTGTCAGCAACTCCAGCAGCCACTCTGTCCCCTCCTCACACTGCATCTGCACACACACACACACACACACACACGTACCTTGTGTTACTATACATGAGGACGCATTGACACAGCGCCACAGGTGCATAACTGTGTTTTTAGTATGAAGCAAAAAACGTGTGTGCATAAATTGTTGAGTTATTGAGTGTGATGTTAAAGGACACACTGTAATGTGCAGTGGAAATGGAGCAGCTATTCTGAGCTACAAAATCAATATAAAAAAAAAAAAGTGTTCCCGCTCTAACCCCCGTAAAACCACAACTTCTTTAGTTGTAAACACTTGGATTAAATAGATGTTGCATGTTAATTAGTGAGCTTTAAAGGTGCAGTGAGGTAGATTGTTTTTTTTACATTTGGACACAGCCAGGCTAGCTGTTTCCCCCTGTTTCCAGTCTTTATGCTAAGCTAAGCTAAACGACTGGATAGCAAATCATGTTATTTCCGTGGAACCAAACTATCGTTTACTTTTCCACCCATCTGGATCTTGACCTGATGTCACATTGTCACACGCTTTAAGTGGGAATAAGAAAAACAAAATGGCCAAAAACATCCCATTATTCAAAGCTATGAATACGTTAGTATCAGAGGAAGTAGTATTATTCTCACTTTTGAGGATTTTGTTGGTATTTCTTTCTCTGCGAATACTGATATCAATATTTAAGATTTAAAGCCTTTAAATAAACAAACATTATCCATGAGGATCTCTTAAATGTGTTTAAGAAAGACAGAGCGGGACATTTTATTGAAAAACAAACGTGTCGGTGCTCTCTGGTGGACAAACGATGCCACTGAGACGACGTAGAACACAATGACACCCGTTACAATGCAGAAACACACATAAAGTAAGACTTAGGCCCAATATTTTGCTGCCCCAGTGCATGCTGGGAGGATTCCCAACATACCTACATCATGTAGCTGCAATCGCACGATCAGCAGCCCTCAACCAATCATATTAACTCTGATCGTGGTTTTCAACTCTCTACTCGTTAAGCCTTTAATTAAAAATAACTCGAGATAACTTCATCCAGGATTAACAAATCAAACTGCTGTCAGAGAACCAAATTAGATTAGATGAAAAATAAACTGGATCGTTTTAGTCAGATAACAGCATGAAAAGCCTGAATTAGTGAAGAACAGGGCCCGGCAGGTTGGGAACCACTGGATTAAATTAAATTAGAATCACATGGAGAATAGTCTGTAGTCAATCAGCAATACACACACATTCACAAACACACTTGCATCCTCTCTCTCACACACACACACACACACACACACACACACACACACACACACACACACATACACATACGCCCACTCTTTATCTCACACTGCATCTACACACATACTGTTATCACAGAAGAACCACTGCCATGTCCACCCACAACCTCACATTTTACCATTTGTCCCCCGACACTCTCTCTGATCCTCCCGTCTCTCTCCTCTTCGTCCTCATCCTCCCCCTCCTCCTCTCCTCTGGCGTAGGGGAGTCGCTGGTACACATAGCTCTCCCCCATACTGTATGCAGCTCCTCTCGCCCTCTGCCTTGTCTCTCTCTCTCTCTCTCTCTCTCTCTCTCCTCTTTCTGTCTAGCTGCTATTCAGAGGCGGCGTTAGCTGCGACTCTAGTTTGCTAATCTCCTCTCGGCTCCATGACCTTCTCTGCTCAATCGATAGGCGCATGCACACACGCGTTCACGAGCACACCGGGGGGCATTTGACGCCTCTCTCTCCAGTCGTATCACCTAAAGCTATCTATAAACTCCCTCCGTCCTTCCTCCCACTGGGTCTTTCTCTCCCTGCTGACTCACGGCTCCCTGCAGCGTCGGACACCTCCATACTTCCCTTTCTCTCCCTTTCTCTCCCTCGCTCTATAGCTCTCCACCTCCTTCTGGCTCAGCCGCCCGAGCCGCACCGTCTGACGATAAATAATTCAGCAGCTCCAACGAGAGGATGAGAGGGAGGGAGAGGGAGAGATCTTGGGAGGAGAGGAGGGGAGAGAATGTAGATGCAAATAGGTGGACAGATGGATGGGTGAATGGATGAATGGATGAATGGCCAAAGAGAAATAATAGGGAGACTCTTCCCAGCATGCATCTGATGGATGCAGACATGCAGCTGGTACAGCAGCTTTGCTTCACATCAACCAAAAACCAGCATCACATTATTAGAGGGTGAAAATATGACGTGGTACATTTGATTTCAGGACCAGTTTTTTAAGAAATGGTTTCATTCAATTATACATATAAAAATATATGACATAACTCTGAGATCTGGAAAATGATGACTGCCATTTTCTAGTATTTTCTGGCCTTTTTTAGAATAAACAAGTGATCAATTAATTGAAAACAAATAAAGAAACATGATAATAAATAAATAAATTAGTTTCAAGCCTAGATCCACTGTTTAAGACATTTATCAAGGAAAAAATACATTTAAAATGTGAGTTTTTTAGGAAAAAAAAGGGGTTTTAAACATTTAGACCATGATTTAAAGTGATAATATTTTTAGAAACAATTGACGTCAGTGTTTTTAAAATCCAGACTACAACCCCAAGATTCAACACCATGTTTGGGTAATGATTGCAACATCTGTAGTCACCAAACAGCTGTATTTGATATTAGTTACATCTGTCTGCAGGCTCTTTCCCACATCTGAACTGTCTAAATACTTCAAAATATCCGTCTTTTCTACGTTTATAATGGATAATAGCTTTTACACCTACTGGTATATTCACCTCGGCAGGGCACAGGAAATTACTACCTTCACTGAATTGTTTTCCTGAATATTAATTACACAGATTGTTGCAGCCGAAGCACACAATTTATATAACATCAAGGAATAAATGAGTTCATGTCGGTATGTTTAGTAAAAGCTCATTCACTCACTGAGCTTTCCTGTGAGCTTCATTCAACATAGAATAAACTAAACTGTAACAAATAATATTTTATGACGGGTACAATGTGTGCCTGTACATTTCACATGTGTGTTTATGTATGTGTGGCCTAAAAGAGCACAAAATCAGAGCTTTCATCTCTCCGTGTGTGTGTGTGTGTGTGTGTGTGTGTGTGTAGGTGTGTGTGTGTGTGTGTGTGCGTGTGAGTTTTTATCCAGGGCGATGCTCTAAAAATAGGAAAGCTAAATTTAGCTTAGATTCAGTGGCATGGAGAGTGAAGTGGAGCGAGACTCAATCAGACGTTTCCATGAGGAACATGATTTATTGTGCTTCTGTAATTAATGACTCAGAGCAGCTTTCCTGTTGGACGTCAGAGTAGAGAGGCAGGGAGAATAATGAGAGGGAACATTCAACAGCAGCACACATGCTGATGAATTAGGAGTGGAACTGTATTAAATTAAACCTTTAAAGCTTAAGTTATTTAATCTACCGTCATATATGATGAAGAAGAACAGCAGACTGTCCATTTAAGAAGCTGGAAACAGATCAAGTTTGGCATTTTTGCTTGAAAATGTACTGAAAGGATTAATAGATTATCAAGATAGTCCGGTTGATTTTCTGTCAATTGACTAATTAATTGAATCAAATGATTGTTGCACAGTTACTTAAAGAGGAAAGGACGTTTTGTTTGTATTCTTTGGCGAGATTTAGTTCATATAAGATAAGATAGAAATGTATTAATCCAGAAGGAAATGAATGTGCCAGAGTTTGATTAAAGAATAACAACAGAAGAACATAAAAACAATAGAGTACAAAGATGTTGAAAGATGTAATATTGCACATATGTTCCTCTTTATAATAAAATTGTAATTTGCTGGTAAAACGAGGAAGAAAAAGAGGAAGTTTTGGAGCGGCTGCTAACACGTTTCTCTCTAATCTCAAACCGTGTGTCACCTGGAGTTTACCTGGAGGAGGCCATGGATGGAGAGACCCCACATCTACACACACACACGCACGCACGCGCACACACACACACACACACACACACACACACACACACACACACACACACACACACACACACACACACACACACACACACACACACACACACAGACAGAGAAGCAGAGAGTCTGCTTTTATTCCAGAAAAGAAATAAAGAATGTAGTTCAATGAGATAAACTCAGAGCACAAACTGAATTATTTTCACTTAAATTGCTAAGAACCCAAAAGTATATGGTCAGTGTCTTCATCATCAAATTTCAGGTGTGAATGCTGACCATTAATATGTTTTTTAAGCTGGTTTTGAAACTGTGTCACTTTTACACCAACACAAAACAAATCAGGGATTTTGTTTTATCTTGAGCACACAACTTATCTTTTCTGAACTTTGTTGGATTCCCCCATGAGAACTTCTGTGTGCAGAAGACTCCACAAAAGCTCCATGTTGCGAAATAAAACACAATTGAATTGAACAATTAACTGAATAAACAAAATAGACTATTTCTGTGTGTCAGGTGGTTAAACATCTCCTGGGGGTGGAAATGGGAAAATTCTGTCTGTAGTCTGGTATCACAATTTAAAGTGTATGATTTAGATGTGATTCCAGGTCAGCTCTGAGAAGTACAGTTTGTTTATTACCATGTTAATTGATCAGGCTACTGCTAAAGCTGATAAGCCTCAGTCACGTTAAGTCTCCACCTGCCTGTCGTCAGTAAACACCTCACCTTTACAGTGTCACTCAACACATTCACTTTATTTCATTCATTCATTGTGTTTTGGTGCAACATGTCGCATCTTGCACATTAAGAGAGGAACAAGCTGCCCAAAAGAAGACAAAATCAAATAAATAACTCCGGTATACCAACCTGTGAAGAGGCGCTTTGCGGGGGACCAGCCCCTCTTCCTCCGGTCAGTCCTCCGCCTCTCACCTGCAGGAGCCCCGCGGTTTATCGGGGAATCGGTTAAATTCAGCGGTAATCCGTTATCGCTCTTCTCTCTCTCCTCCGTTAATTCCGGGACGCTCCTCAGTGCGCCTGTGTCGGGATGTGTGAGCGTCACAGTGCGTAACAGCAACGCGCGGACAGAGCGGCTGGCTCTGGTACTTCCTGTTTACAGGTTCAGGCTTCAAAATAAAAGCGCAGGTTTAACGTGATCATTAAGAGTGTCATATAAAAAAAACATATTTACTTTATAATTATTAATACAGATATCTCACCCTTTTTATTCTTGATTCAAGTGTATTAAATACATTTAATTTCAGTTAATTACTTTAATGCCGTTTATAAAATACTGTTCCGATTATATATATATATATATATATATATCTGTGAACCGTGACACATTAAACTGCACAGTTTGTGCATCATCATTCAGTCCTACTGATGGCTGAGACATCAGCCTTATTTCACAAACAGACATTTATTTTCCCAGCAACATCAGCCTTTTAATGCTGCTGTCAAAGTTGTTTTTATTATTTTTAAGGAGATATGCGTGTTCGATACTTGTGAAGCATTTAAATAAAGTGGACTTTAGATAGGGCACACATGGTTATTGATATTCTAGATTTAGTGAAGCCCAGTACATGTAGACTACACTTTCTCTGGTGGTTGGGAAACACAAAAGCAGAGCACCAGAAGTATAAAAAAGATGTTGCTTAATTTAAGAGTGGCACTCATGGACTGCTGTTGACACATCTGCTTGAAGATCCGGGCTGAATCACTGTTAGACTCCTTATTCTCTGAACAGTTTAAAAGAGGAAGGATACAAACTGTAAGCAAAATAAAAAAACTTTCAGACAAGAATGCATTGAATGATAAATAAGGGATCTGACTTCCTGTTCTTCAACATGATACACAATCAGACACAGGTTTACTGGATGCTAAGCCGAAAGGTTTTATTACACTTTTCTACTGAACATGGAGATCACAGAAATATGATTTCAAGAACAGGTTTTGAAACAGTGTTCAAGTTACACAGTCAGCAGAAAATCTATTTCCTGACCTCCCAGTTTCCCGTCTCAGGATTAAGTAACTTGTAACTCTTGTAGGAAAATAAAAGCGGGCTGTAACAGTATCAAGCACAACAGAAGGGACACCAGGAGAAGATTTTATGTATTCAAACATGGAATAATGTAAAATATGAAACATTTGGTTTGGTCTCGAGTGCATGTTAAAATAAAGAAAGTGGATTTTAATGTTATCCTGGAGTTCATTATATGGTTTAGATTGGGTTGACAGTTTAACACGTTTACTTACGAACTGTTGTGCAATTAGTTATTATTCTGTTTCATATCTCTTATATTCTGGGGGGAAGTACCGACTAACCTTTATAGGAACAAAATGCTCAAATAAATATCAGCAGCTTGGATACAAAAATGTTTCGTACTGAAAACAACAAACAAAAAGAACCAGAAGACATTAGTTTAACCCTAAATCCTTTGAAAAGTTCATAATCTGGTCCGAGTGCGTCGACATTAAAGCGATACAGTAACGTGCAGTGAAGAGGAAACGCATGCAAAGAGAGTCGTGTATGTTTGTATCTTTAGTCACTAACAAGGTTGTTTCTAACTAGTGGATATAATGAGCGATCATATGTAGCATTCTTCTGCCTGTTTGAGTATTCGGTTGATTGGATGCGCAAACAAAACTGAAATCTAATAATCTCTGTTGTGGGCGAGTTGTAGCACGATTACAGAAAGAAATAAAGAAATGAGAAGCACACACGCATTATCAAAAATGATGACAAAACGAAAATGTCAAGTATAAAACTCTGGGAAACACTGTCCCCGATAAGTTGTTCCACTCTTCCAAGTGAAATATGAGAGACACTGCTCCCGATAAATACACACACACACACACACGCACACACACACACACACACACACACACACACACACACACACACACACACACACACACTGGTAGGCAAAAACTACCATCACTGCTTGTCGTTATGGAAGACTCTGCTCCCGATAACGTGTCGTTATGGAAGACTCTGCTCCCGATAACGTGTCGTTATGGAAGACTCTGCTCCCGATAACTTTATCGTACTTTAAACTGCCCCAGAGTACCCTGTGCAACATAAATGGCTTTCTTGCAAATCATGGAACCAATCAGCTCAGTTTTCTGCTAAAAAAGAAGGGGGTTTAATAATACTTTTATTGTTTTTATTGTTCATTCTGCCACCAAGTGCAGATTAAATCAAGTCTTAACTAATTTCTGGGCTTGTTGGAGAATTTCCAAATATCCTAAACTCTTTTCTAAACTTAATTTCTCCATTTTAATGTGTTTTATAGATTATACGCCATTTTCTTGTGAAGTAATTTTAGAAAAATCTCCACTCAAACAAGAGAATAAAGGCCTTAAATATCTTTTAAATATCTTTTCTCAGGGGCTTCATTTAGTCAGCAACAGTTGAGGAGTCATTTGTGTAGCAGATGCTGCCGGAGGATTAGACGGTATAACCGTCATAATTATGGAAGACACTGCTTCCGATAACGTCGTATAAAAAGACAAACGATAACTTTATAGCGGGCACTGCCACTGATAAATTAAGTATAAATAAGGTTTTCCCAGTGGTTTGACGAGAGGTCGCAGCCATGTTGTTTCAATGTGCAGCCAGGAGGAGAGGAGGGAGATCGGTCAGTAGCGTACATTTTTCTTCAAGTGAATTTTATACTTTTCTATCTCCTCCTGGATATTTGTGGGCGGGGCTTCGACCTCTGATTGACAGCTTGTGCTTAAGTGCTGATATTGGAGCTCCTCCCTCGGCTTACCTCAGATTGAACGCCAACACACACTCTCACACGACACCCACGCTCACACCCCCCCCTCGTCTTCAGATCTGCTCGTCGATGTCCCAGATGTTTCCCACCATGGCGTTGGCACACCCCTGCAGGTTCCAGGTGGCCAGGGCCAGCTGCGTGCGGAGGTGCTCCACGTCGGTGGTCTCGGCGATGGACGCCAAAGTGTGGGCGCCCCGACCCAGCAGGAGGTGACGGAAGGGAGTCTCAACGGGGGACACGTACGGCGAGAGGAGGCTGTGCTCAACCTGGAACCATAAACGCAGACCATCATACATCTGAGAGGTGATGAAAACGTTCTAATGATAGAAGACGTGACGACGTAGAGGTGTCACGGTGTGCGTCTTACACTCATGATCCTGTCGTTGAGGATGCGACAGGCCTCCTTGTCGTTGACGTCGGTGTTGAGGATGTCGGTGTTGATGCTGCTGGCGCCGCGATTGAAGGAGCCGCGTGCTCGGTTCAGCCAGTTGGGATTCACTTCCTTCAGCTGCCCAGACTACAGAACAAAGAGTCGAACAAACGTCAACACAAACACATTTATAAGAGGAAACATTCCGGTCTTAACAGCTGGATGTCAAAACATAATAGGAACGGAAACAACCAGCGTATGGATGTGAAACAGACCCGCAGGAGCTGGTTGATGTGTCCGTAGACTCGGCGCACGGCGTTGGTGAGGACGCCGCTGTACCGGCTCACATCCAGACGGAGCAGGTGGTCGTGGACCAGCCGCAGAGCCATCTGGCCGGCAAACTGTGCCGCCACCACCGCCATGTCACTGGTGTGATGGTTGGTCTGGTAATCCAGGTGATCCATGGTGTCCAGGTTGGTGCCGTAGTAAGTGTAGGACTCAATCTTTAGACAAAAATTCAATAAAATATGCACAAAAATGTGGATTAACCGACTGTTCTGTGATCAGTTTGTACCAAAGAATTTAGGACATTTTTACAACGTTAACCGACTATCTGATCTTTGGTTTATGTCATTAAATATGAGGAAGGTTATAGCATCTCTTCCATTATCTTTATATTAAAACTTGTACGTTTGCTTCGAAGATGATTACCGTTTTGGTCTTTTCAAAGCTCTACCAACAGGTTGTGTACATTCTTATTAGAACTACAGATTGTGTTGCATGGAGACTCACGTTAGGAGAGATGAAGTGGAACGAGATGGAGGGAATTCCAGAGAAGGCCAGGAAGGGGTAGGCGGGGTCGTCCGTTGACATTGGCCTCAGTCTGCACACAGTAACGTAAAACAACTTATTTTATTCTACAGCAAAAAGATGGATGATCACATCTAGATATTCTTTATGTTGATTTGTGCTTCTTTGCGAGCATGCGGTACTAGTTTACTCCTCCCGTCTCTGTTAAACAGAGTCACCACGGATCATAGGAATGTCTTAAATATCATTTTCTGAAATATTTCCCTACAGGATCCTGGAGTTGTTCATTTAAAGATGGTTACTTTGTACACATTTCTCTTCAATGGTTAATGATGCTGTGGTAATTGATGTAGGTCCTCTGTAGATTAGCTGAAGGAGTCCATGTTTTCCCGAGCAGATGCAATGGGACGCATTTAGATTGGAAGTCGGGAATACCGAATGAATTATCGATTTCCAATATTTCTTCCAATTTTAGACTGTTTGTTATTGAAGCAAAGCTCTTGTCCGGCTGCTCACGTTTAGACAAATCAACATGTGAGAATTGTGGTTTGTGGTTTGGACTGAAATAGTTCCAGTAGGAAACCTCAAGTTCTGGCACACTGACTGAATAAAGTCTTTACAATGACTGGTTGTCTACTTACGTTTTGGCCTCCCAGTTACTCTTTCCCCCCATATCGTACACAGTCCCAGAACCAAGAGGGCTCTTCACCTGCATGGTCGAGGCAAATCAAAATTAATGCAAACACCTCGGGGTTTGTACAGAAGTTGATCAGATTCAAGCTGTTGTTGTGTCGTTACCTCTTTCATCGTGTTCTCCAGGAGGCTGTAGAGCAGCGGACTTGCGGACGCCATAAAGCTCCCACGACCTTTAGAGGAGATGAAGTCAGCCACCGGAAACCTTAAAACATGCGAGATGTAACGAAGGCGTGTCCTGTACTTACCCATGACCGCTCCATCCAGGCTTATGTAGCTGATAACACGTTTGTCAATAGAGGACATATAACCCTAAGAACAAACACACACACACAACAGAGAACATAAGTAGAACAGGAGAGGTATATTTTGTATGTCCAGCTCTTGTTATTTCAGTTCTTACCTCCAACCACTCGGTGGCGCCAACACTTCCGTACTCTCCAGCGCTCCAGCTTGCAAACACCAGGCTTCTCCTGGGTCTGAACCCATCTGGAAAACAGAAAACACATCATTGATGTCATGCAGGAGAAGAAGCTGTAGTCCATGGTAATCTGTAACCACAAGAGTCCCACACACTGTCCCTTTAAGAGGCTACGTCTGTGTGGCTCCTTTAACGTAACTTCCAAGTCTCTCAGGTGAACACAAACAGGTTTCTGCTTGCTGTGATCATACCGGCTGTTAAAAGATCCCTTTCTGACATGATTCCAATGCAAGTGATGGAGGAAACAGACTGCTTAAGCCTCATATTAATGAATCCCTTGTGTGGTGTAAGCGTTGTATTCGTTACCGTTCTCCACCATCTCGTGAACAGCCTTGGCCAGCTCCATCAATATGGAGGTGCCAACGGTGGCTTTGGCGTAACCGCTCTCCCAGGTGTCTCTCTGAGCTCCCAGTACAACGTAGCGATCTGCAGATTCACAAACAGACACCAAAGCGTTATCCTACATGTACGACGGAGATAGAATAATCCCACTGTGGACGACGACAGAGAGGAGAGAGAGCGGTACCAGGATCAGTGAATCCTTTGATGACTCCAAACACGTTGTGGATCTCCTTGTTGACCAGAACGTTGTTCACCTCAACGGTGATGTTCTCGCTGCCTCCCAGTCTGTAACTCACTGACGCCAGGCCGCCTTTAAAACCGCTGCTTGCATCCGGTTCAGGACCTTCGATTTTCCTAAAGAGAGAGATATATATGATTAATTACTTAGTAAACATTATAATCAGGGTTAATACTTGATGATATTCGTTCTAATGCTTAACCAGGAGCTCTATGAACAGCTGTTCCCCTCAGTGTGTGTGTGTCCTTACTGTAGAAGAGCTAAAGCCATGTTGGCGGTGATGGTCTGGGCTGGGATTTTGGGCAGACCGGAGGAATTGGTTGGGGGGAACTGTGTGTGGTTGAAGGAGGGGAATCCTGGGGTGTAGGGGTCGCCTGAACCCAGATGGACCTGCATGAGGACAGACACAAAGTCAATGCACAATACTGTACATGCTTCATTGGCTAATGACGGCATGCTACACAACTAGTAGGTGCAGACTTACATGCCCGTAGAGGGCCGTGGCCGCTACATAGTCTGTAGTGTCGGGGTAGATTAGAACAGCAGCGGCTCCTTTCGAAGCAGCATTATCCACCTGAAGCAACAGTCAGAGACGGGACAACAAGCTTTTAGTGAAGTTCCTGAAAAGACAGAAACGATACGAGGCAGAAGAAGGCGTCAAAATCTGTCGTCACCTGCTCTGCAAAGCTGATGTTTCCGGCTCGGAGCAGCAACACACACTCGCTCAGTTCAATGTTCTTGCTGTGCAGAACATCCAGATCCTCCTGACGGCCGTAGTTGCCATACACCAGCTTGCCCTACGAACACAGACAGCTGTAAGCTAAAAAGGCGACAAATCCCCAGTTTACTGAGCCTAAAAAGGACTTTTAATTGAAGTTGATTATTTAAGGAAGACTCACCTGAACTTCCCCAGTAGCACTGTAGGCCAGATACCCTTTAGGCTCGAAGACATGTGAACCGAACCGGACACGGTTTGGACGCTCGCTGCAGATAAGAAGTCAAAAGCTTGTTACAGTATCATCCGTTTTTAGAAGTTAAGAGTGTTTTCTACGGCAGTTTATTGTCTATAAGCTCCCTGCCTTTTATAATTCATGCTCCAGGGTGGACGTTGGTTTAAGAAAGTAAACTTTGAATGATTTAGCTGCAGCTCAAGACAGACGAGGAAACAGGATGCACCATAAATAAGAAGAAGAAGAAGAAGAAGAAGAAAAGAGGAGATACTACTGATTTATTACCCGCACCCACTCGACCTGTTCCAACTCGCAAAAATATACATTAACCATATAATAATTAATAATAATCTTAATACTTTTATTACAATTTACCATCCTCTCACCATTTCAAAGATGCATCCCTCAAATAATAAATACCTGTCTGGCGTCTGCAGCTGAACGTAGTGGATGTCAGTCCAGGGATCCATCTCCACTTTCTTGAATTGATCAAAGATGCGGCTCGCCAGCTGGTTGTCTTCTGCACTTCCTGCCAAACGTCTGGGCAAATCAAAGTCACTGCGGAGACACAAATTACTCGTTCATGCATGTCATAGATGCACATCTGGGGGGGGGGGGGGGAGGCCAGAATATACAAATGACAAAATATATAAAACACACAAAGTAGTTAGCCTGAGGCTGTCTTGAAGAGAAATGTGAGATGGTTGAGAACTTGGCTGTGGCTGCTTCTTTGGTATCAGCGTCATCCATTACAGTCACGCAGCTTGTTGGGTATCATCCCTCACATAATCACTGTAACCTTCCTCCGTCTCATTTGTATTCTCTAAAAATAAAATGCTATCCGATCCCTCTCTTCCAGTTCATTCATATGTATTATTCCTCTCCCCCCCTCACAGGAAGTGGAAGGCTGTCGATACTCACAAATCATCAGATGTGCACATGAACAGCTTACCTCAGAGTTTTGTAAAAAGCCTGGCTGGTGAGTTTCTGCGCGAGGAGTTGGGTGACGTCCTCCCAGTCCATCTGAGCGTCCGGAACTGGTGAAACTGCTGGTGGTGCAGCAGCAGCAGCAGTTGGCGTTACTTCCAGAGGAGCGTCCGTTCCCGTCTCTTTGCCACAGCTCACTTGCTGCACCTGAGTTTCACGGTGGCTGAGGTAACCAAGCAAGTAGCCTGGAGGACAAACATTACAGAGACACGAGGAGGGGATTAAAAGAAAGTTTTAGAGCAGCTTTCTAACTCTACTGGTTCTCAGATGTTAGCACTGGTCTGCTGTGTGTTTTCAAATGCAGTAAAACAATGAACAGCAATGCAAACTTCTTCTGTGTGAGCGGTTAAGCCTTTATTTTTGCTTCCTTACTGCCGTGTTGCTGTAAGGTCTACATCTATTGTATAATTCAGATGAGGATGATGAGGATGATGATGATGAGCGTGTCTTACCGATGACAAATATCAGCAGGGTCCCCAGAGCCAGGTAGCAGACGGTACTTCGCCTCTGACGTGGAGGAGCCGGTCTGAAGCTCGGGGATCCCCCCGACGGGTCCTCCGCCTCAGAGGCCTCGTCCGACAGTTTCACCTCAATGTGTCTCTCTCCGTCTTCGGCCGGCTGCAGAGTGAACCTGCTGTAGCGCTCGCTCTTGATCTAGAGGCAGGAGAAGACGAGAGACCCACCAGAGCCGTGTTAAAACCCAGACTCTGTCTGGTCTTCCACATAGTGTGACTTTGATGCTGTGTCATCACCATTCATATTCAAGTGAAAGTCCTGCATTCACATAAAGAAGGTAACAAGTAACAAACTCTTACCATGCCGTTGAACGCAGACCTCACTCGATCCATCGCTGCTGCTGCTGTTGTTACAAAGACAGAGAGTGGGAGGGGAGACGAGGTGAGGTTGGCAGGTTGTGAGAGACAAATTAGAAACACAAAAACAGGATGTGCAGTGGTTGGGTTAATAACAGTTTCTATTCCGATCAGATGACGCGTTTTCTCACTGAAACAGGCCGTTTGTTCTTCACTCAAACCAACACAAGGCCAGATAATAGCTGGAAGAAGCGACCTTCAGTCATTGTTTCCACATCACAACGGCGATACCGGTGTTTCATTTATAAACATGTCAGACGCAGACTACACAAAGGATCAGTCAGAGCTTAAGAATAAGTGTCAGTTCCAACTGACAGAAACACCTGTGGTGTTACTGACATCTGCTTCCTCCTCACAGGGACTGATGCAACACGTTGACCGGTTAAACTCACTTCCTCATTACTGAGCTGAAGCAGGAAATAGCAGCTACTGGATCAATATCAAGAGATAATAAACATTCAGTGTCCTGATGTTAAAGAATATGTTTGAGTTCATTTAAGATGCAGCTTCACCAGTTGGGCCACAACATTATCAGTTAATCTGCTGATTGTTTTCTTGATTAATCAAATTCATGATTTGCTCTATCTGACCCTCAACGGTGTGTTTTTACTTTAGAAAGAAAAGCAGCAAATTCTCAGATTCTGAGACACAACAATGACTTACATTTTTGACAATCAAGTAATAGATTAATGGAGAAACTAAATTAGTTTTGTCGACTTAATGAAATTGTAAAATGTCCATCACAGTATACAATTGTTTTAATTACAAATTATTCTGGCAGTTTATTTTACTAAATGTCATAGAAATGTCAAAGAAACTAAAATATTCAGTTAATTGTCATCAGAAACATTTTGAGGTTTGCGTGAAATCATAACTACAATTATTAATGAATTATCAAAATGTTTGCAGATTAATTTCCTGACACGATGTCAGGAGGAAGCCTCATTTAAATATGTATGCTGCATAATGTTATTGTATTATTGTATTGTATCAGTCCAAGATAATATCAAACCAATCATTTGGATATGAGCATCAGCTTCCAGTTGTTTTAATTAAATTAAATAAACACTGTTACAGGTGAGCATGGAGTGTAAAGAAACCGTTTGGGAGTAGTCACAGAAGGTTGCATCACATCTAAACTCCTCCATACTTCCTCATCACAGAACAGGTGACATTTAGCATCATTTGTAAGTTAAGCTAGTTAGCTTTACGTTTTGTGTCCTCCATTTGTATTTCGTTTGAGCTGGAGAGTCACGTAAATAGGCAATGCAACTCAACAACTAGTTGACTTTGTAACGAATAAATGAATAAAAAGGTCTGTCAATGTCAGTTGTCTTACCTTATTGCCGCTCAGAAACCTTGAGTCTCCTTGATTGTGAGCTCCTGTCACTGCTCTTCATGAACCGCCCTGCACTTCCGCCTAACGTCCCGTCGTCATTATTTCTTCTTCGTCTCTATAAACCAACGTTTAAGGTTTATGTCGCCATCTACTGTACCGGAGAGTGTAGCATCATGGCTTAAATTAATAAAATGTAATAAAATGTAATGTAATGTAATGTAATGTAATGAAATGAAATGAAATGAAATGAAATGAAATGAAATGAAATTAAATTAAATGTCCTAACCTTAATCTACAAAAAGTAACATATTCTATGTACAAGCTGTTAATGTAACTATGTTTTGTTGAATAAAAGGGACAAAATATATATAAATATAAAAACATAAGAATACATAAAATTAAAAATATTAAATAAAATTATTTAGTTAAGATATTGATTATAAAAAATAAATCAAAAGTTGCAGCGGAATGGACCGTTTGTGATGGACTTCTAAATGGTATGACGTTTAAACACAACTGATTAAAACTAACATGTGCATTAAAGCATATAGGTGGATTTTCCAACCACTGAATTAGTAGATTAAGAGAATGTTACCAGATAACAGATTAAGCTAATGAACTGGATAAAGTTACTCACTGAAGGCCATTTTATGAAACGTTGTATAATTAGAGGGATAAAGGCTTCTAAACAGGATTTTTTGCAGGTTTGGGGGAGTTCAATATTATCATTAAACATCATATATTATTAGCTAAATATATGTAGAGTTGTAGATGTAGTTGATGGAATGAGCCATTATAAAATAGTTAACGGTACACAATAATGACGAAGAGAGATATTTTTGTGATACATCGCCACTGTTATGGATTTAGAGTGCATATTTAAGACTTCTAAACACTAAACAAAGACACAACATGTGATTGAATTATTTTAGGCTTTGTGACTTTGTTGACTATATTGGGGTGGTGCCACCTTTGAGTGTTTCCCAAACCAATCAGTAACTGTTCATGAATTCTTTATGGGCTGAACGAGTCAATAGCATTTCCATTAATGTGTTTTTTCCCAAAGATGCACTTTTTGGTTCCCGCTATAGATCAGCCTCAGCTAAATATCTTGTAAACAAGCTCAGTAATGGTGTTTGATTTTAATGCTTTTTAGTATACAGGGTTTGATTTACATTTTGTTTTGTATTTATTCTCATTATTATCTACCCAAGATCTCCCTCATTGCCAGTGTTTTGGTACATTTTATAAAAAGACAAACAACTAGTTTAATGAAATCTTAAGTAAAGAGGTAAAAATGAAACACCAAAGTAATGCATTTTGTTCAGTTATGTACATTTAACTGGGATGTGTCTGAAGTTCTTCTACATCCAGTGAAGGAGGCTCTTTTACAGTGCAGCTATGGTCTGTATGAATAATCCCCTCAGATGGGAAATGATACATCTCAGAGACTTACAGTAATATGATCTCACTCTGCAGTGTCATCACAGATGGTTTCTCACCAGTCAGCACATAGCAGGGCTTCAATGTAACACTTTAAAATGTGGGACATTTGGCCATTAGGAAGCTAATCGTCTCATAATAGGCATGTAAGTGAAAACTTCATTTTCAATTTAAATTAATGATAATTTTTTCATTGCTAAATCTATAGCCAATAATTAGGAATCATTGCTTAATATTGATATAATGATCATTGTAAGTCACATCTTACTGGTTTCCATCATACTTTCATACTTTGGCCGGTACGACCAACAAAGTTCAATTTAATGTATTGAATTCAATTTGGTGAACGTTGCAGAAATCCTGTTTATACACTGTTAGCCTTTGCTGTTACAGTTAAATACCACAAAATGCCCAATCCACCTTCCGTGAGACTTGTGCTGTAATTTGCACAGCACATTACGGGTCGAGTGCACACGTCATGTGTCATTTATGCTGCATTCACATGGAATCAGGCAGATGGTATAGACGGTAAACCCGGAGATGAATTTAGTGGAAGAGAGCAGGACTTTAACAGGGAATACCGGTGCAATGGTAACAGTAGACGGTTTAATATATATATATATATATATATATATTTACTTATGTAACAGTATCATACTCCAACACATATTTTCAATATCATACTATAGATCAAAATGATGGTATCATACGCTAGAACATTAGTATCATAAAGCAATCCACAATTCACTGGATCAGTTAAAGCACAAACACCGTGAAGCTGTTTCACTGTACAATTACATTTGAGGTACTTTAAACAGGTAATTGAATAAAATGAATGAAGGAGTTAATTAAAAATACAATAAAAAGCCGAACAGAGTTAGTAGGGATTGAACATGATCTCTCTTAACCGAATAGAACCACAAAGAGGGTCTTGTATGGAAGCCCATTCCCGCAGCAAAAAAAATAAAAAAACAGAAAAAAACAAATTAAAATAAAATGTAATTCACAAAAAAAAAAAATCCACCCACAAAATAAATAATAATAATTCTAATAATTTTGTATTTTTTTTATTTTACTTTTTTTCCACCAGCAAAAAAAAAAAAAAAACTTTTGGTGCATCCATCTGTAACCATAACACTGACCAGATTCTTCCAGTTGCTATAGAAAGTCGAAATTATGAGATACTTTAACACAACAGTCATAGAAGCAGCTATGACATATGAATGGATTGTGAGTACATTGAAGACTTCTTTAAAACGTGGCTTTACAACACATGAAATACAGATGATGTTTCACATGGATTGTACTGAGCAAACGCACCCTTGAAGCTCTGGAGTATAAAGAATGAAACCAATGTGGCTGAGGTGGCGACCAATAAACTATGGAAGCCCATTCACGCCAGCAAAAAAATAAAAAATAAGATCACCAAAAAAAAATACTAATAATTAATTCACAAAAAAAAATATATATATATATATATATATATATATTTTTTTTTTTTCTACTTTTTCTCTGTCAGCAAAAAAAAAAAAAAAAAAGATGTTTCCAGTTGCTATTGGTCGCCAACCTCAGCCACATTGGTTTCATTCTTTATACTCCAGAGCTGCTTCTTGCTTAACATTCTATTCAAGGGTGCGTTTGCTCAGTACAATCCATGTGAAACATCACATGGATTGAAGTTTTTTTGAAGTAAAAAAAAAAAAAAAATTATTAGAATTATTATTATTTATTTTGTGGGTGGATTTTTATTTCCTTTTTTTTTTTGTGAATTACTATTTTTTTTTTTTTAGTGATCTTTTTTTTTTTTTTTTTTTTTTTGTGATCTTTTTTTTTTTTTTTGCTGGCGGGAATGGGCTTCCATAGTCTTGCTTTCTTAAAAAGTCAAACATAAGGTTCTGCCCCATTCATTTTCATGCAGTCCCTAAATGCAACATTTCAGATGCCATCAAATAACAAATATATCCAAGGGAGGGATTGAGGCGCTAGAAAGAGTGCCAGTACTGCTGAGGCTTCTCAGCGTGTGTGGTTGTGTGTTTTTCCACATGTACAGTAGGTGGCAAAATATAATTGGGGCTGAGCACATCGTGCAGTAGCAACGTCGTCCCAGACGGTGTCACCTCAGAGCTTTGTGTAAAAACTACCTCTCATCTCTGGAGACATTTTAACCTACATCTCTGGATGAGGAAACAATTTGTCTCTCTCAAGGCAAGCTGCACGCAGCAGCAGCACAGATGGTGATGTTTGTTACTCCTTAGATAAACCACGTCTTTTACATTTCAGGCATGCCATTTACATTTCAAAGTGGGTTGTTGTGCTCGTTACTCAGGAGCCTGGTTGGATGAATGGATTCGTTGGCTGTTGTGGGACAGTTTGGTGACAGGATGGTCTCTCACTGTGCAACCGAATGGTGCAAGAATAACACACAAGCAACCGAAAACAACTCTTATTTGAGATGCTGTACTATGATACTGAATATGATGGTACAATTACAGCTTTTACACACCACAGGGGAGCTTTTTTTTCTTTTGCATTAAACAATGAGTCACCTTAGATGCAGTAGATATCAAAATGCAGTCCATATAAATCATTTACACATTCAAGTCAAGGTCTGATCATCTCTCTTGCGTCACAGATAAATGAGATGCATTCACAAAACCGGTCGGTCATATGAATGACACTTTCTCTGCTCTCATATCAGATCTTCTTTATTGTCTGCACGGCAGCTTGTCCTGTCACTGCACTCCACCCAAGTGACAGCTGATTGGGAAGAATAATGTAAATTCCTCATCTCTTTACTATCGCATCATTCTGCTGCTGCCAGCACATTCATTCTGCCCTGATGTAGTCAGATCCAGAGGGGACAATAACACTGCAGGGTGTAGCATGGTGTGTGTGTGTGTGTGTGTGTGTGTGTGTATCTTTATCATATGTTTGATAGGGTCTGTTTATTTAAACTATCTTGTCCTGAAACTATTAGATTACACTGATTATACAAATGCCATAGTCGATTTGAGTTCACCATATGAGCTAGAATCCCCTCTCAGTGCAACGCTGGGGTGTACTGCATGTGGAGACTTTGTTATCGCGAGATTTGGGCCACACAGGTGCGAGGCTATGAGCTTGGAAGGATGCTACCTTCAAATGCTGTTGGAAATATTGGTGTTCTTAATAAAACGCTCATGAACAACCCTGAAAAACTGATAGAAGATACTGAATTCACTTGTCCATTATTTGAAGGATATAGAGCAGAATAAACTCTATCATATACACAGTATAATTAAAGTAAATTACAATTCCTGGATTACATAAAAAAGGCGTTGTATTAAGTCTATTTTAGCTATTTTCTAAAATAAAACTATATTTGCAAGATATATTGTCACTGTTTCTTACCAGGAAGTGTCTTTATTACTTACTTTGCATCCTGTGTTTTGTATTTTCGTATGTGTTATTATATTTCTCGTTTCTAATATATCCGCTGACTAAATCTTGATTATCGTGGTATTAAAAGATCGATTTATTAGTTGCAGCTCTATTCCAATTAAGCGCCATGAAAGAAAAGATGAATGCAAAGTTTCTACTACACTTGTACGACAAAATGTACAACCTGGTATACCAGGAACAGTCATTTGTCTGAGAGCCTGAGAGTTAAATTAGTTTGTGAGTTGTTGCAGTCAGTGATGTAAATGTGTGAGTAATGGTTGGGAAACAAAACCATGCAAATGGTGAAGACAGAAATTACGCGGTGCACCTGAAGGCAACGAGAGAGAGAGAGAGAGAGAGAGAGAGAGAGAGAGAGAGAGAGAGAGAGAGAGAGAGAGAGAGAGAGAGAGAGAGAGAGAGAGAGAGAGAGAGAGAGAGAGAGAGAGAGAGAGAGAGAGAGAGAGAGAGAGAGAGAGAGAGAGAGAGAGAGAGGAAGGAATATGGTTTCATCAGACGCTCCTCCTGTTTCAGCGCTGCTTTAGCGGAGCTATACGAGCAGGAGGTTGGGGCTCGGTCCGGCACAAACCTCTCACAACCACCTTTCCCCGTTACCGACCAGCCTGCAGGAGCACTACCGGCACACCGGGACACATAAATGGGTGAGATGCGGCACTTTTCTTTTTTTGGTGTGCTTTTAATTTAGAGAATGCACCCAAAAATAGCCTCCGGCGCCTCTGCGCATCTGGATGGGTAGGAATAAACGCCCGGTCCAGATGCGCGCGGGGTTCAGCCTTCTCTCCTTCCTTCCTTCCTTCCTCTCCTCCCCACTTCACCTCACCTCCGCTCTGACGTCGCTTTATGACATCGCCGAGCTGTTTGCAAGAGACCGCGCGGGTCTTCTTTTTGGCGTTTCTCAGCGTTGCCGATGCTTTTTATTCATTGTCAGAAAGCTGCGCGTGGGTGTGCAGCGCCTCGGCCGCGCGGGTGCGATTTTAGGAAATCGGCGGGTCACATTGATGAGTTGCAGATGTTGACACGTTTACATTCACTGTGTGTCTGTCTTGCCCATTGTGTTGCACAGTGTTTGACTCTCTCTGTGTGTGAATCAAACAGGCCTGACTGTGACATTCCTCTCACCCTCGCCATCATTTCCCACAGCACGCGCTGCTGCACACAATGCATGACACTTAACTGATAGCAGCAGGTTTTGCAGGGCGAGTAATCAATCAATTAAGTGCATGTTCAAATTTGCTGATTATTTCCCAGTTAGCCATGACAGGGCCGGAGGTGGGAGGCTACTTCCCTTTTTTGTCATGCTACTTTTTTTTTCCATCTGTGATACATTCCTTTGAATGATTTGACAATTAAGAGAATGTTCTACAACATAATGAAGTCAGCCTCTGTATGCATATACTTTCTATTGGACCCCTGTCTCTGCTGCATGTAAACAAACAATGCACAGCAAGAGTCAAGGGAAACACACACACACACACACACACACACACACACCCACACAATTATAAACAACCGTCAAGGCTGGATGACCAACTGGGAGAAGCAGGCCATTTCCCCATGGGCCTATAGCAGATTCACTGTGTGGCTACTGTGGCTGCTTAATTAATTGCAAAATTGGTTGTAATATGCACCACTAATGAGAGTATCGGCTGGAATGGAAATTACAAGGGCCTTTAAGCAGGTCTTAGCTACACATATATTCATATGTTACATTCACAGGGTTCATATCCCTTCATGAATCTAAAGGGTTATGCAATGCAGGAGGATGGTGGTTGTGGCGGTGTCAGTGGGGGCCCCCAAAGTGGGTTAATCCATCCATGACATAAAACTTGCATTCTCTCTTATGTCCAGCAGGGGGCGACTCCTCTGGTTGCAAATAGAAGTTTGATTTCATAGAAGTCTATGAGAAAATGACTTTACTCCTCACTTGATTTATTACCTCAGTAAACATTGTGGACATGAGTTTATGTTCTCAATCGCTAGTTTCAAGTCTTCTTCGATGCAGTATGATGTTCAAAATTTGGTTGTACTTAGCTCGCCCCTCTTGTAGAACTTCTGGTTGCAAAGAAAAACAAGATGTCGACCGCAAGAAATGCAGAAGTCGAGGCTGCAAAACAGCCAACAAACCAATGAGTGAAGTCAAGGAGACCACGTCCACTTCTCATATACAGGCTTAACATTTGGTTAGGTTTCTGCAACAACCCTTAGCGGATCTTCTAATGTTTACTTATTGTTTCACACAGGACGCGAACAGCGGTCTCCTGCGTGAAAGTCCTGTGTTAGTTTTTCTAAAAACAAAAAAAAACTGTTACCTTCAGAACTGAAGATCCAACAGTTCTACAAGTAGACATGTTTGTTATTGAAGTTTAGCTTCATTTACATTCCCAGAAAGAAATACAATGTGACCAAAATGCTGTTTTTTCTAACTTTTCCTGCATGTGCCGTCGCTGTGTCTCTCTGCATACACAAAGGTCTTATCTGGGGGGGGGGTCGTCTAAAGGAATTCTGGGAGATAAGAGTGCTGGGAATTAGAAATATTCAATGCAGGTCGAGGGAGTACAAACAGTCACAAAGTAGCAGAGCGATGAGTTGAGCAGAGAATAGTTGGTATTTTCCTCTTTAATGTGGGAGAATTGGCTGAAGTCTGTGATCCGATCCACAGTTGGAGTGGGTGGCTTTGTCTCCCAGTGGGCTTCAGTCCAGCGTGAATGATTTACAGACAGAAAACACGCAGCTGCTCTTGACATCATCAGCGACGGCACAGAAACAAACCCGCAAACTAAACACAGGTCTGCTGCAAAACCAGTGAAACGTCAGCGTGGCTTTGCAGAGCTCGGTGTGTTTGTCTGTGTAGTTTCCTCTTATCTAAACTCACTGCAGCTGCTCAGAGGACGCCACGGGTCCATCTCGGTTCCTGTATGCGAGTTTGCGTCTCGACCACTTGAGTGGTCGAGACGCCTTCAAGCCTTTCACACAGTGTGTGTGTGAGTAAGACTGCAACTAACAATTGTTTCCTTGATTAATCATTTAGTCTTTGAAACGGCATGAATTAGTGGAAACAAAACAGACAACTTGCCAAAAGTGACATATTTTTCCGACCAACAGTTCAAAAACAAAGATATATAATGTACCATCATATATGTGTTGGTGGGAAACGTGGACGAGTGAGCTAACATTAAGCTAGTTTTTGCTTTTTACACCTATTTCAGCTAAAACATTACGGTTCTTGTGATCATTTTCTGTTGCTTTCTTCCACATGTTTGATCCAAACATAGGCCTGCTTCATTTAGTCATGCACTTGTTACCAAATACATAACGCAGCCATCGAGCAACAACGTTCATCTGGAGTCTTGTTCGTGTCCGTCTGATGAATGTCCAATAATCGCCCTCCTTCAGCACCGTTTCAAACTCCACCAACTCCTGACTTTGTAACCATCTTCATCAGCTAGTCGCTCACTTTGTTGTTTGCTGGTGAAAAACGCAGGAGGATATTACAGCTAATGAGACTGAACCATGGAGCTGAAGTAAATGAGTCGGCCATAAAATCCCAACAATGAGCTAAACGAGGCTAATTAGCTTCTCGGAGCTGTTTGAACACTGTTTCTCCACTTACACCCGGTATTAACGTGCTCTCTGTGTGCTTTTCATGGGCCTTTGCTGGTATTTAAAAAGCGTTCTTGTTATCTTGATTCTGCACGCGTTGTGGTCAGATCTCAACATGCAATGTGGTGCTTGTGCACGGACCTTTGCTCGTTTATTCCGATGCAGTGACGCCCTTTTTCTATTTGCAAACATTCCTCCAACTGGAGTAAATAATGTATTTGTTGGGGGCTAATTTCAGCGGTGTAATTTGGTGCTCGGGTGAGTATTTATTTAAAGCAGCAGGACAGACTACAGCGTGTGTGCTCGTGGTAATGAGTGCAACAGTGTGGCTCGCTGATGTGTTTTTAAATAGCTTTTGGGTAACAATGGAGGAGCTGTATCAGGCTTTGGATGCACAGACAGCAGATGTTTTTCAGGATGAATTCATTGATGGTTTTGGTGCTTTTTATGGGAAAGAAAAAGAAAGAAATATCAATTCATTTTTTTGTAAGAGTTTGCTGTGAGTCTCATATTGCTCTGCAGTGCGTTGACTTGCTTTAAAATGTGCATTGCTGGTTCCTTCATCATCTATGAATTGCTTTTGTCAAATCGTATCCAGCGAGGCTCAGATCCCCTCTTCCTGCGTAGCTTCACACCAGACCGAGCTCCACTCCGGAGCCTGTTTGGCGTTAACTTTGTGTCACTTTTAACTTGCACTCGGCTCTGTGTGCTCTGTGCAGAGCCACAAGCTGTCGTCTTCTTCTGTGGTGTGTGTGTGTGTGTGTGTGTGTGTGTTGACTGACGTGGACGGGTGGGTGGACCGCAGTGTGTTTGTCCCGTACTGCCACTCACACGCGCTGTGGTGCAAGACGACTGCCACAAGCTATCAATTCACTGCACACGCTTATCTTTACTAAAAAAAACCTCTCCTTACTTCCACCCTAACGAGACGTGCCACTTCCCCCAGAAACTGTATTTTTGTGCCACGTCGCTGTCTCATCTGCGGCTAATCTCTCTTAGTTGTCTCACGCCAGCATCATGTCCTCCCCATCTGCGCACCAGGCCAACTTGGACCACAGTTGTCTTCTTCATCTGCTCAGTATTTGTCCTCCTCTGTTCCTGTGTCTATGCAAACTCCCAGCGACGCCCTGACCTTCCACTTCAACTGCAACACAAGAAGTGTGGTCTTGTGGTCAATTCTGCCCAGTTTCCTCATTTGGCCTGTTGGTGTGTATGTTACAGTATACATATGTGGATGAGGGGAGGAAGCCAGTGTCGCTGAGTCTGAGTCATAGCTACCCCCTTTTTATGCTGTTGTTCCCATGGTTACCCCACCCCCGAAACTCCCCCGCCTTCACCCCCCCCCCCCCCCCCCCCTTTAGCTGCCCACACAGTTTAGACACACAGAGGCCGATATGTGTGTGTGTGTGTGTGTGTGAGTGTGTGTAAAGGGTTAGAGTTAGGAAAGCTTTGTGATATGACACATTCAGAACATTTTTATAAGTATTAGCGGCCGCACCAGCAGTCACAAGGTGTGCATGTGTGCATGTGAATGTTTGTATGCGTGACGTTTTAACCATATTTTACATTGAATCCCTTCCAGCAGCTCATAAAGGGCATAATAACTCTCTTTCCTGTTAGATTTAAAATGACAGACTTTTTAGTAATTATCATCATCAGTACTACACTAGAGTTAGCACAACAGATGTCCAGATGTTTATTTACATTTTACTCTTATCCTATTTTTATTTGCTCATGACCGTCTGAAGCCAAAGATGATCGCTGTCTCGTCACACTGGGACATGTGACAATGAAAAAAACCTTTTAATGCGAGTCATCCTGGAGTAGCGCAATGCAGGATTGTGCACGTCTGCACTTGAATTGTTCATGCTCTCAAGGATGCATTTGCACGTGATATGCACAAAATTATACACAGTCATGCCGGCAGTTTAATGTTTCCGCTAATCGACGGTTTGTGGCGGCAATGAGCAAAGAAGTCTAGGAATTTGCTAACGAGAGATAAGAAAAGGAGAAGACTGTAAGTCAGCAAACATGGATGTAAAGTATGCAGGATTTTAAGTTTAAAACAAAAAATAGGGTTTGTAAGTGTTTTATGCAACAAGTCCAAATTCAAACGGGAAAATATGTCGTCTGTCTGAACCATCTAGAATGAAACATAGAAGAAGTTTCATCAATTGTCTGTTCCTTTAAAAAGGCGTTACAAATCCCGGGGAACTATGATTAAGGATTGGTTAAGTTTAGGCTTCGTCGTCATTACAATAATGAACACTTGGTTAAGGTTATGGGATGGTCGTGGTCAGGGTTAAAAGGAACCAATGTTGATCGCGGCTGGAAACGAACAGCGGCCTCTTTTTCACTCCATAAGAACGTCGCATGATGTCATTGGGGGTAATGGCTGAAACCACTGACGCCGAATGTAAACACAACCTTCGCTTTTAATAAGCGAGAGAAAACTCTGATTGATGAGTCCAATATGACTTTATGTTGTACTGATGGAGTTACTGCAGTGGAAATGTCCATTGTGATGAATTTACCATTCGACGCCAACTTCCCCTTTGTCTGGCCTTTATTTGTTTGTGATGTATTTGAGGAAAGGAAAACAGTCATCAGAATGAGAGCTGCAGCAAAGAGGAATTAAATACAGTTTACTCCAACTCTGCAGTGTTTCAGGTCAGAGTAAACTGCATTGTGTTGTTGTAGGAGTGTGTGTGTGTGTGTGTGTATCTGTGAGGTGTTTGTCTTTCACTTTCACTTTTGAATCAATAAAAAGAAAACTCACAAATCATCACAATGTAAACCACCGTACCAGAGAGTAAATATAGAACAATGTGACACCTTTGCTGTTTTGACCTTTATATATTGTGGTTTATTGATAACACACTTACTCTCTCTCTCTCTCTCTCTCTCTCTCTCTCTCTCTCTCTCTCTCTCTCTCTGTCTTCCAGTGGAGGCCGTGGTGGAGTTCGACTATGAGGCTCAGCAGGACGATGAGTTGAGCCTGACGGTGGGCGACATCATCGTGAACGTACGGCGGGACGATGGAGGATGGTGGGAGGGCGAGCTGGGCGGACGCAGGGGCCTGTTCCCCGATAACTTTGTCAGGGTGAGTTGTCACAATATATTTCCTCTGCTCGTTCTCACTCGCTCCATAAAACCCACGAGAGGCGCTCCATAAATAGCAGCAGAGTGAACATGCGGTTTCCAGTGTGTCACTGCAGATTGGCTGGTGCATTGGGTGTTTGTGTTCTGTGCTCTGAAACTCTCTATCAGAAGTGAGAGTTTGACATCTTTTCATGCTTTTTTTTTGTAAAGTTTGAGATCGGGGAAAAGAGATAAAGTTATGTTACGGTTGAGTTTGTGGTCAGATTTGAACTTGGACAAGATTGCACTGCCGGAGGTGGGTGTGAATGTGGGATTGATGCTTTCAGAAATTGTTGAACGCACCCCCACGCAATTCCGATGTCGGAAACGTCTGTGGGGAGGGAAGTACACCGGTATCATGTCCATTTTCAGGTTCATACTTGTATTTTGTGTTTCATTACTACAGAACATATGAGTCTTCGTTGAGATCAGGTGAGCCGGTGATAATCTTAATAATATCCTGTAGTGTGTGCTGCGCCGTTATCTTTCTAATCTTGTGAGTGCATGTGTGAGATTAAAGCCCCTGTAGTCTGAGCCCGGCTTTAGCCCGTTTCAACGGAATTGCGTTGCCAGTCGACAGCTTGGGTCCGTGCTTACTTCCTGTCAGCTGACGTCGTTCACATACACTGTATCACCGTGGTTAAAAACGGACAAATGGCGGATATGTTGCATAGTTGTGACCGCTTGTTTAATGGCACATTTCATGAATCCCTGGATTGAGCGATGCTTTCACAGTGTTTATATCGCACTTAGACTTGCTTCATAGTTTAAGAGTTGGAGTTGGTACACTGAGAGGCTCCACTGCAGCGACCGCATCAATGATAAGACTTGAGGCGAAAAAAATGTAGGGCCGACTTGTTAATTCCGCACATCTCACGACTTCCTCTTTCTCTCCACCTCTAACTTTACGTGTCTGTCTTCGGTATACCGAGCTGTCTCATCAGACTAAAGCTGTGACTGCACCACCGTTACCACCAAACAGTGTGAGGACACAGACACATAAGTCTGTAAACACTCGGGGTAAACATGGGGGGTTTTCTATGAATCCAAAAGCTGCAGAGACGTTGACATAAATCCCCAAACTAAGATTTTTATTCTAAATTTGTCGAGAAAGTAACAAAGATGCATTGATAATGAAATAATGAGTTAGTTGCAGCACAAATTGGCGTGTCCTTGGGTGATGGGGACAGTCAGGGCGAACCTCCCTATCTCCTTCCAGTGTTCCCGGTGGCTCAAAGTAAATGAGACACGTAGGTGTTCGAGAGAAGATTCGGCTTCTGGTACGAGTAGTAAAACAGTGTGCTCTGCGGTAATGAGAAAGGGGGAAGCATCTTGTTCACTGTACCATGAGGGGGAAGTAGAAAAGTACCGCAATGCAAGGGCAGAGAGCAGCGTTCACATTTCGACAGCGCCCGCTGAAGAAGTCAAGTCTGTCGTCGGGGTGGTTTCGTTTGTGCTGACTGAATGTCACAGCTCTCATTAACTGTCAGGGAGCCGGACAATGGGCCCCGTGAAGTCCCACGGACGGTGTTCCAGTGTGTGTGTGTGTGTGTGTGTGTGTGTGTGAGAGAGGCTGTGAGTAATGCAGTAATGCCAGACTGATGTGTCACAAGACTGCAGTTATGGGAATCAGCGACATTAAGCTTTGCCATGCTGATGAATGTGTGTGTGTGTGTGTGTAGTGGGGGGGGGGGGGGGGGGGTGGTGGACAGACAGTTTGAAAAGGGGGACAGGAAGCAATGGTATGCAAGCAACCCCCCCCCCCCCCCCCTCCCCCCATCTGGTGCCGTCATGGCTG
This sequence comes from Leptoclinus maculatus, assembly GCA_032191485.1. NCBI lineage: Eukaryota > Metazoa > Chordata > Actinopteri > Perciformes > Stichaeidae > Leptoclinus > Leptoclinus maculatus. Next base: position 2,838,129 of record JAVDOI010000013.1, on the reverse strand, counting down.
ACAACACGACAGATTATTAAGGTGAAGGTCAATGAATTAAGTTTTTCACAAAAGCTCAGGTTAACAAACTGCTAATTGAGGACTGTTAATTCAGTGATGTCACGGAGAGTCATGAGACTTATTGAAGACGCATTAGTTTGTGTATTTGCCTCAAAAGATCAAAGCCTGGAGCAGTTATCAGCCCTCCAACTAGCTCGACTGATTTTTATCTTAAAACCACATTTGGGGGGGAAGTGCTCAGATCTTAACATTAAAGAAATATCTGCAGAGATGGTTTGTAGATAGCTGATCTCAACCGCCGTTTCTCAAGATCAAGGACGTCCATTATTGCACAGAGCACTTTTTAGAGGCTGTTAGGGCTGCGATCGATTTGTCTGTGAGAACGTCTGACAAGACTCTGTGGTGTTTGTTTATTGGAAAGTGCTGGAATCATCTGACCTCTAGCGGATCGGACGAGCAGGTGTTGCAAATCAGAATCACATGCTCTGATTTGACATTAAGTGCTTAACGTTGTCCGTCGTGGTGCAGACGTCACCGCGGACGTTTGCAAAGTAGCAAAGTTTTGCAAAAGAAAGAACCTGCTGAAGGTGACGCTCGTCGTTATTTGGTCTTTGCAACTTCTTTTGTAATGGGAGCGGTTCCCAGCTGACATTTAAACCTCTTTTATATAACCGACTGATCGCTTCGTCTATAAAATGAGAGAAAATACCGACTACTATTAAAGCTTTTCAGATTCCAAGGTAACGTCTTAGAAAGCCTTGTTTTGTCCGACTGAAACTCAAAGATATTCAGTGACACGGGCTGAATATAGAACTATAGAGCAGATTTATCTTCTGTTCATCTTATTGATTCATATTTTAACTCTTTCAGCTCTGATGTGAACCATAAAGGCTCACTAGATCTGTCGAGAGAGAAACAATCTTTGTGTAAAATAGTGCTTGTCCTCGACCAATGAAACTCTTAGTCGACTGACACTGAGTTTCTCCACCAAGAATCACACAAAAGCACCACTTTAAACCAAAGATGTGCTCATAATTCTCTTGGAAATAAGTCATTCAGCATTAAAAAGCATTAAAAAATGTCCAAGACGTCCAATCAGTGCACTTGTGTAAAATCCTCCTCTCTGACCCGGTGTGACCGGTGCATAGAGTTGTTGCAATAACAATGGAGTTTATGAAAGGAGGGGAAATAATAATTTGCGTCATCGTTCCTCTGCATTTCACAATGATTTTTTTTTTACAAGCAAAGCTCTCTCTGCTTCCCCGTTCTTCTTCTTCTTCTTCTCTCTCCATATCTCAGAGTTACAGCTTCCTTTGCGCTGCTAACACGGTGGCTGCTACACGGCATTGTTTTTGCATTATCTGTGACTGCGAGAGAGAGAGAGAGAGAGAAGGGTCAGAGGTCTGCTGAGAGGGGATGCACAAATCGGTGTTTGGCTTTAAAGCCTAAACTACATACAGTTGACGTGACGCAGACACACACAACCAGCGCTGCAGTGTGGATTATGCAGGTGTTTCCTGTTCAGATATGATGAATCACGTCGTCTTCCTCTCCTATTTTCAGCTGGGCTTCCTCTGACTCTGAGTTACCTCCGTATCCCCGCAGGAGGAATTGCAGCAGAGCATGATTGCAGTCCAAGTAGTAACAAAGGCCTCCGAGTGCAGCGCCGTTACTTGTCCTTGATTTTCTTTTTGCAGAACCGTGCAGCACATTGTTCTCCTGTTCCAGAACTCAAATACATAAATGATTTAACACAAGCAGCATTAATAGATAACAGATGGATTTAAGAATGTATGTTGCTTTTCACGAAGCATAAAGCCAAACAGCGAGTAAACTCCTCTCCTCCACCACTCGTAAAAACAGGAAAGCTGTTGGCCAACTAATGGCCGCTGTGTGTGTGTGTGTGTGTGTGTTTTGCGTAGGTTGGCTTGTGTCTCCGAGTTCAAAGTGTTTTTGTTTTTTCACCAGTTAGTCTGTGCGTCTGTGCAGGAGAGTTTCTGAATGAATGTGTGTGTGTGTGTGTGTATCTGTTTTTGCAGTACGTGAAGGCATGCAGAGTTAGAGCGAGTCCATCCGCACTCTGACTGCAGAATCAATGTCTTTTTAAGCTCTAGTACTACATTAGCACTGCATTAGCCTACTTAACCAGTGCAAACACCACACGACGTGGAAAGATAAGTGTGAATGACCTCGGAACAGAAATAACTAAACATAGGAGTTTAAACCAGTTTTTACCACCTCTGAGTCTCACAGCTCTCAGTCGTTTCACTGAAAATGCTCCAATAAACAGAACATACATTATCTTGCTTATTGTTTTTCAAACACAGAAACGGCGCCGCACACTTCTCGTGGGTCATAAGTGATGATTTACAGGCATTTCTGTGGGTTTATTTTTGTAAAATCCTACTCCTTGTGCCTTTTAAGTTTCAATCCCTCACTTCCTGTTGGAAGAAGAGGGCACACACCACATGTCAGAATTGAATTGGCCTTTCATCTCTTCTCCGCCAAATGAGTTTGCTTCTTTTTTTAACACAAAAGCCCATACGTCCTCCTGCGCCCAGGTCCAGTCTCCAACCTGTGTAGCTCCTAAAATGGCTCTTGGCCCAAGATGATCTTCGGCTGTTGTCTAGGAAACGTCTTGTCTTGTTGGTATTTTTGGATCTCAGAGGCTCATTAAGGCTATTTTTTTTTTGTTCCACTCCAGGCCATACACAAACCCGAGTGTGTGTTTGAAGCGTTAGCGTCTGTGAGTCAGTATACCAGTATGCTCCACTGAGCCGCGTTGGCCACAGGGGCCGGGGCTTATGAAACAGTGTCATGATGAATGTGGTGGGGAGATGTGAGGCGCCATGTCTACTTCTTCTGGGTCTCTGTGCCTGAGCGTCCCCCCCCCCCCCCCCCCCATCCCCCCTGTGTGTGTGTCGTCTCCCCATCTGTCCTCTTGTTGATTCGTCTGTCGCTCGGTGTATTTGTTTGCCCGTTCCCTGGATGAGTTTGGCACGCCGTCTCGCGATTCTTCACGCGAGTGAATGTCGTGCTGACGGAGAGGGGGGGGGGGGGGGAGGTTGTGTGTTTGTGTGTTTGTGCGAGCTGAAGGTAAACAGTGAGGCTCACCTGGGTTACTGACATCTAATACTGCAGCGCAGCCGGGTGAACAGAAAATACACTGCATTTGCATTTATTGACAAGCACGTTTATCGCATAACAAATAACCTTCACTGACTTAGTTGCTGAAATTAATTTTAGTATCTAACAGAAATATTTTAGTCATGACAAGTAATTAGTTATTGTATTTAATGTGGTGCATCAGTCATTTAAAATGTAGATGATTAACTATTTTGTGTCGTATTGTGTTTTTGTGCTTTTTTTATCAATATGTTCATATCTTATATTGTTCTTATAATAAAGTTGCCATTTAGACAAAATCTGTCCTCAATCGTACCGACGTTTGTTTCATGCTTCCTCACCTCCTCTTCCTCCTCCACTAATCGTCTCCTGCTCCTCTCTCTCTTCGTAGGAGATCAAGAAAGAGGGGAAGAGGGATGGAGGACAGGCGAGCATGATCAGATCTGACCTTTCCAATGGGAGAGCCAGCCCCGTGTCCGACCCCGGCGTACGGTCGGGCAGGAAAGGTGCTCAACTCACACACACACACACACACACACACACACACACATTCATACGTGTTAGTCATCAGACAGGTTTAAGTCTTCAGTCTCAAACATGGATCCTATTAGTGTGAGGAAAGATTTGGGTCAAGCATTCCTCGTACACACACTCGGTATACACGCGTCTACACGGTGGTCGAATGTAAATACTAATTTGAGGTACTTCTACTACTTCTCATGCCACTTTATACTTCCACTCCACAACAGTTCAGAGGAATGTGGTACTTCAATACATTACCATACATACCAAAAAACGTATTGATCAATGGAGAATTAATGAGTACATCAATCTATATTTTAAAGTAAGCTCCACCTCAACCAGCAACAACGTTACAATCCTACTTTACATTAATGTATGAATAATAGTAATCTAATTATGTAACAGTCACAGCAGTACATTTCTTACTTTTAATACTTTAAGCACATTTTCCTGATTATTTTCTTTTACATTTAACTTGTAATGGAGTATTTTACCAACGTGGTATTAGTACATTTACTTAAGTAAAGGATCTGAAGTATTCAGACCACTTACTTCTTCTACACTTAATACTTATTGCTCTAATATTTATATATGTTTGCATTCATACTCTTATTGTTTTTTCTTATTCTTATCTTGTAATCTTTGATCAATCTCTTGCACGAGAATAAATGTCTTATTTTACACTGTACATGCACACACTCCCCTACATTCCACACGAGGGGGGACACCTTGTGGACGAAAGAGGAATCGCGGGGCTTCGTCTTAATGCCCCCATCTGGTGTGGAATGAGTCAAGAGTAATGAGCAGGCTAATGAGTGTAAGACAAACAACTCAAAGGCCGGTGGGAGGCGTGTGGTGTCGGAGCTGGTTGGTAAGACTGTCCTCTAATTGAAAGGTCAGAGGTCGGGCGTTACAGTCTTCAGCCACGGGGGCTTTTAATAAGTCAGAGAACACCTGTCGCTCACTCTAAGTCTTGGATTATGGATGAGTGTGGGAGCCAATTATGTCACATGTAAGCCTAAAATATGTCTGTATGTGCTCTTGTTCTGTGCGTTCGCAGTAGAGCAGATCCGTAAGCGGAGATGTAAAGCGGCGTTCAGCTACGTGCCTCAGCACGAAGACGAGCTGGAGTTGAAAATAGGAGATGTCATCGAGATCATATCAGAGGTAAGACTGATCAGTGAATCATAAACACACTTTATGAAGGCCAGTCTGCAGAAATACGCCTCCATAAAACACACAAGCAAGTGTCTGTTTAGCGCATTTATCTCTTGTTTTATGAAGAGATATGTAAACATTAGGCCACAAATTTGTTTAACCAGAGAGCACTGACAAGTTTACATATTGATCCAAATTCTTTAATCCAAATACCAAATACAAGGAGCTCAGGTTTGTTTTTTTGTGTGTGTTTTTCTTCTTATGTAGCAAAATGAGACTACAGACTGCATTTGGTTAAGCGACCCGGTTGTACAATGACAATAAATGAATTTTGTAGCTTGTATATACGGCTGAACTCAAGTTACAGCTCTGCTAACTGAAAGGTTTCCAGGAGCCGCTGCAAAATGCAACCGAATGCAGTAAGACATCCTGGTATTGTTTGGCGTACTTTGTATTGGGACATCTGGTAAATCTTGGTGTTGTAGACACAGATTGTTAGCGAAATGATTGTCACCTGTCTGCTGTGAAAAAGGTCCGATGCTCTTCTGGTTCTCTCAGCTGCCACTGAAAGTGCCCGTGTAGATATCTGTGTAAATCTTTGCTCTGGTTTCTCTGTGTGTTGTGTGTGTGTGTGTGTGTGTGTGTGTTTAGGTGGAGGAGGGCTGGTGGGAGGGATTTGTAAATGGGAAGACTGGAATGTTCCCCTCCAATTTCACCAAAGTTGTCCAGACGGAGTCGGAAACTTCCTCCTTGGACACATCGCAGGAGGAGCTGCACAGCACACGCACCAGTGAGTCTCAGCCAATCGGATGGTGGGAAGGCCGCCGCATATAAAAAAAACATAAGCTACTGGCTCTGGTTGTTATATAAATAACTTTGGATGTTTGAATTACCATGACATGTTCTTATAAATAATGAAAATGATTCTACTGAATCTACATTTGCAGAAGCGATGGAGCTAGCATGTAATGTCTGTTCTGTGTGTGTGTGTGTGTGTGTGTGTGTGTGTAGGTAAGGACAGCCCAGGCAGTGAGAGTGATGGAGGCGACAGTCGGTCAGAGACGGGGTCAGGAGAAATCCAGCCCAAGAAGGTAATCGATGTTGTACAGTTCTACATTCCTCTGCACCGCACTTCGTCTAAACACCAAAACAATAAATCCTTCACACTGGTCGTAGGACCATCATCGGACAAGAACTATCCTTCCCCCGAGATCTAAAACCCGAATCTTATTAATGCCCTGCAGCGCACACTGTGAGCCTCACACACGGTCAGATCAACCGGAGCTAATGTTGGCTCCTTGATTTAAAGCAGTTGCAACAGCGTCTCAGTTGTGCAGTGAAAATAGAAATAATAAAATGTCTGTACTCAACACACTCCTGCAGCGTAATGCACCCCCTCTCCTCTATCCACCCGTATGCTCGGTACTTTCTCAAATACACACATTTTTGACGAAATATGTTAAAAAAACACATCTTCTACACGTCTTGTGGTTTATTTTGGTGTGAGTTGCCTAGTTTTGGAGACATGTAGAGATATTTTCTCTAATGTATTCATTTGGTTTGTGGTGCTTAAAGCGCCAAAAAAAGTCAACCGCAATGTCTCTTTCAAAGAATCCTGACCCGGTTGCTCAAGAGACCGTGCACAGACGTCGTTGTGAGCAGTTTCATGGAGGAACTACTTTCTTTCAACCGTAGTTCCTGCGAGACACCGCTCACAACAAAGTCTGTGGGTGAAAAGAGGAAATGGAAACGTATCTATTTTTGTTTTTGGGGGTGAACTGTCTCTTTTTAAAGCAACTTGCATTATTGGGACATAGTTGACCAATCAGAGCTTAGGAGGCGGGGTTAGGAATGGAAATGTCATCCTAGCTACCTATCTACTTTAATCACTGCAGGGATGAAGTAATTGTGCAGACCAACAGGAAGTTAGTAGCACACTGGTTCCCTCGACAAAAAGCCAATAACATTTTTCCATTTGTATTTTTGCAGAAGATAAACCTTTATGATACTTACATGTTTTGTTCAGCGAAGATAAGCTTCACACATGAACTCCGCTTTTATGATTTTTGGAGAATGAATACAATAGGCAGAAGCAAAAAGTTAACGTTAGGCTATAAACGAACTACACCACAGTCAGATGAGCGCGAGTATAAACGGCAAAATTCCAGAGAGGACTAATTACTGACGCATTTTAGACGTCGTAGAACAAAACGTTAAAATCGCTTAACCTCGTGTTAACACAGACCTTATTTCAGACATCGAACCAGAAACACATTTAAAAAACCCAAAACATTGACTTCAAGACGAGGGAACTGGGAGTGCACAGAGGACTGACTCATTTCCTGGTTTTAGGACTCATTCCTGCAGCACTCTATTCATGAAAAATGGTGCATGAAATTGACACATTTGTACGAGTTGTTGTAAAATAACTCTTAAAACGGACACATTTATTTTGATCAGTGTGAAAACCGTTAACGGTTTCTCCCTCCTGATTGGTTGGGGCAAAAAGAAATCAGCAAACATGAATGTCAGTGTTTGGGGTGACAGAATGAAGTGAAATAAAAATAAAAAGTCAGTGTGACAATCAGATCAAAAACACGGCGAAACTCCCAGCTTTGTGCGACTGCCGGGGACAAATGTAAGCTGTGTGTTCAGCCATGTTCTGGGAACAATGTGAACATTCAGATGACGCTGCAGTGGACGTGGTGACTCATTGAAATCCACTGAAACAGCTGCTGCCTCCCACAGAGCTTCACACGTTCAGGGCCACCAGGGGTCAGTGTGTGGAACCCAAACCTCAGATTTTGTTTTTCAGCGATGTGTTCCTTTAAATATTGTGTTTAAATTTCCAGTGTTTCACCTCTTTTTCCTGCTTCCTGCAGGTCCGAGGGTTTGGCTTTGGTGACATCTTCAAAGACCAGCCCATCAGACTCAGACCACGCTCCATGGAAGTGGACTCAGAGGGGGACAAGGTGAGACAACCCCCCCCCCCCCCCCCCCACCCACACACACACACACACACACAGACACACACACACACACAAACAAACAAACACTTACTTCATACATGTTTTGATACTGTGATCATTGTATTCTGTGAAGCTAAGGAAGGAAGTCCCAGTCTTGGCTCCTCCCCTTCCTCTGTTTCAGTTTTACAGCACAGGAAGTGGTTTTATGTTGACTGACACACACACCCACACACACACACACATCCTGCAGGGATTTGACAAGCAAAGCAGAAGTGAGAGCTCGGCAGGGCAGAGAGAGAGAGGGAGAGGGAGAGAGAGGGAGAGAGGGAGAGGAGGGGAGGTTTTACAGTTTTTCACTGACGTTTACATATTCACACACACACTGTCTCCTGCTGCCGGCGCTGATGTAGCAAAGCTCTGTCTGTCTGTCCGTCTGTCTGTGTTTGACTGGAACCAGAGGAGAGGACGGTAAGGTCACGTTTTCTCTATTTCTGTTCCTCTCTTGTGTTTGTCTCCCATTTGATTTGTTTTATTTCCATCCTCTCTGTCCCTCGCCTTCTTCTTCTCTTATCCTTTTAATGTGCGCTGGTTCACGTGAGATTAAACGGTGTTTCAAGTGTTGCGGTTTAGCTGCGGTGGACTTTCAGGTTTGGGGAAGTCTGTGGAGTCAGCCTTACGTTAACTGATACATCATGCAGAAAGTGTGTTTGTAGATTACAAAATCAATGTGTCCGTTGGCGATCAAAGTACCATTTCAAAGGTTGTGTCTCTCTGCCAGGAATGCATTTTTTGGGGGAACTGCTAAATACGCTTTAATCTTATTTTGGCATAAAAAATTTTAAATTCATGGATTAAAGGAATTAAAGGGTCAGTTTACCAAAATTACAAAGAAAAAAAACATGTACTTACTCCCATTGGTTTCTGGCGATGCAGATACTTTTGGTTTTATTTGCTGATCTTTTTAAAAAGGGGTTTCGACAAAAAGGGTCAGAAATTAAAAATGTAAATTATCAGCATTGCTGGAAACCACCAGGAGGAAGAAAGTGTGGGTTTGGTAGTTGTGGTGAACTGACCCTTAAATTCCAAATCTATGAATTTGACTATTTTAATGACAAAAAGGTTTAAAAATTAATCTTGGCAGGTTTTTAAAAAGCACATTTCACCCATCAGGAGACATGACACTCTATAAAACCCCACATTTATGATTTGTTTCACTTTATTTTGTAATCTAAATAAAAAAACCTGCATGAGGAACATGTCATCCTCTGAGCTGAACAGAACTGAGACTAATAGATGAAGAAAGTGAGAGACGCGGGATGGAAACACAATAAATGAAGAAGGTAAAGAAGACTAAAAACCTGAACGTAAAGAGACTTTTTAAAACCCAGAGTGGTGATCAAACCTTCCTGCAGCTCCTCCAGACATCTGAAGGATGTCTGTCAGCCTGTCCTGCTGAGCAGGAGGCCGTTATGTTGCTTTATGGTGAGACATGTCTCTCTAATGAGGCTTTGAAGGAGGTGACAGCAGAGCGTCTCCATCCGGGACGGGGGGGGGACGCTGAGTCACAGGAAGCCACCTCAACTTTATAACTGAACTAGAAGGTCAGCTGCTCTTAAAGTGGGCGAAGTCCTAATGTGCTGCATCACACGTAGTGTTTTACTGGTGATGATGAATTAGATTCTTTTTGTGCCAGTATTCAACATCGTTCAGCTCTGATTCTGGCGAAAGGGGAAGTGTTTCAGTGCTTCATCCAGACTTTTTTCTTTGCAGTGAGTCAAAGTCACTCAACTCAGCTGAGTCTTCAATGTAAAACAATTACCCCCCCCCCGCACGTTATCATTCAAGGTTTATATTTAGTCTGAACTCTTCTCTCTGTCCTTCAAGGGAGACATCAACGCTTTCCTCGTCAAATCACCTCTTCCGCAAATCAAAACATGTATATCCAACAGACCAAGGACTCTGTTGTGGATTTATTAAACTTGGCCCAAAAAAGAGATTATTTCCAACATACAGTCAGCAGGACAGTGGAGACCTGCACTGTAGTAAGTCAGAATAGAGAACAAGACGCAGTGTCAGACAGTAAATATACTGTTTATACTTAATGCTGTAGAGAGGTGACTAAAATGTTATTTCATGCAATTTAGTGCTGGAGACAAGAAACGGGCAGAAGACTCAAAGCCGCTACAATAAATCACGTTTTTATTTTATCAAAGGATGAATGGACTGTGTAAAATGTATTTTAGTGTCTTTTAGCTCATTGTTTTGGTTTCTAAGCCTTCAACGTCAATGTTTTAGTTCATTCTCACCACTTTCATCAGCGTTGTTTCATGGATGCGGGCAGTTTTACAGCAAACCACCTAAAAACACATAAAAAGTCCCCTCCAGAGGTCGGACACTTTTAAAAAACGTCAGCACATGTCCTATAAAAACATGCGCTGAGTCATTAATGCCACATTAGGGTCGTTCAAATGGACTCACTTGAAATCACGAGGCCACACGGTGCAACTCAACACTTTACTCAAGGTTGGTGATGTTTGTTTAATTCTCACCGTGTGACATTTTACAGTAGAGTAAGAAAACTGGCGGCTTTATACGCGTGTTTGAAATTCCTCCGGTCACACTTTACAGCGACGCGGCTCTGAAGCAGCCAGATGTGCAGTACAGTAAATGCAGCTGTTGGGTCATGTGAGGTTTCTCCTGCGCTAAATAAGAAAATAGTTCCCTTTTTTCCTTCAGTTAATTTCATTACATGACAATTCTACTCCACTAAATTTATATTAAAGCAATAATTTCTGTTTTTTTTTTACAAACCAAGATTTACATACAAAATATATAAAAAAACGTTTAAAACATGGCACATTGTCATAAATTAAAACTACCCAGTATTTAAAAATGTAGGCTAAACTATGAGTCAATTAATCAATTAGCTAATTAAAAAAATTATCAAAAAATCGGCTGTTTTGATATTTCTCATGAAGCACAATATATATCATTTAATATGTATAAAATTGTTTAAAATTAGCTTCACCTCAGCTAACTACAAAAGCTGCTTGAATATTAATGTACTATATAATACTGTGTATGTATACATAAAATACTATATACACTCAGAGCGATCATTTCTCTCTATTAAGTACTTTTAATACTTTGTGTATATTTTCCTGATAATAAATACATATTTTAACTTAAATGTCTAGCGTGTAGGATTTGGCGACATCCAGTGGTGAGGTTGCAGATTGCAACCAACTGAAACTTCTACCGTGTGCTAAGCCTGAAGGAAACCTTCAGAGTCAGTGTCTGGTTTGTCCGTTCTGGGCTTCTGTAGAAACATGGCGGACTCTGAAGAGGACCTGCTCCATATATAGATATAAACTGCTCATTGTAAGGTAACAAAAACAACTCTCACTTATAAGTTAATATTATATTTTATTTCTGCCAATAGATCTGTGTATTATCAGTACTTTTATTTGAGTAAAGGATCAGAATACTTCCTCTGTCTATAAGAGGCCCAGAAACATGTGATACTTGGACATGGAAGCGTCTCTGTGATGTTGTAATGATGTCTCAATGCTTGTGGCACCACATGGGTCTCATTAGAGAGGGAGGGGGGAGAAGGGTGTAGAGAGAGAGAGAGAGAGGAGAGAAGCTGGCGGGGGAGGTGGTGTGTTTCTTTTTTTTTTCCTCTCGGGCCGAACAGAACAGAGCTGTGTGTGTGTTCGGGACAGACCGGGTCTTGTGAATGTGTGAATGTGTGTATGTGTGTGTTTTCCTGTGGAAGAGCCACCCTGGTTCCACAAACACTGTCGAGGGATCCACTCCAGCCAGAAAACAACGGCTCCTTTAATAACCTACACCACACACACACACACACACACACTGCATCATGCAGTCAGCTTGGTGGCTTTTGTGCTAAATCCGATCTCATCCTCTCTAATTAGATGGGTAGATGGGAGCTGTGGGACATTGCTGTCCACTGGAGGAAAGTGATTACTTCAATTTAATTCTTTATTTCTTTGTCCTTCAGTTTATGATTTTTCAGCCTCTCAAATATGGAGTTTAATATCACATTAAACTGAATATCTTTGGGTGTAGGACTGAAAGAACAAGAGATTTATAGACATCACCTTGGAAAGTTACTAACTGGTAGATGAATCGATACTTTACTTAGTTGCAGCCCTGCGTTCATCGAGGAGTGAACCACAGCTGAATCAAACCAGGTCACGATCATTTCTAGAGACGTCGGTGAAGCTAACCCTGCCATGAACAGGAAGTCCAAAATAAGACAGAGATTACACAGCTGGTTGCAAAACGATGATATCTGCTGCAGATGTAAGAACATCTGCAGATTTAAATTTGGATGTGGAACTAAAGGTCTTCTCCCATCTGTCCTCCTTTCAGGTCAACGAGGGGAAAGCAGCGAGCGTTCAGCCGGAAACCATGAAGACTGAACCTGATGGCAAAGCCAAAGGTGAGACGGCTGAACTGTTATAAAGATAAATCCAACACAAACAACAATATAGTCTGATGAGACAACGAAACATTCGACCATTTTCTAAAGCATACTGAAGTTTTTCACGTAGAAGCTTTCTTTAGCCGCCGCCTTGAGAATACTTCTTTACTGATGTGTTCAGGTGCTTGTGGAAAGCTCCGACATCAAACGTTTGGGAAAGCTGAAGTATTGCATTAACAAGCTGTGTTGCAAAAACAATAAGCAAACATGATTGTTGTGGGAAAGATTAACCTTTTTTGCATGTAAATTCCGCTTTATTGTCATTATACATCACGGGATTGAGCAATGAAAACCTCCACTCTCTTGTTTTTCAACTCTTAATTCTTCTTGATTGGCAGGGCGGGAGCTATGCAAAGTCCTCTTTCCATATGAAGGACAAAATGAAGACGAGCTGTCACTAAAAGAGGGGGAAATCATCAACATCATCAGCAAGGTACTTCAGAACGTGTGTGTGTGTGTGTGTTTATATGTCTGCTTTTATTCTTGCATCATTTGGTTACTTTGATTTGCTTGAAGAACAATTTGCATCCAGGTTGCACAGTAAATGCACCGAGCGAGCATTTAAGGTGCAGTTCAGACCGAACACGCGTTGCTGTCTTTTGTGCAGGAGTGTGCTGACGCGGGCTGGTGGAAGGGGGAGATCGGGGGACGGCAAGGTGTCTTCCCAGATAACTTTGTCAAGCTGCTAGACGTGGATAAAGAGGTGATTCTTTGGAGCAAGGAAACATGCAGGAGTTGTCTGTTTATTGTGATATTAGAAGGCAGGAAAGCCTCAAAGACATGATGCATTATTAACATGTTTTTATGTTTCTGTGTGTTTCCAGAGACCAAAGAAACCGCCTCCTCCCAGTGCACCTTCAGCTAAACACAGCACAGGTACAGTAACGCCGTATGTCTTTCCTCTCTGGTGTTTCCATGTTCTGAGAGAGAAAGAGAGAGAAACCTGTAAAAACTCTGACCTGTAGAGAGAAAGTCGGAGGTCAAGAAGGTTCCTCCCGAGCGACCTGAACACCTGCCACAGAGAGACCAGGATCGAGGTACAGTCTAGACCACTTCGGCCCGGCTCAGCCCACCTTCAGCCTGCAACTTTCTACTGATCTGTTCAGCTGGCAATGGACAGATCACGAACTAACACGCTTAATATTAATAATCCGGCATTTGATTTGCTGGAAAGGGATGCAGCATAAAACGGAGACTCGATATCAGCTTGAAAACTGGACGATGACGATGTATATGGAGCCAAACATGCAGCAGGTTTCTGTTGAAACAATAGATCACTTTGCAGTTTGTTTGTCCTCCGTTGTAAAGCGGAGGAACAAAGCTTTGATTGAGGAAACTGTCAACGTCATTCTGTGTGCAACAGGAAGCTCTGGGCACTGAGGTGGTGATCTTGACAAACACAAACTTCAGTTGTCTCCTTGTGTCATAGTATTACAACACAAATTATTATTATTATTATTTGACCTTTTTAATTGGGGTCATCACTCTCTGATTGAACTGCTTACAACTCACACACACAATATCTGAAACTTGTGCCTCAAGAAGAAGCTGTTTTATAAATGTATCACATATTTTTTCATGTAAAATCGTAGTCGATTCTACGGCTGTTAGATAAATATCGTGAAGTAAAAAGTACTTCATATTTGCCTCTGAAATGTAGTGGAGTAGAAGTATAAAGTTGCTATTTCTAGTTATTTGTCAAATAAGTCCCTTACTAAATCTCATGCGCGCTCATAAACCAAAGTCAACTGATCCCTTCTGGTCAATTTTATTTCCTTGCTTCTTGTTCTGTTTTTCCCTCCCAGCCTGGAGCGACTCCAGACCTTTCTTCTCCTTCAGTTTTAATCTTTAACAACCTTCTCTGGCTTTGCATCTCGTGTACTCCTACCTTGCCCTCATCTTATTATGCATGCATGTTTGTGAGTGTACATGTGTGTATTTATGCCGTACAATACGTTTTTTTATGATTTTTCCCTTTGAACATCCATGTGTGTTGTGTGATTCTGTGTGTGTGTGTAAGTGTAGGTGAAGAAGTGAAGCTTGGAGACATCCCCAAGCCCTCCCTCCCAACTACCCTTCCCAAGAAACCCCTCCCCCCAAAGACAAGCACCTCCTCTTCCTCCCAACCCCCGCGGCGTCCTGAGAGACCGCCCACTCTAGCGTCAGTACACACACACACACACACACACAGGCTCTTACGAAAAAGAAAGAAATCACAAATACTCCTGAGCGTATACAGCCTAATGTTGTTGTATGGTTTACCTGCTCAGGTGTGAAAGCCCCAAGTCAGAGGGCGGGGCTTCGACACCAGATTCTGCCCCTGACAGGTCACATGACACTGGTGAGTTTGAGTGACGGGAGCATCGACCCGCTGAGATCAAGATATGGTGCCTTAGTAACTGTCGGAGCGCTCTCTCTCTCTCTCTTTTGTCTCATGTCAAACAGCTGATGATCAGCTGTTGTTTGTGTTTCAGATGTGGACCTCAACGTCGTGGTGGCGTCAACAGAGAAGCTGAGTCATCCGACGACGACGCGGCCGAGAGTCACAGACCGCCGGCCTCGATCACAGATCATCACAGCAGTGAGTGTCTTTAATCAGCCCGTCGAGAAGGACGTGTTGATGTACACCACTGTGTCACCAACAGGGGTGGAAGAAGCACTTGCATCATTTTAAGTAACAATACCACAGTGTAGAAATACTCTGCTCCAAGAAAAAGTACTGTAAGTTTACAAGTGGAGCTGTTTATATGGATTATGACTGTATTTCAATTATATATTTCTGATAAAAGTATCTGTAGAGTGCTTCAGAAAGCCACAGACTTTGCACTGAATAGATGTCTGTCTTGCAGTCTTCCCTGTCCAGTATCGACCTGGACTACCCTACAGTGATGGACAGGAAGCAGAAGGAGGAGCCGGAGTCGGTCCCCTGCAGACCTGTAGAAGTTTCCGCGAGGAAAGGAGTCCCCACCGTCCCTGTACGACCACCTTCATTATCACTATTTATTTCATCCAGCAGAGGGCGCCACGCCACATATTTTCATGTTTCTGAGCAGTGTGTAAACTGCGTTTGTTGTTTGCACACTCGCTGACAAATGTGAGATTTTACAGTTTGACAGATGACAAATGTATTTTTTAGTTGTGTTAAGTTTATATTTCATCACAGAGGGAATCAAAAATAATTTATATATGTTCTGTAAAGTGCTCGCCACCAAATTCTACACTGTCATCTGGATTTCTAACTGTACTGCCAGCTCCTCAGTATTGATTAAAAAACTAAACTTCCAGGTTATATTTTAGATGTTAAGATAGAATAATTCCTGAATTCATAATATCATCTCTGATCTGTGTTTACATTTGCCTTCAGGCACCTGACAGTAAAGCCCCACTGCCCACCAAGCCCTCTGTCCTGACCCCGCCGAACGCCGGCCATCGCCCCGTGTCCCCGTCTTCCTCCTCGGCTCTGAGCCCCTCCCCCGAGCTCAGGCATTCACCTCTGACCCCCCCGACACTGGAGGAACTCAGGAACCAGCTGAGGGACCTGAGGTCCTCCGTAGAACTGCTGAAGAGCCAGCACAGGTACGTTGAACCTAGAATCTTTTAAAACCTTTTAAATTAAAAGTTTTTTTATTAATGCTACCTTATGGGTTCAGTTCACACGTTGATTTATCTGTTTTGTCATTATTTTGTTTTTATTGTGGGTGTTTTATTCCATTTTATGTTATTGCCGTCCTGTAATGTTATAATCCTGGTTCACCCATGTAAAGCACTTGAAAAGTTCTTTATAAATAAAGTGTATTATTATACCTGTGTATACAAGCATGCATGTGTGTATGTGTATTGGAGTCATGGTGTATTTCTGTGTATTTCAGGCAAGAGATGAAACAGTTGACCAACGCGCTGGATGACGAGAGGAAGATTCGTGTTAGTTTACAGGTGAGACTAAACAAACAAAGCAGGTTCTGAAATTAATGGCATGAATTGAATGTGAAAACCACTCATTCTTTACTAACACTGGCGTAATCTCATCCAGGAAGGATTTTAAGAGATTTTATGTATGTCTTTGTTTGACAGATGGAAGTAGAGCACATAAGGAAGAGCCTGTCGAAATGAAGACTAAAGCATCCTCTTATCGCCACATCGGAGGTCAACATTTGAACATTTTCACTGTTGGCCGAGACACTTCAGCCAAAACAAAGTTTGTGCCAAATGATCGTCAGGATCAATATCAGCAACAATACAGTACCATGGAACCATCCACCTTCCCCCCCTCTGATGTCGCCTTATCCAGCGTTTACTTCTTTATTTGTTTTTTTATTTTAAAGAGGCTTCTCTTGTTAAGTTTACTGCTATCTTGTCAAAGCTTGCTGTGCCACCGGTACTCGGAACGATGACACACAGGCTTCCGTGGCGACCTCGCTGGTACTTCTGGTTTCTAAGTGTAAAGGAGACCCTACCTTCGTAGCCCGGTTGGTTCAGACAACCTCTGTGCTGGTCTGTGTCCACTCTGTGGCCTTCACCTCTTATCTGTGTGTGTGTGTGTGTGTGTGTGTGTGTGTGTGTGTGTAAGAGCATTTTGTTTTCCCTCCATGTGGGGACCAACAGTCAGATTGGGGACATCTTTGTAAAGTGAGGCTGTTTTGGCCCGATCATTAATTCTTCAACGGGCAAGATTATGGTTAGGATTTAGGTTGATCAAAGCCTTTATTTTGAGGCACATCATTAGCATTATGGTTGCATTGTTTTATACACTGATCTTGATGTTTCTATGCTACACTGAAGGCGGAGGATTTTTCGAAACATCAGCCATTAACAGCCCTAACTTTTTTCTTCTTGATGTCCTAACTTTATAACTTGCAGTCAAATATTCCACCTGTTGGGAGGCTAAAACTATAAGCACATTATGATTCTTCTCCCTATCAGTTTAATTAAGGCTTATCAACATGACAAGTGCTGATACTATAGGTGCTAATTAAAGGAATAGTTGGACATTTTGGGAACTCGGCTTATTTGCTTTATTGATGGGAGTTAGATGAGTAAATCAATGCCACTTTATACGCTAAATGTGAAGCTACAGCCAGCAGCTAATTAGCTTAGCATGAAGACTGGAAACGGGAGAACAGCTAGCCTAGCTCTAAAATCCAAGCTCTGAAAACCAAGCTTTAAAACGACAATTTGTGGTTTTTCGATGACAGATAGTCACTGCTTCCGACGAGACCTAGTCTGTCAAATAATCTGCGTAAAACCACAATGTGTTACTTTTACTCTTTGTTTTTGTTTTTTTTATATGTAGGAAACAAAAGCATAATGTTATTTATTATTTACAGGAGCTGGTGAAGCTTAATGCTATGCTAAGCGTCTCGTGGTATCAATCTTCTCATCTAACTCGGCGAGAAAGCAAAGAAGCGTATTCCCAACAATGTCAAACAATTTCTTTGACAAAATCCAAAACTGCCCTGTGATATTTGGCTGCAAACCAATGCGGGGAAAAAAGCACATGTCACTGCATGAACACTCTTATTTATGACGTCTGTCATGTGAAGAGCATTGCCTTCTGGACCAAAACATATTTCACCTTGTTTTGCTTTTACACTTTTGCACCATGATTCCAAAAATCTCAAACAGCTGTGCTGGTCACACCCCCCCCCAAGAAAAATTTAAAACGAGATCCATATGCATCAGATGTTTCTGGTGCTCTTTTGGCAGTAGGTGAAGGGTAACGACAGGGTTGGAGGAATGTAGTCGGTGAAAGGACCTTACAGGTAAAACAAGATAAAAATGTGTGTGTGTGTGTGTGTGTGTGGTAGCATGTACGGCTGTTTGCCTCCCTTCCTTATATGTGCACAGAATCTATGGCAACCCGTCACTGTGGCCTTCCTGTTCTTGACTCCAAATTTTTCTTTTTCTTTCTTTATTTCTTTCTGTCTTTCTTTCGTATGACAACAAGAAAACTGCTACAACTGAGTCTACAAGTTGTTTTCTTGACTTGGTCCTTTCTCTCCAGGATAGTGATAAATATATATACTTTTATATTTCAGTGTAATAAAGATGCTATTATGTACTGTACATGTGCATATTTTGTTTGTCTTAAAAAAAAAATACCAAATGTTTAAATTGTCTGCTGGTAAAATGTGTAATTTGCAGTATTATATGAAGGAGCATTTTGTTACATTCAAGCAATTGCTGCTCTTTCACAGATTACTCTTATAGGTCAGTGTTTTTGTGCAGATGACGGATGTAAACGGGACATCTAAGTGAACAAAACGAGAAGTGAAAGTCTCGATTCAGCATTAACTGGTAGTGAAACCACCGCAAACTTTCTGAAACAGCATTTATTCAGATACAACTGAAAAAAACATAAAATTCCTGAAAATGTTTAAAAGACACCATGTCAATGAACTGCACTATTGGAGTTTACAATAGTTTTTAGATGTCTAATGGTTTGTTACTGAAAACGTCTTTGTTGGGGGATTAATTGTAGAAAAACCTTTACATTTTCACAACAGTATAAAATGCAAGGTGTACAGCAACATGAGCTAATAGTGTACATTAAAGCATTTTACTGCAAAATTCTGCAGTAAAAATAAAAGAATGACGTTAAATGCAACCCAAAAGGAAAAGAACTATGCAAGAACATAACATAGAAAGAAAAAGTTCAATCAATATATAAACACAAATGCAGTCAGAGTGAGTCCAGCTATTGCAAAATGACTCATTCCTAAATGATGTTGGCATTTTAAATTATTAGTTCGCAGTGTCTCCATGTGAATTACAGAAACCTGTTCGTGCAGCCAACTGGAGCATTTTTGTTGTTGTTGCTAGAACTATGTCCATCAAAAGAGCTGTTTTAATATGAGAAGGGATAATAAAAGAGTCCTCTGAGCATCCAAAGAAAGCAAAGTCTTATCAGGAGAGAGAGAGAGAGTCCGGTTTCAGATTCACTGTTGCCAAGGCAGCTGGACTTGTTCTCCCCATCTAATAAGTTTGAGGCATTTGAACTATAGGAGTTGTTGGCCATAGTCCAGTCCATTTACTTACACAATTATTTAGGAATTACATGAGATAATTACTGTAAATATTCTACTTATTTCTCTTAGAAAGGATACCAACATACAAAATGATAATAATAGCGTTGTGGTTCTTCTATAGGAAATACTAGAACCTTTCCAGGGAAGGACAAATGGCACTGACCCCATTTCGGGAACACATGGACCTCGTGTCCCTTCTGTCAGTGTGTGATTTATTGACCTCTGGCTGTCCGCACAGTCCGGTATTAACACGTGCCATCGGTGCGTAACGGATCCAGACTGTTTGAAGAGAGTGGGTTCCAATGTTCTGCCTTGAAAAACTTTGGAAAACAATATTACACTTGATCGACAACAATGAATAACTTATGAGGAACAACTTAAATCACATGATCCACGTGCTGATTGGGGTGAATGTGAGAATAACTTGGCTGCAGCGAGGGCACCAGAGGGACACTCTGTTTTATATTTAGACAACCGGAGAGACGCGATAACGTTTCATATACTGGACAGCACGGACCTGATCCATGAAAGCACATTCTACTGAAGCCAAACGAGTCAAAGTTAACATCTGGATGCCTTTATGATCACCCCCTCTCTCCACGTCCTCTCCCTTTCGGATCTGGTCGGATCCAGTCTGGGTGAAGCGAACTTCTTGGTGCGAGATAATCGGCAGATGATGTGAGATAATGAGGCGCAGATGCGTGGGGACAAACTCAGACGCGCTCCTCTCCAGCGACGACAGGTGCGCAACAAGTGAGCGAGAGGACGAGACGGACAGAATAAAGGAAGTAACGGGAGGGAGAGGCGGAAAGTAGAAGGAAGGAGATAAAGCAGAAACACCTCCTGGGTTTCCCCGCTATGGATACGGGCCAGAGCGCGCAGGTCGCCGACATGGGAGGAGAGCACTCCGCCGGGGTGTCCGTGGTAGAGCGGGACCGAGAGAGAGGCGAGGTGTCCAGCCCCTGCCCACCGGCCAAGCAGCGTCCCCTGCGGGTGGTGTACGTCCTGAACGACGGGCTGAAGTCGGTGATGGCCAGCAGCCCCGAATCCGGAGCGCTGCAGTGTCTGCAGAGAGCCTGCGACTCGGAGAGCGCGCTGCTCACCACCGTCACCTTCGGACGGCTGGACTTTGGAGAAACATCAGTGCTTGACAGTTTCTACGATGCAGGTGTGTGTTACTTAAAAAACGTGGTTCAACATTTAAGTCGTTAAGGTTAGAAATGGGAAATGCATTTTTTTAATGCATGTTTTATGCGCATAAGTTGCGTAAAAGTTGTTTCTACTGCATGATGAAAAGTCACTGAAATGCTGTTGAAACAACGGATATACTTTGTGCAACTTATATGTCTTTTGACCAGTAAATCACCAAAGCCCTGTTGCGAATCTAATATTATATGTGCAGCAAGTCAATTTTATATTATAAGGGCAGTATTTGTTTATTCTAACTCACTCATTTTACATTATAAATGCGTAAATAGAAAACATTAGAAGTCATAACGTGATACAATATAAAAGGCTTTAATGACCTCTGGGGCTCTATGTCTGATGTTAATACTTAATACAATATGACATCGATAACTTACTCTTTTTGTGGTTTATTATTGGGGACAACTTGTTGACAAACTAAAGGGTCTCATTAGTTGAAATCTCAATGGACGATAGAGTCAAAGAGCCACACAATCTCTTTATTTTTTTCTTTTAGATAGGATGTGTTTTGATTGCCTTTTGGTGCAATAAGTTGGAAAAAGCATGCGATTAGTTTGAGAAAAAAACTCAACGCTGATTTGGTGGGAAGCGTTAAAACATTTCATTAACATCCATTACATACACCATTCAAGTTTCCCAGTAAAATACAGAGCCAGCATTCACACTATAGATCTGAGACTAGTAGTCCTGTGGTTTTCCTGCTGTGACATGTCTGAGAGTCTTTTGTGCAAGATGCCAAACACAGTACAGTACAACATGTACCCTGCATGTCTATCATCTGACTATTAGATTGCTAATACCAAATTAACGTGTATTAGATAGTATATAGTATATTCTGCAAGATCATTATACACTGAATCACATGAACAGGAGACAAAGTGATCAAATATAAACAAGCTGTATTGAGGGATGCGTTGACCAGATCTTCAACCTCGCCATAGACCGGGTCATGCGTAGAACAACAGAAGATAAGGACTATGCATGACTATGCACAACAATCAGGACTGTTGATGAACGGCAGTAAAACAAAAGTCATGCCCATCAACATCAACAATAGAGGATGTGGTCCACTAACCAATGGATGACGTCACGATGACTATCCACTTCTTATATAATAATTTCACATACCTAAGCACCATTTACCATAAAGGGGGTACACGCCAAAATACTCAAACCGGATCAACCTTCATAAGACTTTAACAAACCTACAAAGTCTAACCAACACGGCACCAAAACCAAACCCTCAAAAGTGTGTATTATCAACAGCGCAGGTACAATACACTCTCAAACTATCCATGTTCCAAACATCATGCCAATAGGATCTTGCATATATTCTGTCCAAAGACCATCTCCAAAATCGCCCAGCAAGACAATATACACTCTATACTTTAAGAGTGGACCTGGATTGGCCATGTGCCCAGAACAGACATCAGAGGCAATCCCAAGAGTCGCATTACACTGGACCCCAGAAGGAAAGGGAGGCCCAAAATAACATGGCCCAGGACGATAGAGAACGAACTCCAACACCGCCAACAGAGTTGGGGGACCTTTTTGCCCTATGTGCCAGTTGGCACAATGACGATCAATCAGTTAGTGAGTATCGGTACTTTTACTTAAGTGAAGGATCTGAGTTCTTCCTCTACCACTGCTGACTAAAACTCTGAAAAGCAAGACTTACTGGGGCCCAGTACTTCTTCCACCACCAATGCTTACAGCTAAAAACCTTCTCTGTTTTAATAGGGTAAGAAGAAATGTGTGTCTTACTCAAGGGCTGATGGATTTCAGCATGAGCTTTGAGAATGTTGTTGTTGTTGTCTCCATCTTTATGTGCATCGGCATCGTCGCCGCCTCTTCTACCTCGATCCATCCAGACATCGCGGTTGTGGACATGAGCGATGTGTTTCGGCAGCCCTCCTTGTTTTACCATCTGGGCGTGAGGGAGAGCTTCGACATGGCCAACAATGTCATCCTGTACCACGACACTGACCCTGACACGGCCCTGTCACTGAAGGTACTCCCACGCATGCACCTCTATGAATCTCCTGTAGGTGTATTTAGTTCATGGATGCCATTCCTTGGCAGCGCCTTAGAACAAAGTGATCCACTATGTTATTTGCAGACTAGTGTGTGTGTTTGAGTGTGCATATTGCACTGTGTTGCCAGGGGGAAACAGCCGTTTGAAGTAGTAATGTGGCAGTACAACAAGAGTACACAGGAATACACACTGTTGCTCTGCTGTCCAGTCTTTAAAATCCATTCTTGTGTGCTATTTCTTTCTTACAGGACATGGTGGTGCAGAAAAACACAGTAAGTGTATGTGTGTGTGTTACAGAGCGATTTATGTGCACACACTGTCTCGTGCTATTCGTGGAATAATATTCGTGACAAATGCCATTCTTCCTCTGACGTACAAGTGCATTCAGGAATGCATATCTACATGCTTTCACTCTCTCTCTCTCTCTCTCTCTCTCTCTCTCTCTCTCTCTCTCACACACACACACACACACACACACACACACAAACATTAATCTTAGTAGCTGATTATTAAAGTATGTATTGTGTTTCTGTGTGTGTGTGGAGAAGGCCACTCGTCCTCCAGTGTTCGGTTTTCCCTGGGTTCAGTTACCTCCAGAATACAGAGGCTCTGGATTGCCTAATAAAGTAGGTACCATGCTGCACTAGGGCATGCTGGGAGATTTGTTCACAGTCTAATAATAATGATAATAAACATGGTGGAAGGGCAAACACTGACCTCGGCATGAGATGTTGTGTGAATAAACTTCCTAACAACAGCGTTAGATAATTTAACACCGTGCAACCTTCTTTATTATCCCTTTTGTACCTCAGCTCAGCGTGAAGGATGTTGTTGACAACTTTTAAAATGCAACCAATTGATCGAATTATAGATCTGGCAACTATTGCCTATTGCCCCTATTGTGCAGTGATTTTATATAGTGCCACCATCAGTTAAATCCATAAACTGTATGTAAAAAGTGGACATAGTCATCGTAGGACTGACGTTTTGAAGCCTTGAGTACGGCGTTTTGGTCGTCGCCATCATCAGAACCGGAGGTTGCTGCCTGGTTAAATCCCAGCACAACCGTACAGTCGCTCAGCCAGTCAAGAAAGATTGAACTGGAAAAAGACAGACTTTGTTCTATACAAAATGTAAATGTTAAGTAAAGACCAAGAGACTGAGAAAGAAAGAAAGAAAAAGAAACATAAAAACCTGTTGTTGCAGTGTGTATTTGTGTGCATTAGTTCTTGCTGTTCTGGATATTTAACAACCACTTGAGCCTCATTACTAGAGCTTACCTTTGCTGCTGTCTTCATGATCCTACCAAACAATCTCAGTGGTGCACTGATCCTCTGCTTAGTTATTAATCCCTCTATAATCCCCATCTGTCCATCACTTCCTCTCCCTGGACTCATTAGCATCCTGGATGTCTTTTTATCTGATATAAAGCTGAGTTGTATTTCATTATTTCTGGTCCTCACACCCAAATCTGAATCATTGAATTTCTTCTTTCTCTTTCCAGGCATCCAGTGGTAACTACTACTTCATCCCCTACATAGTGAGTCCTAACCACGAGTACATGTGCTGTGAGAGTGACGCCCAGCGCAGGGCCAGTGAGTACATGCAGCCCAGCTGGGACAACCTGCTGGGGCCGCTCTGCGTCCCCCTGACTGACCGCTTCACCAGCCTGCTGAAGGACATCCACGTCACATCCTGGTGAGACATTTAAAGCATAAACGTGATCATACACAAGTTGTCTTATAGTTAGTTAGATGGGTAGAACTTTTGTCATAAAAATACAACTTTTGTAAATCTTTTAAATCTGTTCCTCTCTATTCTCATCATCATTTTGATTTGTCTCACTGTCTTTCTCTACAAATCTCTCCCCCTCATCTCTATTTACTAATTAATCACCAATGTCCTCTCTTCTAATTGTCTTTACTTTTACTCATCCGTCATCTGCAGTGCTTCTTTTAAGGACACCCTGCTGAATGACATCAGGAAGGCCAGAGAGAAGTACCAGGGAGAGGAGCTGGCCAAGGAGCTTTCCCGCATCAAACTCCGAATCGACAACACGGAAGTTCTCACCCAGGACATCGTCATGAACCTGCTGTTTTCTTACAGAGACATACAGGTACAAACACATCGTTTTTGGAAACTTATGTGCTAAACAAATATGTGCATCATGTTAATGTGAAAGGCAAGAAATAAGTTTGCCTTTTCCCACCACCAGGACTACGATGCCATGGTGAAGCTGGTGCAGACTCTGGAGATGCTGCCGACTTGTGATCTGGCAACGCAGCCCATGATCCAGTTCCACTACGCATTCGCCCTCAACAGGTGGATTCAAACTCAGGCTTAGAGAAGAGTCCACGCATAGTGTGCCAAAAGAAGCTTTTACTAATTATGAATTCACATGTGTGCAGGAGGAACAGTCCTGGTGACAGGGAGCAGGCTCTCGGAGTGATGCTGCAGGTGTTGCAGTCGTGCGAACATCCAGCGCCCGACATGTTCTGCCTCTGTGGACGGATATACAAAGACATCTTCCTGGACTCAGACTGCAAAGACATGATAAACAGGGACAACGCTATACAGTGGTGAGAACACGCACTCTAATGCGTACATCCCTTACACATGCTTTCATGAAAAATACATAATCTGCATCTAATTATTTACATTTGTGCAGGTACAGAAAGGGGTTTGAGCTGCAGCCAACTCTCTACTCTGGCATCAACCTGGCTGTCCTCCTCATAGTTGCTGGCCAACAGTTTGAGAGCTCCATTGAACTTCGGAAAATAGGTAAGAGGAGGATCCTGAACCTGCCACCCCCTTTTCATCAAGCCAGCACAAAATGCATAAATCAAGCTGAAACCGCCCGATACAAATATTCTCAAATGTGTCAGTTGCTCTCGATAGTTTAACAGTTTGTTGCAAACTTAGGTCTCTCTCAGAATATAAACACGTGTTCAAATTGTGTCATTGAGGTTCAGCAAAGTCATTTTAAGGGTAATTAATTAACTGATACAGTAACTGCAAACTAAGCATCTAACAGCAGCCAAAGTAAATGTAAACAAAACAAACTAGCTAGGCTACTGAAGTATGCTAACGTATGCGACACAGTAGTAGCCTATGCAAAATAATTCTTCGGTTGTTCTTTGCTGTCTTAAATGAAGCTCAATGGTATTTAATAAATATTCCATAATGTTTTCATACTTTTAATCTGATGTCTTTAGGTGTGAGGTTGAACAGTCTGCTGGGGCGCAAAGGTTCCCTGGAAAAAATGAATAACTACTGGGACGTGGGCCAGTTCTTCACCGTTAGCATGCTAGCTAACGACATCCCTAAAGCTACTCAGGCGGCCGAGAAGCTCTTCAAACTCAAGCCGCCTCTCTGGTAGATATTCACAGTCACAATAAATACTACTTATATACTATGTTGGCAGTGCTTTTATGGTACAGTATCAGAAACATTTAGCTTTTTGTAGTCTGAAAAAAAGTACTTTTATGTTTTAAGCGACTTTATTTCTACAGGATAATGACAGTAAAGGAAATAGACTCAATGAAATACATGTTAATAATCAAAATGTATTTTCTTCCAGGTATTTGCGGTCGGTGGTGCAGAACCTGCAGCTGATCCTGAGGTTTAAGAAGCAGTCGGTGGAACATTCTCCACAGCGGGAGAGACTCAACTTCTGGATGGACATCATCGTCGAGGCCACGCAGGGCACCACCAATCGACTGCGGTTTCCGGTACAAACGCGCATACGCAAACACGCCCGATCAGATTATCAAAGACTCATGCTAACATGTTGGTTGATCTTTTCTTTTTCTCTTTGTGTAACAGGTGTTAATCCTGGAGCCAACTAAGCTTTACCAGCCCTCGTATGTGTCCATTAACAACGAGGCTGAGGAGAAGAACGTCTCTATCTGGCATGTTTCTCCTCCCGAAACGGTAAAAAGAATACCCTCGTAGCCACATGACCCTCTTCTACTTTACCTCAGCATTTCATTGTATTGCACCCTTGACAGTTAACTGTCAAAATAAGTTTACATCCGCCTGTTTTCGTGCACATTTTCAATATGCTTTTCTTCTTGGTTAATGGCACCCGACTGGAGAATTCGTGCCACCAGCTGTTTCACCTTGATAAATCAACATCCTAATATTTGCATAAAAGTACTGGATAGAAACCTGCATTAATTAACATTTTCTATTGTTCATTTTCAGGAAGTTCAGTTGAAATATGCACTACTAGAAGAAACATCACACATGTCCTATGTCTTTCTGTTCCTTATCCATTTAAAAAAATTAGACTTTAAATGAGTCCTGGTTGAATATAATACCATTCTGCGCAAATTTGAACAATCTCAAAATATAACACTTAATTCACTCTCATTACAGAAAGGGATCCATGAGTGGAACTTCACTGCGACGTCCATCAAAGGCATAAGGTATGAATGTACATTTGGCATGTTGGATTTTATGCAGCTAAGAGACAAAATGTGTCAGTTTATTTGGGTTTATTACTATAATCGCGAAGCAAAATGTTCGCCAAACACCTTGTTTTCACTTGAACAGTAAAAGTTCCAATGGATGGTTTAAGAGTACTTTTTATGGAAGCCCATTCCTGCCAGCAAAAATAAAAAATAAAAAAAATAATAATAATAATTCTAATAATTTTTATTTTTTTTTATTTTACTTTTTTTCCACCAGCAAAAAAAAAAAAAAAAACTTTTGGTGAAGACTTGGTGATTGAAGACTTCTTTAAAACGTGGCTTTACAACACATGAAATACAGATGATGTTTCACATGGATTGTACTGAGCAAACGCACCCTTGAAGCTCTGGAGTATAAAGAATGAAACCAATGTGGCTGAGGTGGCGACCAATAAACTATGGAAGCCCATTCACGCCAGCAAAAAAAAATAAAATAAGATCACCAAAAAAAATAATAATAATTAATTCACAAAAAAAAAAAAAAAAAAATGAATTCACAAAAAAAAAAATAATAATAATTAATTCACAAAAAAAATAATTATATATATATATATATATATATATATATATATATATTTTACTTTTTCTCTGTCAGCTGGTGGAAAAAAAGTTAAATAAAAAAAAATAAAAAATTATTAGAATTATTATTATTTGTTTTGTGGGTGGATCTTTTTTTTTTTTTTTTTTTTTTTTTTTGTGAATTACATTTTTCTTTTTTCTTTTTTTAAGTTACTATTCATTCATTTTTTTTTTTTTGTGATCTCATTTCTTTTTTTTTTTTTTTTAGTGATCTTTGTTTGTTTTTTTTGCTGGCGGGAATGGGCTTCCATAACTTTTAGATATGTTTTAAAGTGTGTTAAAAGATCTTTCATCTACTCTAAACTGTCCTGTCTGCAGCATCAGTAAGTTTGATGAGCGGTGCTGCTTCCTCTACGTCCACGATAACTCCGATGATTTCCAGATCTACTTCTCCACTGAGGAACAGTGCGGTCGGTGAGGACACACACCTCTAGATGTGTCTGTGTAGGTGTGTGTGTTTGTCTGCGTTTGTGCTCGTACAGTACGTATGTGCGATTGTATTGAAACGTTGCCGTGAACAGGAAGTGGTAACGTTATAATGTCGTGTTCCAGGTTCTGCTCCATGGTGAAAGAGATGATATCAGATGGTACGGGGAACGCTGTGGAGCTGGAGGGGGAAGGAGACGGAGATACGCTGGAGGTCTTAAATATAGCCATTACTTTTTTAGCAAATACAAATTATAGCTCTAGTTTGTGATTACTGATTAACAATATGTGTGTGTTACAGTACGAGTATGACACCGATGAGACCGGGGACAGGGTGGTGTTGGGCCGGGGCACCTATGGAGTGGTGTACGCAGGGAGAGACGTCAGCAACCAGGTCCGAATCGCCATCAAAGAGATCCCTGAGAGAGACAGCAGGTATGCACGTTTGGGTCGAAAGAGTGACCCGGATCAAAGTTTACCACCTTTAACATAAAAAATTGGTATTTCATTGTCTCACAGTTTGTAATCAACCCTTTCAAAGTCCCGCTACCCCTTTTTTCGGGAGGCCCAATTGGAGGCCAAAATAGCCGCCATCTTGGTTTATTTAATGGCCAATCGGGCAGATTTGACCAGATCCCTCCGGAGAACAACTCCACCAAATTTCATGCTTGTATCATAATATGCACGATTCTTATTAAAAATTGCTTTTATCTGCCCCACTAACATGGCGGTGCCGGGTTACTAACATAGTAATGTCACCTTTGAACAGACGCAGCATATCTAAGTACAACAGGAAATGGGAAAGTTGACCCTAACCCACCTTTATATCTTAATTTGGATTATGACACAAGGGATAATAAATGTTTTATCTTGTGTGTTTATGAATGTTTTTATTCTTACAGCACATGGTTGTTTGTCCTAATTTGTTGTGCAATAATATAATATGAAGGAGGTTGATGCTGTAACCAGATATGAAATATATGTATTTTTGGTCTTTTTCTCTCTCTCTCTCTCTGTGTAAATCAGATACTCCCAGCCCCTTCATGAAGAGATTGCTCTCCACAAGTACCTGAAGCACAGGAACATTGTTCAGTATTTGGGCTCCGTTTCTGAGAACGGATACATCAAGATCTTCATGGAACAAGTGCCCGGAGGTGCGTTTGTATACGAGAGAAAGAGAGAGATAGTAAAACACAGTTGTGTGAACTAGGACTAGATCCTTAGAAACTCTGGCTGCGTCCGAAATCGCATACTAGACACTACAAACTCAATATGTGTACTATCGTTCAACATGCTTTGTGCTTTACTGATAATTTGATCCGGTGCAGGCAGTCAGATGTTCTTGATTCATGTCGGTAAAATTGTCTATTTCAGAGATCGATGCTTGTGACCGCTCGGTTACCGGGCGGTCTCTCTAACTGCTTGGTCATCTTCCCATTTCATGATAGGTTTTGGACACTCCTTCTCTTCCTTTCTCCAGGAAGCCTGTCCGCGTTGCTGCGGTCTAAGTGGGGCCCGCTGAAGGAGGCGACTATAATCTTCTACACCAGACAGATCCTGGAGGGGCTCCGGTACCTGCACGAGAACCAGATCGTCCACCGAGACATCAAGGTACAAGGCAGCAACACACAGTCTGTGGTTTGACCAAGAGTAACATCCAGTGTGCAAGTTTATAATGCAAACAACAATGAAATCAGAAATGGACTTTCACTGCAGTGCTCATGCTCATGGGACAATAGAGGTGACCCCCTGGTAAGAACACTGTGGTGGGGTTGGTCATTTGATAGTAAACAGCTGCTGTTTCTCCATTAGGGTGATAATGTGTTGGTGAACACCTACAGTGGTGTGTTGAAGATCTCAGACTTTGGTACCTCGAAGCGGTTGGCGGGAGTCAACCCCTGCACGGAGACTTTCACCGGTAACTTCTTCTTCTTCTCCTTCTGCAAAAACAATCTGTTGTTGTCTCGCTAATATCTTGTACGCAAAAAAAAATAGTTTTATTTGTAACTGACATGTCCTCAAATCCCCAGATTACATTTAGGAATACTTCACCCACAAAATAACCATTTGTAGATCAGTTACTCACCATGAATTCTTGAAGAAAACGGACAAAAGTCTTGATCAAGTGAAGTAAGCGGGGGCCTTGTTTAACAGTTGTTTAACAATGAAGTATGGTTCACAAACTCGCACACAAGTCTCATTCATCCAGTCGTATGCTCACAACTTGCCAAACACATGCATCTTTGATAAAACCCAACTATTTAAAACACTTCCGCATAAACAGTCACGTTTTCGCTTGTTGAGGAATGTTAGAAAAACAGAGTTTCCTTAAAGAATTAAAGGTTACATGGGCTGAGTAATTGATATCATGGTCATTTTGTGGGTGAAGTATTCCTTTAAAGTAAAGTGCAAGTTAAAAAGTTGTTGAAGTAATAGACTTCAACAAGGGTTTCCTTGAACCTGGGTTTAATAAATGATGACGTCCATCCATTCAGCTCCACAAATGTAACAAATGTCTTCTACTGAGGAACTTTCAGGTGTAAACAAGACAAATTATTAACATTAAAATGATCTACTATAAACTAAATTATGACAAAATAAGACTGTATACCACTACATACAGCTTCGTCGAATACAAAAGAATGAACTGTGATAGTAACGACTGAGAGTGAAAGTGGGTGATTCGGTTCTGAACAGCATGAACGGAGTCGTAGAAATGTTGAAGTATAAATATCAAAATGACGAGAGCCACTATCAGCCTCTATGGAAACACTCGGACACACGAGCGTGCACGAACCTGCGCGCACGCGTACGAACATGCACATTCATCGGCCATCTGGCCTCCTCCAGCTGCCAGCGAGGTGTGTGATTAGATTAGCTAATCAAGCAGAGGCAGAAGGGTGTTTACCTTTCATTAGCAGGTGTGTGTGTGTGTGTGTGTCCTTATCTGTCTCCATCTTTGTAGAGCTCTGTCTGTCTCTCACTGTTTACATCAGTATTTAGAGCACACCACAAATGCCAAATATGCTCAGACTGACTGACTGCAGACCAAAATACTCAGAGATAGAATTAAGAAAAAGGATCCAGCTTTTGTGTCCAGAAATGTTCATTTCAGAATCTCCTCTTCAGTTTGAGTCAGTTTGTTGTCTCTGATGCTAACTGACTTTGATTGCCTCTCGTGTACCTCTTAGAGATAATTGTTCCAGCTTACCATCTGTCTCTCTGTCTGCAGGTACTCTGCAGTACATGGCTCCAGAAATCATTGATAAGGGCCCTCGAGGGTACGGGGCCCCGGCTGACATCTGGTCCCTGGGATGCACCATTATAGAAATGGCCACTGGGAAACCGCCCTTTCATGAGTTGGGAGAACCACAGGCGGCCATGTTTAAGGTAGGACTCATGTCATGTGTATTCCATTACATCCATCAGATAAAGACATGTCCAGGCCCTGATTATTCTGAGTATGTGGTTTTAGGTGGGCATGTTTAAGATCCACCCAGAGATCCCAGAGTCCTTGTCTTTGGAGGCCAAGTCGTTCATCTTGCGCTGCTTTGAGCCGGACCCTCACAAGAGAGCCATCACCTCGGACCTCCTCAGAGACACGTTTGTCAGACAAAACGCCAAGGGCAAGAAGAGCAAGATCGCCTTCAAACCATCAGGTCAACTCACACACACACACACAAATAAAAAACAAAAACATATACATTTAAAAGACATTGAAAATTAATATTATATGCACATAGAACACACATTGGACGTGTTGCAGAATAACTCCCCCCAGACTTACATACATGTTACAGTAACGTTCTCTTATTAACCGATGTTTTTGCAGACTACATCCACAACGTGTCGCTGCCGGTGCAGTTGCAGTGCGAGGCCACCGGGAGCAGCAGCAGCGAACCGGGTTCCATGAGCCCAGACTGCGACTCCAAACACGACGTTTTCTTCGTAAAGAAGAAAAGCCCCGGCTCCCAGAACCTCCTCAAACCCCCCAACTCCAACTACCTGAGGTGTGTACGTGGGCTTTCACGTGAGCTAGGTTTCTACAGGACTTTGAGAGACAAAATACAGATTTATTTGATCTCTTTTGCAGGTTATTACTGATGCTTACCTGCACATTTAATTTGGATGGTATCAGAATAGCCTTCTTTCAAGTCATGCTTATTCTAAATGCAAAAATAATATATTACATACTCTTACAACATTGTCACTGCAGACAAAATCCTGCTGGGACACAGTCCACATCATGTGAGAAGATGTGAATGAATGTGCATGAGTGTGTGTGTGTGTGTGTGTGTTTTGGTGGCAGGTGGCCTTATTGTGCCCACAGCATGCTCTGCTGCCTTTTACGACACTGATATAATGAGGTCTGATAACTTTACGAGCTTCAGCTGGCAGGCTGAGCACACACGCACCATCACACGGTCATCCACGCGCACGGACACGCGCGTGTGCGTACGTGCGTGCGCGACCCTGGCGAGCTGACTCATGCTGCCTCTGCACTTTCCTGGGCACACACAGTCGCCAGGAGAGGCTTGTATCTGTAAATAAACCAGACGGCGCGTCACGCCGCTGTAAATCAATTGCGTGCTTCATGTTTTATTATATATTGCGGTGAGATCACTGTGTGTGTGTGTGTGTGTATGTGTGTGTGTGCGTCGCAGTGTTCCAGATGAGGGTTCGGTGTCGGACGACCGCAGTGCACCCCCCTCCCCCGAGGACAGGGACGGCGGTCTGTTCCTGCTGAAGAAGGACAGCGAGAGACGGGCCATTCTGTTCAAGGTCCTCAATGACGACCAGGCTAAAGTCATCTCCAACCTGAAGGAGAACCACATCCAGGTGTGTCTGTG
The DNA here is from genome assembly GCA_032191485.1 of Leptoclinus maculatus. Taxonomy (NCBI): domain Eukaryota; kingdom Metazoa; phylum Chordata; class Actinopteri; order Perciformes; family Stichaeidae; genus Leptoclinus; species Leptoclinus maculatus. The sequence continues at coordinate 2,805,248 of JAVDOI010000013.1, read as the reverse complement.
GCAGCAGTTAAAGCGAGAAAAGTTTTCATTCATAGAAAGAAACATGAATCAAAATTGCACATCTATCGGAAAACAGCAAACAAACTCCAATAACTATGGTCATTAAGAGTTAAAGAAAATAAAAATACATGTGTTATTTACTAAAGCGTCCGTAAGCAGATTATAGGACATCTATTTCTAGCCCATTCGTACACTCCACTTGTACGTTACAGGACATTTTCATGCAAAACTTTTTAAGCATTGAAGAAAAGAAGCCTGTACTTTCTGATGCTACCACTGGGGGGCGCACATGTTTTAAAATCCTACAAATAGGCTCTTTGATGACATCGAAGAGGTTTTGAATTTGTAGTATTATTAGTTGTACCTCAGAGTTTGTCTTTATTCAGGATGTCACACGTGTTTACGTGTGTGTGTGTGTGTGTGTGTGTGTGTGTGTGTGTGTGTGTGCAGGGCATTGAAGAGCTCCAGCTGTCTGTCGAACACATCAAGCAGATCATCTGCATCCTCCGAGACTTCATCCATTCCCCAGAGAGGCGCGTCATGGCGGCCACCATCTCCAAGCTCAAACTGGACCTGGACTTCGACTCCACCTCCATCAACCAGATCCAGCTGGTGCTCTTTGGCTTCCAGGACTCGGTCAGCACACACACACACACACACACACACACACACACACACACACACACACACACACATACCTGGAACTAGGCAGGATATGCAAGCTGTTATATCAGAGATTTGGTCTTTTTTAATTGCTGCTGGCACATAACAAAACAAATGAAGTGTAATGACTCATCTTAGGTGTGAATATGTTGTTTGTCTGATGTTCTCAGGTAAACAAGGTCCTGAGGAACCATCACATCAAACCTCACTGGATGTTTGCGATGGATAACATCATCCGCCGAGCTGTGCAGGCTGCGATCACCATCCTCATTCCAGGTCAGAAGCCTGGCCTGAGCTTTTACCGCCATCTAGTGGACACATGCGTGACATTCTGTCCTGAACTAAACATAGATTCATATGATGTTATAAGAAATTCATCGACGCATCTCTTTAACAGAGCTGCAGACCCACTTCGGCCCGGCGTCGGAGTGCGAGGGAGCAGAGAAGGAGGACGAAGTGGACGAAGAGGAGGCAGAGGAGGCAGAGTTCGGTCCCGTTATAGCTCCTCAAGCTGACGACCCCGGGACCACAGCTGAGCCCGCCCACCCCGTGGCCAGCACGCCAAACTCCGCCCACTCGCAGGAGCATCAGCGCTCGCATTATCAACTGGGAGTACAGCTGGGGCGGCTCAAACAAGAGACCAACAGGTACACGCAAACACAGCAAAACGTGCTTTGTTCTCAGTCAAAGACACAGTGTCAATAAAGTTGTACGGTGTAACTTTCTTTTCTTTTGATGTGGTTACATGCGGCGACAAAGTGCCATTAAAAGATTTCAATACATACAGTACTTTCCAACACACGCACACGCACACACGGGAAAAAACACTGCAGGCACATTGTGTGAATGGAGGTCATGATGATGAAATTCTACTCGAAGCAGTCACGTGACAAGAAGTGGAGGAGATGGAAAGAATGTGCACACACCCATAACGTGCACGCACGCACACACACGCTATGCATGTCGCGGACACATTAGCTGCAGGGCTGCGTGTGATACATGTTTGTCACTTGACCCCACAGGGTGATGAAACACAGCAGGGACATAAGAGGAGTAAAAGGGCTCCACACACAAAACCTGAACACTGATATCACATCTAAACGTTGCCATAAATAATGGAGAACTGAAAGATTGAATTTGTTTTGTATTAAAACATCTTTAGGTGTGGCAATAAAGACAAAGATGCAGTACGGTGCCAAAGCTCAGAGAAAGGCTTTCTGGATTTATTATTGTTTCAGACAAATTATTGTTAAAATGTCTCAGCAAAAACAACTAACTGCTTTTGCGGAGACATTTTAAAACTTAAGCTCTCATCTGTGAAAAGTTTGCGACAACATGAGGCCATTTCATACACTTCAGATTGTGTTACAACAGGCCCAACATTCATAATAACGTTCCTCGACAGAATGTTAATGTGGGCGACTAGAAACAGCAAACATACCGAAGTCTCCACTGATACCAACAACACAAATGTGAAAACCTATCTGTCTTTGAACACCTGGAATGTAGTTTTTATGTTGCCAGGACTAAACTGAAACCTGAGAATATGCTGAGAATGAGGAATAAGGAATATCGCATGACAAGACGTACACCTCCACAACACATCTCTGAGTCAATCAGAGAAGGAGAAGGACTACAACAGATTTACTTCAGAGGGAAGAGTTTTTTGCAAAGGTTTTGTTTCATAATAATGAGTGAGTTTTCAGCCTGAAGAAAGATGGGCAGTGACTCAAAAAACCCCGTTTTCTGACAGGAAGTTGGACTAACCAGTAGTTGTGTTGAGATTTGGGAGGCGCGTGTGGGCTTCTTCTTCAATCCCCTTCGTCCTACTGTCGCCCATAACAGTGTAGTTGCTGCATACGTTTCTATCTGTTTCGACAGCTTTCTGGTTAGACCACGCCGCTATTCATCTGTGCCCTCCATGCTGTGCGCCTGTGAGATTTATTGGCTATCATAACAGATGTCACTGTCGCTGCAGGCTGCTGGAGGAGCTGCTGCAGAAGGAGAAGGAGTACCAGCAGGTCCTGAAGGCCACGCTGCAGCAGAGAACACACGACATGGAGCTGGTCAGAGCCCGACACAGACCACTAGGTAAACACACTCATGGATTATTCTTCTGTCTGGGCTTCTCTTCCGCTCTAACTCTACTGTTTTCTCTGAACAGACATTTTACCTCCATCCATCTTCAAAATCCCAGCAGACCACGAACCAGACAAGCAGCTCACTGATTGGCTTAAAGAGCAGGGGGCGGACGCTGACACCATAGATAAGGTTGAGTATCTGTCGGTTTTGAACCGTGTGTCTATAAGCAGCTGAAACACATTATGTTTAGTTTTAATTTGATTGTGTTGTGTTGTAGTTTGTGCTGGAGGAGTACACACTGACCGACGTTCTCACTGAAGTTACCAAAGATGACCTCCACTGTCTACGTCTACGGTATCTACTCTTCATATCATAATGCATTTTGTCAGCAGGGAGCATGAAATCAAGCTACTCTTGGCCGCTGACATTTGTTATTTAAAAAGTAGCGGTAAGGTAAAACAAATCCTTCAAGCTTCCAAGAGTAGCCGAAGGTCTTCCTCTCTAAAAAGATACCTTTTGACGCCATCGTACGCCAATCTGTCGTGATTAACCCTCGTTCTCCTCAGGGGTGGAGTCCTCTGCCGCATCTGGCGGGCCATCCAGCGGCACCGAGAGCGAGAGAGGCTGAGACCCGACGAACGCTCGGAAGATGATGCATGATGGGACACGCGGACTACAGCTCTGGAGGACTGATCGGCAGAAGAACGCGCACACATCTGCACACCACCACCTCTCTCTCTCTCTCTCTCTCTCTCTCTCTCTACAGTGCCTTTTCTCGTTGTCGTCACTGCGTCGTACGTACTGAATCCGACGTTTGACTCTACATCTCCACACACTGTCAGATTTGACCAGACCAAAGCGCTCTAGTGCAGGCGTTACTGTATGTATCTGTGCGTGCATTTAAATGCCACAACGTGTTTGTGCTTGGAAGAAAAATGCATCCTAGCAAACGTGGAAACAGATTAAAGTGACACTCCACTCACAATCATTCTCAAAATGTCCGTAATGTAGCTCTACGGGTATGAGCTAAGCTTTACCCCTCACAAACACGAGGAAGTTCCTCCAATCAGTCAGATCTGCTCTGTTCATCCGCATTCTGAGCATACAGATGAACAGCAGAAAGTTGATTGACAAGTTTCTGTAAAACTCGTGCTTGATATTGAATCCAAGCACGGACGCTGTTCTCTGTAAAGAAACCACAAAGTCCATCACCAACGTCTCTCTCTGTGATGTAATAATCATAATATAAACTGTACGTCAAATTCTACCGAGCCAAAACAACTTCGACTTAAGTCTGATCTGTCTGCCAGTCCCTTTGTTCTGCAGCAAAATAGTGAACTTAGAATTTACTGGATAAATATCTAGATAATCCATAACTGTGCAATGGTGGCTATACAAACTAATGCACACAAGTTTTAAGTCTAAATGTTTAAAGTTTGTAACATAAACATAATGTAGCCACGTTGAGGTCACATCATAAGTGCCACCACATCCCGGCCTTTACATTTGTACGCATGTTATTAATATTTTTAATGAAGTAACTTTTCTTTTCTCCTCTCTGTGTTTTGTGTATTTAAATGTTATTTTTTTTATTATTCCAACTCTGTTGTATGTACGTGCTCGTCTGTTTCATTGATTGCTTTAAAACTGCAATAAACCCGGAAATAATGAAACCGTTGCCCGCTTTGTTTTGATGTTTAAGTTGTCAGATATTGGTCATTTTCCTTGCAGTATATTCACATTATGTGCCTAAATAGATGCTTGTGTCATTTAGTTTCCAACTTTTTCGAAAAATACTCTTGAGGACAAAACCGCCCTCGAATGACCCCACAGAGATAATTACACGTTATTCATACTACCTTTGTGCTTGAGTAAACGCTAAAATGCTTTACATGGCTGAAACCTGTTTACCTGTCATATCCTCTCTAAACTGTTTAGATGTTATCCTCTTATCAGACTGACTGACAGTTTTTGAACTACCCGTTGAGACAAACAACTCCAGTGTTATCTCAATCTGTGACAGCCTTTAAAATGCGCATTCCACTATTGGATTCATTATTTATTTAATGGGTAACCTGACATCGTGCTAACACACTCACAGAGACCAACTCTTGAATTCCAGTGTTAACCATTATTAAAGCTCGTTACATCATTAAAACCATTGTCATAAATTACACAGCAAGGCTTTAAAGTATCTACGGTACAAATTTATAATTTTGTGTCAATTGTAATCCCACTAATTTAAAGCTCCACCTAGAAACTTGGGCTCCAGCAGGTGTAGTTGGCAATGCAAAGCAGAGATTAGAGCATTGAGTAATCACGTGACATCATGGAGCATGCTCCCTTTTACCAACCCAACAGGTTTACGTCTTCAGGCTGCAAGGAAAACAAAAAGAAAAGCTGTCAGAGATTTTTTTTTTTCGTTCTGACGTTTTTTAAAATCATGCTCATCGTCCCTGCAGCTTTTAAGTCATCATACATTACAGCAATATACAGTGTTAACTGATCAGCTTGGAAAGAACCTCCCATTACCTGAGTGCATTCTTTTAGTTTTCATTGAGCTGACCTATCCCAAGAGTCTTCTTCCTCGTTTGTGTGTGCGTAGGTGCTTGTGTGTAGTTATTAGAACCAGGTGAAAACATTGAGGAAGCAAGTTAAAAAATACTTTCAATGAAACTTAACATTTTAAATGAAGACATTTTACTTGAATGTAAGCAATACAGAAACTGTTGTAACATTCATATTTTGGAATAAAACATTTGAAATGTACAGATTTGAAACACAACACTCAACTTAATGCTTGCAGATTTTCCATTGTGTATCTTTAAAGGAATCATTTGAGTTGGATGAAAAGTTGATACCACTTTCACATCTGTCGGGTAAACATAAGGCTAGCTAGCAGCCTGTTAGCTTAGCTTAGCATAAATACTGGAAACGGAGGGAAACAGCTAGCCTGGCTCTGTCTAAAGATAGCTGCATACCAGAACCTCTGAAGCTCACTAACATGTGAGCCAGGAGCATGGCTGTATAAAGACAACTGGATACAGCGTTGGAGGCGCCGTTCATCATGAAATAAGGGCTATTTAAGTGTTTGTATTAGGAAGTTGATTTACCTAACAAATTATAAGTGTATCTTTCCCAATACAACCTCTGGTTCTGAAGTGAAGCCAATGTGGAAGTTAGCATTCTTTCTAATGGCCATCAGGGGGCGACTTCTCTCGTTGCAAAAAGAAGTGAGATTGTATAGAAGTCTATTTGAAAATTACTCTACTTCTCACTTGATTTATTACCCCAGTAAACATAGTAAACATGAGTCGCTACTTTCAAGTCTTCTTCATTACAGCATCGTCATTAAGTTTACAAAAACAGTTTAGTGCAGTACCTCTTTAAATCATTTACATCGAATTACAGATTGTCCTACCTTTCACTACATATTACCAACATTAATTTGCCACGCTCTGCAGCTGTCAGAGGTGGGTATTTCATCATCACCACGGCATGTACGTGCGTGGTGGCAGAACAGGGAAACCACCTTATTCCAATCCTGCTCTGCAATGCTATTAAAGGTCCAAATAAGATGCCTTTCACTCAGTACAATATGTCCTCTTACATCACTGCATAATTTCAGCATGAAGACACTTATTGACAGCTGTTTCAATTGTGTTTTAATGAATGTATTTACCATAATCCTGTTGAGTGTTCTTTGCCATGTACGTCACATGCCGGTACAAACATTCCACCCATTCAAGATTGCTTTTGTGATTCAAGTGACTTTGATTGTGACAGTGCCAATGTTCACCTGGATGACGACAACAGAAGTCATTATAGGTCTATTGTATGTTTAGGACTGATGAGGTCAAATAAACGTTCAGGACTTGAGGTTACAATAGAATTTGGTTTTGGTCAAAATGACTCAGTTTAGATATTGTGTACATACAGACAGCACTATACTTCTTATCAAGTTTTGTGGCATAAATATTCTGGTTGTGACTATTTGAGCTAAAGAAATTGCTTTGGCCCTGTAGGTTTCCCATCAACAACACATTTCCAGTTTTTAGATATTGAGCAGCTTGCTTTAAACCAGTAGAATTACTTTAAACAAGTGTTCCAAACCTTTCTTACAGCAGTTGTTACATCTGTTGGCTCTGTTGGGGCAAAGTATAAACAGGAGCCACTAACGCTGGACTGGTTTGTTGACTAGTTACTGCGCATGTGCGCCAAAAATAAGTTCGCTGAATTCAGGTTTCAAAATAAAACATGTATTTAATAACAAATGCAATCTGAATTAACTATCGATAGTAAAATGCTCTCGAGAACAGCTTTCACACACACTCCAAACAGGAAGCTTGTTACCTGAAGGACGAAATGTGATGAAGAGACTGAAATAAACATTTGAATCTCCTTTCATAGTCCGTAAAATATCTGTCTCAAATCCTATTGGCTAAATCCAGCTGACTCCTCCTAGCCTTAGTCAGCTGACTCCCTCGTCATCTCCTATTGGTCTCCGTCTGTAGCTCCTCCTTCTTGGGTTCCTCTTGGGTCCTCGCTCTATTCCTGGTGTCCTCTGTTAAAGCCCGACTTAAAATCCTGTCTATCCCTATCGACTATTCTTACAGATTAATACATTCATTAATAATACATCCAATAATTGTCTCTTATGGTTCAACACTCCTATAGTAAACATATTGTAAACACACGCTACACTAGATAAGTATTCTGGTACTTCCTGATACTTTGACACTTTTTACAAGCATATGTGCGGCATTTCCACGATGCTTCCTAAACTCATTCTAAACATATTACATCTCATAGATAAATATATTGCAACACTTTAACCCATCGTAACATTCTTATTATTGTGACACTTCTATTCACCATAAGAGGTGCTAATCATCATACTAAACTAATTCTAATACTAAAATCCCACTAATTCTATCTTCAATACTGAAATCCTCCACAAATCCCCCCTAACACACTCTTCAGAGTGTGTTACCTTTATGGTCTAAGAGTGAGTTTCCCCAACTAAACAGTCATCATCAGTCGTTAAAATTCATCCTCATCATCTATACCTAACCAATTTCCCTACATCTTTGTCTCACTAAGCACAGTATCAATTAACCCCTGTAACAGTCTACGAATACAACGGCATCAACAGAGGACAAGGACTGTAGCTGATGTGAGCGGCTCTTGTCGTGATGCTGGTTGGTCCAGGTGGAGGACATCTTCAGGTTTCATCCTGTACAATGAGGAATAGAAAGAACAATTTCTGAGAAGCTTTGTCTGCTCACTTAACAAAAATTATACTTAATTCAATGTATCTTTAAATCCCAATTTTACCCTATAAAAACAAAAAAATCCCAAAACAAACTGACAAAACAATATACAGTCAATTTTCCAAAATTTCAATATCTCACCGGATGTTTTCAGAAGTCCATCTGGACTCAATCAGGTCTTCCAGAATCCCAGTGAAGATGATCAGGAACTGTGTTGTTCGGAATGAAAGTACTACAAGCAAATCCAAACATTTTGCACACCGCTAAAATCATATTTAATGCCATTCTGTTCTGCAAGGCCATTAAACTAGTCTTATCTACCAGCTCATGAAGTCCCACTATGGCATCACGAGTGAAGTTTACAAAATGCTGCTGGTTACAGTAAATGTAATTAATCCAATCCACATCTTTATTGATTGTCGACCATCAAAAAAAATGCTGATTCGAAACCTGTTTATATTTAATTTCCTGGCTTTAAATTCATTAAGCACCCCCCTTGGTACCCTTATGTCATCTATGTAAACTTCTATAAAATGGATCTCTCATGGTCCAGTCCAACTTGTTGGCACCTATGGACCTCATCCACAGCCAGCTACCTGGTAATACAATAGGAGACTGCTTTCTCCTGTCAGCAGCTGCCTCTATGTTCATCACCTGTGAAAATAAAACTTAAAACATGTTAGTTAACGTCTTTGTATCTTAAATGAGTGTTATTGTGCTCTGTGTTTCTAATGTTGTCCTGAGAGTGGGGGTGTCTTCTTCTGGATCTTCTTGGCCTCTTCAGTACTGATCTTGGTACCATGGTTCTGGCAGCATGGGCATCTGTTGCTGTTGTGGTGGCACACTGAACTGCTTTCCTCCTCTGCAGTTTCTTGCCCAGTGACCTCTTTGCCCACATCTGTAGCATTCATCTTCACTTCCGGGTCTTCCATACCCCCCTTGCTGGAATCCTCTCCCTTTGCTGTATCCACGTCCTCTGCCTCTGTACTGTGGTGGAGGTGGGTAATTCACCACTGTAGGGGCTGGTTCTGCTGGATACGGTTGATCTGGTATCGGGGGTGCAGCTGGATGTTGGGGCTGATGAGAGGCTTGAGCCTCGGCTACTGCTCTCTGTTTCTTGGCATGATGTGCCTTAGATACTTCCCTGTCAGCCGCTGCTATTTGGATTTTCAACAGCCGCTTCATCAATGTCTTCAGATCTTCTTCTCCTTTACCTTCTCTTTCCTTTATCTGCAGTTGCAGATCTTTCCTAGTGCGTTCTAGTTCTCTCAATTCACCCTTTAGTTCTCCTACCTCTTTCCTATCTCTTACTTCCTTTTTCTGTCTATACACTTCCTCTTTCTCTCTCAACACTTCCTGTCTTTGTCCTTCCAACACCCATGCTGCTGAAGTTAATGTAAACATCATGCAGACTAGGAGTGTTCACTAATCCCTCAACTCTGTCTATCCTATAAGGTTCTACTCTAACCGCAGCTCTGAAATTCAAAAAACTATTCGCAAATCTTGGTAAAATGCTGAACCAAAATTAATCAATACTGCATATACTAAGAAGTCTTGAATTAAAAAATCACAGAAATGTAAACTTTCAAATCAAACAATCAATATCTAAATCAAAATTAACTTCAAATAGAACTAAAATGAATCTAAACTAAATCAAACTAATCGAAATGAATCAAAATGTTGAATCAAATCATAAATGATTAATGGAAATGTAACTGCTGACCTAAAATTGCAATCAATAATGGAAATCAAAACATTGGATCAAAACATACACTTTCACAACTGTAGTGGAAACGTTGAACTGAAACTACACCTAACAATCAAAGAAGTTGTAATGTAAATCAAAAGTAAACAAACAATTGAAAGTCTAAATGTTAAATCAAAATTAATTAAAATTGTGAACTAAAGTTAAAATAAAAAATTACAAATGTCGGATCAAAATCAAAATCAACTATTCCAGTTAAAATATTGAATCAAAATAAACAACTGTAGGATACCAATTGAATTACAACTGGAGGTTAAAATATTGGATTAAACTAAGTTTACTAAACTAAAGTTGAACTGTTGAATTGAAACTAAAATGAATAATTTAAGTTACAATTAATATTACCAATGGCTATTAAAATACTGAATCAAAACTAAGAGCAACAATCTAAGTAAAATGCAAATTAAAATATAGAGTCCAAAACAATGATATCACAAGTTTATCACCAAAAACTCACCTTATTGTAATTTATCTATCAATCTACTAGATGACTAAGTATTTGGTAGTCCTAAAGTAATTACTCCTACAAAAGATAGGTGGTGAAACGTTCTGTAGTTCTATAATTATTTCACCTCTAGGTTTTCTGGGTAGTGGAGTTTACTGTAATTATCATGCAATTACACCTCCAAACCGCTAGATGTCGAAGTTATCTTCTCTTCTTCTATGGTGTTTTCCTCAAAAAACTGGCGCGAAAACGAACAAAGAAGCTAATGCTATTAGCGGCTATTGTTATTAGCTTGAGCTACACGGTCAAAACGTATCTTCAGCACACACAAAGCACCGTAGTCTCAACTCTTACAATATGCCACATTCACACACCTTCTCAAACTAGTCCTGGCCGTGGCTTCTCACCACCATACCAGATATTATAATCAATAGTCTCCTCTTTCACGATCTAAGGTAGCACCAGAACTGCAATCAGTCTCCAGCTTACCATATCATTCACACAACACAATGCTATCTCAGCACTGCAACCCAATGCTATCTTAGCACTGCACAATGCTATCTTAGCACTGCAACACAATGCAACGACTAAATACACAGTTTCATGTATTATTTCCCCTTTAGGTTTTATCATAACGTAGCAGCCAGTCTCTTCGATTTAAGTAGTTTAACGCCTGTTCACTAGACCCAAAAAACGAGCAAAACTTCGCAGTTCGCCTAGCTCAACACTAAACCCACGAAGTCTTAACTACGCCTTCCAGTTCGCCATAGCTTACAAACTCTCTGCTACTCTTCTAAGAGATCAACCCCACGTTAGCCACCCCTAATTGTCTAAGATACACAGTTAGTACCATGCACTATTTCCCATCATTACAATTAACTTAACGCAGCGGCCAGCCTCTGCAGTAGTCTAAACGTATGTTCACCAGACCCGAACCTCACGCACGTCCATGCGGATAATTCAGTATCGCCCAATTACACACCCTGTCCTACCCGAGATCTTGGCCCCACAAATCTATAATTTATTCCCTCCCACTTAAGAGTCATCAGTTCTTTAAGCCTAAACCTACCCAGCAAATCACGAGGGGACCGTCGCCTTGTCCTCATGTACCTCTGAAACACAAATTTAGTCTGCCTAAAGAACCAAAGCCCAGAACTTCGACCGCTCTCACGCTTCTTTCTAGCTGCTTAGTTCCAATAGCTAATACTATAGCGTGATCAATGCTACTACATCCCCCTCTCCCGGGGTTACCTGCACATCAGGCCTCACCGGTAGGATTTCACAACAAAGAACAACGTGTAATCAAAGCACACATATGTTCCTAATTCAGCTTGCAGATGCTATTCATACAGAGTTACAACCACTTTAAAGTTAAATCAATACAGTTACCAGTTGTCTGCGGTCTCCTCTCCTCTGTCCAGCTTCCAGAAACGTAAATCATGCAAACACTTCCGCCTAAGGTTTCCTATTCTACCTAACAGATTTCTATTAAAACGGCTCTGCTCACCTTATGTTTGCGAGATCTCCGAAAGTGTCTACCCATCTCACGTCATGTCAGCCTTCTCAGAGTCGAATATTCAAAGCCCCTAATGTCCCTTTGTCCCTTCGTGGTCGCCAAATTGTTGGGGCAAAGTATAAACAGGAGCCACTAACGCTGGACTGGTTTGTTGACTAGTTACTGCGCATGTGCGCCAAAAATAAGTTCGCTGAATTCAGGTTTCAAAATAAAACATGTATTTAATAACAAATGCAATCTGAATTAACTATCGATAGTAAAATGCTCTCGAGAACAGCTTTCACACACACTCCAAACAGGAAGCTTGTTACCTGAAGGACGAAATGTGATGAAGAGACTGAAATAAACATTTGAATCTCCTTTCATAGTCCGTAAAATATCTGTCTCAAATCCTATTGGCTAAATCCAGCTGACTCCTCCTAGCCTTAGTCAGCTGACTCCCTCGTCATCTCCTATTGGTCTCCGTCTGTAGCTCCTCCTTCTTGGGTTCCTCTTGGGTCCTCGCTCTATTCCTGGTGTCCTCTGTTAAAGCCCGACTTAAAATCCTGTCTATCCCTATCGACTATTCTTACAGATTAATACATTCATTAATAATACATCCAATAATTGTCTCTTATGGTTCAACACTCCTATAGTAAACATATTGTAAACACACGCTACACTAGATAAGTATTCTGGTACTTCCTGATACTTTGACACTTTTTACAAGCATATGTGCGGCATTTCCACGATGCTTCCTAAACTCATTCTAAACATATTACATCTCATAGATAAATATATTGCAACACTTTAACCCATCGTAACATTCTTATTATTGTGACACTTCTATTCACCATAAGAGGTGCTAATCATCATACTAAACTAATTCTAATACTAAAATCCCACTAATTCTATCTTCAATACTGAAATCCTCCACAGCTCTAGTTAGCTAATGTGACATATTAGATTCCTGTGAGAAATGGCTAGCAGGTGGCTAATAACGCTAACGAGGCTTCAAAAAGTTAACTCTGCAGTGATTGAGAAATGAACTGTGAGTTAGTCCCAGACGATCAACAAACAGCTGCAACGTGTTTAGAGCCCAGAGACCGTTAACGTTAGCATTTTTTAAAGGCAATGTGACCATAAAAAATAAGTAAAGTCAGCGTAAAGTAACGTTAGCATAAGGTAACATTTCTGCTGTTTTCCCGCAGAGGTTAAGAGCATGTCTCATACTGAATATTAGTGTTAGCTTGTATAAATGTACTGCTTTTTACCATCAAAATATACCGATCGCTTGATTTTTATGCCAGATGCACATGCATTTCGCCCCTTTAGGAGACTAGCGGCAGGTTGTGAGCACAGATGACAGATTCTTTAACTCCATAGTCACCAAAGTAAATATTGGACCTAATTTTCACAAGCCACATATCTTCCAAACATTCTGATACTGAAATGGCATTTTTGCGACTGACAAATCCAGATAAAAGTTGCTTTGTTCGAATACTTTCTTTGTCTTAGCAACACACTCACGAGGTAATACATCTAATGTTAGCGAAAGGAAAATAAATAAATAAAGCAAACATAATCCAATCAGCTTTTATCTATTCACACGGAGTTCACAAGGCGCACGCCGCTGCCACTCAGGAAACAGGAAGAGTATATAATTTCAAACCATTAGCAGGGCTTGTAATGCAGCATCTTTGTAATAGTTTCTTTGTTATATGTTAAAACAAGACTTTATTGTTCCTCCAGGGAAAGAAAGAAGCTACCCTGCAGTTTATAGAAAGTTAAATTACCCCGTCCTTTACCAGCTGCAACATTAAAGTGAGATACATAATGCATGATGCAAAATAATATACATTATTCTGTAGTCAGCCATTCTGTACTTTAAGTATATTTTGATGCCAATATTTTGGACATCTGCTTGTTGAGTGACATATTGAGAGTCAGTAACAAAAGATTAGTAGTATTAGTGACAAAGAATAGTTGTCGACAGTTGGTGTTCACGATGTTCACATAGTCTTCCTCCAGTGTAGGCGGTTGGGGTTTCTCACTCCCTTGCGAGATTTCCTTTTGCTGCTGAATGGAAACACAAAACGAGTAAGCCTGCATTACTGCACAGTATCAGGGCGAGTTTTGGCACACTGTAGTTTGTTGTTTAATATATTTTGTATGTGCTTAATGTTTAAAGGTGTGTATAAAGTTGAGAATAGAAACAATAGACGATGAAAATATGTTCATGTCGGCATTTGTGTTTGTGTGGTAATTTGGGTAACCAAACAACAACACTGGCTTTTATAATAGTTCAATAAACTGCTTTAATTTTTAAGTCCCCAACCGATATTCCAACTTAATTTTATAGACAAAAGCAATCTTCTCCTTTCTAGCTGGTAACTGACAATTTTGAGAACTGTCAGAAGCAGCTGTTGCTAGCTAGGGAATTAAGCTAACGTTAACCCAATGAGTCAAGAAAGAGGTCAACCCTATGTTCATGGTAAAAGAAAGATAAAAACATAACCTAGGAACATAAAACAGTTTAAGGTCTTTTTAATAAGAGGATATTAAGCTGGGGGAAATCTGACTCTGGGAACACGCTGTCTCTTGCTGACTTTTTAAGTTAGAAAATTATTGTTGATGTACATAATATCGTGCTTAAACTCTGAGGCTAACGCTAACCCAGACAAAAAGTTTGCATCCTCACATTTGGTGACGTAGAAGACATAGATGTAGTTTTAGATCACATTTTAAGTATGATAAGGCTTTACGGATGGCTAACCGATGTGTTTGGCAAACGTAACGCTATCTCAGGTAACGTTGGCTGGGGTTGCTTGGCAGTGCAGCCCAAAACTGCTAACATGCTAAATTCTGATTGCATTCAGGATCAGCACATGGATTTTTGACCTGTAATCCCACAAACTAATGTGTCACAGTCACGGCTGCTCCCCTGTTTTTCCTCGTGTTCCCCAGTCCTAATACGGCTTCCATGTCCCCACGTTGCTTCTCCGTGTGTCTGTGCGTGTGTGCTCTCTCACTCTCCGGGTTCCTGCTCGACCTACATGGCTGCCATTAATCTGCTTGTCACCTCTCTCGCTCTCCCTGCCTCTTGCAACACCTCATCAACTCATCAGCTCTTCGGTTTATCAACTCTACTCCCACTCGGTATCAGATCTTAATCGCAACTGCTGTGGTAGTATCACTCTGCAGGCCCTGCTAGTTAAGTGAATTTTGAGAAGTTGTGTTGCTGGAGACTAAATGATTTCCCCCTTGTGCCTCGGGATCACCTGCTTTCCTGCTAACCCTTGCACAACCTCTGTCTGTCCACGCCACTCAACCTCCTCCACCTGTTCAGCCCCGTGGTCTGCAATCCACCTTCAATCCACCGTCGTAAAACAAACAAACAGTGAGACAAATATTCCGAATCCAAGTAATCGGAAAAAGGCGTAATGTGGAATATCCAAATGGAATATGCTGTTTACATGACCAGTATCAAACTCAGAATATTGTCATATTCGTAATAATAGTGGAATATTAGTGTGCATGTAAACGTAGTCAGTGTCTTGCTTTTGGGTCCAACTAGCTACACTACAAAATGAATGTAGCTTGTAAGTTCATTACTCCTGACTGAAGTAATAATTAGTTCCTACTGTAGATAGATGCTACTTTGCCGGACATGCTAATGATTGCAGCCTACTTTAGGGGTGATAAACACACATTTCTTAAGATGTTGTGCTAGTGTTTTGGAAAGGCAATCTCTGTTTAAAGGTATAAGGTATAAGGGTTTAGAAACCACTTAATACGATTACCACCTGGTAACATTATGTATAGAAAGTGGAAGTCCTGCCGGTTCCGGTGTCCCCCATGGGAACTTATTTCAGAATATTTTTACAGTAATCAGTGGCAAAAGACAAATCCTTTTTTATCCTGTTTGGATTGTGCCACGAATTACAATTGTTGTAGCGTGTGTGTGTGTGGGTGTGGGTGTGGGTGTGTCTTCATGTGCACGTTACCACAAAATTGCAAGAAGGCTTCGCATCTTGTGAGGTGTTGAGGCCACGCACTGGTGAGTATAAATGTGAGAAAGTATTGTAGGAATGGGAGGTGATGATGATGGGACATTTTAAACTTGTAAACTAGGCTGTGGTTAATCTTTAACAGAAAATGAGGAAATGGAGGGAAAGAAAACATAGCCAGAAGGAGTTCAAGGAGTCGTACTTGATATCACATGCACAAGTATAAAAAAAAAAAGGACAAAGCAGGCAACGTAATCTTACACTGCATTAATGCTGCAACCTTCTGTGATGCCCTGCCAACGGCACTGCACCGCCCTTCCCCTTTTTAAGAATAGATTTCACAGCATGGACTTCGGAGAAAGCTGTACAGCAACCATGAGGCACAAACACATAGTCATATGATATATGAATCAAACAGTTTTTTTGGCAGGCGACTTCAAATACTTCAGATTTCTTGAAGGATCTTTGCTCAAACAACTTTTGTGGGGTTTAGTTCAGGGTTCATGTTCATTGCTGTCGGGGCCTTCCTGTGTTTTGGATGGACAAAAAAGTTATACGCCATATCAAATACCGTGTGACAGCTTGAAACCTTCATTAAAGTCATAAATCTTGCAAGCTCAGTTTTCACAACAAGAGCCAAGAATTCATGCTGACCCTGATCCGGACGACTAAAAAAAACTAGATGATGATCATATCAAATAAAGCATGTTTCTGCATGGGAGATTTTGGGAAAAAATGTTTCACCAGTTGGGTGCAGAGTGGCAAACTATAAACACAACATTGACATATGAAGCTGATATCTTTAGCAGCTAAATGTTCAGAGGCTTGTTGCCAACTTTGCAGGTACAGTATGTATTACAGCGTGTTTATCAATTTTTTTGGGCCAAAAATAACGACCTGCTGCGGCCCAAATTAATTCTGACAAGACTCCTTTCACATCGTCATTTTGATCCATGTGAAAACATTGAAAAGTGCAGCTTTAAACAAATCTGTTCGTCCACTGTCCAGGCACGATGAAGCTTCTTAATAGAGAACAGAGCTGTAATCATCTACTTTATATTCTCAGCACACGGCCGTTGCAGCCGGGTTGAACAATTGAGAATTCTCTTCAAATTCCTGCAAGAGTCGAGATTTTGCAGATTTGTAGCGATCAACAACCCTCTCGTGTGCGAGAGAACAACACTGCTAAGTCGTAGCATGCAGTTTGACTCTCAACATAAAGACAGGCAAGTAATGAGACACATCAGAAGAAGAAACATTGGGGCCATGTCATTCTGCAATCATTTTAATCTGGATTGTTCTGCAAACAATGACTTACCTGCTGCCTGAATGGCCACCCAAAGAAGAGCCAGCGTCAGAATAGAAAGCAGCTTCATTTCTCCTGAGATGGGAAGATGTGGATCTTGATTTCGGGTCACTGCCGGGAATAGAGATTTTTTTTCTGTGTGAGTGTGTATTCAGTTACACAAAAAGTGCTTTCCCTAGAATAGACTGTATTGTTTGATTGCAGATTTTGGGGTTTTTGAACAGGTTCAATTTCAAACACAAGATCCCTGAGAGTGCAATCACAGTCAATTTGACACAAGCCCCCCCCCCCCCCCCCCCACACACACAAACATAATTCTTAATTCTCTGTCTGCCCGGCAATCAAGGCCAACAAACAAAAAGCAAACAGCTATGTAACCTTAGATTAGAGCTCCTATGTCAGAGCTTGTCTTTATCTTTTTCTTTATTTCCTATCTTTTATGGCTGCAACATTCCTGCAAATTAAGAGTAGATGTCTTGAGAATCATTTCATATGTTTTTCACGCAAAATTGTCCTTCACATATTTGTTTATTTTTAGAAACTTTGGGATCTTCACAAAGGTTCTGTAGGTTTGAACTGCTTGGATGCAAACTATTTGAGTTTGAAGTGAGGTATTGAGCTGAAATAGTAGATATTTTTGGCCACTTGGGGGTAGCAGAACAAGCTGTGCACATAAAGTCATTGACAATCCTTAATATAAGAATATTGATTAGTGCAGCTTTAATAAGATAAGGTTACAGCTACCGTTGAAAGAAAACCACGGGGCTGCAAAATGAACCCTCATGAACTTGAAGTGGTGTCATGTTTTCACACCTGTTGCACCACAGCAATGTAATCTCTAATATGGAAACAAGGAAATAGCAGCTCACACGTCAGCATTGTGTGCATAGGTTCCTGGAGAGTCCCACCTTTATAGTCTGTTACTATTTTAAGCACGTTTGCTATTTTTAGCTCCTCAAAGGCTGTGGTATATAAATAGATTGCAAACTTTATGTAACCTTGAGCAAGAGGGGTTAACGAGAACATTGCGTCATGAAGTTCACTGGACTAGCAGGAATAGAAAAGAAATGTCCCTAAATGCTTCATTTATCGGTGGTTGGTTTTCTATCAGGAGTTGATTATTAACTGGTGATTTAAAAAAATAATTCTCCTTGATATAAATTTAGAAATTCTATGAAAAATACACAATTTGGTGCACACAAAGCTATATCTGAGGCGTCTGAAAGAAGAGGACAACCGTGTTAGCCCAACATGTGGTAATATAATGAACGAGTTCATATTTATGCACCATAGTTTAAAACTTAAGCATCAGCCACACGTTTTGACATATAGTGAAATAATTAATGGACTTGTAGCATAGAACGTCAATGTATGCAACAATGTAGTATTGTACTACATGTATAGTAGTTTTTTGTATGCATTTATGTAGCCTTTACATCAGGTGCACGTGTGCAAGACTTCTGGGAGTGTGGAGTTAGAAAGAAACAACCTTACCACACCTGTGTCAATCAAGTTGAGTTGCTTTGTGGGTAATGAAGCTTTTGTCTAATTTTAGATTTAGGGCAGTTTTTGCTTTCTTTTTTCGACAAACAAATGTGTATTCGTCAAAGGTATCAAGAAAAGTATAGTTGTGCTGTCAAAACTCAGGTATTATATTGGCGATAGTATTGACACATCTCAAATGTAACTCATAAACTGCAACTGCACTGTAAGCACATGGTGTAAAACAAGCATGAGCAATACTCATTCCCAGACTGAATTCAGAGGAAAGGTAGAGCTATTTTTAGAAAGGCTGAAGTCCACAAAGAATGTGACGCTTACTGTTATCTCCTGCGCCATCGTTGTTAAAGTTTATGACTCGAACCTACTCTATCAAAGCCTGTCTTCCTGCAGTAAAACCATTGTGGTACTTCAGCAAATGATGTAACGGCATCTGCCCTGTAATCACATGCAAGGCATTTTAATTGTACCCGGGTATAAAGCAATTAAAACATCTTTAATCCGAGTTATAGACAGTCGCATCACTGCAGCTCCTCAATAAAAACTTGTTTAAGCAAAATGTGATTTTATAAAGTCGAACATTGAAGCACAATATATACCAAAATAATAAAGGCTTCTAGACTAATAATACGAGGGCTGCGTCATTCAAGTCTATAATGAGGTTTTGTGGTGCAAACAGTGTTAACAAACAAATGTGCAGTTGAGCAAATTACCACAAACTAGTTGCCACACTCTCCAGGGCAGTTGCCCACATTACCACGATGGTAATCCAGTTAAGTATTGATTTAAGGATTTGAATACCAAAAGTGTTAAATGTGGGCCTAATTCTTTCGACAATGCATTTCTAATTCAACTTATGGTTAGGACCAGCTTCGCAATAATATAGATGATAATATTTTTCAAGACAATCAAAGATGAGAAGTTAAATAAAGTTTCTAGAAACACAGTAAGTATATGGAAGTTGTACTAGTTAAGGTTTGGTTGGATTTTAACCAAGGAGTAACCTCCGGGTCTGAAAAGTGAAGCTAATGCTGAAGTGCCTTAAACCTGCATTCTTTCTAATGGCCATCAGGGGGCGACTCCTCTGGTTGTATAGAAGTCTATGAGAAAATTATCCAGTTTCTCACTTTATTTATTATTTATTTAAACATTGTAAACATGAGTTTATGGTCTCAATCTCTAGTGTCAAGTCTTCTTCAATACAGCATGATGATCATTGAGTAAATGATGGTCCATTTAGAGTCAAATGGAGTATGTTTTAGGCCGGGGCTGTATTGGGAGTCCCTACAGCGTATGGTTGTACTAAAAGACTTTAAATAGTCACAATATTTTTCACAATAAGAACATTTTTTTCACAATAAGAACATTTTGCGAAAGCATGTTTTTCGCTATAGCCTAAATTAGCATCCCAGCTGCTAACGTTACCTGGTCATTTGGTTACAACAAGCTGCACCACAACACAACTTCGTAAAAGGTTGATGGGTAAAAGATCATGGTTTGTGCTCAAATAAGTATCATTGTAGAAGTTTGGGATCAAATGTCTACTTACACATAAAGGTTAGGAGAGCTTTGTTGTGATGGTTGCAAGAATCACCACATGGTTAAGGTTAGGGGACGAACGTGGTCAACAGATATACACCATCATTGACTTTCCACTTCACCAATTCTGTTTTCCTTCTAATGATTAATGAATCTAGAGGAAGAACAACTTTGATAAACAAGTTAATTAAGGACCACACAGCAGCGAATGAGCAGCGACGAATGGCATATGTCAGCAAGAATCATTCGTGACGCAACGTTTTATGCAGGTTAGACAGACACGTGCCACTATAGTCAAAGCCGCATACATAATTACAGCCTTTGGACCACAGTGTCACTCTGAAACACTTCTAATGACATCCGACCCTCAATGAGAGTTGAGGGACTTTCTGCTCAATAAAAGTCGTCTGTTTGTCTTTCTGAACACATCGCTATTTAAAGTATGTGCTCCTGAGAACACTTCCTCACCTTTCAAACCACCGTACAACCTGTCACACCATTCACATGTGGACAGGTCACTTTTAGAATCAGTCCTCTTCTCCAAATGTTCACACTGAAGTCGTCACTATGTTGAGGTTCTCTGACCCGTAGATATCAGTGTGTGTCTTTTCTAAGTTGGTAAAAAGATATACGCGACTCACCCACCCACACACTCACACACACACACACACACAATGAGGAAATTCCTTTCGTGCTGCTGCAAGGGAGGCGGTTATTGAATAACTTGTCAGGGGAAGTTTAGGAAAGTGTACTCCTGCTGTGAGAGCTTAACTCCATGGATGCTTTTGAACTGTGAAAATTGTCATTAAACAAAGTGAGGTTTTGCAATATTTTCTCATATTTGACAATTAACGTGATATTCAAATCCTTGCCAGGTTATCAGTCCTTAAAAAATGTGAAATACAATCTTCTAGAGCTGCATTAATTGACTTTTGCCATTAAAACACATTAGCTAACAAGTCCTTGCTACCATTACCAATACCTTTTTTTAAGAATTAGTCATTTTACTTGTACTTTAGTTATTGTGTGTGTGTGTGTGTGTGTGTGTGTGTGTGTGTGTGTGTGTGTGTGTTTGGGCTCTTGCTGCTGTTGAGTTCATATTATCCTATACATCTCTGTGTTGGCTGCCTTGATGATGCGTTATTCTGCATCTTATTTTATTCGTCTTGTTTAATAATGCTTATTTACTGTCTGTTGTTTTTGTTCAATCGTATGAGTTTTGTCCTCTTTTCTGGTTATTTCTAGTGGTGCTACACTGATAAAGGTGGTTGGATATTTATAATCACTTCCACAGGCCACACATGCCAATTTTCTACGCGGAGGTGAGAACAAGGAGGTTACCTGGCTCACTTCCACATTCTGAAACAATCGCACATGCGTTACACAATCCTGCCAAACACGGGAAAATCCCAGAGACGCCCTACTTAAGCAGTGAGCACAGGGCCATCTTTGTCAAACTCTCACTGAATCCCTTCAGGCGCTTTACACCGCTTACTTCAAACCTCTACATGAACAAACTGAGACCGGTACAGCCAGCACTCCTACCACAAGAAACAATGGCAAGCAGCAAAGTTTGTCTCCTGGCAGTTCTGTGCTCCCTCGTCATCCTCACTACCTTTATCGGCAGCACACAGTCCGGTAAGTCTTCACTGCAAATCTTAAAGCTCTAACAAACGGTGGGAAAGTAGATTTAAGGTTGTGTGGCTCAGAGTTAACAAAATAAGCAAAACTAACATATTTGTCAAAAACTATATTTGTTAATGCTGTGTTCCCAGAATCAAAATGACATGGTTGTCTGTATTTATTTATTTTTTTTACAATTTTTGCAGCGAGCTGCTGCATGATGTACACCTCACGCCAGCTGCCATGCCAGCGTCTGATGGGCTACACCATTCAGACCGTCATCAACTCCTGCGACATCAACGCCGTTATGTGAGTAACGATTTGACCTCATGCAATTCTGCAAATTCAGCAGGAACGGCAACACATGGAGCAGGCTGTAACAGGTCGATCCAGGTGGAAATATTAAGGAAGAAACAATAAATGTTTACTTTACAGATAACGTAGGCCAGTTTAACAATGGTCATCAATTATTCTGCAGACTATTTTCTTAATTAAAACATTAAAAAACTCCCATCATATGATTCTAGAGCACAAGCTGACTTGATCAAATGTCTTCTTCTGTCTGATTCTAGTTAAAAAACCCAAAATATTCAATTTGTTTCAGTGTAAATTCTCATATTTGGCATATAATTAGAATATAAGTTATTATAGTGAAATAGAAAAATGTACTGCATGATTGTGTTACTGTGCAATCGCAGTTGCAGACTTACTTACAACTTAACTTACCCACTAAATGTACCGAAAATAGATATATGGCAGTGCACTCAAGTTAACAAGGCATGAGCGGGTTAGCTTGTGTGTCTAAATTGCACAACACTCCCTCGCTTGTGTTCCCCCGGCAGTTAAAGTGTGACCAAAAATCGATAATTTGCTGCAGGCAAGGATGGATTGCTGAATAGGCCTAACTAGCACAGGACCAGCAGCCCAAAGTGTCAGGGGCCCCCCCCAGGCCTTCACCTAAGAAATGTTACTTGAAGTGTACCAACCACAATGAGACTCAAAATGACTAGAAAGAGATACAAAACAACCACAAAGAGACTCAAGATCACTGTAGTAAATGTGTCTGAGAGACACTGTAGGGTTAATACACAAACTAGAATGAGACCACAGGGAGGGGAACTGTTCCTCTCGTGTAATGAAGCACATTAATGTGTCTCATGTTTCATAATTTCTTAACCGTGTCCTGTTTTCCCACAGATTCCACCTTCCAGGGAGGTTCGTGTGTGCTAACCCTTCATCCAAGTGGACTCAGAGAGGGATGAAATGCCTCGAGTGAGTACACTCATGCCCCTTTAGGGTGCTTAATACCGTCTTTCTGTGCAATGTTTTTCATTTGATGCTCTAACCATGCACTAAACTAAATGAATGTTTCCATTTTCCTGTGTAGTGAGAGGAGGAGGAGGAGGAACAGTCAGATCACCGTGAAGAAAAACGCGTCAGCATAAGCTCTACAGAGCAGTTCATATCTGCAGCACATGACTCTATTTCTTATGCACCCAAGAACCCTGATAGTCACTGTAATTAGATTTTGGTAAATTATCATCTTATATCTCATATTTGTTCTGTTTTATAAACAGCAAAGTGTAGTACATAGTATACACAGTACGTCAACAAAACAATTATGAAAACATTGTTTTTGAGAAGTATATACTGTATATCTATGCATGTTATATATTTATATGTTATATATTGCGTGTTGCTGAAATGAAGTATGAGAGTGGGACGTTTTGCTTGTAATTTATATTTTCAAAGAATGTATTAAAATAGATGTTTGATAATACATGTGTATGTCTATATGTCCACACATTTCATACTTTCAATACAACCTTTTCATTTATTATATTTGAAAAATGACTTGAAATTAATTATTGAGAGTTTAATTTAAAAAAAAAAAGAAATACAATCATCATATCTGCTGTACATTGCAAATGTTATCTTACTTTACAGTCATTAGTCAATAAAAAGTCAGAATTTCCATCAGAGTAAAACTCAAAATCAGCACTTTAAAATATGCAGTCTACTCAATATAATAGTAGTAATGTTACGAAGACAAGAGGATAAAATTGAAACATTATGCATTTGATATTAGACATTTGTCACAAAGTTTTTACCCAGAAGAAGACAATGTTATCCCGCTGATGATGGATAATGTAATAAACATAACAATAATTCCAAAAAGCAGATTCAAAAGTGTCCAGGGACAACAGATGAAAGTTATTATTGTGCTATATCTGGTGCAAAACATTTATTGTACACTGTCCCTGTCTTAAATAAACCAATAAAGGAACAAATAAATGAAAATGAAATGCATGTCAGATGACAAATTATACATTTTAATTCCCTTAACATAGAGTGTTCCAATTTTTTCACAATGAATAGCTTTACACTAGTTAAAATAATTGTATTCGACCCAGTCTGCCTTCATCATATATGTTTTTTTATCACCTTAATCCAGCTCTTCATTGAAGACATCAAATCAACAATATTCTAGATGTGTTTTTCACCACATTTCCCAAAAATGTAATTCGACAGATTTGTTATATTTAGAAACTTTGGGGAAAATAAATTTCTGTGGGTTTAAACAAAGCTCGGCTGCAAAACGTTTGCAATTAGGTTTAGCGGTTGAACAAACACCAAGTTTAACATTTACAATATAAAAAAGATTAAAATAACAAGATTGTGTACTACTGGTTACACAATAATACAGACTGTATGATTTCCCCCCATAATCAATGTAAAGATTTTCAGATTATACATTTATTTTTACAAATTGCTTTTGCCGGTTTTCCAAGCGACATTTTTACTGATTACCCGCCAGTACATATATACAGTACAAGTTATCGTGACAATGATGCAACATGTTTTGAGAGAAATTAAACTGTACACACGTCAAACTGTTGCTGGTTAGAAGATTGGTAATATCATTGTATAGTTTGAAAAAATTAATCTGAAAGTGACTTATGATTTTTATCAAACACAACTAGCAAGTAGTGGGGCCCAAACACAGATGTTGTATTTGTCTAAAGTGTTTTAGATGGGACCAATCAGTTGTTATTCAGTTATTTTTTTGTTAGACAGTATCTTATTCTGTTCTATATAATATTTATAATATCATCTGTCATTATCAGTTCACTGCCCTATTAGAGGAGCTCATGATGGAAAAACTAATTTCACTCGTACTTAGTCATAACTTGGTCTTCTAGTTTGGTTGTATGGGAACTGACTCCTCATTTTCCATTTCAGTTAGACCAGTAAGATCAGCTGATCAAGATGGTATTAAAAAGTAATGCCGGGAACCTCCTTCAGATACACTTTATGGCAATTTTGTGGTAAAACAACCCAACAAATTCCAAGAAGACTCCAACAAAGTCCACTGTCTGTAAACCTCGAAGGATTGTATTTCCTTTCCATCACGGTCTGTCCAACACATTGAGGAGGAACTGGTCCTCACCAAGATCTTCTCTGGTCTTCAGAGCCTGGCGGAGTTTCTCCCAGAACAGCTCGGGGTGCTCCTCGGCTCGAGGCCAGCTCAGGTAGGTCCGCCTCTTCAGCAGCTTCCTCATGCGGTAGTAAGGAGACAGCTGAGCGATGGGGATGTCCTCCAGAAACACCATGATCAGCACGTCCTTCTGCTCGTCGAACAGACGGAAGCTACAACGGAAGGAATCGACGGATCAGTCACACAAACTGGCTTCATACAGAGTTAGTGGGGTGTTGAGCTGCCGTGTGTCGGCTGACATGTTTACCTGGCCACCTGGATCTCTCTGGAGCACCACTCGCTCTCAAGGTATCTGCGACTGATCACACAGATGGTCTTCCTGCTTCCGTAGATAGCATCTGTGATGTTGTCTATGATGGGTTTACCTGAGGAAGCAAGAAGGAAAAAGAAAAAGAAAAGGGTCAGGAAAAAAAAAAGTCTGAATTCGCCTCATTAGTTCCTCTGATGGTGCACTACAAAGAGTACTATGGTGACACCCTCTGGAGTATAGATGAAAGTACAAAGCAACACATAAAAGTAACATGCACCGTAGGATATTAATTGCCAGAATACAGTTTTGCCAAGTGTAAACACTCAAATCAGACTGTTTGCTTGAAAATTGTTTGAAACCTAAAAAGAGAAAAATATCACTTGTTTTATTGACAGTTTTTAACTGCAGATATTTTAAGTCTATTATATCTGCATTAAAGCTTTCTACAACATACACACAAATGAGCAGCACCCTTGCCTGTAAAGCTACCCTAACTTTCTGAATATATAAGCCACATAGGTGTTTCAAATCAGACTGTTTGCTTGAAAATTGTGTTTGATTGTTTGTGTTTCATTCCCCAATCACCCTTTCAGTACATAAACCAACCCCTTTACCCCTGCCAGTTGCCAGATTATCAATGTTGCTTGCTCTCCAATAACTGAACCCAAACCTGAACCCTGCCATTGTTTCTGAACCAACCAACCGGCAGACATTGCTATACCAAAAGCCAATCCACAAGCACGGCTAAACATGTTGTTGAATGCCAGGTCTCACCTGGCTCGAAGTCTCGATGGTGCAGACACAATCTCCAGTCCTGCTCCCCTTCCAGTTTTGGCAACAGCTCCTTGATGACCCACGGCTCATCATGGGTGTTGTAGGAGACGAAGGCGTCGTACTGATTGGGAGATTGCTTGTTTTTAAGCTTGGTGTCAAAGAGCAAAGCCAGAAAGAGGTAGTAGGCGTAGGCCAGCTGCCACCTCAGGAAATGGTAGGTGAAGGACACCAACATAAACAGGAGGATCATGCATGTGGTGGAGATGAAGTAGATGAACTCTGTGTCCACTGTGCAGGACCGGACGTCTAGGTCCAACAGTTTCATACCTTTAAGGTTTGAAGGATAGTTGCACACAAAGTTGTAGGCGTCATAAACTTGTGTTTGCTTGTCGATAAGTGACCAATTTTTGAACCAGGCGTTATCGCAGTCACAGGTGAAACTATTGCCTTGAAGATCGAGGTAAACGAGAGCCGGTAAGGACTTTATAACTTTCTCACTGACTACTGAATATTGATTCCTTCTTGCTTGCAGGAAATCCAGCTTAGTAAGGTTGGCTTCTATAAGGAATTCTAGAGATTGAAGGCTTGTTCTAGATATTGAGAGGCTTAGAAGGCCTCGGATTGGGTAAAACAACTCTGGGGAGAGATCCGTGAGGTCATTTGCGCTAATGTCAAGTGTTTGCAGTCGTGGCGTGTAAGTAAATGTGTCTTTGTGCAAGGATAGAAGTTGAGCGTTCCTGGTATTGAAATCCAAAAGATTAGTCAAACCTTGAAGGAAGTTGGAAGGCAGCAAGGACTTCCCCCTACGGTTATTTCCAAGAAACACCAACTTCTGCAAACGGGACAGCTTAGAAAATGGTGGATCAGACAAAGGTACACTCTCAAAGTATTTAATGTTATTGTCCCTCAAATCCAATGCTTTTAAATTGATCAGATCATGGAAAGAACCTTTCTGTAGCCCCTTTACATCTATTATATTCCCGTTCAGCTGAATATTGGTAAGATTCCTTAATCCGAGAAAAGACCCATTTACAAGTTTATTGATTTGATTATCATTTAATGACAAGTTCTGGAGTGACTGCAAGCCTGCAAATTCCCCGTGTTTAATGGCGGGGAGTTTATTCTGATTCAAACGCAGTTGTTTTAGATTTGGCAGGTATTTTGTAAAAGCATTGTGTAAATCGGAGATGACGTTGTGCTGCAGCTTTAAAACTTGCAATCGTATCAAATCCTTGAAGACGCACTCCTTGAGAGCTGAGATTGAATTTTGATGAAGGCTGAGCTGTTTGAGCTTTGTCAGGTTGGTGAAATCGTTGCATTCGAGTGTTTTGATGTTATTCTTGCTGAGATCCAGCTCTTGGAGAGTTGGTAGATTCCTTATGGCAGCTGGAACACGTGGAAGTTTGTTTTGAGCCAGACTCAAGATCTTTAACCCTCGCAGAGATCTGAAGGCCTCTTCACTGATATTCTCTATGTTATTGCTGGCTAAATCTATCTCTGTTATGTTAATACACAACTGGAAGAATTGCGCATTGATATAGAGTAGGTTGTTAGCTCTGAGTTGGAGTGTGGACACTGTTGGGATGGTGCAGGAAACGTTGACTAGTGCTGTAAGGCGTGTATGTTTCATTTCATTCATCCTCAGAGAAGTCAGTGAGGGGTTGAAGTTCTCTCGTAACGTTTTCATGGCATCATTATCGATTTTAAGCCCACTGACATCAAGAGTAGACACCCGACTAAGAAAAGTCTTGTTACGAATGTCCCATTTCATCTGTGTCTTTTTAGAAGAATGGAGGCCGATGTTTAACCAGGTGAGATTTGGAAAAACATCCGCGGTGATCCTGAATTCAGCAATAGGATTTTGAGACAAATCAAGGGAAGTGAGTTTTAGCGAGCTGTTTGTTAGTTGCCACGAATAAAAAGTGGTTAAATCGTTACTTTCCACTGATAGCTCCCGTAGATTTGGCAGGTGATGTAATATAGTGTGAACTTTTGTCAAGTGGTGCAGTTTGTTGTAGGAGATGTCCAAAAACGTTAAGCTTGTCAAGGACTTAAAAGAGGTGGATGCTACCAACTTGATGCGATTACTTTTGAGTCTGAGCTCTGTGAGGTTGCTCAAACCCTGAAAAAGATCATCTCCAAGTTCTTTAAGCCTGTTATTGTTTAGATTGAATTTCTTGAGGGAAATCAGATCGGCGAAGGCGCCTCGGTCTATCTGCGTAATGAAGTTGCGTTTCAGGTCTAACTGCGTCAAAACGGAAAGATTTTTAAAATTTGATGAATTTAGGATTTTAATTTTGTTCTCAGACAAGTAAAAACCTTGCACCGTTGAGGGAATATCTTGAGGAACCGCGTGGAGGTTACTCTTGGTACATACGGCGTTGTTGGAACTGATATGGCAAGACTTCAGATAAAATCCTGTGACTGGAACAACAAAACTGCTGATATTCAGCAAGAGAAAAACAAAACTCAGTTTTAAACATTCGGATCCTCTTTTTTGCATTGTTTTGTCCTCTTTCCCTCCAGGAGCCATTTTTATGTCTTTTTTAAATCAAGGAATTGCAATCTCTCAATGTAAAGTCCATCTGGAGATCCTGAAAATCCAATAAAACAAACCATCAAGGACAGTAACAAACAAAAGATACTCAAAATTAGAACACTATGGTAAATGTATGTAATCTGAATATTATTAAACCTTATTATAAATGACTCAATAATGGTTTCTGATACTCACTGTGTCACACAAAGAAGAGCTGATTAATCACGGATGTCATATCCACAGGATCTTGTAATTTAATTATCCTCCTTTGTTTGAATAAAATGCTCCTCTCAGATGAAAAGAATGGAAATGATATCTCTCACCGTGTAATAGACAGTGAACATGAGAAACATGTTCGTCTCGAGCCTAAACATCTACCTGTCGTCTCTGACCTCTTTTTTACGGATCATGTGAGGAAGTGTGAGTTGAAGGCAAGGCCTTCAGAAAAAAGGACAGGGTCTTCAGAAAAAAGGCTTTTTTGAGCAAAATTTGTCTTTATCTAGTTTTTCATGTAGAATATATTATGTACGAAAACACATACATTAATAGTCCTCGCTCTTTTACTTCTTGTTTATGTAAAATGCAGGGGATTGTGGTTTTACTCACTTCCTCAAAAAAAGTCAACGAATGACGAATGACGTGTGAGAGTGTCAAACGAAGAACCAGCGCTTCCTCTTCTCTGCTGCCTCGTAGATACAGCATTTTCATCAGTCAGAGAAAATGAGGTCTGTTGAGGCAGCTCATTTTACAGCTCAAATTCTTTAAAACAGCATGAGATAAAGACTTGGTGCATCCGTAAACAAGTGTAGAGGGGGACTATGTGTGAGTTGGAAAAATTATATTGATGGTAGTTACATAATTTTCTGTGTAATGCTAAAGCAGACTGGTTTCAGGCATAAAAAAAAAATATTTAATTTGTCATAAATGACAACTGCAAAATAAATTGTCAGTAATGTTGTGTTTCCATTTTTCTGTGTAGTGAGAGGAGGAGGAAGAACAGTCAGATCACCGCGAAGAAAAACACCACGTCAGCATAAGCTCTACAGAGCAGTTCATATCTGCAGCACATCACTCTATTTCTTATGCACCCAAGAACCCTGATAGTCACTGTAATTAGATTTTTGTTAATTATTATCTTATATCTCATTATATTTGTTCTATTTTATAAACGGGGAGGTGTAGTACATAGTATACACCGTAAACGGTACGTTGTAGCAACAGAGCATCAACAAAAAAATTATGAAAACATTGTTTTTGAGAAGTACATATATATATATATACTGTATATATTCATGTTATATATTTATATGTTAGATGTTTATGAATTATATATTGCGTGTTGCTGAACTCTGATATTTTGAGTCAGAGAAATTAAGTATGAAAGTGGGAAGTTTTGCTTGGAATTTATAATGTCAAAGAATTTATTAAAATAGATGTTTGATAATACATGTGTATGTCTATATGTCCACACATTTCATACTTTCATAACAACCTTTTAATTTATTATATTTGAAAAATGACTTGAAATTAATTATTGAGTTTGATTATCGAACAAGTAATTTAAAAAAAGTCATACAATCATATCTGCTGTACATTGAAAATTTGATCTTACTTTACATTGATTAGTCAATAAAAGGTCAGACTCCTCATTTTCCATTTCACTTAGACCAGTGAAATTGTCACGGCTCCGCTGTGACCTCAGCTCGTCTCCCCTCTGTTCTCTGTCTGTGTGTGTGTGTGTGTGTGTGTGTGTGTGTGGCTTGAGCGCGGCCGCAATCATCGGGCACCTGGGCTCATCTCCTCACCTGCCAACAGTTAGACCTCATCACCGTCAGCTCAAGTACCCCGGCTTCCTGCAGTCTCATCGCCAGATTGTTTCTTCACCTCAGTGGTAGCTAAAGCCTCGGCTCCTGTTGAGCTAAACCATATTTCCTGGAGCAAGTTAACTTTAATGACTCTTTCAGCTAACTTGTGTTTTTCCTCTGCCTCAGCGATTCCCGTGCCACGTCGCAGCCAGCCGCTCACACCGCCTCGCTGTTCCACCTGCATGCTCCTCCGGCTCCACAGACAAAGCAAAATAAAACCTTTTTCTCACCTACTCTGCCGTCCTGGTGTCTGCGTTTGGGTCCAGAACGAACCGACCGTAACAGAAATATCATCTTGATCAGCTGATCAAGATGATATTCTAAAGTAATGCCTGAAACCTCCTTCAGATACACTTTATGGCAATTCTGTGGTAAAACAACCCAACAAATTCCAAGAAGACTCCCAACAAAGTCCACTGTCTGTAAACCTCGAAGGATTGTATTTCCTTTCCATCACGGTCTGTCCACCACATTGAGGAGGAACTGGTCCTCACCAAGATCTTCTCCGGTCTTCAGAGCCTGGCGGAGTTTCTCCCAGAACAGCTCGGGGTGCTCCTCGGCTCGAGGCCAGCTCAGGTAGGTCCGCCTCTTCAGCAGCTTCCTCATGCGGTAGTAAGGAGACAGCTGAGCGATGGGGATGTCCTCCAGAAACACCATGATCAGCACGTCCTTCTGCTCGTCGAACAGACGGAAGCTACAACGGAAGGAATCGACGGATCAGTCACACAAACTGGCTTCATACAGAGTTAGTGGGGTGTTGAGCTGCCGTGTGTCGGCTGACATGTTTACCTGGCCACCTGGATCTCTCTGGAGCACCACTCACTCTCGAGGTATCTGCAACTGATCACACAGATGGTCTTCCTGCTTCCGTAGATAGCATCTGTGATGTTGTCTATGATGGGTTTACCTGAGGAAGCAAGAAGGAAAAAGAAAAAGAAAAGGGTCAGGAAAAAAAAAAGTCTGAATTCGCCTCATTAGTTCCTCTGATGGTGCACTACAAAGAGTACTATGGTGACACCCTCTGGAGTATAGATGAAAGTACAAAGCAACACATAAAAGTAACATGCACCGTAGGATATTAATTGCCAGAATACAGTTTTGCCAAGTGTAAACACTCAAATCAGACTGTTTGCTTGAAAATTGTTTGAAACCTAAAAAGAGAAAAATATCACTTGTTTTATTGACAGTTTTTAACTGCAGATATTTTAAGTCTATTATATCTGCATTAAAGCTTTCTACAACATACACACAAATGAGCAGCACCCTTGCCTGTAAAGCTACCCTAACTTTCTGAATATATAAGCCACACAGGTGTTTCTGCCGGTTTATGTTTAATTTTAGAGTTAAACTTACGTATATGTGTTCTGTATCTATCAAACATTCTATGCCATCACCACCATCATCATGAACAGCTTAATTTAAGACCCCAGTGTAACTGTCGAATGTGTAGTACATGCTTTGCATTGAAGATAGAAAACTTCCAGTTACAAGGATAAACAAGACTACAGCTGTCTTCGCAGACTGTGGGGCTGTACTTATAGGCACAGAGGTGATTTGAGCATCTAAGGCTGATGGGAATGTCATTAGTTTTGGAGGTATTTGGCTATGAATGTGTGCATCAAATCAATGAAATGAAATCAATGCGTTTACATTTTGTAAGATATCATATGAACTGTTTTATAAAGATAAGTTGATTTATGTGACGCAGATGTTATTGATGCGGGGTCTTCTGCGTCTCTCTAAAACCTGAACCCTGCCATTGTTTCTGAACCAATCAACCGGCAGACATCGCCATCCCAAAAGACAATCCACAAGCACGGCTAAACATGTTGTTGAATGCCAGGTCTCACCTGGCTCGAAGTCTCGATGGTGCAGACACAATCTCCAGTCCTGCTCCCCTTCCAGTTTTGGCAACAGCTCCTTGATGACCCACGGCTCATCATGGGTGTTGTAGGAGACGAAGGCGTCGTACTGATTGGGAGATTGCTTGTTTTTAAGCTTTGTGTCAACGAGCAAAGCCAGAAAGAGGTAGTAGGCGTAGGCCAGCTGCCACCTCAGGAAATGGTAGGTGAAGGACACCAACATAAACAGGAGGATCATGCATGTGGTGGAGATGAAGTAGATGAACTCTGTGTCCACTGTGCAGGACCGGACGTCTAGGTCCAACAGTTTCATACCTTTAAGGTTTGAAGGATAGTTGCACACAAAGTTGTAGGCGTCATAAACTTGTGTTTGCTTGTCGATAAGTGCCCAACTTTGGAACCAGATGTTATCGCAGTCACAGGTGAAACTATTGCCTTGAAGATCGAGGTAAACGAGAGCCGGTAAGGACTTTATAACTTTCTCACTGACTACTGAATATTGATTCTTTCTTGCTTGCAGGAAATCCAGCTTAGTAAGGTTGGCTTCTATAAGGAATTCTAGAGATTGAAGGCTTGTTCTAGATATTGAGAGGCTTAGAAGGCCTCGGATTGGGTAAAACAACTCCGGGGAGAGATCCATGAGGTCATTTGAACTAATGTCAAGTTTTTGCAGTCGAGGCGTGTAAGTAAACGTGTCTTTGTGCAAGGATAGAAGTTGAGCGTTCCTGGCATTGAAATCCAAAAGATTAGTCAAACCTTGAAGGAAGTTGGAAGGCAGGTAGTTCTTCAACCTACGTTTATTTCCAAGAAACACCAACTTCTGCAGACGGGACAGCTTAGAAAATGGTGGATCAGACAAAGGTTTACTGTTCAAGTATTTAATTTTATTGTCCCTCAAATCCAATGCTTTTAAATTGATCAGATCATGGAAAGAACCTTTCTGTAGCCCCTTTTCATCTATTTTATTCGCGGTCAGCTGAATATTGGTAAGATTCCTTAATCCAAAAAAAGACCCTTTTACAAGTTTATTGATTTGATTATCATTTAATGACAAGTTCTGGAGTGACTGCAAGCCTGCAAATTCCCCGTGTTTAATGGCGGTGAGTTGATTCAGATTCAAACGCAGTTGTTTTAGATTTGGCAGGTATTTTGTAAAAGCATTGTGTAAATCGGAGATGACGTTGTGCTGCAGCTTTAAAACTTGCAATCGTATCAAATCCTTGAAGACGCACTCCTTGAGAGCTGAGATTGAATTTTGTTGAAGACTGAGCTGTTTGAGCTTTGTCAGGTTGGTGAAATCGTTGCATTCGAGTGTTTTGATGTTATTCTTGCTGAGATCCAGCTCTTGGAGAGTTGGTAGATTCCTTATGGCAGCTGGAACACGTGGAAGTTTGTTTTGAGCCAGACTCAAGATCTTTAACCCTCGCAGAGATCTGAAGGCCTCTTCACTGATATTTTTCATGTTATTGCTGCCTAAATCTATCTCTGTTATGTTAATACACAACTGGAAGAATTGCGCATTGATATAGAGTAGGTTGTTAGCTCTGAGTTGGAGTGTGGACACTGTTGGGATGGTGCAGGAAACGTTGACTAGTGCTGTAAGGCGTGTATGTTTCATTTCATTCATCCTCAGAGAAGTCAGTGAGGGGTTGAAGTTCTCTCGTAACGTTTTCATGGCATCATTATCGATTTTAAGCCCACTGACATCAAGAGTAGACACCCGACTAAGAAAAGTCTTGTTACGAATGTCCCATTTCATCTGTGTCTTTTTAGAAGAATGGAGGCCGATGTTCAACCAGGTGAGATTTGGAAAAACATCCGCGGTGATCCTGAATTCAGCAATAGGATTTTGAGACAAATCAAGGGAAGTGAGTTTTAGCGAGCTGTTTGTTAGTTCCCACGAATAAAAAGTGGTTAAATCGTTACTTTCCACTGATAGCTCCCGTAGATTTGGCAGCTGCTGTAATATAGTGTGAACTTTTGTCAAGTGGTGCAGTTTGTTGTAGGAGATGTCCAAAAACGTTAAGCTTGTCAAGGACTTAAAAGAGGTGGATGCTACCAACTTGATGCCATTACTTTTGAGTCTGAGCTCTGTGAGGTTGCTCAAACCCTGAAAAAGATCATCTCCAAGTTCTTTAAGCCTGTTATTGTTTAGATTGAATTTCTTGAGGGAAATCAGATCGGCGAAGGCACCTCGGTCTATCTGCGTAATGATGTTGCTTTTCAGGTCTAACAGCGTCAAAACGGAAAAATTCTTAAAATTTGATGCTTGAATTATTGAAATGTTGTTCTCAGATAAGTCAAAACCTTGCACCGTTGAGGGAATATCTTGAGGAACCGCGTCAAGTTTACTCTTGGTACATACGGCGTTGTTGGAACTGATATGGCAAGACTTCAGATAAAATCCTGTGACTGGAACAACAAAACTGCTGATATTCAGGAAGAGAAAAACAAAACTCAGTTTTAAACATTCGGATCCTCTTTTTTGCATTGTTTTGTCCTCTTTCCCTCCAGGAGCCATTTTTATGTCTTTTTTTAAATCAAGGAATTGCAATCTCTCAATGTAAAGTCCATCTGGAGATCCTGAAAATCCAATAAAACAAACCATCAAGGACAGTAACAAACAAAAGATACTCAAAATTAGAACACTATGGTAAATGAAATGTCATCTGAACATTATTAAACCTTATTATAAATGACTCAATAATGGTTTCTGATACTCACTGTGTCACACAAAGAAGAGCTGATTAATCACGGATGTCATATCCACAGGATCTTGTAATTTAATTATCCTCCTTTGTTTGAATAAAATGCTCCTCTCAGATGAAAAGAATGGAAATGATATCTCTCACCGTGTAATAGACAGTGAACATGAGAAACATGTTCGTCTCGATCATAAACATCTTCCTGTCTCTGACCTCTTTTGTACAGATCAAGTGGGGAAGTGAGAGTTTAAGGTAGGTCCTTCAGGAAAATGGCTGTTTTGAGCAAAATTTGTCTTTATCTAGTTTTTCATGTAGAATATATTATGTCCGAAAACACATACATTTCTGAGAATAATTTTAAAGAGCTTCTAATCCATTTTAGATGTTAATGTTTATTCCCTTCATTAAAACTGGTACACTGTCCTCCCTCTTTCACTTCTTTTGAATGATGAGCAGGGTGCTGGAAACGAGGCTCCGACCGTTTGTCGAACCTCGGATTCAAGAGGAGCAGTGCGGATTCCGTCCCGGCTGTGGGGTCCTGGGAGTTTGCCCAACCAGTCTACATGTGCTTTGTGGACTTGGAGAAGGCTTTCGACCGGGTCCCTCGGGGGTTCTTGTGGGGGGTGCTGCTGGAGTATGGGGTGCCGGCCCCGTTGCAACGGGCCATCCGGTTTCTGTGCGACTGCAGTAGGAGCGGTGTTCGTATTCTCGGCAATAAGTCAGACACGTTCCCGGTGGGTGTTGGCCTCCACCAGGGCTGCCCTTTGTCACCGGTCCTTTTCGTGACTTTCATGGACAGGATATCTAGGCGCAGGGGTGGAGAACGTCAGGTTCGGGGGTCCTGGGTTGTTTTTAGATGATGTGGTCCTGTTGGCCTCCTCGGATCGTGACCTCCAGCATTCACTGGGGCGGTTTGCAGCCGAGTGTGAAGCGGCGGGGATGAGAGGTAGCACCTCCGAATCTGAGGCCATAGTGCTCTGCCGGAAACCGGTGGATTGCTCCCACCAGGTGGGGACGGAGTGCCTACCGCAAGCGAAGGAGTTAAAGTATCTCGGGGTCTTGTTCACGAGTGAGGGTAAGATGGAGCGGGAGATCGACAGGCGGATCGGTGCGGCTGCAGCAGTAAAGCAGGCGCTGCACGGGACCTTCTTGGTGAACAGGGCTCAGCTCTCAATTTACTGGTCGATCTATGTTCCGACCCTCACCAATGGTCACGAACTCTGAGGTCGCGACTATAAGCGGCCAAAATGAGTTTCCAACGTAGGGTGGCCGGGCTCAGCCTTAGAGAGCCTTAGGAGCTCCGACATCAGGAGGCAACTTGGAGTTGAGGCGCTACTCCTTTGCGTCGAAAGGAGACAGCTGAGGTGGTTCGGGCATCTAATCTGGGCGCCTCCCACTGGAGGTTTTCCGGGCACGCCCAACTGGTACGAGACCACGGGGAAGATTACATCTCCCAGCTGGCCTGGGAACACCTCGGGATCCCCCAGACTGAGCTGGGAAATGTTGCGGGGGAGGGGGAAGTCTGGGTCAGCCTGCTTGGCGTGCTGCCACCGCGACCCGGATAAGCGGAGGAAAATGGAAGGATAGTTTTTCCATGTATAATATATTATGTACGAAAATACATACATTAATACATTTCTGAGAATAATTTTAAAGAGCTTCTAGAGCTTAGATGTTAATGTTTGTTCCCTTTATTTAAACTGGTACACTGTCCTAGATCTTTCACTTCTTTTTTATGTAAAATGCAGGGGATTGTGGTTTTACTCACTTCCTCAAAAAAAGTCAACGAATGACGAATGACGTGTGAGAGTGTCAAACGAAGAACCAGCGCTTCCTCTTCTCTGCTGCCTCGTAGATACAGTATTTTCATCAGTCAGAGAAAATGAGGTCTGTTGAGGCAGCTCATTTTACAGCTCAAATTCTTTAAAACAGCATGAGATAGAGACTTGGTGCATCAGTAAACAGGTGTAGAGGGGGACTATGTGTGTGCCATCACATTGATGGTAATTACACAAGTGTCTGTGTAATGCTGAAGAGAGTGGTTTCAGGCATTATTTGACATAAATAAGAATTGCAAAATAAATTATCAGCATTTAAAGTGAAAATAAATGTTGTTGTGGTAACCAGTGGTGGAATAAGTATAGTGAGATATTTTACGTAAGTAAATGTAGCACCGAAGGGCCGAAATACTTTCAAAAGTAGAAGTAAAAGTACAGCAGCATTACTTATTGAGCAGAATGGCCCTTTTCAGAATAACATATATTGCACATACTCATTTCTTAGTTAAATCTATTTTGTAACAGTAATCTGAATCTGCAAAGTAACTATTACCTAAAGCTGACAAATAAATGTAGTGGAGTAAAAAGTACAATATTTGTCTCCAGAATGTAGTGAAGTAACAGCAAAATAGCTAAAAATGTACTTGAGTTACATTCCTCCGCTGGTGATAAGAATCTTTGCCAGTCAACAAATGTGACAAAATCCTTATAGCTTACACTCTTTGACTTCTTTGTTCCTTATTTGTATGGAAACAGTTTGAGGTGGAAAACGTTTTAAAAGCCAGAAATCCGAGCACTCAGCATGTCAAGTCTTTGCTGAGCCATTGGTGTTACTTTACAACATAGATATACAGTGTCATAGCCTGCTATAGAATTAAATCCACTTTTATTTAATATATGCAGTATTTTGAAACAATAGTGGTGTCACTCTGTGTATGGCTTATTGATGTGATGGTGACTCAACATCTTCTTGGTTCATAAAAAAACGTTTGCTTTCTCAATATTACGCTATTGCACTATCTGTGAAACGTTTTGAGGATTTAGCTTTAATCTGGTGCTGGTTTTTTAGCCTCTCTTCACTATGGGGGATTTCTTTCACAAATGTATTTAAATGATATCTAATAATGTCCCCGGTGACACCATCACCTCAACGTGAGAAAATGATCTTCTATGAAAGTTCATATATTCTCTAATCCCTTTTTCACTTCCTTCTCTACAGTTTATTAAGAACATTCCTGTAAAGCGGTTAAGGGTTGACAAGTGACCGTAAACACAACAATACAAGCACCCCGCAGAGAGGGACTAGTTCTTCATAAAACTAAATTATACTGGTTCAAAGGTGAAATGTAGAGCTATTTTGTTTGAATTCCACTCCAGTTATTCTATTGATTTGGATGCATGTGTTTTACAAGAACAGTGTAGATCAGTGAGGATATTATGTTGGTAACTCTTGATATCTGCATTTGGTTCTCTCTTCAGTCTGTTCTTAAGGCCTATGAAAAGCTAAAGCTAACTGGCTGCTTGTAGCTTCACATTTACCAGAATATAGTATAAATTCTTCTCATCTATCATTAACCCTAACCCTTTTTGTACGGTTTAAACAAATGAGAAATAACAAGTTAATTAGGAAGGACTTTAAAGGTGCTTTTAGGTGGCTTTTGTTGCCTTAGGACAGAGCCAGGCTTGCAGTTTCCCCCTACTTACAGTCTTTGTGCTAAGCTAAGCTAACTGCTGGTGGTGGCTTCATATTTAACAGACAGTCGAATCAGTCTTCTCATCTACCTCTCATCTATCTTTTACACTTTTTTGAAGAGAGAAACAAATGATATATGACAAGTTAAGTGAGGAGAGGTTAGCCAGGCTTGCTGTTTCCCCCTGCTTCCAGTATTTGTGCTAAGCTAACTGGCTGCTGGCAGTAGCTTCATATTTAGCTTACCAACATGAGAGCGGTATCAATCTTCTCAGCTATCTCCCGTAAGAAAGTGAATAAACAAATTTAACAAAGTGTTGAAAAGTTGGTTTCATCTTCAGCCAAGCAAAACATAGCAAGAATAACATGTTTTAAATCCAGCCATGTCCCAATAAAGACAACAATGAATACAGGTTGCCAGCTCTCATGTCTCTATATAGAATAGCTTCCAGTGTGAGTTTAGCTTTAGTTTCTCCGTATGTGACCAGCAGAGGTCTCAGTTGGAAAAGGAAACTGTAGTCGTCCTCGCTCTGCTCACTGCTTTACAGCCTCTATATTATCTGTGCATACATCCACCTCCAGCTGCTGCTGCTGCTGCTGCTGCAATGACCTCAAATCAAATCTGATCAGATCTGATTTCACCTCCTGTGCTTGTTGTATCTTTTTCCTTTCGAATAACTGAATTGTGTGTGCAACGTACTGTGATGTAATATGTGTGTGTGTGTGTGTGTGTGTGTGTGTGTGTGAAATGCTTGAAAGGTGAGTAGACTCTCCTTCAACACACACACACACACACACACACACACACACACACACACACACACACACACACACACACACACACACACACACACACACACACACACAGATACTAATGTAGCAATGAATCTTTAATGATTTGATTAAATTGAATAATGTTTTAATCAAACTTTCATTACATGATCGCACTGACTCAAATTACTACAATGTGTTATCTTAACATCCCACTGGTAAACATTAA